>JAGPOW010000229.1:27397028-27411643 GCA_030014935.1 Caiman crocodilus
ACACACACACACACACAGAGGAAAAAAAACAACATAGATTATTTTGTCCGTTTTAACTACAATCAGCCATTAACACATCAGATGCCAAACAAATTGTGCACGTGTTGACACGAGTGTGTGTGAGTATAGGTGTATGTGTAAAGGGGAAAATTCCACTTACTCTTACAGAACTGTGCTAATTTAAGGCAGCTGAGGATCTACTACACGCCAGTTGCAAAAACAGCTTCTTCTGAGCTTTGATTTATGGGAATGCTCACAAAATCAAAGAAAAATAAAGTGGTTGGGAAAAATATAATTAAACAAACAATATTGTTGGTAGAGCTGACGATATGAGCAAGGACTTGGATGTGTAGACAGTGGCTCAGGTTTATCACTGAAAATTCATTCCTATTTCCATTTGTTTGCAGAGTAAGCTATAAAGAAAATGTTCTGCACAGCATAAAACTTCCCCTTTTAATACTGAGCAGTTAAGTATGGAGGGTCTTACAAATGGGTCTTTACTCACACAGCCACCCACATTTAATGAATCCTATAAAAAGATCTGTAAATAGCACAAAATGCTTGGGGACAACAGAATGAAAAATAGCTTCAGGGATGCCACAAGCAAGGCTTACCAGAGACCCTTACCTGCTCTGCTGTCCAGGGGTCCAAAATCCAAAGAATACTTCACCACATGATAGTTGTTCCATACATAAAGGAGGTTGTCCCTGGGATTATAATCCACAGCAGCAATGTACTGATATGAATTTGGAAAGGGAACATCCACCATACTATCCTTGCTTTGGTCAGTGTTGTAAATGTAGTCTATTTTATTCCCTGTAGCTTCGTTGTCATCGTCCTCATACACAGACTTCACCACGTATAGAATCCCACAGATCATGAAAGCATTGGAAGCTGACCGTTTGTCATACGCCGTATCCCATGTCCCTTCAATCCTTAATGTGTAAGGGTTTAACTGGCTAATGACAATTTTGCCATTGTTTTGTTCTGTTGCATAGATTACCCACAGGCCATTCTCATCCACAGCCAGGTCTATATCAGACTTGCCCCCCCATCGATAGGGGGAAGTGTCGTGGTAATTAGCATTTGCTATGATAGCTTCTCCACTCTTTATCCTTGTCCGCAAGTCAAATTTGACTATGTTCCTGGTTCGCTCCTTGTTGAAGAACAAAGCCCCATCATACACCACAAATCCTGTGCCGTCCACCCGGTGAGGGAGCTTGTATGTCGTAGTGGGTCTCCCAGCAATGAAATCATCCTTGGAAGAGTATTCTGTCAGGGTGTCTGTTCTGTACGGGGTCCAAGGCATGTAGTAGATCTTGTCAGAAGCCTGAAGAGGATCCTTACACCACGCCCCAGACTGGTGGTCTGACTCAAATAAATGTTCACTCTGGTATACTCCTTTTAGTAGTCCAGGACAAAGAAAAACTGTTGGAGGGGAAAAAAAGTTAAAAACAAAACAAAAAAAGAGAAAGTTAATGATAGTCCTACTGGTCTGGCATGAACTTGTAATAGTTCACAGTTCTGCAGTGGAGTATGATCAAGATCAAAAGGATCCCCACAATACATTTTCTGTATTTGTAGATTATCCTGTCTAGAACAGGGCATGCTCCTTCATATTGATTTTTGCTATCTTCTCTATGAGCATCAGTTCATTTTCTTATAGCTTTTGGAATCTGTTTTTACTGGTGTACTTACTTGGACCATTCATCTTTGTAAACTCTGAAATGAATATGTATTCCCAAAGGGTGCATGGGTTTATATTTTCAGTTAATATTGTACTGTAGATCTATACCTAGTAGGTGAATGGAGTATATTCCTGGGAAACTGTTCCACATATTTACTTTGAATAGCCTGCTGAAGTATGCCCTAGAAATGGAAATAATAAAATAAAGTATAATAAAAAAAAATCCCACCCTTACAGCCCAGGTGAATTTAAATATTTAAAAGGTACTATAGCAAAGCAGAGGCAAATCCCTCAGCAATTCAAAAGAACATTTAAAGCAAATGGGGGGAGTGGGGGAATACCTTACTACAGGCCAGTAGCATAACTAGCAATAAAGCTTTCAGAGGTCTACACAACACACAGAACATGCAGTCCACACAATTAAAAATGAATGATGGGTGAATACTGTAAGGAAAAAGCAGAAGGTAAGGAAGGAAGAAAGGAAAGAGGAAGGAAAAGAAATAAGTTCACTGGAGAGGAACCCAAGGTCTAGATTTTAATCAGTTAAAATGTCCTGTTAAATATAGTAGTATTTACACTTAAAAACATGTGCCTTCTATTGTTAAATGAGAAGAGCATATAGGAACATTTGACTAGCTGTGGCGCTTTGCTGCTCAGACTTCAGAACCAGAGAGGGAAAGGGTTCAGATGGCTCACTTGAGCTTGAGTGTGATATGCTGCATGCACAGAGGCAGGGGAAAGACTTGCTCTGTGCTTTGTGGCTGTAGGAACTGAAAGAACACTCATCCTTCCTGTGCCTGATAAGGTAAGAGATTACTGGGCATTATGCCATAGTGCAAAGAAGAACGGCCAGAGCACCGCCAGGTGAAAGGTAAAATGGCTACAGAATGCCACGGCAAGCCACTGTGCAGTACAGTTTCTATCCCCCATAATATATAAAAAATAACTCTCATATACCAGTTATGCATATCCATGAAGGGAAGAAAATACAGCAACTACAGGGAGACTGCTGTACCAGGAGTACTGTGGCTCTTATTTATTAAAACAAACTGAGGTTAAAAAAAAAACCAAATAAAACCTTTTTTCTAAATTATTGATTAAAAGCAAGAGGGTACTGGGTGGCTATCTGAGCTTGTGCAGATAAAAGTGGAAGACCAGCCTATTGCTGGTTGTGCTCTGCAAACAGCACTGAGGGTCTGATTTAACACATGACGTCAATGGGAGCTCTACCACTGACTTGAGAGGGAGTTGGATGGGCCTTATCACTTAAAAATTAAGCCAATGATCTTATGTGAATAATAATGGCATGATTATGGCCCAGCAGAAGCATCCTATGAGATATATTTGTTAGCATAGTGCTGGCAGATGGGATAGCTGAATGCACATTCACTGCTCAGAAGGATATCACTTCTGCTAAACAATTCATAATGGGTAAAGTCCTCAGAAAAGAGAAACTAGCATGAGACAATCATAAATTCAGAAGATACAGGAAGTTGTGGGCTAGATTTGCAGCTCGTATAAAGAAACTTAGCTTTACTGGATTCAGAACAGCTACGTATGGTAGCTGGGGAATAGGGACCAGTGTCTGGAAGGCCTCTTTGTGAGGGACAGGAGAGAGAGAAATTATTTTACAACCTTAAAATAGAAGTTTAACCAAGGCAACTGGCACTGGTCAATCTTTTTAGGAAGAGTATGTTATCTAGAGAAGTTGAGCAGCAGAGATACTAAATAAACTTTAACGAAAAATAAGTGAGAATTAATGACAGATATTTCAACTAAAACGTTAAACTGTTAAATAACTTATCCTATAAATAAGTAATATATATAATTTAAAAGGTATTTAATTACCTTTTTGTTCCACTTCTATTGTAGAGAGAGAAGTAAAGAGAGAAAGGAGAAAAGAGAATAGATTAATGGTACTGTATTGGCCAGGTACTTTTCTTTACCTCTTTCACATGAAAGGAAGTATACTTACTTACTGTCATTATTATTTTAAGTATTGCTATATTATGTGAACATTATATTTATATAAAAGCCCTGCCTCTAATGCACACTAGAGACAATATAGTCTATTTTAGACTTATTAGAACCTTAAAAAACACTCAGAATATCACCCAAACTTACTGAACTTAATCAAAGTCTTACCATTGGTTTCAATGGCCTCTGGATCAGGCCTACAGTGTCAATTAAGACATCAATTAACTGAAACAGGATTAACCCAGGCTTCCAGATAACATAGACTCTTCCAAGTAAGGAGTGTGCTGATGCCCACATCCCAAATCCCAGAAAATCATAAATACACATCTAACTTTCTTTAAAAAAGGTATTCCCAATTAGATTCATGGGCTTACTCACAGGAATAAAACCAAGCCCATCCATAAATGTTTTTGTATGACTCAAGACTCGGTTTTAACAACTAAATGGGAAAGGTTTAAATACTCAAATACTAGTATTTGCAATTAAAAAAAAGTATGTATTTATGAAGAATAGATTAACATATTAAAAATAATAATGCACTACCCCCCATAACCAGTGATATACTTTTCTCCAGATCATTCACCAGGCACAATAGTGCTCTCTCCAGGGTTGGATCTCTTTGACAAGGATCATTTCCCTCAAAACTGGAGTACATCCATTCAGTACACGTGAAACCAATAAAGGTATAGGGTGCCTGCATGCGAGTGGGGAGGCTGCTGTGACATGCCATAATTACAGCATGTCGGAGCAGACTCGATTAATTGAGTCTGCTGGAGAGTAGTAATTACCATGCTCCAGCAGCCTCCTACATCTCCTGTATCAGTGTCCCCCTGCTTCACAATGGCAGTGGAGGTGCTTGAACTAAAGCTCGTCGAACAAGCTTTATGCCCCTGCCATGATTTTTCGGCATGGGGATGCTGATACGTGAGGTGCGGCAGCACTTTAATTAGAACCACTCCAAGAGCCAATCTAATTAAAGCGCTTCCCCTGCCCCCTTGGAGCATGTGTAAAAGTACCCTTGGGTACTAGGTTCCACAACCTGACAGCTTGTTCCAAGGAACGTATGGGGCCTCATCCAAAGCCAACAGAGAGAAGGGAAAGACTGCAATCAATTTCGGTCTCCTGTAGGCCAACCCCGTGCAGAGTTCACAAATCTTTTTCACCTCTGGGTCTTGTACAATGACTCCAAAAACGAAAGAAGCCTTCCCTCTTCCTTTCACACCATAGCAGTACTCCATTCTACTTGAGCCAGTTAATCGTGTCTTAAGCAGTAATCTGGCCACGTGTTCAAGCAATGAATGATGTAATAAAGCAGAGAATAAGCCACCAAGTTATTTAAAAAAAAGTGTAATAACTGTGTGGCTGGTTTTCATTGTACCTTGAATTGAATATGTGGTTGCTCCCAGCCTCTGGAGCACACAGGATCCCTTCAAGGCTTCAATTTGCCCCCAAGGCTGGGAGTACAGATCAACTAACTGGTGCTCTGAGCCATGGGAACACTGGCCCCCTTGGCTTGCTACCTGCTGGTACAGGGGGATCGTGAACCTGAGCTCCCCCTTCAACAGCAAGAGGATGCAATTGGGATCTAATCCCCAATCCCATAGTCACGTCTGCAGCCATGCATGCGTGGAATGGCAGGAAAAGCAATTGTTGGGATCATAGATCAGATCCTATCATGACTTTAATTGAACATTTGCTCAGGGCCTCAGCTATGACTCACTGAGCACATCACAAGAAAGCAGACAAGGCACGCTGAAACAGCATGACAGAAGCTGGGCCTGTCACGTGCCTGCTCCGAATACAAGGCCTCATAAATTGTGTGGGGAAGATGGCTTAGTCTAGTCAGCAGGCAAGATGGCAAAGGGAGCTATTAGAAGATGGACATTTTAAAGAGCTTCATTAGAAGTCTCGCTGGCATTCAAAGCCCCATTCTTCTCTGCACCTGGGGTTTGGAGAGGGAACTCTATGGGTATAGGTGGAAAATGATGACTCAGATGGCACTAAAGTAGAACATGTTTTGTACACGCACTAGTCTTATTCTTGGATACCCACTTTCATGATCAGAGGTAGGGGGACACAACCAAATATCACCTGTTAGGTGTGGACACATGCCTTTTTTCTGCTGGGAAAGCCAATTGCATTCTTTGGTAAAAGCAGACTGGACATGACAAGGACATCCCGACAAGTACTATGTCACTCCACACTGGAGGAAAGGCATCTATCAACATTTAAGGAGGAACTAACTATATTCCAGTTACACTTACAGTAGAGTACTGGTCAAGTGTCCACCTACCTTACCCAGTTTCACACTGAGGCAGCCATTTGCTCAATGCAAACTGGCTGCATACCACTGAATGGTCAGGCACTATAATAGCACCATCCAGGTTGAGAGACGTGGTCATGTGTTTGCTCCTGACTACAGAGTAAAACCCCAGGTCAATTGCTCCATAAGAATCATATTATGTGTCGGCACCTTTTCTGTTGGCATCCATAATGATTTTCATAGGAGTTTCAGTGGGTTTCAGTGGAAAGAAAAATCTAAAATAAGAGGTTATTTATGTGAAGACAGAGCCTATAAAGGGCTGATATTCTTCCCCATTTTAGGATCTTAATAGCTCTTCCCTTGGGGGTGGATGGAAGGAGGAGCTGGTGCAATACCGCTGCAGGGTCTCTCTTGTGTTTGGGAAAAATGATCATTTGTTAGTAACACCCTGAGGTCTGAGGGCAAAGGACAAGACTGCAGAGCAAGGTGCACGTGTCTGGCTTTAACTTGAATAGAATTCACTTCTAGACTGTGAAACATTACTCTCCGGGTGGTTGACATTGCAGGCCCTCTGAATTCAGACCCTTCAAAGCTGGCAAAGTGGAAGTTCAATGAGCAGAAGAATTTCAGGATCAGGCTCGTGTGGGCTCGACAGATCAACCTACAGTTCAACTCATAGAAAGGAGTGTGTTCAAAACCGGCTACAAAGTGAACACTCATTTCTTCAGGTTTAAGTGACCTCTGGATACAGGCCTTTGTCTCAGGCTCCGTCAGGGCCTTGTCAGGGCCGTAATGGTGACAGGTAAATCTCTGTTCAACTGTTTGATTATGCAGAGGAAACAGCCACCATTAGTACTGGGACACCAATGATACCAGTGAAGAGGAAAATATACTAAACACAGGAATTACAGAGAAACATGCTCAGCATCTGCAAATCTCACACTTGGTTGTGACCAGAATTCATTTTCTTGAGAATACGGCAGAGTGAGGGAGAAGAAGCAGGAGGGAGCAAAAAGTAAATCTCATGGGGAAAAAAGGCATCAGCAGTACCCCCAAAGCTTGCAGTCTTGCAGGAACAGTCATACTGGATAAGAGCACTGATATTTATCTATCCTGGTGACCTACAGTGCCTCTGACGGGGAGAAGATAGCAATTTATATTTCAGAGGATGGTGAAAGCCTTTCATCCTGCATTGAAACAATTGTGCAAAGCCATAGCAGGGAGAAGAAGGGCTAGGGAAGAGAATTTATTCATGCCTAGCTGAGCAGTTTGAAGTGTTGATTATCCTTATCTTGCTTAGCTACACATGTTATTAACGGTCATAACCAGATCGGACCATTTTAAAATTCCTGTCACAGTAACATTTTGATCATCTCCAGTGTAATTATTTCCATAGGCTCATAAATACATATTATTGCTGTTGCTTCTGGATGTGATGTTCTTAAATTTCATTGGGCCAAATCCTGCTCCCCAGAGTTACACCATTGTACTTTGAAAGGGGTTTACTGGGTAAATTGAAGGCACAAAGAAATTAACTTACTGAGTGTCCCTTGAATCTCATAATAAGAAACAGTGAAAAGAAAGGGATTAATCGGTTTTCATTGCCTCGCTTATTCCTTCACAGTGTATGAAATGATCTCATAAAACAGCCAGTGCTCAACAATTCCATCAGAAAGCAGTAATTACAGACAAGTTTGCATCAGCTGTGCAATATCGAAATTAGCGCGGGACGAGAACCGCCCCATTTCCAGTTCGCAGAACGTGAATATTGCATGCATCTCTCAGCTCCTTCTAAACCAGTCTCACAGCTTACATGAAGGCACATTTATTTCTGCTGGAGCAAGTCCTGCAGTTACTGTTTGGGCTGATATGTTCATTAGCACGGACCAAGCGTATTATCTTCATTTTCTAGGCTGTTTGCGACATAACCACCATTAGCAGGGTAAGTTACAAAAACAATGCATTTTTTACCCGGCTTTCCTTCTAGTGTTCTTTTAGAAGTGAAGTAGCCCATATTTACCCTCACAAGAAAAATACCTGAAAATCCATATGCCAGAAATAGCTTCCACAGCTGCCAGAATCAAATGAATATACAGACTCTACGGTTACATTTGGGCTCCGTATTAACTAAAAAATTCTGATAGCATTGCTGGTTGCCTCTCTGGAAGCTGTCTTTTAATAGCTGCCAGCACCATTAAGACTTGAACAGAAAACAACATTAAATGCTTGCTTTCTTACCATTGCTTCCTTACTTTACCATTTCTAAGGCACAGCCAGTGAAGTGTCACAGGCCAAGTCCTGACTGCAGCTCATGGGTTTGCTACACTTCAAACACAAAGCAGAAGCAAGCCACTCAAGGCACAGATTATACATTTAAGTGACATATTTAAAAACTAATTGGTTCAAAAAGAAAAGGGAACAAAAAAAAAAAGGAAAGTGTATAATATATCTCATACCATAACTGAGAGCTAGATGGCTGTTTCATTTTTCTTTTCCTCTCTTAAAGAGTTAAAAACTATTTTAAATAAATTGTTTAACTAGAGTTAAAAACACATTGTTTAAATTAAGTTATGGGTTTATTTAATGACAAAGTAGAGCCTCTAACTTGTTTTTGTCTATTGTGAAAAAGAGTAAAGTGAGTGAAGAAGTGTTCCTGGTGTTCTTGTGGTTGTTGGCCGAAATCTCTCCTCTTTCCCATGGCATACTATTGCTAATGCAGAGATGTCAAGTGACGTGTAAACCAACGCTCCACGGATATAAACAAGAGGTACTGCCCTACAGTACTCGTTCCCTTGGAGTTGTCTTGAGCTTTGGATGGAACTGGCTCAACCCTTTCGTTTTCCAAAGTTTGTATTCATTAACCACCCAGCGACATCGTGAAACAACTGCCTGGAGTGTCACAGATGGAGTGGGATGGGGCCAGCAGGAGTTTGAGGGCCACTGATTTATTCATAAAACAGTTTTTGCACTGCATTTGGTATCATTTATCCTAATCAATGGAATGGGCATCCATCAACACAAGATGGATGTTTATGGGTCTGGGTTTTTTTTTAAATATATTTATATACACAACCCACCCCCCGCCCTCCCTAAGAAAAAAAAAAAACCTAATAAACCAAGCTGAATGTTTGAGAGGGTGGCACATCAACAAGACCTTCACCCAACAGAAATTATAATGCAAGTGTCTGACTTGTGCCACATATTATATAAAACTATTACATGCACATGTTGATTGCAGTGTTAGATACATATTGCTGCTGTTTTCTCAATCAGGCAGTAATAATCCAGAAAAATGCTGATTGCATCTGTCACCCAAAAAAAAAAAAAAAAGGAATTTGTGACTGAAAATCATGGGTTATATCAGTCACTGTACTCAATTAGGTGCCACCATACAGCTTAGAAATCATTGCACATACATAAGAGAGAAAACATGAGCTAACTCAGTGTCCTGCAGAAGCGAAACACTTCTATGTTGTTACAGAGGACATGAGGATTGCTGTTTGTATGATTTTTTAAACTAAATGAATGATTCCGTTTCCCCAGCTTCCTGTGTACTCTGAACTTGTGCAGCTGAATGGATCTAAGCTGGAGAAAGTGAGACTCGAATGGAGAGTGTACAATAGTCTGGGCTGGTAAGAAATGAGCATGATGTACTGAATAGAACTATGGACCTGAGAGTAGTGTATCATGGGGAAAACCCTTCTCCATCCAACATCACTGCATCAGCTCATCCTAAAAGTGCTTTAGAGGGGTTTCTGGAAGGAGTGGGGGGGAGAGGATGAAGTCATGGCAACTGTCCAGGGATGATCTGAGCTTCACCACAGCTAAGAATTACAGCTACCCCGACACAGCTTTACCAGCGGCGATTCTCACCGGAACACCGTGGTAGATTTTTGGAAGCCCCCTCAAACCCATTCTATGAGTCTTCTCTTATGAAGGAAAGTCTGCGAGCAAGTCTAAAACTAGCATTGCATACAAATGAGAATACCAAGAGGCACCTGTCAGGTGTGCAGCCTTGAACAGAGGGCCTTTGCTCTTCACAGGAGCAGCAACTTAATCAGATCTACTACTTCCACTGCAGCTTCTGGCAACTGGACAGGGCATGCCTAAGCACACGAGGCTGTGTCCCCTTCCCTTGAACTATGCTGGCTAGCGACTTCTCCTGTTTAAGGGCAGGGAGAAGAACGGGGTAAGACAGATCTTGACTGTGCTCCTGTAAATCGGTTGTCTCCTGACCTGGCTTGCTCTTTGATTTTGCTCGCCAACCCCTGACCTCAACTTTAGATCCAGGCCCCTGGCTATGAACCTATGGCCCTCCAGCCCAGTAACCCATATTTACCCTTAGGCCTCACCAGCATATGATGGTGCTGAAAGTGCCTGAGGCTAGTACTGTTATTCCTTCTGGGTAACAATACTAGTTCCTGGATTTTGGCTGTTTGTACGTGGACAAGCTGTCCAGATACGTCTTTCCCACATCTTCCAACTCTACCCTCTAAATAAGATCACGCTTAAGTGTAAGCCCCCCTCCCCAGGACAGAGTCCAGAGCAGGTTAAAATAAATAATCCATCTGTTTAAATTCAAGGGACTGAAGCGCACTCCCATAGATGACCTTCTCCAAGACATTAGCACAGCCAGCAAGAGCCAAATCAGCGAGGAGCATAAAAACTGTCAAGGCTCACTCAACCCGATACCTCATCTCTTATGTGAGGAACATGAAGTACTCTCTAAGGCAACCCTCTCCTGGGAAACATCTGATTCTTGTTCACACATAGGGCCTTGTTACACGGTAATTTTGGGCGGCTACTGGAGGTTTTAACACCTGGACTGTCCACATATTAACACCTGAAACAAATTTTACACACTCATTAGGCAGCTCAAACGTTATGCTACTCCAGGGCAGAATTATCTCTGATCCATGCTACCCAGCTCATGTTGCACTAAAGTGAAGCCTTACACTCTCGGCTATCCCTCAGTGTAGACAACATCAGCTGTACTCATGTGGCAGCAGCTCCATGGCTGGGATTCCTCAGTGTAGACAGTAGTCCCCTTCCCTGGTCCCCCTTCCCCAATGGCCCATAGTGGGCCCACTACCCCCGCCCCATCCACCCCAGCACTCCAGATCTCCACTGACTCACCCCACCCCTGTTTCCCCCAACTTACTTGTGGCTGCCCTGGATGAGCAGGCAAAGAAGGGTTAATCTGCTTTGCCCAGCTGGAATTGCCACTGCTGCTCTCCGGGCCAAGCTCCCAGGGGGTAAAGGGGAAGCCCAGAATGGAACTGGGGGTAGAGGGAGATCCTTACCATTCAGTCCTCCAGGCCCCTGATTGCCTGAAATGTGACTACTCCAAAATCAGGCTAGCACTAACACCCATTAACATTTGTGCGGCTCACAGGGTAACATGTAACAAGGCTCTAAGGTTTCTGTGCAGAGCTCAGGTCAAAAGGTGTTAGGACAAGTGAGAACTTTCTGATACAATGCTAACGGGTGGCCAAGGCCCAGCAGCAAGAGCTGGTACAAGCCAGAGAAGAAACAGGGATGAGGTAATAGAGCAAAGATAGCACCCAGGAGCTCTACGACCCTCCTAGCAATTCCTGCTGACTGCCCCGCACCACTCCAGGAGAAGTGCTGAACACTGCCACCAGCACTGGGATTCTTCCCAAGGCTCCAATGTTCTAGTGAGCAGGAGAAGGGAGGTTTCACAGGGATACAAAGAACAATTGGGGGGTGGGGGTGAAGGGGAGAGATGCCCAGACCTCCACAGCAGTAGACATGAAATACACATATATGTAAGCACTAACAAAGAACAAAGTATATCCCTTTTTGTCTGCACCTCAAATAAATTTTAAAAAGACAATGGCAAAGAAACAGAGCTTATAAAAATCCAGCAGAGAAAGACCAGCACAGCCTATATACAGCACTTAAAAATGTTTTGGCAAACTAATGCGTGCAGTGCTGCAAAACCTCCAATGTGTTTGAGCCCCTGCTTTGTTTTACGGGTTTTTTTGATGCATGATTAAAATTAAAGTTAAAGCAAGAGGGAGATTAAAAAACAAAACAAAACAAAAGAGACAGCCAAGGTTAGAGCCTGCCAGCACAGCATAGATGCAAAAGAGCTGAGAGAAAGGGAGCACAAAGGATCTCTCCCTGCCCATCTTTCCCCCAACCGTCTACTCATATGCAAAATCACTGGATATCATTTTGTGCTCTAACAGTCGAACCAGGTACAGGTCCAATACAGTCACAACATCTTTGCAGCTGGAATACCAGGATGCACAACCCTATAGCCTGCTAGCACAGTTTTTCTGCCAGCAAACAGTAGAATAATTAGCACGGGGTACGTGGGGTTCCAGCCCCAGAAGCAGACTATGAGGGAGCACCAGAATCATTCCTCCTCTGTCCCCAGGAGTCTTTGCAAAGGCAACCCAGGCTATAGAAGTTGGGCAGGACAGCGCTGCACCAAGAAGCATATCTGGGAGTGAAGGGCAAGTGGAGTGAGCAGAATGGTGTTCCCATCACCCTTGGGCAACATTTGTCATAGCAGATGCAGCCCTGAGCCCAATAAGTATGAATCAGGGGTGGAGGAGTTGGAGCAAACAGAGCACCAGAGTTGAGTCTGAGGAATCCCGGCCATGGAGCTGCTGCCACATGAGTACAGCTGATGTTGCTGGCAGTAGCAGCAGCAGTAGCCCAGGAAGGTAAGCCTTCCCTTCTCCTCAGCCCTGTTCCCAGCACCTTTTGTCTGCAGTGGTAGGTATACCCCCGCCCTAGATGCTCAATGTACTCTCTACACCTCTGCTAGCAACAGCAAGCTTGAGTCAGGAACAGATAACTGTGCTTCTGCTCAGAAGAGTAGCAAAAGTAATGCAATACGTGCCCTTGCTCACCTCCCCTTCTAGCCTAGTAGAAAGTCTCTTGTAACAGACACAATGCTCAGTACTCCTCTTTCTGCTTCAGGTGTTAGTTGCCTCCATGTCAGGTCAACATTTAGCTCCTAGTTTCAATTGGTCATTGGATCATAATCATAAGATCATAGAAAAGTAAGGCTGGAAGGGACCTCACAAGGTCATCTAGTCCAGCCTCCTACTCAATGCAGGACTGTCTCGGATGAAACCATCCCAGCCACGTATCTTTCCAGCCTGGTCTAACAAAGCATCAATTTTATGATCTCTTAGCATGTTTGGTTCCTTACACAGATGCAACAGGGCAAGCTCCCTTGTGTGCAGGCTCTAAGGCAATCAGAGAGAATGGGAGAATCAGGTTTTCTAATAATTACTTTGTGAATACAATACATGCTGCCTTCATTCACTTAATCTAATTTTACAGTGATTTTTCCTGACGCTAAGGTTTTCTAAAAATCATCTTTCTCCCTTCCTTTGCAAAGGGTGAACAAATCAGTTTCCTTCCTTGGGAACAGGTGAGGGGAGAGGGGCAGAAGGGAGGAGAGGGAGGGATTGGAGCAGGCATCACAGGTAGTGGTCTTCCCATTTTGTGTGCAGGACCTTTTTCGGTTCTAATGGAAGATGCGTGTACAAGGCAGAGAGACAAGACCCCATTAACACTGACTGGCCGAGCAGCAGAAGAGTGCCTTGAAACATTAATGTAGAGCATACAAGCACTTATACTTGTTGAAGCAAAACAGCAGATAGCTTGGAATTCCCAGACCAAACAGTCAATGGATAAATCTTATCAATAATACAGTGTTGCTACAAATTAACTTACTGAGACTGTCAATTTTCATTATGAAAGACCATGGAACTCCGAGCTGCAAAAAACTTATCCAGTCATTTGGTCTAACTTTCTTCCAGTCCAACGTCGTCTCTGCAGTTCAATTTCCAGGGCTCGTTTAGATGTAGGTGTCAGAAATGCTAGGGTACATTTAGCCTGACACGATGAACATATTGCCAAGAAAACACAAGTTATAGGTGTGTGTGTGTCTACACACAAGCTCACATATAAATCTTTGACTTGTGTGCATTCCCTGAACCACCATTGCTACAATAGTCCTATAATATTGTAGCAATCCCCCCAGTTTTCCTTTTATTTATTTTAAAATGCATTCCCTCCCCTTCCTCAACCATTTCTGACCTTTTCTCTCCCTCTCTATTCCCTATAGATAAGTATAAGTGAGATCAGACTTAAGATAAGCTTTAACATTTTTATTTTGGTAGCAAGTTTTTGGTTTTGCATAGCCACTGTTTTATATTGTATAATTATTAGGTTTCTATTGATTTTTACTGTTGTATATTGTAGTATTATCATTTTTGTATTGGTTTTTATTGTTTCAAATGGATATTGTATGGTATAG
This sequence comes from Caiman crocodilus, assembly GCA_030014935.1. Lineage (NCBI taxonomy): Eukaryota > Metazoa > Chordata > Crocodylia > Alligatoridae > Caiman > Caiman crocodilus. Next base: position 27,411,264 of record JAGPOW010000229.1, read on the forward strand.
GACTGTGTTTGTAGTGAACCAAAGTCATGTCAAGTTGCCAATTTATATGTCAAGCCTCCATCTTCTGCCCTCTACCCAGGCATCCCATGTTGCAACTGTATGAGTCATGTACCCGTCCCACATAAATTGGTTCCTGGATGAATGAGAATGATTGAAATTCAATGACAGCAGGCCTCTACTGAATGGCCTGTAATGACTGGGCTACCACCTCACATTGATTCATCCAGGAACCATGGACCTCACCCAGGAACACAGACAAGAACCCAGCATTTGAAAGAAAAAAAGACCCTGCAGAACCAGCAACTCTACCATTGTACCCCACCATTACAGACACCCGAAACTGCACATCCCTGCATGGAGCACACATGCTCAGTACGCCA
>JAGPOW010000229.1:27414181-27430765 GCA_030014935.1 Caiman crocodilus
ATATATATATATAAAGAAATTTATTATTTATTTATCATCATACGTCTCATCCTAGTCACAGAGTGACTTTCCTGAAGAATGTTCCACTGAGCAGCTATTGAATTCTATTGAGCTGTACAACTAAATCTATTCAATTGACAAATGTTTCTTGTCCAAGTCAAGGTATTTCATACAAAGTTTAGTGAGTCTTGACATCAGCCTCCCTGGAAAAAAATACAACTGCTGGTATCTACTTGCTACGTTACCACTGGATATACTGACTCTCTGAACTGAAGTAGTACCACCTTCTCCTCCATTTTGAAAACATTCTGCACAGAGATGATGTATAAAAACATACTGATTCCCGATAAGACGTTTAGGAATAATTGCATATGGTGTCTGACTAGCTCATCAGAGATGAATCATGTTTAACAAATACAACTGCATCATTTACACAAGAAAGCCTACGTAGTAAAATAGTACCAGGCCACTCTATTATTAAACTGCAAGAAGACAAACAACAGTTAACTTCTTACATCCTTGGATTGAGTTCAACCACTCATGAGCCAGTATTTTTCTTTTTTGGATAACAATTAAAAGTAAGCAGCAGGATGAGTTAGCACAGAAGTGAAGAGGGCCATACAATGCTGTGAGAAATTCAATTATGGCTTAAATTCATTCTGCCAAGCTTTATTGGCAACTGGACTCTTAATGTTTCCAAGACAACAGCAGAAGAGTTAGGTATCATGTAATTAAATTAGGATCAACCACCTGGACACAATTCCTCCATAATACATAAAAGAAAAGTAAGCTAGGTCCAGATCCAAAATGGGACTTAAGTACCACAATGCTGACTGCAGCTACACCTAACTTTTAAGAGCCTGGTCCTTGCAGAAAAATCCATAACCCTGGCTGAGGGTAGAATAAGATCCACAAAAAAATGGCACATTGAAGGGGAACTGCCAAGAACTAGCAAACAGGGAAATGCTGAGCATACGTGTTATTTCTAAAATCCAACCCCTATCTGGGGCCCAGATGCCCTTCTCAGCGCTACTATAAAAAGCAAGATTCATTGCCCAGCACCTTCTCTCTTGGAGGCAGATGCCTATGCCCTTCACTTAAGGGGGGCATTACACATCTATGTACATGTGTGTGTGTGTGTGTGTGTGTGTATTAAAATAGAAACTTTTAAGACATGAATGGAGGAAAAGCCATTTTATACAGTAGCTCACTGGCATGAATACACAGTCAGTACATGGGAGACCAAGGTTCACGGGTCTCTTCTGTTCAGAGGAAATTAAACTCTCAACGTCCAGGTCTGGAGAGCATTCCTCAACCTCCTTGTTAGAAGGGATTCAGAGTGCAGTTCTCTCTGCCCTTCCTTTTTGAGCTGATTCCCTGAAGATAAAATAATTCAAGACTCATTGGATGAGAAGAGGGAACAGGACTCAGTTGTCTCATAGTTAGAGCACTTCCCTAAGAGAACCTGGTCCAAGGACTCTTCCATTATTTTGCGTTAGATAATTACTGGATAAAACATTAGGAGTCCTTGAAGCAGAGGCCTAAACACAAGCTTCTCTCCTTGGACTCTCAAATTTCTTTATTTAAAAGTGGAACAGCTTTAAAAGGTGGGCTGGAGAGCATCCTCATCCCAAAATATATCTTCAAGCTGGTAGGGGTTGGGGGGATGGCATTTTCTCAGGATGAGAGAGCTGTATATTTGAATGCTGCTTTAGGCATAGGATAGGATTTAACTTCAGTCATCTCTCCTCTTGACTCTATTATGAGCCCATGGCATAATAGGTACGGGTGGAACACATTCCCCCTCTCTCGGGGCATTTCTGAAGGGAAACATGGGCTTCCACTGTACTTAGTGCTCATCCCTAAGAATGCCTCCCCGATTATGTCCCTATCAGGTGAGAGGTGGGACCTACTTTGCGCTGCTTTAGGTATTTAAAGACTTATCATATCTCCTTTCAGTCTTCTCTTCACCACACTAAATAACTCTAGCTCCTTCAGCCTTTCCTTATAAGTCTTGCTTCCTAAGCCCCCCCAAAATAATTTTTGTTTGTTCTCCACTGGGCTCTTCTGAAACTGTTCACATCCTTTTTTGAAGTGTAGGGCCCAAAACTGGACACACTATTCCAGGTGAGGCCGTATCAGTGCAGAATAGCATGGAAGAATCACTTCTCTTGACTTGCAAGAGACACTTCAGTTAATACAACCCATTATGCTTCTGTTTTTTTCTTATAACAACAGCACAGTGTTGGCTCATATTCAGATTATGGTCCACTGTAAGCCAGGTCCTTCTGTGTAGTACTGCATCCTAGCCAGTCATTCCCCAGTCTGTATTTGTACCTGCAAGTATTCTGATCCAAATGCAGGACTTTGCACTTGATCTTGTTGAATGTCATCCGATTGATTTTTGGACTATTTTTCCAGTCTATCCAGTTCATTCTGGATCGTCACCCTACCCTTCAAAGTGTCTGCGACTCTAAACAACTTGCTGCTGTCTACAGATTTGCTAAGCATGCACTCAGTCTCATCATGTAAATTATTAAAGAAGATGCTAAACAATAAGGGGCCCAGGACAGACTCCTGGGGAACTCTACTTGATAGTGGGATAATCTCCCAAGCAGATATTGAACCATTGATGACTACTCATTGACCACAATGATCTGATCTGCTGTGCATCCACTTTACGGTACTTTCATCCAGTATGAATTTCCTTAGTTTGTTAATGAGAATGTCATGGAAGACAGAGTCCAAAGGTCTTGCTGAATTCAAGATGCATCAAATCTGCTTCTCTCCCCACATCCACAGAACCTGTCAGGTCATCATAGAGGCCAATCAAGTTGGGCAGACATGGTTTACTTTTGGTGAATCCATGCTGCCTGTTCTTGATTACCTTGTTCTCCTCTAGATGCTTCACAACAGCTATCCTTCATGGTCTTTCCAGATATTGATGTCAGGCTGACTGTTCTGTAGTTCCCCCGACCCTCTTTCTTCTCTTTCATAAAGACAGACATTATACTTGTCCTTTTCCAATCATGCAGGACCTTACCTGACCAGCACGAGTTCTCAAAGAGGATAGCTAATGGCTCTGAAATTATTACCTCAGCCAATTTCTTCAGTACTCCAGGGCGTAACCCATCTGGTCTTGCTGACTTGAAAGCATCTAGCTTCTCTAAGTAATTCCTAACCTGTTCTACTACTCTAAGCTGTTTGTTTCCTCCCCTATCTTTGCTGCTAACTGCATGTGTCATCTAGTAGTTGCCCCTATTTGTGAAGAAGTAAAAAAAGACATTCAGTTCTTCAGGCTTCTGATTCAGATTGTTTTCTACAGTTAGTAAGGGACCTATGATGTTTTTGGTCTTTCTCTTACTTTTGACATACTCGTAGAATTCCTTTCTATTGCCTTATGTGCCTTGCCAGGTGCACCTCAAATTGTTCCTTGGTCTTCCTAATTTTCTATGCATGACTATGTAATGCTTTTAAATTCTACCTTAGTACTTTGATCAACTTTCCATTTTTTGTAGGATTACTTTTAAAATTTAAAGTTATTGAAGAGATAGCTGTCAGCCAGACTAGTCTCATTTTACATTTCCCATTCGTCTGTCACATTAGAACAGCTTGCTCCTAAGCATTTAAGAGGTCCCTTTGAAGTATAGGTAGCTCTTCCCTACTCCATTTCTTCTCTTACTTGTTTCCCAGAGGATACTGCCCAACAGTTCCCTGAACTTCCCAAAAAGTTGGAGGCACTGCAAGTGATGTATATTATTTTTGAGGTGCAGTACGAAGTGAGGTGCAGCACGAAGTATGAAGTGTACTCAAAAGCTCCCCTGGCTCACCAAAGGCATTCAGGAACGCCTGAAAGCCAAAAAGGAGATATACACCCAGTAGAAGGGAAGTGCTATCACCAAAAAGGAGTATACCTCCCTCACTCGGGTCTCTAGGTGGCTGTTAGGAAAGCTGAGGCAGATCTGAAACTAGGGCTAGCATCAAGGACAACAAAAAGTCCTTTTTTAAATACATAGGGACTATGAAGAAGGCACCAGGTAACAGGGGGGCCCTGCAGGATATGCCTGGCAATTTGGTGGTTGCAACAGAGGAAAAGGCAGACCTTTTTAACAATTTTTTTGCCTCCATTTTTTTGTGCAGGAACCAGGACTCCCTCACCGGGATTCAGGATGGACTCAGGAGAGACTCCGCCAGCCCTAGGGTCAGGGAGGACCAAGTTAGGGAACTTCTGGAGGGGCTGGATATGTTCAAATCAGCAGGTGCTGATCAGCAGGTGATTCAAATCCAGATGCTCTCCACCCCAGGGAGTTGAGGGAATTGGCAGGGGTTATCAAGGGCCCCTGGCATGGCCTTATGAGCACTCATGGTGCTCTGGTCAGGTCCCAGATGACTGGATGAAGGCCAATGTGGTCCCCATTTTCAAAAAAGAGAAGAGGGAGGACCCAGGCAACTACAGGCCCATTAGCCTTACTTTGATCCTGGGGAAACTCTTTGAGAAGATTATCCAGGAACACATCTGGGAAGGACCAGCAGGGGGGATGATGCTCAGAGGGAACCAGCATGGGTTCATTAGGGACAGGTCCTGTCAGACCAACCTGATTGCCTTCTATGATCAGGTCACAAAATCATTGGACTCAGGTGTCACGGTGGATGTAGTCTTTCTGGACTTCAGAAAGGCCTTTGACACGGTCTCCCACCCCATTATCATTAAAAAGCTATGTGAGTGTGGCATTGATGCCTACACAGTCAGATGAGTCGCAAATTGAAGCCACACCCAGAGAGTGGTGGTAGACAGGTCATATTCGACCTAGCGGGATGCAAGCAGCGGAGTCCCTCAGGGCTCGGTCCTCGGGTCAGCACTGTTTAATTTCTTTATTAGCGACTTGGACGAAGGGATGAAATGCACCCTGTTCAAATTCACTGACAACACCAAGATTGGGGGCAAGGTGGGCACGCTAGAAGGGAGGGACAGGATACAGCTGGACAGATTACAGGGGTGGGTGAGTAAGAACAGGATGGGATTCAATACTGACAATGCGGGGTACTGCATTTGGGCAGTAAGAACCAGCAGCATACCTATAGGCTGGGGAACTCCCTTCTCGAAGGCACAGTGGCAGAAAGAGATCTTGGAGTCATTATCGATTCCAAAATGAACACAGGTCGCCAATGTAAGGCTGTGGTTAGTAAGCATGCCTCTTACCACAAGCACTTTCCCACCTGGCTGGCTGTCCCTGACAACAACATGCAGGTTGCAGTTCCCACAAAGCCAAACCAGAACCTGGGCAGACGCGTCAGTGGTCAGAGGCCATGCCTGGACGCAGTCTGCACAGGTATAGACAGAAAAAGACCTGGCAGTGGAAGGGGCTTTGGCACGGTGACATTTTCCAGCCGATCTACTGGTTCACCTGATAGTTTTCTTCCTTTTCTGCTCCTAAAAAAAAAAAAAAAAAAAAAAATCCTTCTTCCTCCTTTACTAGTTTCTATTCAGCAAGCTTACAGTGAAGGAAAGGTAAGAAAGAAAGTTTCAGGGTAAACTTCCCAGCCAGCTCCCACTTAACCTGCCTGTTTGCTGGCCTGTTCTCAGGCGCCTTGTGTCACTGTGTTCAGGCAGGCGAGGCCTGTCTGTTTAAGCAAGCCCCCCCCCCCCCCCCTCTTTGTTCATAGTGAAAATCAGCTGCAATCAACGTGTTAGTCTCGGCAGCTGAGAGCTTCACTCCGCTCAGTCTTTCAAACAGCTCTGCAAGACGGCTCTCAGACTGAAGCTACATCAAGCCTAAACCAGGCAGGCCTTCCTACTCTCCGACATTCACAAAGCCTCTCTGCAAACAACCACTTCTTCCACCTCCTCTCCCAGGCTGGGATCACATTCAAATTCTCCTGTTTGCTGGCCCTGTGTCACTTGCTCCCACTCTGGTAATACCCCAAATCGAAGGCATTAATGGTCAGTCTGCCAGGATCACAAAGTCAGCACCTAATTAGGAATATTATATATACGTATATATTACATCAGTTTGTATTTTCCTTGCCAGATTAAATGATGTCGCTCTTTGTTTATAATAAAATATGACAGAATCTGGAAGGCCGCTAAGGTCTGTCCTCATCCATTGACAGGATGAATTTGAGCATTTCAAGAGACTTACATAGCTCGAGACAAAAATGATGCACTTTTCCTTAAACAACTGGGGCGGGGGGGAGAATACCTGAAGAATCACAGACTATGTCGTTGCACTGGGAAAGTGGGCCTGGGTAAGGATTCTCTCCAAAAGAAGAAGAAACTGTTTGTTGTGCCGCCACCTATAAAACTAACTATTGTAGCAGATTCCATGGATCCAAATGAGTCTAATAATGATTGCCAAGGCATGTCCACGCTGTCAGAAGTGAGAGTGAAATCTGATTCTCTTCAGAGGAAATGTTTTATTTTAAATCACTCAGCTGGCAGGTAGTTTGTGTCTTTGAGAGTTAAAGTATCTACCATATCTCTTGTTCTATCAAATGGCATGTTGCTGACATCAGCTGTGTAGCTAACTTTCCTTTTTATAGGTAGGTAAAATACATCTTTACCTATTAAAAGAGATATTAGAAGTTCCCCCTTCTGGACTGTATTTACCCTTACTATCCACACCAGGATGCCATAATGAAGAACTGACTGATGAAAGGAATGATGTTCCCATGAAATGAAACAGAAGCAGCCCAAGAGACAACGTAGCATATTTCTCCCCCTTCTTATTTGGAGAACTGCTCCAATACCTATTGAGCAGTTGTGTGGGAGGGATTTCTGGTCACATGAGTCATTCTGGAGATTAAGTAAAGTGTAGGGAGTTGGGTAATTGGACACATTACTCTTTAAGGAATTGGTCCTTTGGGACCAAACTTAACAATCTGCTTAACAAATTTTAACAATACATGTTATTTTCTAAAAGCCATCTGGGGAAGACCATAAAAAGTGTCTGGTATGGGTACAGTTGCGACCAAAGCAAAGGTGTGACTTTCCACTTTTTTTAATTAAGATAATTAGCCAGAAAGTGAGGGATTTGAGCCCTGTACAGCACAAAGGTAATGGCACCGGCTGCATTTCTTCCTCGGGTGCACTCTCCATAACTCTGAAGGCTGCAGTGCTGTAATGTTTGCATCTGATTAACCAGCTGCCAAGGTAATCACTGCAGGAAGCTGTTTAAAACACATCACCTCATCTTGCTTTGCTTATGAACTAGCTGTGCTTTTTTGAAGTCTCAGAGGAAAGACAGATGTTTAATAGAATAATGTGGACTGTAGGAAGCAGTGAAAGGAAAGACCCCATAGTAGCTTCTGTAATACCAAAGAGCTATTTTCCAGCTTCCTCTCTAGAAGTGGACTGGGGACATGTGTAGTAATCACCTAATTCAATAAATACAGGCATATCTGAATGAGAAGAACTAAGCAATTAACTTTATTGTGGAGCAGTAGCAACCTCTGAAGACCCTTGGTCTCTCTCTAACTAAATGCTACCACTTAACTGAAGGACCATCTCCCAATCCCCAACTCCTTCAGTCTCTGTTATGGAGCTTTTTGTAAATTATAACTTCTGCCACTATAACATGTGCAAGGGGGAGCAAGAGTTAAATGCACAGAGAAGTAGTTTTTCATCATGTAGGGGCAATTGCAGTGGCTGGGCCATGGGCAGCACTGGTGTCTGCCTTCCTGAGTCACCCTTCTCCCTGCCCAGGGCTGATGCCCCACTCACCCCACTGTGTTGCACTATTGTCAGGAGTCGTCCTACATTTACGTACCTGACTAAGGAGTGGCAGTCCGAATGCTCTTGGAGAGCAATACTGCTTGTCTGCACAGACTTGAGCTGGAGGAAGCCCAGGCTGTGTGCCCACAAAGGGTATAAGCAGCTGCCATGCCTGCATATAGTTACAGGGGTTTCCAGAAATCACTTCCAATGTGTCTGTGTCCTTGAGACAGTACAGCTAGTCTACTGCACCTCACACCTCTGGTTGTATACCTGCAGCTTTTGAAGGTAAGGTAATCATCCATTTGGACTGACCTGGGCACTGTCACTTTAAAGCAGCATACCTACACACCTACAACCTTTAACTTGCATCAGCATAAGCAGTGAAGTAAAGGTGTTATTCTGGCTGGGAGAGGCACAGATTACAACATGAGGCTTTGTGGGGTTATTATGTAGCAATTTGGTATTATTTACAATGAATTTAATGCTAAAGTGCACAAAGACCAATCCTTTTCACCATTAATGAGGCAGGGGGGGAAGCTCCTAATTTTATTTCTAATTTAAAATGCACAGATTTATGAAGGTTCAGTGAAGATTTTTGTTTATTCTCTGCAACAGCTTAACCTTTCATATATTATTTATTTGAAATTAGGGTCATTATGCTCTTGCAAAGTATTTACTGCATTCCGCATATTATTGGACCTGTCAGTGAACGGTGCCGTCGCTCAGCAAACGCATTTTGCTGCAAGGTAATTCAATACCTCTGTCCAGTTTAGTGATGCTGACTTTTATCAAAAACAGTACATATTTATCTTGCTAACTCCAAATGGGGAAGCAAATGAAAGCTGTTGCTCAGTTTTCAAGTGAGGTTACAGCTCTGTGGATCACCGACAAGACGAGAGAGGAGCTCAGAATCTGCAGGCTGCTTCCGCCACCATGGGGAAGCACCTAGTAGGCTGCTCCTGGCGCCTGCTTGCTGGTTGTCTCATGTGGCCCAGGGTCTTCATCTTCCCCCAAACTGGACTGCAGCAAAACACAACCGTGTCTCATCTGTCAGTCTCCACTTTTCTGCCTCATTTTATTCTCTTTCCTCTAGGCCTGATATTGGTTGCAGGCAAGCATCCTGGAGCTGTCTGGCCCAGGGGCGCTCTTTAACCCCTTCTTGACTAAGGGAAAGCCAGTGGGGCCCCATCATACCACATTTTTAGACATGGAAATCTACCGAATTCAAAACGATGACGCGGATGATCTAGCCTATTAACTTCAATACGTGCACTGATTTATACCAGCTAGTACGACCCAGCAGGTATGGTCTGAACGTAATGACATTTTGACCAAGGTCAGCAGATCACTGAAAATATATGCGTTTCTGGGTCAACCGAAGCTAGGAAAGGGGAGTGGGGGGAGGTATTTTTGTTTTCCTCAGTTGTATCATTATATTGTCATGCACCTGCTTCTGTAGTAAATAAGTCAGAGATCATTTCTCTGCTCTTGGTTTGGGGTGGGTTTTTTTTGTCTCTTATTTATTTACATTTTGTTGCTGTGTTTAATTTGCCTGTTTTTCTACATATCGTTTGAGAAACACAGGGTGCCTGGAAGCCTCCGATACATAACACTTGTGCTGCTGCTCAAACGTCACTCAGATCTGTGGAGTCCAGAGCATTCAGTGTCTACGATCTGGGCACAGGAAGAGCCTCCGTACAACAAAACTGCCCGCTCCAACTGGCTCGGGCAAGAGCTTAAAGATCCTGCTCCCCACAAAACCCACACATCCTTATGGCAAGAGAAAGCTGGGATTTTGCCTGCAGCAAAGCGAAAATGCAGCACAAACTAGGGGACAACACTGTGCTGCTGGTGCACATGGCTGAAGGGAAGACACACTATGCAGATAAAGGGAAAGGTATATTTTTCTCCAACCCAAAGGCAGGAATGATTCACAAAATTCACATGGCATTGCTCTCAGCCTGGATTGTCAGGTGGTTCATGGCTAATCAAATCTTTTCTGCCTGCCCCAGCAATCCTCTCTGTGCCATAAATGATTTTTGCAGGATAACAAAGAACAAATTAAAAAATGGGGAAATATATATATTTCTGCATGATTCCACGTGACTTTAGCATCTGATAGCAAAGGCTGGGATCCTGCAAGCTCTTAAACACATGAAATAAAAGGCCTATATGCAGAAATAAGCAATGTTCCTGGCCAGAAAAGGATCAAGTAAAAGATTCCCATAATACGACCTTGACATTCAAATGGTGATGCCTGTCATGATGTCAGGGCTTCCTGAAAAACCCTCCCCCAAAAAAAACAGAGCCGTTAAGTTGCTTCAAGTTAGACATCTAAAAAAAAAAATCCCATCATAAATCACTAGTCATTACTGACCATGTGACCTATGTTCAACATACAGCAGAAACAATAGATCACCTGAGCTATGACACATGCCTGCATACCCTATGTCATATTATAAAATGCATCCTTTAAAATACAAGGCTGGAGGGAAGGAGAGAAGCATAAGCACAATATTCTCACAGTTATTAATTTCTGTGGAGTAGCTATAATTTGCATTTACTATTAAAGTGAGAGCATTCTGTCACAGCTAACTCAGCAGTATCTCTGATTAGTTACCCTGAGTCTACAATGACATAACTCCCTTATACTGGACTTGTACCAGGATGGTATTGCAGAGAATCAAGTCCAACCCCTCTCTTATGGCATCTGACAAACCTGCACTGTTCAGGGTTGCAGTTTGAACATGCTCCCTAGCAATGCAATGTTGAGCTCATGGTTTAAGGAAAAGGAAGATGAGAGAAAGCATCCACATTTGCATATTGCTTAGAAAGCCTGAGATATCACATTCTCTGACAACAAGAGAAACGGCGGGGGAGGGAGCGGGGGGGAGATCTCTTTGCAGCTGGGGCTGCCTGTTCTCATGTCAAACAAATGGAGGAAATGGAGTAGAGAAAAAGAAAAAGTTCAGCTCCTGCACTTTGCTTGCAAGCAGCTGAGAAATACAGCTGACATGGCTGGAAGGGTGGGGGGAGAGCACTGCAGTCAGAGATCTTTTTCATTTCAGTCCCACAGTATGATGCCACACACCCAAACTGAGGCTTTGGATGATTGTTGATATGGCTGGGAGTGCAGGTGTCGGCAAGTCAGTGGCAGAGGTACACTGACTACAGCACACAGCTCCTGCTGCTCTGTGCTCTTGTCCAGGTAGAGCTTGGCTTTGTGCCTGATGTTTCCCCTACTATTTAATGCTTGGAGGAAATTAGGGTCCTGAATCCACATGCAGTGGCTCAGGCTAGAGGCCAGGGGGTGCTAGAAAAGCCCTTCCTTCCCTAAGAGGGGGCTGAGCTGAAGGGGTGTGGCCGGCCCCAGCAGGATTAGGGTAGGGTTCCCCCCACCCTTCATAACAGAGCATTCATTAGCACTGCTATCAGCATTTATCATCCCATCAGACAACAAACGGCCTCTCTCATTAGTTCCAGCTCTTCTTAAACAAAGAAGGAACTGAGGGACATTACCAGCTCAGCTGTTGATTAGCTCAAAAAAGACATGAGCTGACACTGCTGTCTGCCACATCACAGACCAGAGCAAGCATGCAGTCTGCTAACTAATACTGAGGTGTCAGTGCAAGGTAGAAGGGACCCAGGACCCCTGCTTAGCAGGGAGTGGTGAGGGGAGAAGGAGAACAGGAGGAAGCCAGGCAGATGTTGATGTGCCTTCAAGTCTCTGTTGGAGCTGCAGCCAGGGAGCAAAGGGGTGGGGCAAGCTCTGCTGTGGAGCAAAGAGCCCAGCCCAGAGAGCATGCTGGGGGAGTCTGATTTAACTTAACCCAGCAAGGGGTCTGGGACAAACATTGCATAAACCGGTTTGACTCAGATCAGTTAAGTCTGATACTACATTCAACCAGGTGTATCTCAACCCAGTTTTAGCTATTTTCAAACTGGTTTATGTGCACTGAACATCTATTCTGTTACTGGTTTAAACCAGTTTCTGATCATGTAAACCACTTTATGTATGATGTCTGTCCCTAGCCAAGAACAGCCAGCAAGAAAGGCAAATGTAGAAAGGATGCCTTTGACAGCAGGCAGGGGATGGGCACACAAAGTGACAGCCAGTTCTGTGGCTATATCTAAAGCTTAGCAACATTAAGGATTGAAGATAAGTATCTTGTCTGCTGCCCGTCACGCTGCCTCACTTTCCCCTCTGAGCAGCGAGGACTGCTGACTCCTACTGAAGAGTCAGCATTTTATTTTTATTGAGTTTCTTTTGCTGTTATCGCTAATTTGGTGGACAATTCTGGATTGCACAGTTTCTGCAAAATCCATGAAATGGTGAATTAAATAGGTCCTTAGTGATTAGTTTAGGATCATCTGACCAGACTTTGATCTAGTGAATTTTCCACTATGGCAAAGCACTGGCAGGACTCTTGTCTCCAGTGACACTTTCTAGGCCTTTCCTTCGTAGGATGGTTTGTGGCTGCAGTGACCAAGAGGGGGGAGAGTGGAAAAACTTGTGGACTGTTAGATGACTAGCTGTCTGCGAACACAGGGGACTGGACACAAGGGCTTGATCTTATGTTTCTGCAAATATTTCAACTTTGTGCAGATGGAGGGGAAGAAATGGGAACATGAACTGCATCAAAAACACACATGATGATTCAGGATGCTGGAAAAGGATAGAATAAGTTTTGGTTTTGGGGTGGGGGACGGAGAAAAGTGAAAAGATACACTGCAGAAATTTAGTTTGAAACCATACAACACACGCATATAACTGCGAGAGCATTTGCTCTGACAACATGCTAGTTAAAAGGAATGCAAATGGGAGCATGCAAACAGCTTGACTATGTCTGCACAGCCACTTCTATATGAAATTGAAGGGAATCAGAAATACACGCTATCAAACCCTTTTTGTGTCACTGTATCTCCAAAATCTAATTTATCCTCTGACTGGATGACGAGAATTAGAAAAAAGGAAAACCCACAAACTCAGAACTCTCGAGTCCTCTCGCGTATCTTCTGTTCATGCAATACAATCAGCATCTCACTTCCCCCCACCCTCCAACCGTATCTAAACCTCTTCCCCCCACACAGTTGTGCAGGAAATACAGCATTCCCTATGACAGCTGTGAAATCTATAGGTAAAGACGGATCTGATCAATTTACAGGATCCCCTGCTGTGGAGCTGAGACACTAAGCAGTTCATAACCCCAGCAGATGCTTCTGGTTTTAAGTCATTGGGAACCTTATGGACAGGCTGTTGTGTCGCTCTTCTTGGGACCAATGTGTGAGAGCTCAAAACTGGAGACTGAGCGCTTTGCTTGTTTTCCATTCTTTTCTGCCAAGCTCGTGAGAAGCTGGCAATATACATTTCACTGAGATTTTTTTGTACCAATATGATTTAGTCTTGTACACGCTCCGTACATAAAGCAGGCATTACCAATTTAGTTCCTTCAGCATGGATGGCATAGGCTATGCATCCTTCCACAAGGGCTGTATTAGCACCTGTAAACAGGAGCAGATTGGCAAGAAAAGGCACTGCACTTCTGTCGTGCCACAGATTTGAACTGGTTTCTGATCGTGCATATCAGTTTATTTGTAATTTCTGTCCCTAGCCAGAGAAAGAGAAAGAGATAGAGAAGGAGAGTAAGAAAGGATGGATATACTCTTTTACGTTGTATTTGCAGATAATCACTATATTTAATGGGGGGCTTTGTTTTGCTTTTCATTTAAGCCAGAAATTACCTAAATATAAAAACTCTAGAAAAAAATAACTTCCTAAAATATTTACGCATTGCAACAAAGAGGTATTTATTCTTATACGGAAGTACCTGATTTGCTGTTTATGTTTGATTTGAAATGCAGAAATTGTTACTATTTAAAGCCATTTTACTGAACATGTGCATTAAATACTTTTTCATGACATTTTTGCCCAGGGTCTAAATCATTGTCAGAATTATTCACAGAAGCCCATGATAACACTAGAACAAAACGTAAGTTGAGGGAATGGCCATGTGCACGCTCCTCCAGACAAGAGGGGAAGAAATGCATGCCAGAGGCCACAATCAACAGCTTTTGGTAACATCGAATATGGGTGCTGCTGACTCCCCTGCTGGCCCTTTCAAAAGGGATGGGGTCACTTCATGGCAATTTCCCTTCAGAGAGATGCCAGGGACATAAAATGGACAATCCCTCTCCTCTGGTGTAGTCCCACAGGGCTAAGCTTTGCCAATTATGTCAGGCCGCACATATGTTTAGCTACTGGGAGCATAAGGTGTTGTCACTCAGTTCACTGACGCCTTTGCGCAAAGCTGTTTTACTGCACCCCAGTGTCTGGCCAGATGACAGCTTGATAGTGTAGGCCTTGTCTGGATCAGCAAGAGGCGATGCCTCTTGGTAGGGGGAGGCATCTGGAGTAACTGAATCAAGCTATCAATTTTAGTCTCTCGCCCCTGGGATGTTCCCTTGCCAAGCGCTGAGGGGCTTTGCCGCTCAGAGACTGTTTGAACACATCTCTGCTGATGGATACTCAGAACAACCATGGTCAGAAATGCCCCCTTCCCTTTTCACTTGTCAAGAGACTGTGTCCTTTCTTCTCAGAGCTGGGCTTGGCTTTTCCTGGTGATGCTTTTGTCACTTTAAGGCAAGGATGCTAGAATGGGCTGCAATTTGGAAGACCACCAAGGGGTTTGAACCAATGCAAAATACAGCTGCTCACCATTTTGAGTGGGTTGATCAATGGCAGGAAGGACTTGCCATTTCCTGCTCTTTACCAACTGCTATTTCACTTTTGGACACAGTTCAAGCCACCTAACATTTGTAACAGCTTGGAAGCAAGTCTGTCCACTCTTCCCCATGATCATGACAGCTGTGTTTGCAGGGACATTTTTGGCAATCCTGGTCCCAAGCGTGGGGATAGAACAGCTCTGGTGGGCCCTTTGCATCCAGGGCTTTGTATCCATAATAACTTGAGCATATCCACTTATAGGGATGGATTAGAAAGGTCTAAGCCAGCTGGAGAGATGGAAAAGGAATACTGCCCACTTAGCAATGAGTAATACGCGTTTGGAAGAGATGACCACGGGACAGGTTGCAGGCAGCACTCCCTGCTGCCGTTTCCCCCCCATTGCCAGTTTCAGTATGATGTTGTATGTATTTATGCACTCTTCCCTGCACAGAGTTGGTCATGACTGCCTCCCCCCACCCTCCCCACCTTGTTTTTTCAGGGAAAACTTCTCAGTGGCTAGGCTAACCAAAACCTTCTGGGCAGCGAGGTTTTTGCCTTACCTTGCCAGTCTGCTGCTGTTTACAGGTGCTAATAAACACCTGTGGAAGGATGATAGCCTATGCCATCCATTCTGGAAAGAGTTATATCCTCTATTGGTATATGCGGACTTTGCTTCATTGGTACAAATGGACATACAGCCATTAGCACTAGCTGAGGATCAGGCCCATAATATTTACCTTAATAACAATGGGAAAAGTAGAGCTAGGTACTCTTATGAGAGTGCCACAGAACAGGACTAGGCAACTTTTCCTTGCTATGGGCTGGAATGACCTACCCCAGGTAACAGGTAAGTGAATGCTAGGACCTGGCCACTGTCAGCCAACACTTGTCTTTGCAGCAGCATGGGCAGAGTACCTACAGCCAAAGCCTGCCACCACCACACCCCCATGTCCATGGGCAGGATCCAACAGTTCTACTCAGGCTGTATGTAGCCCACAAGCTGTAGGTTGTTGAACCCTACCTAAGAAGGGCACGAAACTAAAACCCTGACACGGCTAAAAAGAACAAAAAAAGGAATAAAGGGAAGTTCAGGAAGACAGTATGAGGGAAGAAACTGAGTTCTGCTGTTAGCAGGAGAAGAGAAGCATGAAGCAACTCAAGAGAAACTGATTAATGCCAGCAGGACCTGAGAAGAGTTAAGCCCTCCACAATGCTCTCAGTTATGTCCTGCTATGCACTTTACATCTAGGCTTGGCAGGATTCGATTCTTATCTGTGCACATCAATAAATATTGAGTTCACCTTACATTTACAGACTGATGAAAAAAATATTTCCATTATTAATCATCAAAATTTATAAAAAAGGGACATAAGAAAAATGATGGCTGATGTGACGGGGCAGGGGAGCATTCATACAGAACCAAGCTGGCTGTAGTTTGTCCTGCAACTTCCAGTAATCCCAGCAGGCTGGGAACAAAGGAAGAGGAAGTGACAAAGTGGACAAGGGACATACAGGCGAGCGGAGGCGGCACTGATGGCAGCTCTGCCACGCAGCTGGCGGTAGCTGTCTGGTAGTTACATGCATTGTGGCAGGTGGTTAAACCGTACGAACCTGAAAATTTAAATAAATACAAATTTAAATAAAGGTTTAAAAATATACATTGATCTTATCCATCCAAATTATTAAAAATAAAAATTGAATTCTGCCAAACTATTTATACTGTAGCACATGACTGTCCTCCCCGGGGTTCCTGAACATAAAACAGTATCAAAGAGTGTGGTGTGAGATATAGCAAAAGGCTTACTTTGAGAAAATATCTTCCCTTCAGATATGAATAGCCTATGTTTAAGTATTTACCTCTCCTGTCTTTACCATAATTTTCATACATAAGATTATGCATCTCAGGTATCCAACAGCAAAGCAAATCCTGACTCAGTGAGCACATCTACACAAGGATGATGCACAGTGCTTACTGTGCATTTATTTAGGACCTGTATTAGCTGTCATGACCAAATCAGTTGAGTGTCCCTGTCACGACAGAACTGCCCTAAGCAACTGCAGTCACTTTTGAAATTGGTACGTTCTGCCTCATTAGCTATTCCTACCCGGAGGTTTGTCATTGGCTACTCTAAAAGTATAAAGATCC
>JAGPOW010000229.1:27444259-27463601 GCA_030014935.1 Caiman crocodilus
CTCCTGTATTCTTCATTTAAAAGGATTCTATAACATTCCCTCTTTGTAAAGGCCTGTTAGTAAAACCATGGACCTGATCAATAGCTGTAATTACAAAAGCTAATTTCAGCCCTAGCACAAACAAGTATGATTTCTACTGAGCTCAGAAAAAGCTTCGGCTTTTTGCGCTGGAACTGACAACTGTCCGGCATTTCAAGTCATGGCACGCTCCCTGTCCTCCATTTTAAAGGTTATTAACATAGGAGGCTGTCCAACACACAAGAAGTTGGTTCTCTTCCTATACGTAGTAGCTAAAGCTGTCAAGCAGCATATGTTTCTCATTTGAAACTTATCATTCATTCTTAAAAACAGTAATATATACCATCTGTTGTAATGCAGCCATTCATAATCGATGACATTTGGGCCGAGTTTGACTGTGAAAACCCATTTGAACATGAGTGTCAGTGTGTGTATGAAGAACTATTGTAAGCAGGTCCTTGGAGCTTTTCCTCCTATACATTATATCCTGTTTTCTGGCATGCATATACTGTTCTAGAAATGTCAATAGAGGTGCTCAAGTGAAGAAACCCTTCGAGAGACCAAGATTCCCTTCTCTTTTGTCAGTAAAGCAACAAATTGAAATGTTGGCTGGTGTTTTCTATAATGGCTTTTGACACACTGATAGTATATCCACTGTTAATTGCATTTCTCTGGGGGAAGGGTGGAGATACCACACCACATGAAGAAAAATGTATGTATTCTATTAACAGGGATTTTTCTTTCCCTTTCTTCACCACTGAAACACAATTTCTTCAACTTATACACCGATAGAGAAATCCTGTACTCGCTTGAGTCAACGGCAGGATGCACACCAATTTCAATAGGGCTCAGACTTCATCCAATAACTAAAAGCTAAAGGCTTGATCCAAAATCCTTTGAAGTCAATTGGGGAAAGAAAAAACTCTCCAACTTACTTCAATGGGCTTTGGAGCAGTCCTTTAGTCAGAAGAGGAGTGTGATCTCATGTGGAAACTTATCTTCTCTAAGCTAAGATATCCTTTCAGGCTTGAGACATTAATTTAAAATCAAACATGATAATTATGAAATAAGCCTGAATGCATGTTAATTGATTCCATTGGAAACAATGTGCAAGTCATTTTAAATAGGAAAGCAAAAGTACAGCTTTAGTGCCTTACAGCCGTTACCAAAACAAACAAGCAAAAACAAATTTAATAATTCAGGGACCTGAAAGTATTTAGTTACCTCCTTTACCTAGACTACAAAGCCCTGCATTTTATAGTCTCAGAACTGTTTATACACGTTATACCAGTCATTAGATTAAAACAAAACAGAAAAAGCAAACAAACCAGGAAAAACACTGTGAGCAAAGACCAGATGCCAGCAGTCTCAACCATCCCAAGTGAAGGTCTTAGTCCTCCCTCTTGCTTGTTCTCCTGGCCTCGTGACCTGCATCTTTGCCTTCCCAGTGGTCCAACTTCTTCAATAGGAGAGATGGGAAAGGTGCCCCAGATCAGCTTAGCCCAAGGGTTAGATACTCTCCTAGGAGCTCGGGAGACTCTATTACCTAGACTCTCCCAGTCACTCGACAAAATACTGTTTTTATGCAGTGGGGTGCATCTCCTTCTTCTCCAGCCATGTTTTCAAGCAACAGTGGCTGTCACAACTGTACATTGTGCTGAACTCTGGTACATCAATATGAGGTTGGCATATTAAGAAAACACCAAATGGATTAGGCATTTCCAGAGATCCAGTCACAGACTCTACACTGTTACTTAATGTGATGTGGAGACAGTCCTCATATAACCAGTCATAACTTTGCTACAATTCAAGACCACTTAGCATATATTTTACTACTTGACCATGTGGTCACTTGCAGTTTAAGTGCATTTAACACATGATAAGCGTAATGTGCAACATGGCCTTTAATACACATCATCTCCATTGTTTTCAATAGAAACCAGTGCTTTTGAAGATTTTACCATCTCAGGAGATCTAAAGCGGATGTGCGGGCACGCAGAGGTCTTGGTGAGGGGCTTACATTACAGAATTCTTGAATGTTTATTTTTAAAGTCAATATGTAAAGACATGCTGTGAAGCTCCACGTGGTTACAGAACAAGAATTTCTTCCTCCAGACTGCAGAGCAAATGCATTGCTACTCCATGCCTGCTGCTTCATCCTAATGATAACTATGGGCCATAATAGTATCAGCTTACACATAAAAACAGGTTGGAAAATGGGTCAGTTGGGCTGTGTACCACTCACAGGATGCAAAGATGAAACACAGGAATATAAATTCCTGCTTTTGTTCCTCATAAAGAAAAAATACACCGATTTCTATGCTAGGCCTAAGCATCCTAAACACAAGAATCTGAAGAGTTAATAAGGCAGTTCCATATAATGATATACATGCAAAGAGATGACCAGCTAGATGTCATCCGCAAGGTAAATTTATAATACAACATATTATATAACTTCCGTATTAAATATTATACTTTTACCTTGCAAATGACATCTAGGTGGTCTTCTAGATGGATATTTGAGGATTACTGGTACAAACAGAAGCCTGGAAGAGAATTTGGTTTTTGACACTGGAAGACAATGCTATGCTCAGATCTTTTGGGGTGGATCTATAGAAGGAAGCTTGGATAATAAAGATAAAATGAGATTAACGATTATTTTATTATATTAGGCATATCTAAATTATCCACGAAGAAAAGAAATTTGGGAGGAGGAGACAGAGTTGGCATGGCACAAGATAAACCCAACAAATCAATAAGAACACGACTTTCATTTTCATTTCGGTTCATATGGGGGAAAAAGGAATGAATAAATAAAATTCTCACTTTAAATTTGGCAAAGAACTCTTTAGAAGCTAACCCAATGTGCATCTGATTGACTGACTGATTAATAAAGATAGATATATGTGACAAGGATAACAGATGCTGAAGGTGAGAAAGAGAGTAAGGGATGGTATCCTGTGATACAAGAAAAACTGGAGCTCTTGCAGGAAGAAGAGCAGCACTGCTCTCAATGTGAGTAAATGCTGGGAAATGGGATGCCCTGAGAGCCACTTGTTCTGGCATGAGGCATGCCTAGCTGGGCCAGGGGCTGTATAACGCCAATCCTCTCCCAGATGAACAAGAGAACTTGGAAGGACTGAGAAGGGTTGATGGTCTCTCTGAAAAAAGGCAAGAAATGCATTTTCTGGTTGACTGAACTTGTTTGGGATACCCTGAAAAGCACATGAGAAGATGCACTTTGGAAAAGGACATGAGAAGATCTTGCTCCCTGTGGTAGAGAGAAGTTTGCCTTCTTGAGAAAGGATGCCATGGGCAAATATCTTTTGTGCGCTTTCACCTGTCACAGATGCTCCAGTTCAATTCGTTTTTTAAATCCACACAGAAATGAAGAAGAATCAAGGGTTATCCCATCATCTCTGGCTCTTTAGCCTCAGTAAGAGATAGATCGATAAGGCCACTCAGCTTATACATTGGCCTATGCTGCTAATAAAAGCGGGTAGGGTAGGGGTGGCTTTTGTTAGCAAGAAAAGTTGAGGAAATGATTCAAAAGTGAACATCTTAGGATCCGCTTGGCGTTCTTCCTGAGAGCCCCTTTTCAAATGTGAAAACCGAGTGAAGTTTTATTTTTAGATCTGGAAAGACCCGTTTATTGGTGCTTAGCACACTAAGGGTATTTGACTTCATACACCAAGATTTTTTCCCCCCTTGTCTTGGAAAACATTGACTTCAGTCCTAAATTTACCAACTGGATGAAAATGCTCTATGCCTCCCCATTGGCTAGAATCAAAACCAATAAAGATATTTCATTTCTTCTGCAGATTTGTAGGAGCACCTGACAAGGTTGTTCTTAATCCCCTTATACTGCTTGCACCATTGACAGAAACACTAGCAATGGCTATTAAGAGAGATGAAGGGATAATGGAATAAAATCTGGAAACATAAATATTATCTCCATGAAGTTCTATTATTAAATTTATGAAATCCATAGCAGTGTCTCCTGAGGGTGCTTGGTATAATGGAGCAATTTAGACAATAGGTTATGGAAGACTGGAAGAAATCTATTTCTTTTTTACAATCACAGAATTGTTCAGAGACTATTGCAAGACACACAGTTGGTGAGAGAAGGCTGGTGGTAAATATTTAGAGCTGAACCTTGTCAGAAATGTAGAGGAATTCATAAATGAAAGAAGACTATTGATCAATCTAAAAGGACCAGCACTCTCCTCCTATAAATTGTTGGTAAAGAAAGTAAAGCTGTCTGGAATACCCAGTCTTCCACGGCCTCTCTATAATCTGTGTTAAACAAACACAGAAGCATATAAGACAAGAGAAGGATCTTCCATTGCTTTTATACGGAGTTATAAACCATTCTGGGTGAGGGGAAAACATGCCAGTAAGTCAGTTAGCCCTCTACCTAGCTTTCAATATTGTTTCAGTGAAACACATTCGCAATGTCCCTTACCAATTCAAAAAGGTTACCAGTTAGCTACTCCACAAGAAGTGGGCATCAAAAACATAAGCAGCCTGATATAAATTGGAAAGTTCCCTTTGATGCAACGGTCTTTGACACAGGTTTCAGGACCAAGTGGTATTGAGAAAATAGGTCTAAAGGAAATTATTAATTTAAATGGTTGCTCTATTGGCAAAAATAGCATGAAAATAAGCTGCTGTATGGAGGACAGTAAATAGCATACATGGCTTTAAAGACAATCCTAGAAATTATGACCATTAGGCCTTACTTAAGTTCCAAGAAGCCAATAGAGTTATACCAGGAATTAGTTTATCCTCAAATATCCATAACAACTCAAAATGATGCAATTAACCCTAACCATCCTGCTGTATCCACAGCGACCTTTGTAAAAGATGGCAGTTTTGTATACTTCAAGGAGAATTAGTAGGGCTCTCGATGGCGGAAAGGTGAATATTACAAAAAAACAAAAACAAAAATGGGTAGCCTGAATCTTTTAAACATCAAATGTCCACAATTCAAAGTTGTTCATGTGACTATCTGTGGCTAGAAACGTGGTTCTGCTTCCTCTATTGCGTATTATGAGAAACGAGGCTCATCTATAAAAACATCAATGTTTTCTTATGGAAACCTGTTGGTTTTTGTATAGAAAAAAAAAAGCAATACATTTCGTCCTGTGAGACCCGGGGTTCAGCCCTCAGCTATTTCATATTTACTGACAAAGCCCAACATGCTTGGTCATTCAATGACTCATCGGCAAAGCACAATCTCAATTTGGCATTCAGCTCATAATTTTGTATGAACACAGCATATTGCAGCCTTGGTTCTAGCACAGTAATTTCGAAGCACTGTGTGGAGAAGGGGAACAAATATTTTTTTCTCGATCTACAGTGAGAAACCTGAAAGACTGTTCCTCCTCCCACCTTTCGATATCAAGGCGTCTATAACTTCACTTTGGGAAGATTCCTGTTATTTCACTTAACCCTCCTTCTATCTTATCTATGATTATCACAAGCTTTAAGCTTACAGTATTAGTGCCAGGATATGTAAAATATGACAGTAAGATTCTGAATGCCATAAGGAGCCATTTCTTCTTGTTTTAATTTGGAAATTTGCATAAGGCTAAGCCCACTGGCTCTGAGGAAGTCCAGATCAAACTCCAGATCTAGCTATCTTTGTTTCATTTCTACTGTGAATCAGGGGGTTCAGTTCAAAGATGTGGTAGTCATTAAATAAATAACTAAAAAAAAATTACAGGGCTGGTTCCGCCTTATTTCTTGTAATGACTCTTTCATAACAATCTATTTGCATTCCCAACTCAAGGTTATTTTAGTGCTATTAATATATAACCATCAAGTTACTTTCTAACTGTCCCTCACATCATCACCGTGTAATAAAGGTCCCAGTTCATCACCATGTAATTAAGGTACTATAACCAAACCCCAGCTGACAGTTTCATAGATGCCAAACCACAATGCAGTTGATCTCTCTTCACCATAACTATTTTAGCTCTGATATGCTGACACAGGATCAAAAATGTTTGGGTTCATTTTTTCCAAAAAAATAAGCATGTATGACCCAGAGGACAGCAATCATCAGATTCTGTTGCATGACAAGGAATTGTTTTTACCTAACCACTTTGCAAGTATATGGTAGCAAAAATGTGAAATATGGAACAACTCCAGTGTTTAGTAATTCTTGATAGATTTTCATTTCTTAAGGAAAAGCACACAGAGAGAGAAAGTCCTAGTAAGATATGCTGTTTCCCCTGCTACTTTTGCAAAGCAAAGCCAAAGTCAACTATACATGGCATATTTCCTAAACAGACAGTCCCCAAGAGCAACTGTGCCCAAAATTACAAGGTTGAAGTATGTGTACATCAGTCAAAAGAGTAACACCATCCCTGCAGCTGACCAACATGGAAACCATATTCACCCAAATACAAGATAAGGTGCCCCCCCCCCACACACCTCAGCATAGGAAAGAAAGCCCCTCATCTTATTGTCACATACAAGGAAACCTCATTAAATACACTGTCTAACATTAAATTGCTGGTAAAAGCAGCACATGCTCACTAATGGAAACCAACTATGAAGCTGACCAAACGCAGCCAACATGGAGCATAGCTATAAAACACTTGGTCCATACTGGACAAACATACTGATGAGAATCTACTGATGGTTGGTAGAGATCACCTAAATAAGATACCTGGTAATGCCCATTGCATGCAGTCCCCCTCAATCCTGACTCTTTTTCTAGTCATGCCCCACCCCAATGCACTACACACATTTCAACTTTCTCTTCGCTCTCACAGCAGAGCCGCACCTTTCTTTCCCATTTTCAATGATTCCTTTTGGCTTTGGATTAATAGCATGCATAGCTTTTATTATATGTAAGTAGGTACAAAAAGGCTGCTTAAAAATGTGTTTATGGAGTACTCGTGCTAAAACTTGCAGCAGCTTCAAAAAAACACAAACCCCAAAACCTAAATTCCATCAATTCTGGATCAACCAAGTATATGGGTACCTGTAGTAACTTGACTGCATGCAAATTAGTACAGGTATGTTTGTTTCGAAGTCAGTGTTTTCATATTTGCTCCCCACTTCCATGTGCTCAGGAAGACCAGGGTCTGTCAGTAAGGGGGAGGGAGGTTTGCAAGACGAAGAAGGTGGGGTGGGGCAGAGGGCAAGAGGGATACCTGACCCCCCAAAATTTATTTTCCCTACCATAACAATGCGGGGAGGACAAATTCAAAGCAAACCTCCAATAAGTAGAGTCTATACCTGGAAAATTGAAACAAATTTATATTTTTCCACATATAAAATGTAATTATTGGGGGGGGTCATTTTATATTCAGGGTCATCTTATATTTGAGTAAATTTGGTATTAAAAAGCAACATATGTGAAGTATGGCTGGCCCAGTGACTACAGCATTTGTCTTGGAGCTGAGGGGTGGGCATTCAACGCCTTGCTTTGCCACAGGGACTGCTCGTCTGACACGGACAAATGACCAAAGCCAGTTTCTTACAGAAATGTAGATGACTAAGTCAAACCGATTTCAGTGAAGCCTCCTTACTGCATTTGAGATTTCAATAACGTTATTTCAAGAGAACTTCAGCGTGTAAAAACCTTGGAGGATCAGTGCTTCTTTCTCTTGGTGCCTTGCAAACAAACAGAATACAAAGAGATGGTCATGGCCCAAAAGAGCTTGCAAGCTATGACAGATATGAAGGCATACAGAAAGGATAAGGACATACTGCCTAGTGAGATAGACAGGAGCCAAAGCTTACATGCAGCCTTTCAATGGTCAAGTTTCTTGCAGGTCTCATGGGAAAGGCAGGAGGTGAAGGGACACACTGAGGTAGCTTTGCTGATGTGCACTGGAAGCTCCTTTTAAGGCTGAGCGGCAGCACAGAATAAAGCACCAACTAACTTGCATGAACATTTAAGATGCGAGTGATAGAGACATAATTAAAAGGATAAGAACAGGCTTTTAAACAGAAAACCAGAAGCCTTTGATTGATTGAATAGTGAAAGAGGAGCCCACAGAGAGATGCAAGGAAAGGGGAGATGTGGACTAGGAAAATGGGATGTGTAGCATCATTCAGGATAGGCCTTAGAAGAGAAAGACTTCAATTCTCATGACCTGAAAATAGGCTGTAAGGGAGATGCAAGAGGATGAGAATGTTTAACTATGTGGTATATGAGAGACACTAGATCTTAGGGGCATTATGCAGAAAGACTTAGCCTAGATATGAGGTGAGCAGAAGCTTGAGCTCATGGGAGTCCTTGGAAACCTTGACAGAAGCATGCTGAAAATTACAGGTAGAGCTGCTAGTGATACTTATAATTGCTAGTGATACTTATAATTAGAGTGCCTTAAGTTTATCCATTATCACTTGCAACCACTTTTCTTTTTTTTCCTGAGACAGTTTAAAAACTCCACTGTTTTCAGCAGGCTTTTGAAAGGTATCAGATTAAATTACACTAATACCTGATGAAACCGCCGCGTGTCTTTAAATTAAACCTGCACATTCAAACCCAGCCCTTCCTTATATTTTAGGCACGTTCACAGACTATCTTGCAGCATTTCATTTTAAATTTCAGCCCAATGAGTCCTCCAATTCATCTAAAATATTCACCCTTAGCATTAGTTTTTCCTTCATTCTTGAAAACCAAACATGTACCTTTGCAGTTATCTAAACCTGCAGGCTAACAGACTGCAGGTTTGCAGAAGCCCTATAATATCAGATTATTTCAATTAAGGACACATTTCTGTTGGCTGTTATATGTGTGCACTCTTCTCACAAATAACATGGTGAAAGGAGACTGATCGGGTAAGTAACATGTCCTTTGTTTCCAACTCTGCAGAAGACAAAGGGCTAACAAGGGAAGCTGGGAATTCCATTGAATAGAAAACTGTTTTTTTGGCTGCATTGCCCATGAAATTGTATGCCTTGGAAGAAAGGCAATTTGTCAGCAGGATACAAAGTAAAGATTCTTTTGCTCAGAAATAATTGTAATGGGTGGTTAGTTTTTTTTATTGTCCACAGCCCACGCACACAAATCATTTATTTAACTAAGTAAAACAAAGGAAGCCTTGCTGTAGCCAGGGATTCATTCATTACCAAACCAAAGTGCCAATAGCTGCATTTAACCTCTTGGGAACATTTGTCCTTTGCTCTGGTCAGGGACCAGCAGACCAGGACCACACCCTGAGAAAGGAATAACCCAGAGGAAAAGTATATGGAGAAACCACAAGCCCGTTTGTTTAATAAATGATTGCCATTGCTTTGAGAGCTGGTAAGCGTGGCTTCTCAACCATGGTAGTGAAGTACTGTGGCAAGGAAACGCAAATCAGAATTAGGAGAGAAAGAGGAAAATGCAGGGCTTAGAACAGTCTTAAGGTAACTCAAAATAATTAAGAACAGCATTCTTGGAAAAAGTGGCCTTATTAAATTGTTTTCAGGTTGCAATTTTCTCAACCTCTCCCCCCATCAGCAATCTTAAAGCAATGAACGTATCAGCTTGCTTTCTAGCACTTGGATTCTCTTAAAACTGTCATTATTCAATTATCTGCCTATTCACTGGCCCTAAGGTCCAGTGGAGCAGATATTGTGAGCCTTCATTTAATGTTTTTAAATGCACTTCTGTCCACTTGTGATACAATAAAACTTTATTGAATTCTGTTCCCACATCACACTTAACATCCTTCACTTTTATTGATATGTACGCCCATCCACTCTTCTGTCAGCAATAAAAAGAGTATTTCTAGCAAAGAAATGACCTTTTCTTTCATCAATACGGCAACTGGGAAATGTGAATTGAGCATCTTTAAAAAAAAAACCAAACAATCTTTAAAGAAAAGATAAACAGTACTTAAGTGTTGCTTTCCTTCTCCCTTCCCTCCTCCTTCCCCCAAGGTCTGCATTTAAAAATTAAACTTTGTCCATGTATCAGAAGAATAAGGTTCCCTGGTAATATCTGCCAGCCCTGTTTAGCCAGAAGAGAGAAAAGCAAGGGCAGTTTATTTAGAACCATTCCCCCCGCTTATTTTATAACAGACAAGTCTCACAGCATAACCCTCCTCTGCTGAAACCCCTCTGGGGATTTCGAGCCTTCAGATGGAAGGAAGGTTGATCTTTCAGCCTTGGGGAATCTGATTCTTGATGGGGAAATGACTTTCGACCCCGCAGGCTCATGGGCATCCCCTACTCTTAGCTTGTCTTTCCACCCAGGTGCATCTTGCCCCTATGGGAGCTGTGCTGCTTGCCGTGGACAACTCCACCTCCGAGAGGAGCACGTCACCTTTACAGCAACACTGAGCTCTGCTGGCCCTTTAGGCACACAGGCTACTCTGTTGGCAAGGGTGGCAGCATCAAGCCCAAACTTAACAACCTACTCAGTAATGTTATTTCCTTTACCATTTAAATCCTTACACAGAAAAGCAGGCAGGAAAAAAAAAAAATCTGCAGGTTGGGTCAAAAGTAGCTTACTTCCTTGTTACACATTACTATTGGGCAGCTCCTGGAGCTCCTAACCCCTGGAGGGTCCGCACATTAACATGTGAACCTAGTTTTAAGCACTCTTTAGACACCTTAAAGTGATGCTATCCTATCCAGGACATATTTATCTGTGATCCATGTTACCCAGCTCATGTTCCACTAATCTGGGGGCACTCTAGGCTACGCATTAGCGTGAACATCCTCCCCCCCCACTGGCTTGGATCGGGTCTACTCTTCCCCCCCCTCCCCCCAGCACCGCTCACTATCCTCTGCCAGCTCCCCGCACCCCTGCTTACTTGTGGCTGCGCTCGCTGTCTGACCTGGGAGAGCAGGCAGGGAAGGGTTAATCTGCATGCCACGCTGTGAGCCACGCTCAGCCCGGAGAACAGCAGCAGCTCAGCAGCGGCAGTGGCGGAGGGCAGGCAGGCAGGTCAACTCTTCCCCACCTGCTCCCTCTGGACACACAGTACAGGTAGGGGGGAAGGGGGAGATTCTTACCTTTCAGTCCTTCAGGGCTCTGCAGGCCTGAACATGTGACTGCTGCAAACTCCAGCCTGCACCGACACCAATCAACATTTCAGCAGCTCACGGGGTAACAGGTAACAAGGCCCTTAGCAAAGTTTGGCTCATTAGATTGACTCAGAACACCCTGCATTACGTTCATGATTTCTTGGAGGCGTTTGCAGCAAGTGCGTCACAAGCCCGTAGCTATTGTACTAGCATAGAGGAGGTCAGTGACACTGTGCACGTGCCACAGTTCTTTAAAAAGTACTGCTAGCATCTGTCTCCTTGCCTTGAAATAAAAAAAGAATAAAAAGAGAGGACAATTTGGAGGAAAGCCTGGCAGGTCTTCAGCAGGGTAATGCCGTTTAAAAGACAGACACGAACATTAAATCAACATGCTGGATTGGACCGTTGCTGTCACAGATGCTCTGCTGGGATAGCCCCCTTGTACAGACGTAATATAAGCAACTTCACTTCACTAACTCCCTGGAAGATAGAAGCCTCTTTTCTTGGGAGAGCCGCATCCAAACCTCTTTCTTTGTAACTATTGGTTGGGGAGAGCTGAGCTTCTCATCCTCCAGAACACATGGGAAGCCTGGAGGAGCAGCAGATGCCAAGGCTGTGTGGGCAGATGTTCCCTGCCTCCTCTGTGGCACACATCCTGCCCTTCCCGTTTGAAGACTGCAGTGGAGCCACCTTTGTAACACCCTCGCTAAGTGCAGAATCCCCCAAAAGCAAAAGGACTGGAGGAAGACACAGTGGTCGGGAAGATGCACCAGTCATTTTAAAATGAGCAAAGAAGAACAACAAAGTTGAAAATATTCCATTACAACAGGGGCAATAGCATTGTATTAAGCATCCATGACCAAGGTCAGCTAGAGCATCATGCTCAAGGTAACTCCCAAAGGTGGCCCTGTTAGAATATAGGCTCAGTTTTCTTCCGCTATTCAGCAAATATTTGTGTTAACAGCAGCCAGTGATTTGAAACCTTATGGAGAAAACCAACAAATTAGATATAGCAGGCTGAGATTACATTCTAATGGAATGGGCTGATGAAACATTAATGCCTTAATTACATAACTGCTTCATTCCTTTAGCAAAATGTCATATGGCAAAGCTTACGTTCAGAGAAGTCCCATTGCCCTAGATGGCCAGCAGTAATGAAAATCTGAATAAAAGATCTTGAACACAGCCATGCCACTGAACTGCTTACCAACTCCAGCCTTTTTACCTAGACAAATAGCCAGGCAAGGAACTGGCGTCTACACAACTATGCTGTGCAAGCCTGTATTTTGCTGCCCTGGACACATCAGGCTGTCACTAACACTGTCTGAAATCATGGATGTGAGGAAGGCAGAGGAGCTGCTTGTCATTTGCTCATCACTTGCTTTCGCGGGCGATTTCTGAGAACTGCACATGCACAGCGGTCTTGCTTGCTGGAGACTGCTACAATAGTGACCTTGCATTGCCTTCCCAAAGTCTCCCTTTCAAGCTGGTGTAGTGGCAGCACACACACGAACAGCGTCACTGGTCTAACAGCTGGCCTGCTTGTCTGCCGAGAGCAGATACGCGTTTCTCTAAGCCAGCGATGAGCCTGGTGTGACGGGTTCAAATTAAGAAGAATCTGCGGTGGATGCTCAGGGTAACGGGGTAAATAAAGTGCTGCTATCCCTGTTCCAGAGATGAGGAATCTGGGCCACTGAGGAAAAAAATACACCAGCTTTCCTCAGGGCAGCATGCTAAGGGGATTAAGCAGAAGACTGGGAGTCAAGAAACCTGAGATGAAAGCCCAGGTCTATTAACATTTGTGATGAAACTCACCCAAGTTCACAAGCATGGTTCTGACATATGCTTGTTGCATAAAAGCCATGTCCCCTCTCAGGGCCTCAGCTTTTTCTATTTACTGAATTAGTTTTACCTACTTCAAGCAGCAGGAGAAGGCAAAGGGAAATCATGTCTATAAACTACGGCAGAAGGGGACAGCATGAATGCAGCCAGGCAGCAGCAGAGGCAGAACAGAAAAGTTCTGGTCTTCCTGCCCTATGCCTGCATGCACGCTCACGTCCACACACACGTGTGCATGCAAAGCGATGTAGTTCCTCTGCCCTCAGTGAATGAAGCTACACCGAGTGACATGGCTGAGAGTCTGGCCCAAAATGCTGATCAAAACCATTGCGGTTTTGCAGAATATCCAGGATATTTCGTCAAAGAGTTCACAACAAATCTTCCCTCCTCCCCGCAGTGAGAAAATAAAAATTACTGCAGCAGGTATTAATAAATAAATAAAACAAACAGCCATACAACACCCTAACCTGATTTTAAAGGCAACATTTTTCACATTTGGATCAGTAAAAACATTCAATCCCTCCTGTACATTTGGCACTGAACAACCCACCACAAGAGTTATTTTACATCTTGCATATAAGACCAATTAACACCTCAGGGCATAATATTCACATAATACCTTTCTAACAATGTACCGCTATTCTTCTCTGTTATATATGCAACAAAGGCTATTGAGAGGTGCTGGGAATGACTAGTTCTTTCCCAGAATGATCTCAGGAGGAAAATATGCCTCACGCAATTTGCAATCTGCAGAAATATGACCCGGTATGATATGTAGAAAACCAACCCCTGGAACACACATGCACATATGCATGCGTGCACGTACGCATACCCCCACACACTTCTTTTTTTTTTAATTAAATGAAACGCTGCACTACAAATAGGCAGCCTAGTAATTTTGGATAAGGTTCTATACATTTAATGCAGCTCCTACTGAAGTCCCTTTTTCCATTGATCTCAGCAGGTCCCCCATGACAGAAGTCATCAGTTTTTGCATCTCGCAGCTTCCTGGGTTATTTTTCTTGCATTTGTTTTTAATAATCAAGCAAGGATGGCTGCAATATTGACTTCTACGTTCCCCAGGAGGCAGAGGCAGGCATAGGGTCCCTTGATAGTCACTTTTATTCAGGGATGGGGACTAGGAATTCTTTGTTTTAATTGCATCCTTTGTCTCTCCAACCATCACTCGACAACCATAACACATTACAACTCTTCATGTCACCATAGCAAGCGAGCAGCCACCTTGCTGATGAGAGATGCATCCCGTTTGAGGACTGTAAATGTAAGTAAAGTGCCTTGAAACTTTTCCTCTGGGGATCATGTCTGCCACTTCCAAATCACATTCATTTTTATGTGGCTTGGGCTCAAAGCACAGGTCCAGGATCTATTTATCAATACAACTCTCTGCTTTCTGTAGGCAGATGACTTTGGTGTTATGACGGAGAAGAATGGAAATTTCCTACATGGCTCTTGTTTAGTGTAAAAAAACCCAACAATGGTTCAGTTCTACCTGGCTTGATTATTTCTTACTTCTAACAGAAACATATTCTTTTTTATTATTTCTGTCTAAAATATACAATTTTGGACAGCAGGACTGTAACTGTGTGCTATACACCCTGCTGAGGTGAAAAGCAAATTCTAAAGTGTGCTTTTCTTTTTAGTAACTCTGATATTCCTCTATTAAATACATAATACTATAACCCCTAATGACTTTCCACCCTTAAAAAAAAAAGAAAAGAAAAAAAAAAGAGAGGGACGTAAGAGACCTGTAAGTGATTTGCTTCCATTAACTTGGAAATGTACAGTTTAGTCATCCCTACCATCCACATTATATTTCTCAATAAATTACCTTCCTATTTACTTGTAAAAGTAAAGAGCTGCAGTAGAGATGTCACTAATTAAAACCACATAGATCACTCTGAAAGACTTTGTTATAAAATTACAAGCAGAAAACCCCATAATGAGCAATTAAATGCTAATTAATAACACAGCCTTGTCCTGATATAGCGCTTCTCATCTGTAGATTCGAAGCGCCTTACAAGAGAAGGTCACAACCACCGTCCCATGCATTGGAAAACAAGGAACGAGGAGATTATAGACTGGTCTACCCATGCCCAAGGGATGAATCGGAAGTACAACTCAGATGACGTGAGTGCTAAGGCAGTGCTCTATCCACTTAGCCATGCTGTCTCATTCTCCTTGTGGTCTTTTTTAAAGGTGAGCATGGCTCATATAGAATGACATTTTTCAAAACTGACCAATCAGGTCTTGTACTGTGCACCCAGTTGTACCCAAATTTGTCACTTGTGGTTTATTTTTCCCAAGGGGGCAACTTAGCTGATTCACGGCTGACCTAATCTTCAAGCAAAATGAGATCTCTATCCTAAAGAAGTGAAAATATATCAATATACTTACTATAAGGGACGCATTCGTACTGCACTTCCAGGTACTTGTATGTCCCTGGGCAGGGGTCTGGGAACACATCAGGGCCTGCTACCACAGCACACTGGGTGCGATTGCTGCATCTGAAAGGCAAAGATGTAGAGAGTCAAAATACAGACAGCACTGCATGGCCAACTCTCAAATATGGTTTCTCCTCTCCACCCTCAGAAACGAAACATCGTATTGAATTTTGTTAACATTCCCCTGTATTTCTGCAAAACCAAAAGATTAAAGCAACCACACATGAAATATGCATTTTAAAAAAAAGAGTCTGATTTAATTATACCACCACCACAAACAAATGTAAATACACATTTTTATATCAACACTAGGCTTTTAAATAGAGCTATATCAAACAAATTCAAAGAGATAGCTGGCAATCATAACAATTATCATCAAAGAAGCTGTCTAAGGAACAAAACCATTTTTTTATACCCAAACATAACAGTGCACTCATGTTTGCTGGGAAGGGATAAGGCCAAGTTATTATTACAGGACTGTCTCTGTTCCCAAAACAGATGCGACTCTTGAGATATGATGCATTTCCAAAACGCAAGTGATGAGCTTTCTCTCATGGAAGAGCTTATTCTGCAATGACACGGAGGCATTAGCAACCCTAGGCATACAAGGAGCTTCTTTGAAATCAGCAGGGCTAATGATGGAGGTGAAGTCATTTACATGCATAAACGGCTGCAGGACTGCGTCCTGAGATGTGTCCTCCATTTAATGCATATGCCTGATTCTTGGCCCCGAATGATTTGCCTGTGCATCCAGGCTTCATAATATACATCTGCCCTACATACCTTTGTAAAACAGCTCACTGATATTTTTAATGGATTTCAGATACAGGTTTATTTAGGAAGCACTACTGCCAAATAGAATATTCTTTGGTGTGTGTTAAAAAAGAGAGAGAGAGAGAAAAAAGAGGACAATGTAATTAGTCCTTGATTTCATCCTTTTCCACGTCAGAAAAAAGAACTCCTCAGGGCTAATTCACTGCAGATCCTTTCTTGAAGATGCGGCTTCTTCTGATGTGACATGGGACCTCTGACCCTCCTGTTCTTCTGACAGAAGCAGCAGCAGCCAGAGAAGATCTCTCATTTAGCTCTGGAGTGGAAATGCTTCATGTTCACCTGAAGCTACAGTTTGTCATCTTTAATGAGGATTTCATTTTAGCCCATAAATTAAAATTGATTCATTAGTGAGTGCCGTAAGCTCGATAATTTCTTTAATGTTACAGAAAGATTAATAAGACCTGATATCCCACTGATCAGGCAATTTTGTGGGATAGCAGATAATCCAGTGAGCTGGACTGTGCTCATTTTTTCCCTGTTGAGATTTAAACCGAACGATGACTATCAAAAGCAAGTGACTAGTTTTCATCATACAAAGGAAGGAATAAATGTATTAGCTAGAGGGCTAATTGTGTTGTCCTCACCCTTGCTACCATGAGACAGGTGATTTGGCAAGGGTATAACAGGTAGCTTGGAAAGTGCAAGTGAGCTGCCTACCAAACAGAGGCTTTGAACCTAATCCAAAATTTCACTTTCACCAAAAATTCTTTACTGGGTGTCTTAATGGTATGGTAGACAGGTAGAAGTAAGGCCTAAGAAATCGGCTTGAGATCAAACAGCTTAAAAATCATCTGCTTGTTTCTTCGTTTTATATGTTGAATTTCAGGTTCTCGCAGAAAACCTGCCCCATGTCTCAGGGTTTACAATGAAATCCCAAGGGTTGGCGACACTGGTCCATCAACTCTCTATACATACATCTGGAGAGTAGAGTCTGAATGCAAGCCTGACCCTACCACAACATTTTGAGCTCAGATAAATCACCAAACAGTGAATGTACCTGAATGTACTTTGTCAACTAACTTGTAGTTATCACTGGTGGCTTCTGAATGACAGAGGGGGTTGAGAACACTGGAGCACGTTCCACCCATTGCATTTGTTGATCAGTCTCCTGGGGCTTAGACATAGGGCATATTTGCCCTGGTGGAATCAGCCTTTTTACCAGTGTAAACAAGGAACAGACATGGAGCAAGGAGTCCTACATTGGTGTAACTTAACTTGAAGCCTGTGCAGAATTATCCTGATTAAATGCAGGGGTAAAATGACACTGGTATAACTTCAATGAGTATAGTCATCATGTGTTCACAGCTATCATAGGGTGGTAAATTCCTGTCGGCAAACAGATTATTACCGTCTCACCCACTACTAAATGGCAGAGCACTGTAAAAGCACCTACTGCAAACAGTTACCCTAGATTGCTTGCTTTGGATTCCAATGTAATTTATGTCGCTATATGAAAGCAAAACAAATTACACTCAGGTGATGTAGCATAGATGGTAAGGATGACTCAAATTGTAAGTTTCCAAACTGATGAAAGTAAATCATGTACGGGCTTCTTTAGCTGCTATTTTTAAAGGACTGAAAGTCACTGTGGGTTACAGTATTGTGTATTTAATACAGGAATCTCAGAGTCACCACAGTTAGGATCACAATCTTTGCTCAGGCATTCATGTACAACTCTACTTGACCTCAAAGGGGGACGCTACTGAGGATGCAGCTGATGGCAAAAGGCAGGACAGTTCCTTCTCCACAGTAATACCCCCAGTCTGAAGGAAAGCTACTCGTATATTGTTTCTCCCATATACCTTCACAGGACCTGCAGGGGAAGAGGACAAAGTCTGCCCTATATCTTAGCCTGTCCATCCAGGAACCACACAAATCCCCTAGGAAATTTGGCAAGCCAGAGCCATATGCACTCTGCAGTCCTAGAGCTTCCTGTACTTGGGAAGACCAGACCACTAGAAGTAACTCCTATACCTGCCATGGATGGAGCCAGGTATGGAAAGGCACCTCCAAAGGAAGAGGGATAGGAAGAGGGATGCCACACCAACCCTGACCCTGCACAGCATGAGGTTGCTAATGCCCGGCACTGCTGGCCCTGGAATCTGTTTTCATTGTACATCTTCAGAGGAAGTGAAGGTTGCTTAGGGAGACAGCCTAAGCATCTTGGCAGCGATATGTTCCAGTCCATATATTCTGCATATGCACAAACATAAAGAATAAAGGTTCTTTCCACAGGCCCAGGTAGGGTAAACTTCTATAAATCAGTATAGTATTGCAAACCCAAAGTGGTTGCAAGTTAGGAGGCAGATCCCAATCGGTCATGAGACTCGCTTAAAAATCACAGCGTTCAAAAAGAATACATTTGGGGGCATAAGGGGGGAGCAGGTTTTCTGTGCCTTCTGGTTTTCACATTTCTAGGTGTCACATTCCAAAGCATCTCTCTGCAACCAGGCAATCTACAAACTCAGAAAAGAAAGCACATTGAAATTCCCATGAATTACTAGTTCCCAGAAGCTGAGGATTTAAGGGGGTAAAAAAACCCCCTCCAAGTACTATGAATAAATCGCCCAAGGTTGCAACACTGACAGTACAAATGACACTGCCTCTTCTACATACGGATTTCAGAACAGATCCTATTTGTAGCAAAAACTTGTCCTGCACTTGACATTTTAGCTTTTCTTTTACTGTAGCAACATAAAATGTTCAGCTGTTCATCCTAACAAACTTGCAGAGAAAGTCAATTAAAGGGGGAAGGGGGGCAACAAAAAACCCAATAATTGTTGAGCCAGCTGTTACTGGCAGACTATAAGAATTTTAAGGGGAAAAACAAAATAAATGCTTATTGTCACTGGTGTGCAAGAGTTGTGCTCCCACTTTTCCTTCTTTCACCACTCTTACCACCCTTCAGTTCTGTCATGTTTTATTCCAGGCAGATTAAAGGCCCTACTGACAAAAGGCTGACACATAGGAAGTGACACAGAAAAAGAGATGTGTGGGTAGGCTTTCGAAGAGGGGAAAAAACATTTAATCAGTGCTTATTCCAGCTCTAGCAACCCAGCTCACAAACAGCCATTGCTGAGTGCTTGAGCTCTCCTTGGTTATCACAGGATTATGTGCCAAAGTCTTTGATTGCTTGGCATTAATTGCAAAGCAAGACTCCCGTTGTTTGTTGAGATGCAGTAAGGCAAATGAAGACCAGGAGA
>JAGPOW010000229.1:27464533-27478586 GCA_030014935.1 Caiman crocodilus
AAAAAAATCAACATCTAGTGAAAGCAGCTATAAAGGGATCAACACTCTTAAGTATTTCACTCCTCAGGTCTCAGTTCCTAACCTACTAGGCAGGGTCAGAAAGATGCATTCCCCTTTCACGGAGTATAGAAAATGACACACTTGGCATTACAGCAAGAGGGTCTATCGTTGTTTTGAGCTCTGCTATGCACTTGCTCAGACTGGCTGGTTTGGGACAGAAGCCAGGCTTCAAAGGACGGACAATAGCAGAGAACTTACACTTGGGAACCAGAGATTAATCTGGAAGATGACCTCAAGGACTCCAGTCTTTTCTCCACTGTTGTGCCAGCCTCCCCATGTCTACTCTCGAAGGGGTTTAGGATGATATGTTCCTGCGTCTCCCTTCATGGCCTGGTCCCTCCTATTCTCTACAAATCCAGCAAGGGAAGGGCCTGGAAGAAGCAGCTCATAAACAAGCTGTAGCTTCCAAAAAGAGTGGGACATAGTGTCCCCTAGAAGCAAGAGGCTGCAATCACAGGTGGCTCCCGCCTACAACAGCAGTCCTAAATCTTCCCTCCACAAGTTTTTTTTGTTTTTTGTTTAAATTTAGTGGCACACTGGTTGAGAATCACTGTTGTGCCACTGCTGCTACGGCCTGGTAGAACCACCTGCCATTGCCATGAGGGAGCAAGACTGGGAAGGGCTGCAGAAGGAGCGTGCCTTCTCGCCTGCATTATGGTTAGCTGATAAACCGAAAGCAGTCAGAAGCACCGTTTCTTGCTGCAACTCTTCCCAGTCCAATCCTGCATGCTCCTCCCAGATCCAGAGGCATGTGGGATAGTTCCACCTACCTCTGTTTCTGCGAGGAGGATGAAGGGTCAGAACGGGATGGCGTGTGACTGCATATGACATCCGCTCCAGATGCACAGCTTGCATCTGAGTTTAGCCAGAGTCCTGCATTGGCTCTGTGCGCGCGCGCTATGAACAGCATGGTCCTGGAGTGGGAGCTATGTGCAGTGCTTGTCAAAGGCCCAGAGCCAAAGACCAGTCCAGCATACACCCTGTGTTGCCCTTAGGTCAGTCCAAGACCTAGGGGTAGCACCAGGGGCCAGCTGATGGGGCTCTTCAGCCTGGGCCTTGGATACTCCTGCTTTAGGTTTATCAGACAATTCTAACGTAGGCAGAAGTGCATGCTCCTTGCACAGCCCTTACTGATCTGTCGCCACGTGAGGTACATGGGACAGTTTCACCCACTTCCAGCTGTGGCAGCATCCATGTGCTGTGAACGGCTCTTGCGGCACCTAGAGTACTATGGCATCCCAGTTGAGGATCACTTGTCTACAGAGCCAAACCAACGTTCTCTGACCACCTAGGGAACCAGAGCGCAGGAAGCTCCACACTTCCTCCGAAAAGTTCAGGAGAGGGCACAGTCATCCTCCCATACTGAATGCTTTGGGAAGAAATGTACCACCTCTCATTATACCCACAAACATTCACACGTTAAAGTGTGGCCGACTCCACACACATGCCAGGTATTGCACACACTCACACTGCAGAACCATCATGCCGTGTATCTCCTGCCAGCAGGCAATACACAGGGCAGGAGTGTTTCTATAATAAGGGTTAGCTCTGATCAAGAGCTTCACCTGCATACGGGGAGAACAGGGATCATACAGATTGCTGTGATGTCTCGTCCCAAGTGAATAACACCAGCTCTGAACTCCCAGGAATCATGAAGTTCAGTGTTGGTTCTTGACATTTCCCAGTCAACACACCAAGAAGGCTTTTACCATTCCTTCAGGGAAGAATTTTGCTAGCTGTTGGAGCTGCTACTTGGAGCGAGAATTAGCAATATATCAGTTAAAGTGCAGACGTGCTTGGTTACACAATGGGGAGAGGCCATGCTGAAATGCCATTTGAACTCTTTAACATTTACACAAATCCATGTTCCACATCAAGGTGGATCCGGAGCAGTTTAGTTGGAAGCTCCATTTTACCACACCCGGGGCCTGTTCTGCCCCAAGTAGCTACTGATCACCACTTTTCCATTGACTTCCTCCTGATAGCCTTTACTCCTATGGTATGTGCATCTCAGCTCTAATTCATTTTCCCATCCACCCCGGTACTTACATGGCCTTATCACTACAGTCCCTGAAAACCTGGCCCTCTTTAGTATATGTATCCTCACAACACCCTAGTGAAGCAGAATTGTGCAGGTATGGCAATCTAAGGCAGAGAGAGACAAAGTAGGGAAGTGATGCGGGCAGCCTGCAACACAGCAAGGTATTCAAGTTATGTCTTAGAGAAGCAGTGATTCTCAGCCAAGGTGCTACAGCTCTCTAAGATGCCACCACATCCTTTGAAGGGTACAATGAGGTACGTGGAGATAACCAAGGGGTAAGGCGATAAGCAGGTAAGTTAAGCAAATATGTGCAGGCTCAAACATCCCTTCAGGGAGGATCTCTCATCCCCATTGCCCAGCCCCTCTTCAAGGAAGTAAGCACTGCAATATATAAATGATGTTTTTAATTGGGTCATTAAATCCACAACAGTTATGGAAGGGTCCAAAAAGGTGAAGAACCGCTGCTTTACACGGAAGGACATTCTGCCTCACACTAGTTCTTTCCGACTTTTCTCTGCCTCTCCAAGTTTTCACATTTGTTCTCCAGCTCCAGGGCAGCTGGAAAATGCCTCACCAAGCACAGTCCCTCTAATGAACATGCCCTTAGGGCTGCTGGGTTCCCAGAGGAGAGGCACGCTGGCATTTGAGAGAAATCTGGGATATCCGCTTAGGCGGTGAGAGAAAAGAAATGATTGCCTACACCTCATCAAAAAAAAATCACAAAAAAAATGTCCAGTTTCCAGGACCTCATAGCCTGTGTGTCCCCTGCTCTCCCCCTCTGCCCAGAAACCTGACTTGAAAAAAATATCCTGGAAAATTACCTGACTGATTAAACTGCTCCCTTCTGCTCTGTGGCTTACTTAACCTCTTCTGCTCACAAACCATTTTGCTCAGCCAGATTCCTACCTGGTATCTTCTTCTCCTTCCTATACTTTACTGTTGTTTATTCACCCCTTGTGGAGAGACACCTGCACCAGTCATCTGATGGAAATGTCTGAGACCCTCTGCTTGGCCGTATTGTACATCTGATCGTGTGAACTCCTCCATGGCTTCAGCTGTCTCTTTCTACAATAAATCATAGAGTTGCCTGAGCGGTATCTGCTGGTTTGTCAACCTATCCCTAGAGGACAGACAGCATAGGGCCCCTTCCAATGAGGAGAACTGGCCAACAGGACTAGTGCAGTTTATAAACTATCCGCTCTTAATCCTTAATCTTCACCTCCAAAGCCACTATACTTCCGACCAGGCCTCTAAAGGGAAAGAGTCATCAGAATCCACTGCAGAATACAAAGACTCTGCCTCCTCTGCCAAAATGTTCGCAGTTTGGGTTCTTTGACTTTTTTCCTTTTCCAACTGTTCTACACTAAGCCAGCAGAAAATGGGTAAAAGAAGCTGCAGAGAATTTTGGAACTTCACAGACAATTTTACTACCATGGATGAACAAAATCCATTTGCTTAATCACTAAATCACAGCATTAAAAAAAAAAAAAAAAGACTTTGAAGACATGTGAGCATTAAAAGGGCACCGAAGGTGCTATTCCTTTATTTCCACGTGTTATGAAATCTGACTAAGAGGTTTTTTGTTCATACTTCTACCTGCAGTCATTCTTATCCCACTCTGACTCTTAAAGATGGAAAAAAAAAAGTGAAAACTTAGAAGACAGAGTCCTGTCTTTACTGCAAGTGCTCATGAAAACTGTGCTCACTGCTATGGTAGGTACAGGAAGCTCTTCTGGATTAATTCCTTGTGACTGTGTCTACACAAGATACTGACTGTATAAACAAGAATTAAATGACTGCACAGTAACCCAAGTTACTGCACAACAGCACCAATGAACGGCTTTTTTGTGACGCTGACTGCACAGTAGCTCGAGACTACTGTGCAGTAACACCGCATCATGGTTGCTGCCATGAGATGCTACTGTGGAATCAGCGTCATGTGTAGATGCGGTCTGTGTGAACAGTCTTACTCTGGTATAAAATTATACTAGATCTGAATGCTAGTACTTTACACCCACTTTCCTGAAATATAAATGTCTACACAAGGGGTGGAGCAGTGTGCAATCAGAAGTTAGTATTCATATTCTAGAATTAAGTTTCTTCTAATCACTCTCTTCTTTCCAACAGAGAGTTGGGGAAGTGAAAAGTAAAACCCAAAGGTTTCATTTTTAAAAGCAACCGTCTCACTTGAGATCCTTTGGAGCCTGATTTTCCAACACAGTTTCATAGATGTAGGGTCAGAAGGGACCTTGTAGATCATCAAACCCGACCCCCTGCCCTGGACAGGAGAGAAAACTGGGCTCAAATGACCCAGCCAGGTAGACATCAAGCCTCCTCTTTAAGATCCCCAGGGTAGGAGCCATCACCACTTCCCATGGAAGTTGGTTCCAGATCCTAGCCGCCCTGACTGTAAAGTAGTGCCTTTGGATGTCTAGTCTAAACCTACTCTCTAACAATTTGAGGCCATTACTCCTTGTTACCCCAGGGGGAATACTAGGGGGAACAGGGTCTCTCTCAAACCCCGCTGGTCCCCTCTGGTGAGTTTATAGAAGGCCACGAGGTCTCCTCTCAGCCTTGTCTTGTGAAGGCTGAAGAGGTTAAAGGTCCCGTAGCCTCCGCTCGTAGGGTCTGCCCTGCTGTCCCCGGATCATGCAGGCGGCCCTCCTCTCCTCTGGACACTCTCAATGCTGTCCACGTCCCTCCTGACATGTGGTGCCCAGAACTGAACAAGGTACTCCAGCTGTGGCCTGACCAGAACATAGCAATACTGCATTCAAAACTTTTCTGAAAATAGGGCAATGGGGCGCAGGTCTTCACAGATATGTGGACACTTCCTTCCTTCAAAATGAAGTACCCAGAATTAACGGATATTTTAGTAACACAAAAAACGAGCTCCTGCCTCACTTCTGAAAAAACATGTTCTTCACTGTCACTTCGCTTAAGTTAAATTTCCCCCTCGTCATTCAAAGTATCCGTTAGCATCGCTCAAACATAGGCATACTATGCGAATTTCCGAATCCAGCAGCATATGCAGTCTTAAGGAAGTGGCACCCCTCTGGAATGCCTTTAAGTAGAACAGCCCCTCATTCCCCCTGAAAAATGCCTTATTCGTATCGGGGGTGAGGGATCTACATTTGTTTGCTTGTGTTTTTCAGCAGTGGGACTGCCAGAAGTGTTCTAGTTCAGTCAACGTCACAACCAGCTGCAGGGCTCAACCTCACTTGCATCCCCCGATTCAAGCTTAAAAATTCATCGCCTCCCTTCAGTGCACTTGTGTCTATTCTCTCTGCTAACATGTTTGTGATTTTTAAGTGACACCGTTTTTTTGCAATGAGGGTGGAGGAAAAACACTTTAAGACGCTTTATGCTGCGTACTCCCCCTCCAACATTGAACATTAGCCAATATTGACATATTAAAAAAAGGTAGAGATTTATTTTGGAAAATAATATATGTTTCAAGTCTTTGCAGGAACATGAAGCTTCAGCACAGTATACGTGTGGGGTTCATCAAGTCTGAAGCAATATATTTATTAGGACAGAAATGCAAAGATGGCATAAAATTAGAGATCAATTCTACACCAAAGACTTTCAGAATTAATCATCTCAGACATGAATCAACTCCACATCCAGCTCAGCTGAACTACCAGTCACTGCAAAAAAGACGTGGATGGAGGCTGCTGGCCCTAAAAATTAGGCAGCAATGGAGGGAGACAGGCAGCTAAGGGTACAGACAGACATAACCACTGAATTGTTCCAAAACATCACTGATTCAGATCCACAACTGGGGGAAGTGGTGTGGCTCCAATGCCAGGGGTTGGGAGTGAGCACCCAGCTCAGCCTGCCTCCCAGTAGGCATGTGGGAGGAAGTGCTTGCACATACACTTTAAAAGTCCCAGGGGGGTGGGGGGGGGTGACCTACGGTTGGGGGAATTGTCAACTATCACTTTTCTGCTTTGCCTTGTTTCTCAAGCACGAGTTCACTAAACTTCAGTGGCCCGCAAACAACCAAAGTCTGCAGCACCTCACCTGACATTGGGCTGGTGTGGGGGAGGGAGTGCTTGCACCAATGGTTTTGGTTCCCAGGGTCTTGGGGGACATGGTGACGGGCTGTGGTCAGGAAGCCACTGTGGGAGAGCATGTGTGTTGAGTGAATGTACTGACAAGACTCACCAGAAAGGTGATCTCAATGCCCCGACTACAGGCTAGTCCTGTGCACTCCAGTCCTCTTATGACCTTATCACCTTACGCTCACCTGCTCTGCCTTGATGTGATTTAGTATGTGGGAGGGCTGCCCTACAGTTTTAAAAGGAGTCTGGTGGTGCTATCCTCAGACCAGTCTCAGCCCCCTGGTGCTTTCCCTGTGCTCTCCCACTCTCTCTCTGGCTTCGTCACTGGCCCTATTCATGGCCACCAGTCTCCCCCATAACCGTGCCTATGCCTCACAATTTTACTCATGCTCTTTCCATGTGGCCTCCAGGCACACTCATGTACAGGGAGAGGCTCCCCCTG
This sequence comes from Caiman crocodilus, assembly GCA_030014935.1. Classification (NCBI taxonomy): domain Eukaryota; kingdom Metazoa; phylum Chordata; order Crocodylia; family Alligatoridae; genus Caiman; species Caiman crocodilus. Next base: position 27,471,144 of record JAGPOW010000229.1, read on the forward strand.
CTCCTAATAGCATCTCCTGTGCTCCTTGTAGACGCTGCATACTTCAGGAGACTTCTTCTCTAACATGCAGGACAAGAACACCCCATTTTGCCCTATAGACAAACCTATATATACTGGCCAGCCCTACCTCTACTAGTTAGTGATCCCTGCTTCTCAACCGCCTGATCCAATCTATAGCCTCATTTACTTTCACCCTGCTCCACAAGAGCTGGGTCTACATTTCTTGGTCAGTTGTCCCAACTTAAGCAGCCTCTGTACCAGCTTGCAGTCCTTATCTTACTCCTGGCCTGGAGTTTAGCATCTGTGAAGCCTATTGCTAGGCATCTTGTTTCCTAACAGGCCTGGTAGCCCTACTACTTTACCTGCTACCCTCCCAGGACCGCTTACTTTTATTTGTGGCTCTTTTTCCCTCCCTTGCAGCTACTGATCAGAGATGTCTTCTCGTCTAGTCTCAGAGGGCTGAGCCCTTTGTTCTCCAAAATCGAGAGTGCTTGCTCCTCTGGGCTATACAACTTGCGTTTGTACATGAGCTAGGGTTTTCCATGTGTGTATATGTGTGTGCATGTGTGTGTGCATGCGTGCTCATGTATGTGTATGTCTACACATAGCACACTAAACAAGGTTCACAGTGAACCAGTTCAAAACAGGACTTTATTTTCCACGTACACTTTTGAACTATTCCACACAGATTTAATCTGGCTCTGAGAGCTTGTATTTCTGTCCACTTAAACCAGGTTTAAAATGTTCTAAGTGCCATGCATGTTGTAGTGATTTGCTGTGGTATAGCGACTACAAGAAACAAGATGAGAAACCTATGCCTAGATGTGTGGAGCAAAGCGCAGGTCTTCAGGAAAGAATATATCCTAGAAGTGAGTTCAAGTCATTTCTCTGACAGGGGTGTGGTTCACATTTGGTGTGGGGAAGTTATTTAATTTTGCAAGGTAACAAAACTGAATCCTTTACCAAGCCAAGTAGAACAAAAGGTTTTAACTTATACTGATCTGAATGATTTGGTTTTCTATTGCACAGGAGAGAGGGTCAAGGGAATGTTTCTCCTGGCTGCGGCAGTTCTGCAGCGTAGAGGTTGGTTAGCAAGTATGTAAATTCACCTCAAACAAAAGGCTGGAGCGGGGGTGGTATGCAAGAGACTGTAATTAGCCAAACTTCATCATTTTTACAAATAAGAAGCAAAAATTAAAACACCCTGAGACCTGGAGAATACCACCCCTGCTCCAGCCTTTTGTTTGAGCTGAGTTTGCAAACCCATAATCAACCTCTACACTACAGAACTGCCTCAGCCAGGAGAAACTTTCCCTCAACACTCTCTCTCATGCAAAAGAAAACATCTTACCAAGAAAAAAGCAAAATTCAACACCCTGCTTGTCATCAGACACCTTTGAGGTAAACAGACTGCTCCAACCTTTCTTGAGCCTAATTTGCATAAAATTAACTTTTCCACCCAGGGGAAACTATAACATCTTTATGTTCTCCTATGCAATATGAAGTTTCATTTCTATCTGGGAGAAATGTTACAATCTGTGCATCCTCCTATCCCTGAGGAAGGGTGTGTTAGCCTGAAAGCTTGTAAATAAAGAACTTTTTTTGCAACCGTTTAGTGGGTCTAAAAGATATTGCCTTTACCAAGGGTTCTGACTACTTTTGCCCATTGACCAGCACAGCTAAAACCTGCATCCTTGTGCCCACAGAACATTCAGGCAGTGGTTTTAGCTGAAAGCCCAGATGGTCAAAGCTATTTAGGTGCCTAACTCCATTAAAATCAGTGGAAGTTAGTCCCCCACATAACTCTGAGGACCAGGGTTTATGCACCTTAATGCCCTTGAAGATTTGGGTGTAGACCTCTATCAAACTCTGCCGTCCCTGGTGACTGCACAATCATTTAACTGCAGCCAAATGGGTTGAATTTTCACAGGGATAACAGAAGAAACTGTTGTGATCCTTTGTGATCCTCCCGTCAATTTTCTGCTTCCTAGTCCCAATCTGGCAGGAGTCCTCAAGGAAATGGTTAGATAATTTATATAAACACAAGTTATTTTGTTTATATAGATATATTCTCATACATACATATATACATATAGATATATACACACACACACATATATATATATGCACAATAACTTGTTTTCCCCTTCATTTCATATTCATAAACTATTTTAGTTGAATCTTTACAATAAATAAATAAATAAATATAGGCACAGACCCCAGTAGAGAAAATTTCAGCCAAAATGGTTAAAGTATGATAAAGTTATATGTGATTGAACTCAGAGGTTTATAATGGAAAGTATTAGGAAACCTGAACTGTGGTGACACTACCAGGCCCTGCTAGTAATTTGGGCAATTTTCCATTTAAAGCTTCATAACAAGAGATCACTTAACTTGTGTGTGTGCTTAACAAGGGTGCTTGTCTATATGGATTATTGCAAGTCACAGAAAACTGCATGCATTATTGCAAATCACAGAAGATAGAAGCATTCCCTCACCTCGCCTTGCCCCCCTGCCCCGCTGTCTAATTGCAAGCCAGGGAGAGAGAAAAAAACCCTAACATTGTTTTTCATAGACCTTAATTTTTTTGTGAAGACAGGGCTGTGTGCTCATGACTAGACACACTAATATAGCAGAGACATCAATATCCAAGCCTGTTTCTCAAGGTCTATTATACATTTGTAATGGTTTTACAGTAAGAGACAGACTTAATTCATTATCCTTCACAGCCATGCTGCAAGACATCCTTTTTCCCTTTCTGAAACAGAAAAATCTCCTCTCTGGATCACTGCTTAAAGAAAGAGGCTGTCACAGTGAATAAGTCAGCTAGGAGAATGCTCTTCCCTGTCAATACGTGATATTTCCAAATCAACCCTTTAGGAACAAACAAAAAGTAATACCCTGGAGAAAGTAAACAGGAAGCAAAGAAAAATTTCACTCATAATAGGAGTCTAAACATGATGATGGTCTGCAAAAGGGGAGGGGGAGACCACAGACTATGAGAAAAGCCTTTGGTTTCCCACATTTGCTTTCAATAATGGATTGCACAAAAGCAAACTCAAATCCCTTTTTGTTTTTAGCTTTCAGAAACAAAGAATTCCTTAGCAGAAATATGCATTTTTTCTTCTAAAGGATGAAAGCAAAGGATCTAATGACAGGCAGATGAAAACCCAGGTTCTGTAACATTTTCTTCATTATGAATGGGCTTTTTTATTGATCTTTCTAAGCGCGGAGAAGCTGACTTTCTAACCTTTCCTGTGATATAATTATCTATGATGTGTAATGCTTGCACAGATGGGTCCCACTACACTCTGCATTTTGTTGTTTTATTGGCAGGTTTTAATTATCTATCCAGGTGCCCAGAGCTTTTGGATAGGCATCTTCTTGTGCAATCAAACTAAAATAAATATAGACATGCAACGCTCCTTTGCTGCAGCTTATTCAAAAGTCTCTGTTAAAATGTGCCAGAATGATAAGTTCCAGGTTTATCACAGGGGAACACAAATATATATTAATTAAAGCTAAATCTTGTCAGATTTCACTTGAAAAAAAGTCCCCCTGTCTACCTCCAGCCCCATTTTACTATTATTTTATATTAAGGAGAAGAGAGAGAGAGGAGTCCTGGCTCTAGGCACGGATTACACAATTCCATAGCATAAGGGAGGGCATGCACAACTGCATTGGTATCGGAGGATGCTAAGACAAGCTGTTAAGACTGGATGATTCTGCAGTGAGACAAGTACAGCAAAACCACTACATTTTATCTACAGCCAAAGTTAAGGTGATGTAGTTCAGTGGTGCCCAAGCTTTTGATCCCGTGGGCCAGAACAGTGGTACTGGGTTAATCCATGGGCCAGACGGAGCCATATATGCCAATATCAGGCCCTGGGGGCCAGCACCATTCTCTTCTGACCCTGTGCTCCAGTACCGGGAGCCTGGTGCTGCCTCCTCCCACCCCCATACTGGGATTGGGCTCAGGCCTGGAGCTGCCCCCACCTGGCCCTGCACACTGGGATCCAGTGCATGATCCAGTGAATAGGGCATGGGGCTTGCTTTAGGTCCAGAAATGTTGCAGCAGAGGAGTGATGGCACTGCTTCCCTGTCAACAAATTTCTGGACCCACGAGGAGCCCCACTGGCCAAATGACAAGGCTCTGTGGGCCAGATCTGGCATGCAGCCACAGGTTGAGCACCCCAGATTTAGTTGATTTGTATGGCTGCAGAAGCATGCATATATATAGCAGTTACTCTGGAGGCTTCTGTATTTGCTGTGGTTCTCAAGCTCTGGAAGTTTAGGTCTTTCAATAGGGCTCATCCTTTCAGATACCAGACGTACATGATTGAATCCTCACCAACAACAATCCATCAGTAGTATTGTTCTGCACTCAGGGATAGAGATGTAACCACAAAAGCAACCACTTCTTAGGATCATCTGGGTATATTAACCAATAAGGTTTCTGCCTTTGCAGTGGCAAGATATTGGCAGTACTCTTGTGTCCATCATTTTCTTTCATTTTGTTTTTATTCCCCCCGACCTCTTGCTCCATTATAGGGTGCTACAGGTTTTGTGTTCAGAGTGAGCAATGTTTAGGACACTTAGGAAAAGTGGCTGACAGCAAATTTAGGGGACTGGGCTCCACAACCTAGGCAGTCCCTCCCTTTTCTGCATTCCCAAAAGGAAAGCTGCGAGATGGAAAAGGTGGGAGGATCTTTTTGAACTGAAAAAGGGCAAATAACAGGCAAGAGGCAGCACAGCCAGATAGGGCTAGCCCTGGGTAAAGTTTGATTCTACAGCACATTTTATCTCTACCTTTTAAAAAAAATAAACAAGCCTAGGTTTCATGAGGTGCCACAGCATTCAGCATCTCCCTTTCCACTTCACTGTAGTTCCCCTCCCCACACCCTTTCGTCCCCTACAAACCTCTTTTTTTTTTTGCCATTCACAGCCCATTTTTCCACCGCTGTAATTTGCTGCTGTATAATATTATTTTCACTCTTCATCTCTTCCCCACCATTCTTTTCCTCTGTTGCATTCCCTTCCTCCTTCCCCCAAGTTTTCATGCATACCCCTCTATCACTCCTTTCTTCTCTCCTACAGAACATAATCGTGAGCTTCTGCGAGTCTCTCCACCTTTATGCTCTCTTATATCCTTCTGGGTCTTCCACGGCAAGAACTCCCACACTTCCTTTCTACCTCATTGGCAATCCCTTGTAGCCAAGAATAATTGTCATCCGTGATTGCCTTATTTGTGGGTCTGAAGATGGCTGACAAGGCCAATCCTGGATCAGCAGGTTCCACTGCAACTTGGGCACACATTTCCATGAAGGGTGGGCGGCTCTGGATTTTTGTTTTGGTCTACAACATGCTGTTTCTCCCGCTCTCACTTTTCCATCTCCTGTTGTTTCGTGTGAGGTTTCAAAGTACTGAGATCCTTAGAGCAGACTCTTCCCCCATTTGGGGCAGTCCTGGGCAACAGGCTCCCATGACTTGATGCTGATACTGCATTTTTTCAAGTTGGCTTTGAGGACATCCTTGAACCACTTTCTCTGCCCTGCTCTTGAGCATACACTTTGACTCAGCTGGGACAATAACACTTACTTCAGAAGTCTGGAGTCAGACATCTGGATGATGCAGCTGACATAACGAGGTTGATATCAGATAATCATTGCCTTGATGCTTGTGGTGTTTTCTTAATGGAGGACATTAATGTTGATGCATCTCTCTTCCCACTGGATTTGAAGGCTCTTCCACAGGCAGAGTTGATGATGCTTCTCCAGTGACTTGAGGTATCTCTTCCATATTGTACACAATGCAACTCCGTACAGTAAGGTAGGGATCATGACTGCTTGATAAACCATGTGCTTGGTTTCAGATCTGTTGTTGTGATCTTCAAACATTCATTTCCTCAGGCATCCAAAGGCTGCACTTGCATATCTGAGGTGATGTTGGATTTCCTCATCAATGTCAGTCTTCTGCAAGAGACGGTTTCTGAGGTACAGGAAATACTCAACATTCTCCAGAGTCTCACCATGAATCTGAATTGCCAGAGCTGGGGACTACTCATTATGAGCTTGTTGACATAGGACCTTAGTCTTCTAAACAATAAATGTCAGTCTCATTTTCTTGTATGCCTGGGTAAAGACATCAACAATAGTCCGAAGGTCTGCTGCCAAGTGAGCTCACACAATGGTATTATCAGCATATTGGAGCTCAATGATTCATGTCAGAGTGGTTTTGGTTTGGAGTTGCCTCAGATTAAACAGTTTACCATTCATTTGGTAGTTTAGCTTCACTCTGGCTGGAGACTTGTTGGTGATCAGAAAGAGTATCCTGGTAAGGAATATTGAGAAGAGCGTTGGAGCAATGATGCAGCCTTGCTTAACTCCCACCTTAACCTCAAAGGGATCTATGATGGATCAGTTACTAGGAAGCACTGCTCACATAAGGTCATGAAACAGGAAAAGAAGGATGATGAATTTCAGTGGGCACCCGTACCTCAGAAGATTCCTTTACAGCACTTCTCGTTTGACAGCTGAAGGCTTTCATGAGGCCAAAGAAGGCCATATAGGGAGGTTTATGTTGTTCCTGGCATTTTTACTTCATCTAGCGAACTGTGAAAAACCATGTCAGTTGTGTCTCTTGATGCCCTAAAATCACATTGAGATACCGGTAGATGATTCAGAAGGGTGCTGGCAATGATCTTTCCTGTAGTGAACAGCAAGGCGATCCCTCTGTAATTTTTACAGTTGGAACTACCTCCCTTTCTTAAAGACTATAATGATTGTGGCATCCCTGAGGTCATCTGACATTTCCTCATCATTCCAGATCCTTGAAATAATGACATGGAGCTATGATGTGAGCTCCTCTCCCCCCTGCTTGGAGATTTTGGAAGGGATTCCATCAGCTACAGATGCCTTGCCTTTCTTCATCTGCTTCATAGATTTCATAGACATTAGGGCTGGAGGGGACCTTGGAAGATCAGAGTCCAGCCCCCTGCCTGAGGGCCAGGAAGTCAGCTGGGGTCATAGGATCCCAGCAAGATAAGCATCCAAATTTCTCTTGAAGGTGCTCAATGTAGGTGCTTGAACCACCTCCAGTGGCAGGCTATTCCAGACCTTGGGGGCTCAGACAGTAAAGAAATTCTTCCTTATGTCCAGCCTGAAAAGGTCTTGCAGTAGTTTATAACCATTTGATCTCATCATCCCTTAGGGCACTCAATTGAACAAACATTCCCCCAGATACTGGTAGTCACCTCCAGTAAGCTTATAAGTGGCCATCAGATCACCCCTGAGCTTGCACTTTTCCAGGCTGAAAAGCCTCATAGATCTCAGCCTGTCGTCGTAAGGTCAGTTCTCCTGACCTCTGATCATGCGTGTGGCTCTTCTCTGGACTCTCTCAAGTTTCTCCACATTCTTTTTGAATTGTGGGATCCAAAACTAGAAG
>JAGPOW010000229.1:27501451-27514758 GCA_030014935.1 Caiman crocodilus
TTTTGATAATGTCCTCCTCACCCCATTAGAAAATGCCAATTTGTGGAAATCCAAATATTCCTAGATAAGCTTCTGGTTTTAACAACACTTCATTAAAACCTCAAAACAAAGCAATTAACCTTTTTCTTCTAAAGCAACTTTGCATTCTGAAATAAACTAGTGCCATACACAATACTTCTAAACATGGTTTTAATGCTGAATAAAAATACCAGTGGTGGTTATAATACCAGAGCAGAAGCTTAAAGATGATAGACAAAATGCCTGCTCTGCATTGTGACTGATGCGCATCTGAAGGATTCACAGTCTTAGAGACAGGAGTGGGGGGGACTTGTTTAAAAGGCTCTGCTTACTACTGTATCTCCTTTAAAACAAAGCGTGGGGATCCTAGGGATTGCTAGGAACCTTTTCTAACAGCTCTTTAAGGGAGAATGTGGAGACTAACTGATGGCAGCTGTAGACTTCACAGAGTGCACGCTAGGAAAGAGGGCTGCAATACAGAGGAGATGGCTCTGCTTTACCCTGTGCAGGAGAGAGTAGAGTCTGAAGATGATGTTCAGGTGCAGGGATCATGCAAAAGTCCAAGCTGTAGCAGAGAGGGCAGGAATGAGTGCAAGCTGTCCCAAAATGAACTTACGAAGAGGCATGGTAATGAATGCTGGTTGAGGTAGGTGCATAAGTGGTGCTGGAACCAAGGAGACAAATCAGATGGCTGTTCATAGAGGGGGGGTTTCTGAAGTACCGGCAAAAAAGTGGAAAACATAAGAAAAGAAGTAGGCCAAAGTGGAGAGGGGAATAGAATCTGGACAGGGTGATTTTGGGGAGTGGAGAGTCTTTCGCTAGAGAAAGCAAGGCACGCCCATGTCCTAACAGTGACATGTAATTGTGTTAGAAATGAGACCCAGAAAGAACTTTAGACGAAGCATGCCCACTAGTCAGTTTTGAATTCAAACCCCCTGCCAAGAGAAATCTTTTACTGAAGCTCTTTTGCAACAATGGCAGTCTCGGAAAACCTTCAGCATCAGATAAATTGAGACATGTTTTCTTTTCTCTTTCATTTAGTTGAAAACATATTTGACTGTGCGTTGTTTTCATTTAAGCTGGGAGATGGCTATATAGTGTATGAGGCATTTACTTCTGCAGACTTGAAGGAGGATTTAATCAGTACATGAATAAGGCTTAAAGAAACAGAAAGCTTCCTAATGCAAATGCAGCTGTGACTGATAAGAAGGACAATGGGCAGAAATCCTTGACTTGATTAACTTAGTGACCTAGAAAGAGGGATGTGTCTCATTCCAGCAGCGCAGAACAGAGAAGCACTCATTTAGTGTTCTATTCATCTGAAAGGAACTGTGGATCTCGCTTCCGCACCCAGAGACACTATTCACCAGAAACTTGGACACACTATGGAAGCCTTTCTTTCTGTTTCTGGCTGCAGAAAGTCAAGCAGAGGGACAGACTTCATATAAATAAGTGTGTGTGTGTGTCGGTCTCCTCTCACCCCCTGCTTTGGCTTTTCAGAGGATTCAGCTGGTCCTAAACTACATACAGTAAGAAAGGTTATTTCAATAGAAATTAATTCACTTTGATGGTTTTTTGTTGGTTTTTTTTTTTTACTTTAACAGAGAATTTTTATGAGCAGCATAACAGCTTTTAACTATTTTCGGTCTGTGTGTGCGTTGTGTGTGCATGCACACTCGACCACGCATGTCTGTACCATGCCCCCTTTCCTGCAGGATTCTTTCTAATCCTTTGACTCCAGCTTAATTATTAACGTGCTAGATGTGAAGCAGAAAAGATTAAATTCGGTCTAGCGCACGTACATCAATTTTACTGCAAGGTGTTTTTTTAAAGGGTCAGCCATAGGTAAAGAGGAAAACGAAGCTTTAAGGGACGGTTAAATTTAAATGAAGGAAAGTGATCCTGGTTATGTCTCTATTTAGGAGCAATTACCGACCTAAAAATCCTGATATATTAGACTGCCAAAGTGCTTCCAGTGTGGCCACAGCTCCAGTGGCAAAGCTGACTTTGCAGAGGTATAATATCTGTGAATCATCAGAAAATAAGCCTGGACGTGCCCTCAAGAGGTCATCAAGTCCAACCCCGTTCAAGGAAGAAATACTGATGTCTAAACCAACTCAGCCAAGTGTATCCAACCTGCATTCAAACGCTATGATTTTTCCTGAGCGAAAAACTAGTAACCCACCTAGAGCCAAAAGTACATGGCGTGAGGCAGGACCGCTGGGCTAGAGCAATGTGTGTGTGTGTGTATATGAATGAGTCAGAATACAATACTAAAGCATATGCCTTAAGATTAACTTGAATGGAGGCAGCCTTCCTCCAGCTGAGTCAGGTCTGGCTTTGCTACTTGTATCTAGGACAGACAAGTAAAAACTTGCAGAGGAGAGAGAGAGAGAGAGAGAGAGAGAGAGAGATCCCTAAAGGGGGATAAGGTTAGGAAAGTCACAAAAAAGGGGGATAAAATCAGCCTAGGCCAGGAGTAGGGCTGAATTCTAACAGATGGAGCACACGCCAGTTAAAGTATTTTTAAGAAAGTGAGGGCAAAATAGGGATTATAGATAAAGTCAGGAACCAGAATGGGGGCTACCTCCATAATGAATATGAATTTGGGCATCAGAAGTTCTCCTGAGCTATAGGTGTTAATGGAGGAAGAGAAGGAATGGACTTAGTGGCTTACATATGGCAGCAATGGGCAGAACAGGATTTAGCAATCCCAGTAAAATGTAGCCAAACCCAGCTTGGGTTTCTGTCACATTTAAGTCCTTGTGCCCTTCTATGAGGAGTCCGTGCATGAAATGCAACAGATGATGCTATACGAGACGTTAGACCATATGATCTAATGGTCCGTGATCTAATGGCCTTGAACTATGAATCAACACAGAAACGAATCTTTGCTATTAGCCTTTTACAAGGAATGGGAATGAAAACAGGAGGCTTTGTAGAAGGATTTTATTTTGGACCCTGTCATTTGAATAAATCTGGGACAGAAGACTGTCATTGTTAAACATTTATGATTCTAAAAGAAACTAGTTTGTTCATCATTAAGAAGCAAATTCCCAGAGGGGGTGGAAAATGTCAGTCTCTACCCTATGAGACACAGTAGCTAGCTCATCCGGAACAAGAGAATGTCAGTAGGGAAAGAAGGAGGAGTCCTCCAGCTACCAAGTAGTAAAGAGATAAATGCTGCCCAAACGGCACTAAGAGACAACTTGCTTGAGGGCTTGGGGGGGAAGAGGAGGAGGGAAGGAGGCTGGTATCAGCCCAACTTCACCTACACCAATGACTTCAAGGCAAAATAAATATTGTTAAATCCTCCAAAAAAGGGAGTTTAGGAGTGAAGTTCCTCATATTTACATTTTATTTTTTCAAAGGTTCCCATGTGTACAGCCAGAAGCTTTTATTACCCACCTGCACATGCACAATACAAATCTGGGGCAAGATTTTACTTAACAAAAATATCAAAGAGAAGATTAGAGAGTGAACACAAGATAAAATTGCTCTTAGCTAAAACTTCCACTCAGCCTAGAAAACCAAACTCACTGAGACAAGTCTCCTCCCCAAACCCCTTAACGTAACTTCAGCATCAGTTCTCAACCTTTGTAGATTCAAGGCATTCCTGGAGAGAATCGAAGCATCCTTGGATAGACCTGAGGCACCCTTTGGAAAGTGCCAGCTCTTAATTTTCACTCTTTTTCTGCTTACAGAAACATAAATCGAGCAGGTTTTTTTCTGTTGCAAAGAACTTAGAAATACCATAACTATGGATTTCTATTTGAACTCTCTGGGTTATTTTACGAATCATGTTTGTAAACCTAACAGTGCTTCTATACCCACGTCACCACGGTTGAGAATCACTGGGTTACATGTTCAAAGCACTACACAGACAGTGGCTGGTCAAACTTCACAACAGTAGGAAGTAGGTGGATCAATAGTTACCCTCTTTTGAGAGCTGGAAAAATAAAAAAGAAATGAAGTGACATGGTCGAGACCCCAGAGTGATTTAGTAGCACAGGATTTGAACCCTAGGCTATCTGTCACCCTGCCTTGTGCTTACTCCAGAACATCTATTTGCTTAATGGCATACACCGTTTTACATACAGAAAAAATGAACTGAACACAATCAGATCAGGAATAAGATGAGCAGTTGGAGGGGGAGGGGGGAGATTAGGCAGTATTTCTTACAGCCCCTCAACCCGCTTGCCCAGTCCCTTACAAATGTGACCTTTCTTGCAGGAGACCAGTATGCTTGCAACAAGAAAGATATTAAGCCTGTAACAGAGTCTGCAAAGAAGCTGGATCTTCCTTAGTTTGCCAGCATAGTTTTATTTCTCCAAATAATACAGGTCTTGATTATTAATTAACATTCTTAAAAGAAAGTTTCATCAGCTGAAAGTTTCTAATTAGCTGTGAGCAATCCTGCACATATAGCCCAAGTTGCTTACCGGCAGCATAGTTTGGCATTTGTTTGCACTTGCCTGACCAACGTGTAGGTAAGAAGAGTCAAAGGAACAAAGCAGGTAACGCAATATCAGAAGTGAGAATAATTTAAGTTCCAGAATGACAGGACACAAGAAATAAGATAAAGATTGCTTATAGTTAGTGGTTTTATGCCAGTTATACCTGGATAGCAAATAAAGGCAGGTATATGAAAATTAATTAGAGTAGAACCTATTGGAAACATTTTTCCCCTATTTTTATTCATATTTAATAAAAACTTTTGTGATCTTGCCAGACAACAGAGTATAAAATTTGGTCCACCTCAGGATTTTCACTCTTCAGTCCTGAACTACAGTTCTTGATGAATGGCTTACCTGGAGGTGCACTTTTGAAACTTGGGTTTGAAACCCAGGCAAGAAGTCCTTGTTCCCTGACAGGCTGGCCACCTGTTAAATGCTTTTTCAATGACTTAAGAATTAACAATCTACATTTATTTTTTTCTTAAGTATTAATAAAGTTATATGTATTTGGATTAATCTACATTTGATACATTTTAATCATATGCCTTACCTGTACTGTTTACTCATTTTTAGTTTCATTGTATTTCAGTAATAAATTCGCTATTAACATTTATTTACTATTATATTTGTAAGAATTTGACTTGTGGTGGCAGGGGCTCTTTGAACCTATCTCGATCCCCAGAATAGCTCTGGGTATAAACACTGGGACATTTAAGTTTCAGTCTCGTTCTTATTGACAGAGCAGACTGTGGGCCCCAAACAAGTGAAATGTAACTGAAGACCATTTGATTATGGCTATACATGGTTAAAACATCAAAAGAGTATCTCAGCTCTGACATGGGATTAGGGATTTGCAGTTCATCTTAAACAGCATTAGAAATAATGCAACAGAATTAAAAGGACTTCAAATTTTCAATGATCCTATAGCTTAACCCTTTCTCCTCCTCCTCCCAATTCTGGTCTTGAAATTGATAGTGAAACATCATATTCAGTCACCAAGAAAGAACTGAGTGATAAAAGTGTAATTAATAATACTACATAGCTTTTAGGTAGAAATTTCCATTCATGTATCCTAAAACACTTTCTAAAGGAGCTCAGCATCTTTAAGTCAGTTTCTACAGATGGAGAAACTGAGGCAGAGGGTGTGGAAGTGAACTGCCCAAAACAAAGGTGGAAATTGAAACCACTTCTTCTATTGCCAGGCCAGGTGTCCTACTCAAGAGACAACACTTCCTTCCCTAATTATCACTTGTACTAACACTAATCCAACATAAACATACTATATCTGTTACTCAAATCAAGGCACAGTAAATTACACACACTAGAGTTGCAGCTATCTTCATACAGAGCAATATGACCCCACTGCCCGTAGCGAGAGAATAGTAGCCTGACTGCAGCATGAATATTTAAAGAGTTTGGATTTCAGCTGATTGTGCAATTGTCCATACTTTCCTAAATCCTTTAGCCAATGACCCCACTTTCAACTTCATGACTCTACCCTTTGCCGCCAGCCCCACTTCACCCAAATGAATTCCTTTCAGACTCCTAATCTCAGTTTTAATAGTCACGACCGCACCAAGGCTGTGACCCCCTACTTTAGGGATGACTACAACTATCAAAACTCGCATGCAAGTAAGCTTAGAACAGAGGTTTACTGTGATATGCCCTAAGAAAGGAGATTCAAGAGCTTGACATGTTTTAGAGATCAAAGATAAGACAGGACCCAAGCCTTTGGAAGGCAAGGAGATTAATATCTGATAGAGCTGACTGAGATTTTTTAAAATTATTTTTCTCTAGACACAATTTTTTTGTCTTTTGACCAAATTGACAATTTTTTTTCACAAAAATACCATTTTTATAGATAACATATACTTTCCCCAGGAAACAAAATGCATCTTTTTTCTGACCAACTCCAGCACCCATTTTAGCAGCATAATCAAATTAGAGATGAGAAGAATTTGAAAGGGATGTCTGCAAAGCATCTCCCACCCACTGCCTCCAAATCTCAAAGTGTGGGCAAGGTGTTCTGGGGAGATCCCAGCTAAGACATTTTTCCAGTGTGGTGCAGATGTACCCTAAAGCAAGGCTAGCTAACTGGTGGACAACAAGGGGTTAATTTGACCCCTGAGCTCCCACCCAGCTGCCACTCCCCTTCCTGCAGGCACATATTGTCCTAACAGGAATTGCAGAATAAGTGTACTTAAATCATCAAAATAGGATCAGGAAAGAACATTAGATATGCTTCCAGCAATTAAATATAAAAAGGATGGCAGTAAATGGCTAGTTCCAGTAAAAAATGATCCACAACTACTGAAGAACTGCATGATACATTTTAAGATCTCCACTACCACCTTGCCTTCCAGTCACCACATCAAATCATTTCCAAATGGGGAACAAGAAAATAGTTTATTAATTAAATTAATAAAATTTCCTTATGGTCATAAATTCATACTAGATGGTAAAAATCCTTTCCAGATATATTTTAATATCCATTTAATCCTTCACTACCTTACCAGGTACATGTGGCACGAGAACTAATTCCCTGACATTGCCAATATGGGGCTGGATGCTCTTCTGAAGATCTGAGCACATTAAACAGGGACACTCAGGAAAATTCATGCTAATTCAGGGGAGGTGTGGGTTTAAAGCGGATGTGTTAAACTGAGCTCAGAGCTAGATTTAGGCTCCTTGAAGTTAGGTACAGCAAAGCCTGACTTCCAGTTGACTTCCAGGATGAATCAGTAGGCACTTAGCAATCCTTAGGTACTTTCACACTGCTGTGCCAGGATCAGGGTTGCCAACTTCCCAAAGAACTATGGAATTTCCTTTAAAAATCCCAAAAAACAAAAACAAAAAAAACAGACTAAAAACACCTGTCAGTAAAACTCATTAAAAATTGAGCCTTCCATAAAAAATACATTAAGAACCAGAGCCTGACTGAAGCGCTGTAGTCAGAAAAAAGTTAGAGGCAGTGCTAAAAAAATACACAAAGCAGAGCAATGCCATCTGATGTATAAGTGAGAGCACAGCACCCTGAAGGGAGTTTTTGTCAGGACTTTGTGGCTCACAGGAGTCTCCATAGCCTGCTCCCCTTCCCTCTAACCTATGTGCTGCTGCTTCTGTGCCATGCCATTTTGTAGCACTGCTTCTCTCACAGTTAGGCAGACAATAGTTCATCCTCGGCGTCCATGTCAGAACAGAGCTAGCAGGAATAAGGCTGGGGGCAGGGTACATGGAGAAAGGCAGCGCACTGTGGTCTGAGGTATCAGAGGTAGGAATGAATAGGGGATGCCTGGAGATGCAGCACAACATAAAACTACCACTGCAGTCAAGCAGGGTTGCCAACATAAGAATTTTTTTTTATTTTATTGACAAATCTACAGCCTTCTTACTGACAGACAGACATTTTTACTATGATTGGTATTAAAACCATAAACTGTAAAATGTGAAGTGGGTGTATGTGTGTGGGTATGTGCACATGTGGGGTGTGGCAGAGGGTGTGGGTGGATGAGTGTGTGGGAGTGCGTACATAGGTCTGGGTGGGTGGGTATGGGGTTTGTGGGGGACTCTGTGTGTGTGCATGTGGTTTGCGTGGGGGGCATGGGAGTGCAGGTGGGTGGGTATGGGGAGTTTGTGGAGGGGTTGTGGGGATTTGTGGGTGTGTATCTGGTTTGTAGGGGTTCTGGAGGGAGGGCTTGGGATATGTGGAGGGGGAGGGTGGCTCGATGCATGTCTGTCTGGTGGGGTGTGTGCCCTCCCACCCCCTCCACCATTACATACAGCCCCTGCAGCTGCAGCAGGCAGAGCCCCCTCCACCCCTGGTGGCTCATGGTCCCAGTGAGCCCCAGGACTGCATGTGGCCGGGCCACTGGCTCCGTCATACAGTGCTCACATACCCAAGTGCTGTACCTCCTGGGGGAGACCTGAAAAATGAAGCTGGCAGTAAAGGTTGTGGGGCTTCCCCAGGGTGCCAGGGGGAGGGGCAGAGCTGGCCTGACTCCACAGCACAAAGTTCCCTGCTGTTCCCCTTGACTTGTGCACAGCACTGAGTGGAGCCTGGCTGCTGGCTCCATTGTGCAGGGCCCTGCCCAAAGGCCTGCAACTTCGGCAGAGAAACTGGGAACTGCATGCAAACCCTGCACAGTGTAGCTGGGGAATCATGTGTCCCTACCAGCCTGGGCTTATACTCCTGCCAGCCCACCCTGGGTCCCTGACAGCCCCAGCCCCAGGGCACTGGTATAGGTCCTGCACTCCCACCCTGCTGCCACTTCTCTTGCTCACAACCACTGCTAGTCCCCACCACTACCACCACTTCCTCTGCCCCCGCTGCTGCCTGTCTCTTGCTGCTTCCCTACCTTCCTGCCCGCCCTCTGCCACTTCCCCCACACCTGCCCACTGCTGCTGCCACTTCCCCCACTCACCATCACTTCCTCCACCTGCTGCCGCCACCCTTCCCCCATCCACAACAGCTTTCCTACCTGCTGGGTATCCCCTGGGTGAAGACGGACGCACACCGTGTGCTGACCCTGTAGGCCTGAGTGGAGCTTGGACCCATGCAAGCACATCAGGGCAGCCTGGGGCTGGGTTGGATACAGTGAATTGGTAGGCATCAGTTTGTGGGCTGGATGAAATCACCTGGCGGGCTGGATCTGCCCCGCAGGCTGCATTTTGCTCACCTCTGAGCCACAGATTTCCAAACAGCTAGCACTTTCATGTTCATCTTCTAACCCTTAGTACAAGTCCTGTTTGTGTTACTACTCAATAATGATAGAAGCACTTGTTTGTGTTGCTAAATTACTTTGGCTGCTTCACACATACCTTTGATAGCTGCATTAAGAGCATGATTAAAACTCACAGGAAATAAGTGAGAAATTTTACCCTTTGTGTAATTAAAATAAAGAGAATGTGCACAGTCAAGAATGGAAAATCCCATTGTGGTCCCTGTTTCTCTGTGCAAGTGGCTCATTAATTAACCCCTTTGTCTGCCACAACAAACCAGCCTTCAAATCGACCTGTTAGACAATGTTTCTCCCTTTCTTTTTTTCCCCCCTTCACAGAGAAGGCACAGTAGAAGATTGCACAGTGAAACGTGAATGGAAGTTCTTTCTAAACTGGTCATTTTGGAGTAAAGAAAGGTGGAAGAAGTGATACAAACAGCAGCTTTTTCTCTGTCATTTCTGAACAATATACCCTTTTATGATTCATATTATTCCCCTGCATAAACATGAAAGAACAAGCTCCTTTGCTGTTCAAGGATGCTTTAGGAATTATGAAGGAATCATTTATTTATATGCGCCTGTTGCATACAATTGGGACTGTAGTATTTTAAGGGAGGGAGGAGGGAGGCAGCAAGAGGAAGTTTTCATTGTCCACACATACACACACAAAGAAAAGATTACTGAAGACATAACACAATTAACTGAAAACAATAAACCTGTTATTGACAAAAGAGAATTCTACCTATTTGAAACCTTGGGCTAAATCTTCTGTTTGTACTGAGAAACTCATATTCTGATAAAAAAAGAGTCTTAATAATTACACTGCTAATTCACTCTGGATCTTGTGAAAGCATGATGTCAAACTCACTAGTAAAGCGAGCTATTTTAACTATTTTTTTTAAAAATGGATCTAGTTAAACTAATGCAAACTCCTCATGCTAGGGACAGAAGTTGCACGTAAACTGGTATAAGTGCTCAGAAACTGGTTCAAATCTGTAATAGAACAGAAGTTTTAAGTACAAATAAACTGCTTTCAAAATGGCCAAAGCTAGTTCAAGATAAATCTGGGTGGATGTGGTATCAGACTTCATTGCTTTAGGTTAAATCAGTTTATTGAATTTCTGTCTCAGATCCCCTCCAGATCCAAGTTAACTCACAGTCCCCCAGGATCCCAGGAAGCTTTGCACCTGTCCCATAAACCCGACATCACAGGGTGAGCAGGATAGCCTTGGCCCAAGCTGTCCACTCCAGCCAAACCAGGAATTGTGCTCTAGCCGCCCCGGCCTTCTGGCCTGGGCCACTGCAGGCATGTAGCTGCACTTCCAGAATCAAAAGCGAGTCAGTCTTTGTAGGTCTATTCACTTGCTTATCAGTTCAATTTACACAGCTCAGACTAACCTACAAAGATTGAGTGAATTCAGTGCTGGGCTTTTTGACTGTCTATATTTATCCTCAGAGACCCACTTAAATGAGTTTAACACATATATATATATATATATATATCTTATATTAAAAATTCACCAATGCACTTCTATGGTATATAGGAAGATAACGTTTTTCTGGGGTTTTTTTAGTCATCAACAGCTGAATGATCCAGGGTGCTTTCACAATCCCTAAAATTACTGAGCAATATTTCAATTTGCTATAAATTATGTAAGCCCAGTTTTTTTCATACTAATTGAAAACCCAAACTTTCAGACTAACCCAGAAAAGAAAATGTATCTTTTATCCTAGTATAAACTGTTGAGAAACAATTCTAGTCACAATCATCCAGGTATTGTTAAACTACTATATCCACATAAAAGCAAAAAACAATAGTCACTGATAGTCATTATGAACCAATTCTGTTAAATCAGTTCCGACTCCTCAGTATACTTGCATAACTCTGAAATTAAAATCAGTGAAGGCTTGCTTTTAAAGGACTGAAAAACATGTAACTTGAAAAAATAATTTTTTTTTTTAACATGCATTCAGGTTCAAAAATACAGGATAAAATCTTGGCCTCAATAATGTTGGAGGCAAAACTGATTTCAGCAAGGCCATGATATTATACACAATCTTCATATGGTAACTTGGGACGTGCTGATAAACAGTTTTATATTAGTTTACGTCAGTATAACTAAAACACTAAAATAGTTACACTGGTACCATTGGAATGACCAGGTCCTTTAATTTTTCACCTGCCCCCCGCCCCAAAACATCAAGTTTTTAGACTGTAAGAAGTTTTGAAGTGTGCACAGAAGTTGCTTTTTTGCCAGTTAAAGTGCTTTAAGTCCATGACTTAACACCAGTGCATGGCTTTACAGCATTTTAGAATGGGTACAGTGCTTTAAATTTACCCCTGTTAAATGAGGTATTAAATTTGCAGTGTTGTGCTGTATTTCACAGCACTTTAGCAACCTACAGCACTTAAAATAACCCCTGTACACTGATCACATTTCTAACTAGCAGAGCATCATAACCAAATCAGTTGAGCGTCCCTGTCGCAATAGAACTGCCCCAAGCAACTACAGCTATTTTTAAGTTTGGTACGTTCTGCCTCATTAACTATTCCTACCTGGTGGTTTGTCATTGGCTACTCTAAAAGTATAAAGGTCCGTGCAGTTTCTGCCCAAGTCGGAGAGCTCTGAGCACGTGGTAGAGTACGGAGAACTTTGCCAAGTGGCAGAGAAAAGCTGACGGACTGATCACCCACCAACATCTCCCCGTCACCGTTTGCTCGCGACGTATCCTTCATCCTGCATGCTTGTTTTTGTCTACAAACTCGCTAGCTCGTTCTGTTGCCAGTTATCTCCAAACTCCAACTCCAAAACTTTGGGAGTTTTGTTCCCTTCATTTTATAATAAAATGTATTCCTCATTAAAAAAAAAAAAAGGAAAAAAGAGAGAAGAAACCATACTCATAGATTGTAGAGTCAGAAGGGACCATAATGATATTGAAGTGCCTTGTTGTAATACTCATGTCTGAATTTATTAGGCAAAATGCAACTTAGGTAGCGGGATAAGAAATCAATCCCTCCTGGACTGAGTAGGATGCATCTGAAGAAGTTGTCACAGATCAAAGAGCTATTATATTGTACAGTTCTGCAAAGGTTGGTATAAACCAACAAAGGTCAATGACCTCAAACGTAAATGGGTTATGAAATTACCCACACTGCACAGTCCAGACATCATGGGAAGTTATACAGTCCCTGTTTAATACTCTTCTCCATTTGACTGTGAAAATGGAAGAAATGAGAGTCATTTACCCAAAGACTGGCAGCAAGTCTGTCAAAATTTTAGCATAGTAATTGATGGGAAATCTAGTATGTTTAGACAGCATGGGCTGAAATTAGTCTCCGCAGAGTATCATGCCAACACACTGATGCAATTAGGACACATGTCCAGTGAAAGTGTTCCAAGCTCTGGCAGCTGGTATCATGTTTGTTTGGATGTCACCAAACCCACTGCAGCCAAAAGTACAAAACATATATTTATTGTATGAACTATTAAAAGAGGTGCAAGGCCCCATAACAGAAAACAAAAAGAGTAAATTGTTTAACATTACAGGCATAGAGGAGAAGTGACACCCCTCTCACCAGTGTTAAGGTACATCAGTGTTCAAATGAACAAATAGGGTGTTCTCCAGTCAAGAATGTAGCCTAGATTTCCATTCTCTTCATAGCACCAAACGAAAAGCAAGAAGGTGTTAGTAATAATGACATAGGTAGACCAGGTTCTTTGGGTAGATGTGATACACCTTTTATTAGACCAACTGAAGAGTTGGGGGGAAAAGGTTATTTGCAAGCTTTCCAGTGCAATCACCTGTCTTCAGGCACAGGAAGTCTCTACTGTTCTGAGACTTCAAGGAATCACTAGGAATAATGGCATGATTTTCTACAGAACTTTTAAACTGGAGCAAACCCCAAATTATGACACCTATAGGTATTATCAATTGTGTGCATTTGATTTAAGGAGAAATGAGGCAGCTGTTTTTCACTATATAGAGTAACAAGACATAGCAGAAGAAGCTGAAACATACTCCGTCCCACTGAAAACACTGCGTAAATTTAAGGAGAGAAATTTCAATGGTCCCAGTGGGTACTTAGCCAGGGCACCACAGTCAATTAACCTAA
>JAGPOW010000229.1:27519395-27552866 GCA_030014935.1 Caiman crocodilus
AATGGTCATAAGCTGATGGAGAATAGGTTTAGGTTGGAGATCAGAAGGCAATATTTTACAGTTAGGGTGGCCAAAATCTGGAACCAACTTTCCAGGGAGATGGTCCTCACCCCTACCTTGGGCATATTCAAGACAAGGTTGGACAATCACTTGTCTGGGGTCTTGTGAACCCAGCATTCATTCCTGCCTGTGGCAGGGAGTCAGGCTAGATGATCTGTTCAAGTCCTTCCTGACCCTAGCTACTATGAAACTATGAAACTCAGGTATCTCAAGGGATACAAATAGGGAAGTATTCTATTGGGATTCAGAGGACAGTGATTCGATTTGGATCACTGTCCTGAATTGATTCAACTGAACAAGCTTGGAAGATTTGGTGCTGATTTGGTGATTTGGACCAGCTGGGGAGAGGCAGGCACAGCCTGGCAGCTCCTCCAGCTGTGTCTGCCTCTCCCCAGATGGAGGGAGCTGTGAGAGAAGCCCCCATGGCTGCCCTGCCTGGCCCTATCCCCCACCCAGCTGCAACCTAGTCCTGGCACTTAAAAAAATAAAAATGCTGCGCACTTACCAGCTTCAGAAGTGGCAACTGGGGTCTCTGGGCACTCTTGACAGAGGAAACCCATGCAGCACAGGGCAGCGGGGATTGCTCCCCACCCCTGCTTGGCTCCCGTGTGGCAGCTGCCCCATGGCACAGGAGCAGTGAAGCTCAGCAAGACACTGAGCGCTACCTGGGGGCTGGGGATCCTGGGGCTGAGTTCTGGCTGACTGCTGGAGCCACCCCAGCTCTTAGATGGCGCACGGCACCCTGCCAAGCTGCGCTGTACTCGCACAATGGGGCAGCTGCCACGCAGGTGCTAAGAAGGGGGAGAGTGCTGCCCTGCACTGCATGGCGGGGAGGGAGGGGCAGCTCTGCCACGAGCCCTCAGAGGCCCCCAATCACCGCTGCCACAGCCGGTGAATGCAGGGCTTTTTTTCTTATAAAATGCCACGAGGCTGGGCTGAGCGGGCGCTGGAACCAGGCATGGCAGCCATGGGGGCTTGTCCTGTGGCTCCTCTGGCTGTGCCTGCCTCTGTTCTGGTTGGGGGGCTCTGCGGCAGCTATGCTCTGCTGCCACTTCCCCCCTTGTGCCTGGAGCAAGCTGCATCTGCATCCTGACCCCTGCCCACCCTGGCTGGGCAAGCAGCAGCAGGGCAGAGCCCTTGCTTCCAGTGCTGCCATTCCCACATCCCACCCCTCCACCCCCTCCCCGAGTAGCAGGGCACCCTACCCCTGCTGGGCAGCTTGGCCCGCCGCAGTCCCAATCCCTCCCTCCCCCACATCCCTTCCCTCCTCCCTCCCCCAACCCCAACAGACTTAACAGCTGGAGGCAGCTGTCAGATGCCTGTTTAGTCTATGGCCAAATCTTCAAATGGGCCAAACCTTTTCTGAATCAATTCAGAGCTTCTACTTGGTCTCCCGACTTGATTTGGAGGTTTGGTCCCTGAATTGGGCCAAATCTTCTCTGAATCGAATCAGCTACCAAAGCTTTGCACATCCCTAGTCACCAGTGCCGTTTTCCAAACTGGGCAACATCATCTTAACTCTGCTGCTGCTACAGTCAGTAGACTGGTCGTCAGTGGAAAGCTGGATGTTCCTATAAATCCTACCCGAGGATCTTAAAATTGGGATCCTATTTCTGAAAACCTTCCTGTTTTGGGCCTACCCTTAGACTGTATCACTTCATTATGCATTTCCTTATCATAGTCCATCCTAATATACAACAGCTGCTTTAGTCTTCCAGAAAAGCTGTTGTCTTTTTTCCCATTAAAATCATCTTCTGACAAAACTATTTTAGGACACGCATTATGCCTACTTTGTGACCAGACTTTTGCCAGAAAACTTTGACTGCAAATCCCCTGTAGGCTGTGTATGCGTGGTAAACTTACTATGGTTCGAAGTAGTGTCCTTAAACAGGCTGGGCTGGTTGCATCTTATGCTGAAAACTGAAGCCACAACTACACAGTGTCAGGGATGAGCTTAATAGTATGAGGGCCAGTTAACTGGCACTACCAGCCTGCAGTGGTAATCAGTCACTTCCATCACACACAGATGGGGCTGTTATACTTCTGGTTTAAGAGCAGCACAGTGTGCTTGAGGTTCCTATTCTGGAGCACAGCTACAAAAGTGTTGTGGGAGGTCACCTCAAACACTTTACTGGTTCCTTTGTCAAACAGATTTTAAGCGGCTATTATAGTGTACACTGGCTAGAGAAATGTATTTATTGACTTTTAAATTATGTTCTGTAACCCTCCAGCAGCATGCGCAATCCTTTGAAGTATGACCTACAGTGCCAAGGAAGTTCCCAGTTTACTAACCATTAATACAGTGAACCACTTTGTGTTTTTTGCCATGACAGTGCAGCTGCTGTTTATAAATCAGAAGTAGAGCAAAGATTAAAATAGCTAACCATGTTCACTCATACCATGAACTTAAACCTTGCAATACTTTGGTTGTTAAATGCACTAGAGTGCCTCTCTTCACTAAGCAATCCAGGCAAGGAATTAACAAACAAGCCAAACTGATTTGCATAGAGAAAGGCATGAATAGTTTCTGGCACATAAACAGGCTAATAGACTGTTAATGGGAAATGCAGATTAAATATCATGAATTCAAAATAATAACATGAAGTGCTTCTTGCAAGTTGTATTAGCTACCTTAATTTTGTTTTTATTATTCATATTTTAATGCATTGCTATACCAGGAATCTTTGGATTTAGAGTGCAAATGTTATGCTTGTGCTTGGAATACTAGCCAATTTTCTTAGACAAAAGCTTTAGGGCAAATTGGTTTCCAAGCCTGGAAAATACCCATACTTCATTCTAAGGCTTGGTGATTTTATACCGTATATTTGTTGCCAAATCTCTGTCAATTTACATTCCAACTAATTTAACACATCCTGTATCTAAAGTGTTTTTTATTTTCTCCCCTGCTGATACCACAATGTTGGAGATCAAAGCCTTGTCCTCATCTTCTCTGCTTTTGCTACTTTTGAGGAAATTACAAGATATGTTACAGAAAATTTACCGCATGCACCCAAACAAAGGCACTAGTAAAAAAGGAGAGTTTTTTTAACTCCTCGCAGAGTCAGGAGGTATTGAAAAAACTACTTGAGAAAAACAGGCTAATGAACAGGGTGTGTGTCTTTTAAAATACCCTGTCTATAAAAAGCATTTATTCACATACATGGACTAAAACATCCCATTGAAAAAGTGGCATTGATTTTGTTGTTGTTGTTTTGGCTTGGTTTAATAAGGCAGGCAAAGAGATGTGTGTGTCTTTGGCAGGTCTTCACAGGTTTTAACCTATTCATGCCCACAGGAGTAAAAAGAAAGACATATGGAATGCTTGAAAGAAAATAAAGAGCAAATGGCTGGTAAAGACCAGGTCAACCATTTCTAACTCACCTCTCTCCCCCTTTCAGCGCAAGCTAATCCGACTCTGGCACTGAAATAAAGAAACACAAACAGAAATCTTCTCTGTGTTGGCCACATGCCTGAACCATCATTTCTGTAAACTTTCAGGAAACACTGATAGCCAAAAGAGAACGAACAGGAATTCAACAACCACAACTCATCAGCACAGAAGCTGGCTCTTTTATAAGAGAACATACCTGGCAGTGCAGTCAGATGACTCACATCAGAGAAAAGGCCACATTTATGTAACCTATGGAGACATACAAAGGAAATATCTTTCCTCGAACATAAAACACAAATCTAGAAGCGTACTTCAAAGTAACAGAGCCGGGGTATCTGTGGCACTGCAAACAAAACTAGAAAGTGGGGAGGGATTTTCTCACTTCAATACTAAATATTTGCTGGTTCACACCAATAAGAAAAAAGGAATTGTAGTCAGTGTAATTAGCTTTGGTATTCTGAAGACAGTACGCTAAAGAGAAATTAGATGTGTGAAGGGATTAAAGGAAAGGAGCACCATCAGATCTGGATCAGAAGTCGATAGCCACATAAAGAAGACTGGAAAATGTAGAGAAAAAATGGACAAAACAAATGCTACCTCCCTTGCATAGAGAAAGAGTCAAAATATTAACACTAAACCCCAGCAGTCCAAACTGAAATTACAGCAAAGGAATTTAAAACATGATGCAATCGCTAAGTCTTCAGACTAAAACAAGAGTCTTATCAAGCGCATCTGAACGGCAATTCAGTCTCTCTGATGTTCTTATCTTTCTTTTTGATTTTTCACTTGAATAGGATGCGTCTCCCTGAACAATTCCATTACTGCGTTTTTATAAATAAAAGAAATAAATAAAAATCACATGGGTAAAAAGAGAATTTCCCCAATGTTTCAAACGCCCACTCGCCTCCCCCACCGCTACCACAAGATTACATCCAGCACCAGGAGAACCTAACTTGTAACTATTTCACTGCGCCCTTACTGTCAAAGTCCATTCAAGCTATTAAACCTATCAGCAGGGTGGTGGTGGCAGGGAGGGGCTAGGATAAGGGAAAATCCTAGTAGAAGACTTGATATCAACATGTCTCTATTGCAGAGTCCAAGAGATGGACAGACGGCGTCACAGAGGGCAATTGGAGAGCCTGTAGACATGCAGGGATGCTCGCTCCAGCGCGCAGCAATTACAACACGTCTGAGCAGGCTCGATGTGCGGAGTCTGCTGGAGCGTGGTAATTAGCGTGCACATCTTATGTAGCATGCATCCTAATGCTTCAAAATGTTGGCGGAGCACTTTAAGCTCGTCAAATAAGCATGAAAGCGTTCCCACCTCCATTTTGAAGTGGTAGGTGTGAGGCCTGTGCGAGTAGGCAGCTGTTTGATCCAGCTTCGGCTCCAGCCACTTTGGATGCCAGGGCTCCGGTCTGGACCGGGTTCCTGCTTTGATCCGGCTGAAGCAGCTGTGTAGATTCGGAGCCGCCTTGGAGATCCAGCCACGGGGTATAATGGGGTATCAATGAAACATCCATAACTTAGTTGGTGTTTGTCAGGTTTGGATGAAGCTTGCAGGGGGTGGTAGCCTCTGCTGAAAGCATGAAGCCTGCCAAGTTTAAAGGGGATCGGTGCAGGGGTTCGGGGAAAACTGAACCCCAAATTCTTGAAAGCAAAACTCACGTCTCCTGTGTGTGTTATACCACAGTGAGGTCAAAACTGCCGGGGTGGTGGCCTCTCGTGAGGCCACACAGTCTGCCAGGTTTTGAGAAGATCAGTGCAGGGGCTTGGGGGAAACTGCTCTTCCAGCTGCTGACAAGCAAAACTCGTGACATGGGTGACCCTGTGTGTGTTACATGAGTGACAGGAGTTCTGCTTTCAAGAATTCGAGGTCCACTTCCCCCCAAACCCCTGCACCAATCTTCTTGAAACTTGGCAGGCTTTGTGGCCTCACCAGGGGCCACCATCCCTGCAGTTTTCACCCCCCTGTGGTGTAACACATGCACGTGGCATGACTTTTGCTTTCAAGAATTTGGGGTGCAGTTCCTCCCGACCCCCTGCACCTTTCTTCTTGAAATTCTCAGCAGAAGCTACCACCCCTGCAACTTTAACCCAAATCAGACAAAAAACGACAAAGTTATAGATATTTCATTGGTTTCCCCATTATACCTTATGGCCGGATCTCCAAGGCAGCTCCGAAGCTTTTCCGAAGCGGTCCAGAAGCTTTGCACTGCTTCAGAAAGCCTAACGAAACCAGCACTTTGATCTGGACATGCCGCTTTGGATGCTGAAGAATCCGGATCTGAAGCATAGTCCAAAGCTGTGCACAGCCCTACTGGGTTCTTTTAATTAACTGGCTCTGGGAGTTGCTCTAATTAAAGTACCTCCCCCCCCCCACACACACACACACCTGGAGCGCATGAAAAGATGCCTTTATTATTAACTGAAAAGTTTGTCTCATGTTAGGTGATTATTTTATGGGAGTGCAACGGAGACAGGTCACACCTGCTGAAAAATGGGCAGATGAAATTATCCAAATAAAACAGTCAAACTATCTCAGCTGGTCCCACTATTAATTTGGCAGAATGACAACCATTTACTTCAGGTAAAACTCTGTCTCAAAGCATCTTCTGGCCTGTCCATGATATTAAGAGCAGAACTCTGACTGCGTAATATATATATATTTTTTTTAATTCACAAAGGTGTGTTTCACGGTCTATAAACTACATGCCTTCAAAGCTGTCCTTTCCCA
Source organism: Caiman crocodilus (assembly GCA_030014935.1). NCBI lineage: Eukaryota > Metazoa > Chordata > Crocodylia > Alligatoridae > Caiman > Caiman crocodilus. Next base: position 27,525,584 of record JAGPOW010000229.1, read on the forward strand.
TTGCCTATGTGCCAGAACTGACTCCATATATTTGAGTATTTATATACCAATGCAAATGAAAAGGTAATTTTACCCATGGCTTCTTGCATACGCAGGGGGCTTCTGTGAGGTTTAAAATAGTGTTTTGTCATCATTGTCGCAATATTATATTAACATGCCTTGTGAGAGGCTGCAAAGCCCCGGCTTCTGCGGTAAGTCTCCCTTTCTATTAGCTTTCCTTCAGAGAATTAGTAGTTCTGCATCCAGATAAAATGAGATGGAATATCTTCCTCTAGAATGAAAGTGATTTTCTGGCCTTTGATTGCCTAAAGTGCGCTTGACAAATTGAATGGGAGAGAAAAAGGGGGTGAGTGAGAACAAGAGATGTTAACAATGAAGCTATTATATAAGGAGGATTCAGCTCATCAATTTTCCTTCAGGATGAATCAAATACTGTTAACAACATGGAAGCAGCTCCATGATAAGACATATAGGTACATCCTAGAAATTTAATGCTGCTCCTTGTCTCTAAATTTACAGCATCTAATCGGCCAAATGGAAAGGTAGAAGGCTCTTATCAATGAGAAAATGGCAGAAGTGACAAGGGAACAGGAAGAATATTAAATGCATAGTGAAGTCATAGGACTGTTTGTAAGGCAGCTCTAGGACATGCCTGCACTGAAGTTCTCAGGGATAATGAAATTCCACCTCGCCTTACAGGCACAATTTAATTTTGGGAGCTGAAAATGCTCAAAGAACGCCTCCACCAGGGCTGGATTGAATTCTACTCTTTTACAGCGGGGTTGGCGTGCTTTCGTAGCTGTGATGATCCAGAAAATGTACAAGAGGCAAGGATTTCTCGTAATACCTTTTATTGGCCCAAATGTATCGTTAGGAAAGCTGTTGGACAAGACAAGCCTTTGGGCATCCAATGCTCTTCCTCAGATCTTAGGTTTCTTATCTCCCTGTTTTCTAAAAGGTGAAACAAAACCAGATAGTAGTAAAGTAACTCATTGGACAGGCACGGCAGTTAAAAGAACAAGATACAAATTACCTGGATTGTAATCTCAGCTCTCTCACTGAATTAGTTTGCTGTCCTGTGGAAGCCATTTCATTTTCACTTCCTTGAGTCTCGGCTTCCCATTTGCAAAATGGAGATAAATATAATTCCCTACCTTGAAGGGGTTCTGCAAGAAATAATGGTTTGCAAAGTGCTTTGAGATCTCAATTGCATTGCACTTCGTAAGCACAAAGACTACACGAGATATATCCACACTGGGAAACCAGGACCTGTAACTCACTGCAGCAGCAGTTCAGCAGCCAGCAGTAGTGATACAAGCCATAGTGTAGACAGGGGGAAAGTGACAAAAGAAAACAGCATCCAAAGTTAATTGTAGAAAGGGAATTCACCTCCATTTTTTAGTTATATTTCAAAGAAGGCTTACTAGCTCTGCTTCAAAAGGTTTGGACAAAATATTTTACCCTGGACAAAGTCCTTTCTTACAAAATTTCCAGACCAAAAGCCCCTTTTTTGAACAATCTAGACTCAAAATTGATCTTACAAGTAGAAGCTGACAATAGAAAGACAAGTGTTTCTTCCATAATAGCATGTTACTTTTACAAGCTACACAAATCACATGGTAATTGGGTTGTTTTTGGGGGGTTTTTTGCATCTTTTGGTATAGTTTAATGTGTGTCCATGCAAGAAAGAGAGGAGAGGAAACTGAATACATGTAATTTTCTACCACATTTTCATTGGTTTCCTTGGTCACAGTACTGTACTTATTGTTCCCAAGTAATCTCTCCCAGACAAATACATTTTAAAATGCATATAGCAACTACAATACTTGTTTCAAACCGTCACTAAGCAGGAAACTGAACTGAAAATGGCATGCAAATAGCAGCGGCAGTTTCCGTGGCCAATCAAGATGAGTTTGCCGCCTTCTCAGACTGTGAAAGTAACACGGGGAGTTTCCCTTAGCAATCCAAACGGGGACCGTTACTGCAAATTTATCAATAAGTGCAAAATGACTTATTAGCAGCAATCTTGCTTTTAGGAGTCAAAAGTCAAGCATATTCCCAAGATCTAGGTATGGGATAAATCTCCCCGAGGTTTCTTTGCAGTTTTGAGTGACAAACATTTTATTTTTTTCCCCGTGATTCGAAGCACACATTTCATTACCACACAGAAAAGGAATCACTTCCCTGCTACACTGCTTGTTGACATGATCAATAGCTTCCACTTTTCAGTATGTCTGTATGTTATAGGGAAAGGGGAACACGTAAACAGGGCATTAGCCATCCAAACTCACACATGTTTTGAGGAGATTCTTTTCAGGATGAACTTTCATCCATGTGCAAACCCTCACAGTCAAGGATGACAGTCCTCCATGAGTCCTTCATCTGTGGGTCCAAAAATAGCTGACAAGGCTGATCCTAGATTGACAGACTCTGCTGCAACTTGGGCATGGGTTTCTACGTGGGATGGGTGGCTCTTAATTCTTGATTCAGTCCGTCACACGACTTGCAGATGAGCTCCCATCCCTAATCTGGTTTGAACGCTGCCCTGCTGTTTGACCTTGGAGCTAAGCCTACTGGCTAAATGCATACTATATCTTATGAACAGGACAGAAGGTTTCTATCCAAACAAGAAAATTCTCTCCCTTCCCACAATGTGATAATCACAAAAATGATTGGAATGAGGATCTAACAGAGGCCTCATATGCACCATCTAATTCAAGATAGGCTACAACGTTTAGTGCTGCTGCTTTCCCTTTTGTGAGAAATTGGTGCAATGCCTTCCTCACTCTCTTTGTCATCTCTAATCGGGGAAGAGAAGAGGCCTTGTTCTTCCTGAAACTACAGTTCATTCAACATGCATTTGCCATTTGCTAGTATAGAAAAAGTGAATCCAAGCCTGCCCTTCCACCTTCTACCATGATGAAGCAAGAAGCCACAATCACTGTTAATTCTCCTGTCTATCCTGTAGAATTTCACACTTCCTCACTCAACCCCTCTAAATAAAAGTTCACAGTGTGACGCCCTTATAAACAGGCTTATCTTTTGACTCCCTGCAAGCTATGTTGATGAGGAAAAATCATTCTTCACCTAATGACAAGCTTGTGCTAGCAGTCTCTGTTAAAATTACTACAAGAAAACTTCCTGTGCTGTATTCACATTTTACATTATATAATCTCTGCCTGTCTCTCTTTCTCAAACAAGCATACACACACACACGGACACACACAGACACTTGTAAGGAGACAGATGATATGTGTGTAGGCATGAGACCTATATATATGTGATAGGATATATACACACACGTTATATACACCCATGCACATCTGATATATAGAGATATCTATATATACCTATATTAGGTGTGCATGCGTGCGTGCATGCGTGTACGCATACTGATATACATATGCAACATATATCAGGTATGTGGTGTATACAATACGTGTCAAGTATCCCATCACACCCAATATGGAACCAACACTTCATGACATTGTTTCACATGTTAACTCAGTTTCAGAGTACATCTACTGTTCAGTTTAGAGAGCTCCTGACTGAAGACTACTTAAAGAAACTGGGTTTCTCACAGTGAGGCAGTTTCCAAGGTAGGCACACAGAAGGCAAGAACACAATAAGGAATGCTGATAGCTCCTGAGGCGACAAGTGTATTTTTCAGCTATCATCGCTATAAAGTTGTTACAAACACAGGCAGTGATAGTAATTTGGCACATGACCACGAAGCATCAGCAGCAGCTATACGAACAAGAGGGATATTACATGTAGAAAACCCAACAGCCGTTACATTGCATTTTTCTTTCTCTTGGTAGAATTACGAGTGTCAGTATACCAGAGGTGGCTGTGCCTGGCCAAACGGCTCCTGCCCAGCTCAAGCTCTAGGACAGCCTCCTTTGATTACTCTCCTGCCATGCCTTGCTCTTAAGAAAGGTGAGGGAAGGGAGGCTGCCCCTGGGCCTTAGAATGAGTTGCCAATTGGTCCCCCCAGATCTCTCTAGTCTCCACTCAGGATGCAAGCTGACTAGACTCTCTCATCCTATCTCCCTCCAGGACAACTGTAGCCTTAAGGGCCAAATGCAAGGCTATGTCCACCATTACATCATGCCTCAAGCCTTGCAGGCATTGTCACTCATTGCTATTCACTCCTCACTCCACAAACTCAGCCCCTCTCTAGGCTCTCAGACCCTTTGGTCACCCACACAGCCCCTCTCTAGGTTTGTGGACTCTCTGGTCCTCCCAGCTCCATTCTCTGTGCTGTCAAACCCCCAGGTCCCACTCTCAGCTCCTCTCTTGTGTTCTGGATGCCCAACGACGTCCCCAGAGAACTCCTCCTCCCCTTAAACCCTTTCCAAACCACCAGAGCTTACCCCCAGCTCAGATATTCAGGCAGGAGCCATGCTGCAGGCCTGCTGCCAGGAGCTCCTCTCTCTGTGGCTCCTGGGGATGAACTACCTGACCGGCTCAGATTCAAGAGCAGGGAGTTTGAGAAGTTCACATAAGCTCCTCTTGGTTTGACTCATCAGCAGTACGATCGCTTCTGAATTCTGCAATAGCTTTTTTAGCATTTCTGACTTCATGCCTGTCTGCAAACAAGACTGCACACTAACAACATCACTTTTCCTGGGACTATGTAGAAGCGGTATGAGAGGAGCCACTTGTAAAATCTGTAAGTGCAAGCTGCACATTACTGCAAAATAAGGGAAAATGAAATTGCTAGTAATTTCAAATCACACGCAGTATATGCTTTCTTAGGACTAACATAAAGACTTAATAACTGTACTACTAATCCAGTTGTAAAAGGAAAACAAAAAAAAAAAACCCAAGCAACCACCTCGCAATACAGATTAAACCTATTCTCCAACACAGATGGACCCGATAAAGAAAAAGTATCTCATATAGTATCTTTCCTGCTTGGTGCATGGGGCTGGACCTGAGATCTTCCAAGGTCCCTTCCAGCCTTACAATCTATGAATCTACATGATCCAGAATCAGCAAAATACAAGGTTTTCTGACCTCGAATCATTATAAACAAATTATGCAGAACCAAATACACGATCAGATATAAAATAGATAATGCCCCTTTTGTCAAATCAGAATATAAACCTTTCCAAAGAGAGCAGCTATGCACACAGGAAAAATAAAGAGCTCTGGGCTGGTGCATTTGCTAGCTAAGACAGCTTAAGCAAACCCAAATATGCTGCAAATGGTGGATTGCAAGGCGCAATCAACACATATTTCTACAGTGCTTTGAGATCCTTGAATGAAAAGTACTATACAAATGGAAACCTATAGTGGTTGTTTGGAAACTAGTAATTATAATGTCTAAAGGTGCCTAGAAAACTTTAGGGACTCACTCCGACTCATGACACTTTATATAATGCACTATGAGTTAGAGACCCCCCCACACCCGACAGATGTTTGCTATGTTGGGTTGGGGAGGGTTGAAGAGGGCTGCACCCAGCCTGCACTAGCCCTCACCAATAGGCAAGGGTCCTCCATGAGCTTCTGAGGAAGCTGCCAAACTGCTCCTCTCCCCAGATCTACGCACTGCCCTGCAGCTATAGGGCATCAGAAAGGCTGAGAGGGGGTAGGGGAAGGGGCTGCCAGTTACTTTAAATGACCAGAGTTGAGGGGGTTGGGGGAAGGGTTAACCAGAGCCCTCTCACCTCATGGGCCCAGCCCAGCTCCATTCGGTACCCCAGCTGGGTTAGCTGTGGAGGGTCCATGGGGTAAGGGGGCTCTGATCCACCCCTCGCTCAGCTCTGGCAATTAGCTGGTTGCTAGCACCAGCCCAGCTCTGACCCCATGCAAAAAATTAACCATGGAGGGAACGCAAGTTCCCTAAGGCGCTCTGCTTTAGAGCACCTTAATGTAATACCTCATTTGACTAGGGTTAATTTTTCATACAGTTGGCCATTTTAAAAGTGTTCTGCAGCTGCATACGTGTGTTATGTCATGGCTGTAGAGCACTTTCAGGGGCCTGACCAGGCAAAAAGTGTTACTTGTGTAAGCACCCCAAGTTGAGGAGGGTTACAGAAAACCAATTCTTAGAGGCGCATTATTCCATAACTGCCCATTTTAGGGTGTCTTGTGGCATCTTCTACAGTAAGTGATACTGGCTACTGCCATAGACAGAACTCTGCTGCATTAAGCAATGACTGGGCCCAGTACAGAAAACTCTGTTTCTGTTTCATTGGAGTCAATGGGAGAGTCTGCATACTCAGCACTAGAAAATCTTGCCAGTTACTTTTCAGTTCTTAACAGTTGTGGTACATACTGTCACTTTGCATGTTTGGGGAGCACAAGAGTAACAGTGAATATAGTAAATTAATTCTGGCAGGACTCAGAGTGGAAGACAGCTAAAAGGTGGTTTCTCTCCCCACATTTTGTCACAACACAATCTCCAGACACTTGTAACTCCGTGATGTGTTGTCACTCGCAACATACTGCATAGATATTCACAAAAAGCTTGATCCTGCCTCAAACAATAATCTGTGGCCTTTTTATTGGGAAAGGGCACTTTGTTTCTTTATAAAGGAACATTAAAGTCATATAGTAAGCATCTTCATTATACTATTGAAAAACTGTCCGTAGCTTGAAGTAGAACATTTTCCCACACGTTCCTTCAGTTTGGTATCCTCAATGGTGCATATAATTAATATAGCCTGAGATATGAGCAGTTGAGATTATCTGTCTATTTGTTAGAGTAAAGACATTAGGTGAGAAGTTTGTCACTTAAAGCTTACACGTGTCCATTTCTGATATCAGCTCAATTATGTGGGATTCTGGAATTAAATGCGTGTGTACTCGAGTACGTATGCACAGGCACATGCACACGTGGGCACAGGTAGCTGAATAGGCACAGCTGGGTGTCTGAGTGCAGTTTTTTATCTAAAATTTAAAGAAGAGACATCTTAAAACACCAAATACAAAGGGAGCAAAATTCTTCCTCGCACCACAGACTCCTCATTTCTTTTTGGCTTCCTCTTAAATAAACTGACATAAACAATAAAATTAAAATAGAATAACCACGTAAAAATAACAGAAACACAGTCTATTTAACCAAATGATGACGTTAACACTTGTGCTGCACCCTACGTGACAGAAACACAATAGACCTCGAGGTAAAAGGAAGCAGAGGCTTTACCATGCATCAGTTGCTTCATAGTAATTGTCTATATGCAGGGTCTCTCTCATGTGGAAGCTAACCCATGAAGACTTGCTTGCATCTCTTTCATTGAGAGATAAGGTATCACAGTTTACAGCCAGGAAGTGCACACACAGAGGCAGTTACTGTGGAGCAGCTGACAGACCACAAACCTCCACCCCTCATTTTATCTAATGGTAATACTTTGGATGCCTGTTAATTGTGGGTTAAATAATTAAAATTGTCTCTATTTTTCTTTCTGTTGCTAGACAGAACATAATGCCTACAACAACAAAATCACTCTCCCTTAAGAAAACAACGCCTAGACTAGATGGTAAGAAAGATTATTAAAAATATATTGCTACAATAAGCTCTCCAGGGTAGGAATCGTGTTTGTGTAGTGTCCAGCACCATGGGTTCTAGGTTGATATGGGTACTTCTGCAATATAAATGATTACTAAAATAATATACATGGTTAACAATACCTTTAACCCACCAGTCACATGCCGTTATTAAACAACTTTCTTCTTTAGTTGTGTGTTTTAACAGCCAGTGACAAAGAAAGGCTGATATAAAACCAACTAGGAATATTAGGCAGGATGTAGACAACACGGAAGGTGCTCAATGCATTTGCACCACTTCAATGGTGCCAGTGTTTGCAAGCTTCGGCGGCTTATTGCGTATTAATTCCAGCCACTATAGTAAATTTGGCAGTGTAATGCACGCCGTACAGCTACGGAGTGAAGCACTGGTCTCCATGCAGCTCCATAGCTCTTCAGGAAGCCCTGAAGACAGCCGGACAGCAGCCCAAGAAAGCAGCTGCACCCACTGCCAGCTCGCCCTCCACTTCCCACTGGAGAGGCAGGTAAGTCAGTGGGGTGTGTGCACAACATGGGGGTTTAATTGGCCCTAAATGGAAGCAATGTTTTTTAAAACCCACCACGTTAATTTAGGACCCTGTTTCATCTATGCATGTCCTTAGTTCTTTTTCAAGCCCAGACTGAATTGTTGATCCATCCCTCAGTTTACTTACAATTAAGATGATGCCCATTAAACCTCTTCCACATATTCTTCATTGACCCACATCACGCATCCAACAGACGGGTTAGAACTGGACTCGCGACTACTGTCATGTATACACAAATATGTCTGAATTAATGTACACAACTCTGGAAATATCCTATCCCATATGTACCAAACAAATAATTGCATTATTTTAAGTGGTCTAATCTATTAATGCCTCAATTGGCCTTAATTTTGGCCTCTATATTTCAAGAAGCTACATTCATCAATTCAATATAGATTCAGTCATAAATCACCTTCCATCGTCACTGTGCATGACTAATGAATTAGCCTCCTGATGGAAAACGTCCATTTTCCAAATTAAGGATTCACTTTTAAACTTTCCTCTTTCTTACAATTCCCCTGCACTGTTAACTTCTCTTTCTCTACTTTGTGGACTCATGAGATCAGTAACATGAAACTCTAAAAATCAATGGACCAGATCCTGTAAACCAGGGGTGGGCAAAATATGGCCCACAGAGTGGATCTGGCTCACCAGACAATCCTGCCTGGCCCACAGGGCGCTTAAAAGTTTAGAAAATTTAATATTTATCTGTTCCTGGCTGCCTGTCAAAAATGACAGGAGCTGAAGATGGCAAACTCAGGAGCAAGACTGGCCCCGCCCCACCTCCTCTAGCCCTCCCGATGGGAAGTCTCTGCCTTCCCCAGCTTTTATTGCTGCCTGCCCACCTGCTCCAGCACCGTGTGGCCCTGGGCAGTATTGTCAGACTACAGGGGCGTGGGGCCATGCCAGTACTCCAGAGCCAGGAGAGGGAGAGAGGCTGTGTGCACGTGTAGTGAGGCAAACACAGTGTGTGGTGGGGGGCAAGGGGTAAGGGCAGGGATGGTCCAACCATTAGGTGAACTAGACTTTCACCTAAGGTACCAAAATCTGGGGAGGGGGGGCACCAAAATTATATGCAGAACAAAATAATAGGAACATCATTGTAAATAACAACCCTGGAAAGCTACGGCTCCACTTTGGTCTAACACCTTTTGGTTGGGTAGGGGGAGAAAGATCTCTGAAAAGATCTTAGAGGAAACGTCACTAGAATCACGACTCCGACGTTTTGGATGCCAAGGTACACAGTGATGTGGGCGCCGAGGTATACAGTTCACCTAGGGTGTCAATTACCCTTGGACCAGCCCTAGGTGAGGGAGGCACAATGCGTGTATGTGTAGTAAGGGAGGCATGGTGTACGTGTTCATAGGGTGAGTTCCACACGCACACCTCATCATACACATGCACACCCCCCCCCCGCACTGCCATACACGTAGGCCCCCACACCCACGCCCCCTCACACAGTCTAGCCATCCTCCTTGCATCCACAATCCCCCCAAACCCAAACCCACCCACACCTCACATATCCACTCACACCCCCACATGCTCCCTCACCCCACACCCACGTCCCCACACCCTCACTTGCTGCACACCCCACATACCCACACACCAGCTCCCCCACAAACTTATACCCACCCCCACGCCCTCCCACAGTATACCCACAGTATATAAGAGTAATATTTCATTTTAAGCCACCTCTGTATACACTACACAAACACATGTAAATCAAGACAAAAATATACTTTAAAATCAAATGAATGAATGTTGCAGATGTTTGATTTTTAGAATATAATTTGGTATTCTTCTGGTTCTGAGATGGCAAAACTCCCTGCTGAAATGAGTATTTCCAGGGGCAAGGTCAGGGATTTCTGATGGCAAAGGTAGAAGGTTAGGAGGTGGGACTTCCAGTCCCAAGACAGTAACCAGGGGATGGGACACCTATCAATGGGCAAGGTTACCTATATGGCCCTTGACAACTTGCCAAAACTTGGCTCAGTGGTCTTTGTGTTCCAAAGAATAATTAAAACAAGCAACTACAAAAGCATTGCTGGGCTAAGAACTGCACATTGCCTTTAGCCTGTATGTGCAATGACACACTTTCACACCTGCAACATACTTTAATCTGCTCTGCATGCTAGTCTCAGCATCTCTGTCAGTAAAACAGAAAGTTTCATTTAAATTTTAGTTGAAAGGAAAGGAAAGATCCCATGGGTAGAATTATTGAAATAATATTATTTGTTTTATGGGAGTACCCAGTGCCTCATTGCTCAGACTACAGCACAATTGGGTAAGACACTAAACAAACACACAGTAGGAGACAGTCTCTGCCTTGAAGAGGTTATAGTGTAAGCAGGAAAGCTGTCACATTAGCAGGTGCAAGGGGAACATGAGGGAGTGGATCCCACAGGACCAGAGACCTGACTGACTGGAAAAGAGGAAAGGGCAATACCTGCACTGAGCAGAAAAAAACCTACTAAAGAAAGGTAGCTAAGTCACCCAGCTAACCCCTAAGTGGAAAACATGCGAAGTGGAAGGTAGGACTTAATGGCCAAAGAAGAGAGCTGGACCTAGAGAAAGCGGAAAAGCTTTGGTACAATCCCAGGAAGCATCCTGGGATATTCCTCTCCAACTACAGGTGCCAATCTCCGTATTCAGATGCAAATGCACAATTTCTCTTGAGATGTGAAAAGGTGAGTAGATACGTCCACAGTCATCATGCATCCCTTATTACCTAAGTAACTGATCACAAGAGTTAATTGAAAAGAGAATCTGCATTTATTATACCAAATTGTGGCACTGTTCCCGAGATACTTCTGGAAGAAGACAGGCTAGACCTTCCACCCTTGTAAATCAGTGCAGGTCTATTGAACTCAATGGAGCTAGACTGATTCATGACAGTTGAGGATTCAGGCCCCCGTTTTCATGTGGATTGCTAAAACAGTGCCACCCAGCAACAGATTATAGGGATGTCTGAGCTAATTACAATTACGCAGACAACTGAATTGGTTTCACGGTTCAAAGTGAGATATAGGGGGTTGCCTAGAACTGTAATACATGAAAGTTCTCTGAAAAGCGGAGTAGAACACCTAAACTCAAGAGGAAACAGAAAATGCCGAAACAAAACCCATCACATTCACCACTATTTAACACCAAGTGGACAATAAAATTAGTACAGTGGCACAATAGGCATGCCAAGACTATCTCAGCAGAAACAAGTCAATGGCTAAATTCTTCTTCTAGGATACTATGGGACAACGCTTGGGTTTCTTTAGCCAAAGAGACATTGATATGTAGTTAGCTGTCTTAGTCTGAAGTTAAATAGAAGGCAGGATAGATCTGTACCTGATAAAGTCAGCTTCATCCTGCAAAAGCTTGTGGTATGTCTATATCGAGATACCTACTTTATTTGGTCTATAACGTTCAAATTTACCCTGTCTTCTCAAACAGACATTGTCAATACCAATTAACTTGACTCTTCAAAAATTTTTTCACACTGTGTGCAACATGGGGATGTGTGGTCATGGGTGTCAGAAGACAATTTAAAAGTCAGAAAGGTCTGGAAGTGCGGAGGGAGGTCAAAAGTTTATAACATTTCAGTGCCAAAGAACAGCAGCAGTTGGCAAATGATTCTTCAAATCAAGTTCTGAAGGAAATCAGAGACAAAGTAGTTGTCTGTCTCTCTTTTGGGAAAAGAATATAAGTAAAATGTTCAGAAAGAAAGCTAGAAATCAATGCTAAACTATATATAAAATAAAATCAAGTTTGTTAATACACCAGAATACCTTTAATGTTTTCATGGCACAGCTAATAGGTTATATGCATACTGTTATCTTCTTAAGTGAGTGTGTGCATATATGTGTACACCTGATACAGGATAATTACAGTGTATATACTAAATGTACATATGGTGCTGTGTATTTTGCCGTTACCATAATCACCCAAATCCAAGATGACTTTGAACTTTAAATGACCTCTCAATGATATTCTAGACATGGAAAAAAAATATAAATTTGTTCTAATTTTCCATGTGTAGAAGCTAATTTTTGGAGGGTCATCTTAAATCCATGCCCTCCCCTACTGCAGCATGGCAGGGAGCAGATAACAGGAGAGTCAAGTGGTCTGACTCATGCACCTTTCCAGCTACCCTTTCACATACTTTCCACCCCTGTTGCCTGTCCGCCCCCACTCCCAACGGTACCTGCAGCCTCCGGCACCTGCAACCCTGGCTGCCTTACCCTGCTACAGTGACTGTGCCTCCCTTACACCTTGCTTTCTGCCACTTCATTCTCCACTACTGGCCACCCATCTCATCTGCGCCCCCACGCCTGCACCCCCTTGTCCTTGCACCTGCTGGCCCCCTTGTGCCTGTGTTCCCTGATGCTTGCACCCCCTGGCACCTGCCCTTCCAATTGCCTCCTCCCACCTCACCTTTCCTGCTCCCTGTAAGCTTCCCCCACACCTCCCCCCTGCCCACCTGTGGCCACTTGGTTTACTATTTCAACTCCAGTTCTGCCTAGGTCTCAGCTGTGGCCTAGGGCACAGAGCACATGCTACCTTCAGCTCCCACCTGGCCATGCAGTGAAAGTTGCAGCAGTGTTAGCTCTGGACCCAGCCCCAGGAGGAAGCACATACTCCATGCCCAAGGCTGGAGTGGGGCCCCAGCTGGAATTGTAATAGGAAGATAAGTGGTAGGAGAAGTGGTGGTGGGGAGCAGAGGCCGTGGGGGCCAGTGGCTGCAGCTCTGGCTCCAACCCTGAGCCCAGAGTGGGGTCACAGCCACTGCCTTCCCCCCACACATCTGTACTCAAATCACTAAAATCTAAGGCAAAGGCCTTTTTCCTCCATGTTGAATGGGGAACAGGGACTTGTCTTGGATTTGAGTAAATGCGGTATTTAAAGAATATATTGCCTATAGATTTTTTAGGCAACACAAATTAGAGGAACAGGTCTTCTAAGCAGAAGACACAAATTCTTAATGAAAATAAACCAGAGGTGTTCAACTTCTGGCCCACAAAGCCGCACAGCTGGCCCATGAATCTCCCCAGTGGTTTGAACATCTGGTGTCAAGGGAGTGAGAGCAGCGGTTGCTGCTCCCCTGCTGCCAAGGTTGCACAGCCATGGGAAACCCTGCGGATGTCGTGGCCCTCCATGCTAAATTGCACCAGTTCATGGAGCCAGAAAGGTTCAACAGAAAGAAAAGTTTATATCTGTTGATCATTAAACACTCCACAGTAATCATTACTATGTCAAATTCAAGTATGCAGCCAGGAAGAAAATGAAGCCCAGTCCATCTTATGAAATCAGTCTCCTGGCCACAATAGTTGAAGTCACTTGAACCACTGTGTAAAAATATGCAGCCACTGATGTAGATAAAACAGATGCATTTCTGATGCTCACTAGAGCTTTCTTGAGACTTGCCCCACAGTGTCAATCATGTTCCTTAAAGGGGCTGAAAAATTTGTTGTTCTGTCTGCACTATTTTGTGCAGTTTATTTAGACCATGTTCATGACCAAGCAATGACCACCATCCTAAGATAGGGTTTTTGATGACAGAACTGTATTCACACCAATGACTTTCATCTTCAGCAATCTGACACACTCCAACAATAGTTAAAAGTCCCCCTTAATACCATACAAAATGTGTATTTAAGCTGTTATTCACTTAATTTAGTGGAGAAAATAACTGATGGATACTAGAGCATGACTCTACTATTCTAATAGCTGACCTGAACTTTCTTCCTTAAAGCTATAAAAACGAATTGTAAGCACAGACAAGCAACAGGTCTTGGGCCACATTTCTCTGGATTGGCTATCTAATTCTTGCTGAAATACAAGAATGAAAAGGAATGCACAGACACTTGGAAAAAAGTTTCTTCCTGTGTGGAAGAATAAAAATATTCTACATGGCTGGCATTCAAATTAAGATCCTCAAGGAGTCTAATTCCATACACACGTTATCAACATGATACACACTGGAAAAACCTCACAGCACTTGCCAAATTTGAGGGTATACCCTTGGGAGGCTGGATTAAGATGTAACCTTGGGTCAAATAGGTTACATAATCAGGATTTCCCATACCAACACTGAGAAAATGAAATTCATAGAGAAGATGTTCTGCTGCTGAAGTGCAAACAGAAGCTTGAAAGAATTAACATGATTAAAAATGTGAATTAATTACTTTATGCAGAAGAGCCCCAAAACAGATTTAGCAGGAATTTTCCATTAGCTCACTTATTTAGTCACTCATTTTAGAGACCATGCTTCACATTGCAAATCATTCCTAATAATTCTAGCAGGCATGTGAAAAGTAGTCAAATCCTGCTTGTATATGGGTGTGTGCATACATTTATTTGCAGCCTTAAAAATTAAACAATAGTGATTCATTTATGCAATATTATGGATATGTGGACACAGAGCCTTTAGCCTTTAGTTTGTACATGTGTATGTGCGTACACACACACACACGCATATGTATGTACATGTAGACATATATAGAGCAGAATCTAATTAAATCACAGATAAATAAGTGGGATGTTTGTTTTTAATCTCTTAATTATACCTCTCTTCAGGCTTAGTGCACAAATGTGGTAGAGATATAGGATTTTCCTCCCACTGAAAACTGACAGACAGCCCAGCCAATGCTTGGTAAAATTTTTGGCACAACCTCTCTCTTCCAGTCTTGATGTTGCCTCCTCCTTTTGAATGGTTGCATAAACTAGCATTAGGTGCAGGCTGGTTCAAAACTGTAGCAAATTAATTTTGTTAAGATATCTGGGGGGCGGGAACGAAAAAGAAAAACACCTCAGAGGATGAGTGCTGATGTCAGGCTATTCTAACTGGTGTGTGTAAGATACAAATTAGGTCAGGAGTAAAATAATAAAAAGCCCTGATGATCATTAAGGAGTCAAAGTGATTTAAGTCACTGAAGTTAATTTTCTATGAGCGGTGGCAATCCCCTCAAACATGATGCATTCCTGTAGGCAGGCTGTCTCCAAAACCTGAAGCAGTGTAGGTGAGCTCACATAAAAAGCAGTGCACACGTATTCCCAGGCAAACAGGGTTACATGGTCAGCAGTACCTCCTCACGGAGACATTTAGGGGCTCTAGCCCTGCACTTCTTTTGCCTTTAAAAAAAGAAAATGCCTGAAAAGAAAACATTTTGTTTTAGATTCAGTGGACTATTTCATTCAAAATCATTTGATGCATTTCATTTCATTAAAAACATCTCAAATTCAGTTGGATTTGAACCAATCCCGCCACACCTCAGTCCCCAGATATTTTCATACTGTTTTCATAACCTTCACTAGGACGTCTGAGGACTAGGATTGTGAATAGGATGAAGAAGAGCATATTGCCTTCGGCTACATAAATTCTGCATCCCGCAATGGGATAGTATGGGATGTTTTGGTCCCTTCTTCTCAAGTAGGTTGTTGAAGAACTAGAAAGGTATTTGAGACGAGAAACAGAGATTAAGAAAGGTGTGAAAAAAACCTTCCACATCAAGATGGTGTGAAAAAAAAAAGCGGGGCAGGGTTTTCTTTTCCCTGGAAAACAAAGGGAAAACATGATAAAGGCATTTAAATAATGGCAGGAATAGGGACGGTAACTTGAGGAGCTTCTGTTCCTCACCCATTCAAGGAATAAAAGGTAAGGGACATCAAATGATGGGAAAATAAAACTTGACAGAAGGCAGTACTTTCATTAAATTAATTAGTATACTGCAAGAGTGATAGTATTGCTGCTACTGGAAGCTGTTGAAGAAAAATTTAATGAGATTCAAAAAGGAATTGGACATCCACATGGATATATAAAATATCCCATTATCATAATTAAAGACACCAAAATCCTGGAAAGGATATTAAATCCTGTGTACCAGGGTTTAAGTTTTTCTCCAGCTGTTAGGCTAAGTGCAGACATTTGTGGGGGGGAGAGGTGGAGGGAGAGGTTAAATTGGGTCAAAATGGCCACTCTACATAACTTACATGCACTCGGACCTGGTTTCAGTGATCAGAATTCAATCTAAACCTGTAACTGTACAGAAGTGCCACACCCGCAGACTGGTCTAAAAATTGTGAAACCCAGTCTAGGATAGACTTGGATTGAATTAGTATCAAGACTTACTTGATTTAGGTTAGACCAGGGCATGAAACTTTTCCCTAGGGCTGAGAAAGCCCAGCCACTTGCCCTAGTCCCAGGGCTCCACTTCCCCCCCCTTGCACACCCCATCTGGAACTGGGCTATTTTTATCCCCCTGGCTCCTCATCCTCTTCTTCCCCTCCCCACTGCAGACTAACTAGCCCTCCTACGCTTCAACCCTGCGTGCCGCTCCACGTGCCACTGGTTTTATCAGCATTCTTTGCTGTTGGGAGCCAAGCAAGGAAGTCCCGGTGTGGGGAAGGTGCAAGAGATGGGGGTGTACATTCACCAGGGATGGTTGGGGGGTTATAGAATAGCCCCTGGTTTCCCCTATCCCTGCCACAAACCCCACAAGCCCCCAATCCTGCCAAACCCTACCGGACTCTAGCAAATCCTCATGAATACTGCCTGCCCCGTCTATTCCCCCATGGACACCACCTGCACCCTGATCCCACCAGTCACTCCCACAGACACTGCCTGCCCCCAACCCCTGCATGGACCCCCAATTCCTCCACCCCAATCCTGCTTGCCTCCCATCTCCACAATGCACCTTCTAGCCACTCCCAGCCCCTGAATGTCTGTACTTAGCCTTAGAGTTCAGACCCGAGGAGGGCAGGTCATCTCACATCTGTCTACTATGGAGGTCTGCTGCCCTCCTCAACAGTACTGATTCTAGGCAATGCCAGGTACTAGCACCAGACTAGGTGGACTACTGGAGGACCACATACAGTTTTCCATTCCAACATTTTTGTTCCAAGTCAAATGTGCTCCCCCTTCTTCGCCTTACAATTGCATTTCAGGGAAACATACTTTTCTTCTATTTGCACCTCTGTGCAATAAAGGTTTTCTTTGTCTGTCCGTGGTCTACACGGAGTAAAAGTCTATAACATACTGTCTATGACAAACTGAAGTACTCACTAGCTGACTGAATATCAAGACCATAATTCAGTCCTAAGGTTGTACTGCTGCTCATAAACTTCTTGCTGTCTCCCAGCTTATGATGTAAGCTGGACTCCTCAAATGAATTAAACCTTTTACTGTATATAACTAGCATCGATTTATTATTCTATGTACAATGCACAGAAGATGGGTCTGGTCATATATCCCATGACCTGCAGCTTTTCACATCACAGGTTCAGAACGCTCATATATTCTCCATTTACCAATACGTACAAACCTTTTTGAATCAGAGTAAGCATAAAGCTTTACGTGTCATTACTTCAAGATAATATTTATTTCTCCCCTTCCCTCCCCACTCCAAGTTGAGATTGAAATAAACTATAATTTACATTGCTGACAAAGATCATGCTTTCATTTTAAAACCATGTTGGACTGACGATAAGGTAGTACTGTAGATGTCATTTCATATCTTTGACATTGGAAGTGAATGGCATGCAGTTGTAAACCTGTTCTGGCCCCCTGGCTTTTGTCATCGTATAGCTTTAAGAAAGCTTGGAAAATATGCTGAAATGGAAAAAATAAAATCATTTAAAACTAGCGGGATGATTGCAGAAACAAAAAGCCAGAAATTATCTTCAAATGGCAAGCATGTGATAGAGGTGTAGTAGCTATAAATGGATTTCTGCTTTTATGTGCTGTAGATAAATAGGTAACCGTCTCATATACACATACGAATCTGTACGCACTTTCTACAGGTATACCCAGTACTGGTTTTGCAGGTTTTATAATCAAATATATATTTAAAGCTCCAAAGACTCCACAAATGATGATGTCATAGAAATCCACTAAATGAAAGCTTTGAAATATCCTGGAGAGTAGACTATCCCCTGTGTAAAAACCCCATTTATGACCTCAGGCATAAACTAACTGAGCTCTTATGTACAAAAGAAAAAGAATTGATATAGATGTAATACTGTAAGTCATCTTACCTCACAGCACTTTAGCAATTATTTCCAGACAGGCCATGAAATAGAGGGAGAATATACACATTTCCCCCGTCAGACCAAAATGATTTCTTTGTTATTTTTAGACAATATAAATCAACATGACGCAGGTGGGCCTGCGCACAAGTGCACAAGGTTTTAAATCAACATATCCCTGATGAGCACAAATTCTACCTTCACTGTTTGGTCACCAGGGATACGAGTAAAATACTCTATGGGACACTTAGGGCTACCACTTCATCATCCCAACAGAATGAGAAATGCTTAAGTAAACTCTTGTGTTTGGAGATTTTAGCTGATGCTTTAATAGCAATTAATGCCTTTTGGAAATCATGGAGAATGGTATTTGTGGGGCTGGTCTAAGCTTCTGAACTTAATGGCATTAGCTGCGGAGCATGAATAAGCCAAACCCTTACTTGCCCCTATGAGCAAAATGGATAGTACCTGTGTGCTCCTTGCTGGAAGCAATGGTCTGAAAACGCTATTGTGCATGTTAAGTTTCCTTTCCCCCTCCCCCACTGGAATTACTCATTCAAGGAGTCCCCAGTTCTTTACACCTTTTTCAACCTTCATTTGCACAAGAAGAAATGCCTGCTCTGTGTACCTGCAATCATGCATTGCCACACCATAATACATGCAGCGCACACTCTTCCAAGGGCATGCTATGATGTCAGCAATGTCTCCATCTCAGCTGAACTGTTCCTCCACAGGTACCAATTAGTAGCTACTGTTCCCAACAAGCCTCAAGCTGTTCAGCAAAAAGCAATGACAGAAGCTTCTTTTCCTTTTCTCCCCCTCCCTCTCCTTTTCTCCTTCATAAAGTCCACCTTTCACAAAGCAAATTGATCCTCCCCCACCTGCCTCCCCTGGAGTGCAGGGCAGGTATCCCAGATTCAAAAGAGAAACTTCACTGCAAGTTGTGACACACTATTCCTTCTTTTTTGTCTATCCAAAACACATTTACTTCTTCCCCCAATCACCTTTTCTTCAACTATGACTTTGATTTTTCACTTCCACTCGAGTGGACTGTTGCGTGTTAGCCATCAAAGCGAGGCCAGGTGAGCGCTGCACTCATTGAGGTCTTCCCTCTGCGGTCACAAATACACACTCTGTTTCCTGTGAGGAGTTATCTAGTTCCTTTCCTCCGAGAGACAAAGCTGTCTACTCCTAAGACAGCACGGACGAGAATGAAATAATAAAGCTGAATTCGTGTTGCTTAATTTTTAACCATTTGTAGTTCAGAGGTAGGGTCAGGGCCTCACCTACCAATGAGATGGTTCCTTGTCTTTTTTCTTTCTTTTTTGATTTTTCTACTGGCCTTTCTCAGAGAAAAAAAGAGCTTAGCTCATGCTGGAAGAAACCATGACTATAACAGCAGCTTCTTAGAAAGAAACCATCTTGAGTCCCTGCTACCCGAACTGTCTTTGGATGTCGGTCACCCTGCCAAAAACACTTTATTCAGTACTCTTTTCTAGGGAGGATGACCAACGAGGATGTTGATTTGAAGCTCTTCCATAATTACCTGGATTCCTTACACTTTTTTCAGTCTGCTTTGTGGGCTGGGATAGGTCAGGACCTTGGGTAAGAGCTATTTAGCTGACACTAAAGAAGATAAAAAATTGCAAACTTAGGGAAAGCAAGGAGACAAGTTAACCAAGCTGGCATCAGCGTTCTCAGAAGGTAGAGCAGGCCAGCCATTCTCTACTCAGGGTAACAACCTGCAAGTCACTTCGGATGTCTGCCTATTCCTAAATGGCGTGGCAACAGCAGTGCCCAAAAGAGCTTTTCTTGATTGGTGCTTGACCAGTTGGCCATGCTTTTTTCTTTCAGATGCTGACTCCACCTGTTGCCCATGCCTTTGTCATGTAGACATCAGATTACAGCATCCTGACATCAGATTTACACATTAAGAGGTGGTACACATTAATAAGCAGACAGTTGTGTTTTTTAAGTCATCTGTTTTGTAACCTGCCCAGTCTATCAATTGGTATCTGAAGAACAGGGGGTGGAGTCCCAAAGATTATTTTTGAACCATAAGGCCTTGCTTGGCTTGGGATCTGATCACCCTAATGAAAGAGCACCCCCCCATTTGTTTCATGATAGCCTTAGTCAGCCAAAGTGTTTAGGATGACTAACCTGTTTTCTTGGGGTATCAAGGTACTTGCAGGGGGAATCTCAGAGCTAGAATTTACTCTCATCATTGATCTGTTATTTTTCCAATGACAAGGCAGAATGACTTAATCTTATCTGCGTGTATCACAACACTGTTTCGTTAAAGATTTCTATAGATTATTTTTGTTAATACAGTATAAAAGCACTTCATATTTGGGGTAGGGGCTAATCATATAAAGTGATTTGCCTGATTTTCATGTGTTTTTTTTCTGAAAAATAGAAATATCCAGTTTAGTCACTTTTCTGGCAGTGTTTTGTTTAATGGTTAAAGACTAGAATCAGGGTAACATGGACCTCAATACCCTCTATTATTTCTTGGGTAAAATATGAACATCCTACCAATTACAGGAAGGCTTGCAATTAGCAATCATAATAATTGCCATACCTATAGAGCCATCCATCTAAAGAACTCAAAGTGGTTTAAAAGAACCAGTGCATTAAGATGCATCATATCCCGATGAGAGAGAGGTTTTGCTTTAATTGCAAAATCTAAGTCCTCCAAAAATTCATTTCCCACTTCATCTGTGAGAGAACATAAGAAATTTAGAAAAATGAGCCGAGCCTTAGCAGTCTCTAGAAAATGAGCAAATGCACTCAGGATATACGAATGGGGGTGTTTCATCAAATGGGGCATTCAGTGTCTGAGTCAGAGGTGATGACAGTATCTAAGAAAGGTGCTGTTTTCTGAGAAATATGTCATTAATTTTGTAGCGCATGACACAACTGTGCTACACTTTAGCTGAAGTCTGATAATTCAACCTCAGCAAAGATGTGGTTGTCTTCAAGGTGCAAGAAAGAGTCTGCAGATCTGGGGCCTAATCCTGGCCTTGCCACACAATTCGTGTTTGAACTAAGACCAGCCACTTGACGTAAAGATGTCTCCAGCTAAACACCCAATACTGAAGCACTTCAACTCAGTAGCCACCTTCATGAACTTGAACCTTGCTGCCCTGCAGTTATCCCAGCTGTAAAACAAGAACAATACTCTTCTATTCACAAGGGATGCTGAAAAATGTTTTGAAAGCTGCAGGTGAAAAAGATTTGTTATAAGATACAAGTCATTGCTATGATGAGCAACAACACATGAATTTGGGGCTGTGCTATCTTTTCAAAACCAATCAAGGATAGCAATAAAATAGACCCCTCTCCCCTGGCTGCCAAGCTGTCAGAAGAAGGCAAATCTCTGCTATGCAACACAGGCTATTGCAAACAGGCGCTGTATGACCATCCTCTCCTGCATGCTGGTGAGTACCCTCAAACGCTTCCTCTTGAAGGTGCCCCTCATCTCCCAAAAGCAGGCTCTGTGCCACAGCCACAGATCAGCCTGCGAATCTTTCAGTGGACAAAATTCTTAACCCTCCTATTCAGGCTGACTAGTTCTAGGCCTAAGCAGTCATCATGACTAGTAAAAAGAATGACAACCCCACCCTAACCAATTAGTCATATACCCCAAAATAACCAGCCCAATTAGCAGATGATTTGCTGGACAACTCACCATCAGTTGCACGTGGTGGTTTTTAGAAAGAAGCCTGAGAACTCACGAGTCTGTCTGTGCACAGCCCTTGTAGAGATCAGGTTGAACTGCAAAGCCCCCACTTACGGCACCTTACCCTAACCCAGAGGACTGCAGCAGTGCAAGTGGCCCCCAGGAGGGCATATAGAGCAAAATAGATTATTTATTGTCAGGCATTCTGAATCCATGTAAAATACTGCAGTGTAATCCTACAATGAAATGAGGAGATCCTGTGAAAGGACCCTGGATAAATTTTCCCCTTTGCTAGCAGGTCCTTTGGACAGGCCAGGCCAGTAAGAGAGTGCTGAAAAGGCAGGAGTTCTGCTTTGATTTTTAAAATTGGCTGTTAAAAGCCTGCAAACCCTTCCTTTGGTCCCCTGTTAGACCTACTGGTTCCATCTCATTATAACCCCCTGCTTGAGAGCAGCACATGGTGCCTAAAATGCAGAAGAATCCCAGGAGTCCAAACAGGGAAACATTGATCTCACCTTCATTTGAAGCAAGAGGGAGGGAAGGAAAAGGAAGAGGAAGAGGAAGAGGAAGAGGAAGAGGAAGAGGAAGAGGAAGAGGAAGAGGAAGGAATCAGTATTTCTGTATAATTTCTTACATTAATGCTTACCTGAGCTCTGGACGACAGTACACAAGCTTGCAGGCCAGAAGACAGGCCAAACACTGTTACAAAATGAGTTTATTTCAAATTAAGAATTAAAAAAAAACATGGGGGAGAGAAGCACAATATTAAATCCTACAAATATTTGCAATACACATGAAACTGTGAAGTTGGCACTCCCTTGCTTCCACTCTCTTTGATCCAGCAGCATGCTTAGGTAGTCTCTGATGGACCAAACTGTCCACATACAGCAAAGCTCTTCAGTATGTGATTATCATTAAGCATTCACTTATGAGCTTTCCTAAATAAGTCTGGATATAAGCATGAAGTTAAGTGCTTGCCTGAATTCAGGTCATAAGTATATGCATCTGTTTTAATTAGGCTTGGCAGGATTAAACTTTTATTGGTAAACATTAATAATATCAATTTCATCTCACACTCACAGACTGACGGAAAATATTTCTATTGTTAATCACTGACATTTATAGAAAGGGGATGGCTGAGGGAGTGTGTGAGGACAGTGGGATGAGCACGTGCTGTCTATAATTTGGACTGCAGCCTCCATAAACCCCAAGGGACTGGGAAGAAGAAGTGACGAAGCAAATGCAGGAGCTACGAGCAAGTAGATCTGGGAATGATGGCAGCTCTTCTGCTCAGTGTAGGTGGCAATCCTCCACCCCCCATTTCCCTAAATTTTCAGGATTGCACAAAATTAAGTGGATAAAAATTAAAACAAATGCTTAAAAATAAACATCAAAATTATCTGTCAAAAATATTAGCAAATAAAAATCTAGTTATGCCAAGCCTACTTTTAACATATGAAAAGCCCCACTGGCATCGAAGGGACTTGCTCCTATGTTTGGGGTGAGGAATGTGCTTCAGTTGCTTAGCCAGATGAGGGCTTTTCTAGCAAAAAGCACCTAGAAAAATCAAGGAAAAGGACTCAAAGGATTTTTTCTATTTTGGCGGTGGAAGAGGGGTTAATAAAATAATTTGCAATACATGCTGTAAAGGCAAAGCCAATTTACATGAACAAAAATGAAATGCTGCTTTCCAATTGGTGTTAATCATTCTTCAGATGGGTGATGTGTTATTTTTGTGGCACAGTAAAATCTCCTTTGGTGATCACAGTGCATTCTGTTTCTGATGGGGACAGCTAGAAGTCAATCATTTGAGATAGGCCTGACGAAAGACATTTCTCCAAAGCAAACATTATATAAATTACATTTTTCTCTAATTATATCTGACAAACTTCTGCCCGTAATGCCTACTTTCCCAGTTTTTATGGGCATCTGTTGCTTTAATACTGGAAAGAGGAGCTGGCCGGTTAAGAAACGAGACAGGCCACAGAGATTCAATTTCATATAAAATAGTTCCCCACAAGCTGTTTAAACTTTCGTTAGTTAAAGCAATACTCTGAAGGTTTTTTAGATTTTCAGTGCAATACTTACAGTAAAAACTGCCTGCGTTTTTACTGCCCAGAGGGCTCTGCAAACATACCAGATTTATGCCTTTCCCTTCCAAAATAACCCCATGTTCCCAGCTGCAAAATTAATTTAAATAAACATATAGAAGAAAGGAACCGACTCGCATGGATGGTTTTTTGAGTAATCTCTAATATCTACAATAAATCTGCTCCCTCAACTCCTACTCATGCACTAACACTTTTATCACACACACATACATACACACCCTCTTCTCTTTCTTATCACGTGCTATCCCTAAATATACCATAACGCATATAATCTGGGTGTACCGAGTTGTTGGTGACAAAGTGCTTAAAGTCTGGCAATTTGCTACAAAGCTTGCAATGGGGATTCTGTGTTTATGCATGTAATGCCGAATTGATGAGTGACTGAGAAGTTTGTGTCGTGATCGTTCTTTATCTTTTTATGTGCATACTGCTTGGATTATGGCATGGGATTCACTGACACTTGGATTCTGGCTTCCAGTAAAGATTTGATTATTAGCAAAACCAACGTCATTACATTAAAACCTGCATTCTTCTGTGAATACAGTACAAATATTGCCAAATCGATTAATTTTGCACCCAGGGCATTGGTAAAAACATGCATGTATCTTATCATCACCGAAATGCTTTTAGGAGAAAAATGGCCATGTTAGTAATGCTGCAGCCACCCTACTTGTCAGATTTCCCATCTTTTCAGAGGTTCAGATGCAAACTGTATTTGGAGCTGACAACAGGCAGACCAGAATGCAGTCAGGGAATGTATTTAGTTCTAATGGTTTTCTTTTTAAATGGTTTCAGCTGTTTGAATTAATAGCGATTAAAAGAAGGAAGGAAAAAAGAAAGAGAATCATACAAAAATGTCAAGCTCCTCTCTCCTTTCCACTCCCCACAACCCTTACTCCCCAGCCTACCAGCTCAGGTCCTCGCTGAAAAAAAGGCTTTATTTTCCTGGAATTTAACAGCAGCAAGTTAAAAAAGCAATTTTTACCCACGTTGATGAAAAGTCCATTACAGTTGTAAATGGAAGAGGAGGCTACGACTTACTGAGTCTCCTTTATGACATTAATGGTCTCTGGCCAAGTTCTAAAGGCATTCACGTTTATTAAGGAAGGGCCGCTGTGCTCCCTGTGAGAAGTTTCCCATTTTATTTTCCCCACCCTACCAGCACCACATGACTGCAAAGGCCACACTTCCCTAGTAAGACGACCAGGGTGCTTTGCCCTAAATGTCCATCAGTACAACTGCTCCACCAGCCAAAGGAGTCTACATAAGAACATGAGAATTGCCATTCCCTGAGTCAGATCAATAGTCCATCTTGTCCGGTATCCTGTGTCACGCGGTCACCAGGAGGAAGACCCTGGCTGGGAGGACTCCCAAGGACTGCAGCGTCACTCTCCTGTCCCTCATTTGCTCGTGTTTCCAGGCAGAGTTTCACTGGACTTGTCTTAGGGCTAGCGGGCACTCTCCAATGGGCTCTGCTTGGTGTACCCACTCGGTGCACTCGTTCTAAACCTCTGACCTCCACTCCCATCCCTAGTATGTTTGCAGCTTCCCCAAGGAATCAGTTATGTCTTTAGTGGCCTCCCTCTTAAGGGAGGCTTATAGTATTATTTGGTGGGCCTAGGCCCATGCCCAACGGCATAACAAATGAGTCTGTCTCCCACAGGGGCAGTAAGTGAAAATGCTGAAAGGGAAAATCACCTGGGTATGACCAGGATTTCCCCCCGCCACAGTGTTCCTCTCTCACGTGCAGCCTCCAGCATTTTAAGAAGGCTGCTAAACCGGAGTTTGTAACAGTAATAAGAACTAGAGGCAGCAAACAACCTGTGGCTTCACCAAAGCGCGGTAGGCACATGACTACCACTTGCACTGGGTGCTGGCTCACAAAAGTGGTATTTCATTGAGGACTTGCCCCATGGAGAACAAAGCAGGCCTTCTGCACACAAGCGTGAGGAAAAGGCAGCACAAACTCTGGTAGAAACTGCCGCAAACAAATAAAAACACCGAGACTCACTAATCTGCGATAGTCCTTAAAGCGGACAGCGTGGCTTTATTCTGCCAATATGCAGAGGATTAAGGGCTTTTATTTGAAGCTATTAATGATCTCAACAGGAGAATTATGATAATTCCCCTAAAACCAGGCCAAGTCCAAGGGACCAGCTGATGTAACGGTGCAACCGTTGCTATTTATTTTAGGAATGGAACCAACCAAATCCTACAAATATCTCAACAAAAAGCTACACTGACACTTTTGTCTTGCATTTTGTCAAAGAGCCTTTAGTCCACATGTGACAATGACAGAGGTTGTTAAGAGACCACTCAGGTGGTAATTGCAACGTCAAACCCTCAAAACACAACATCTCTACATAACGCTAAAAAATATTCTATGTTTAAGTATCAAAGACAAATTAAAATTCCATTTTAAATGGTGCTTCTCATGCTATTTCATTTAAGAGAAAAGAAAGGCAGAAGTGCATTACAGTGAGCAAGAGCCAAGATGCTCCATTAAAATATCATGTTACTGTAACTGTTAAGTGATATATAAACCCTGTTGTCATGACTTCAATTAGCCATACTTTGCCTATGTTAATATTGTGAATACAACATTGAATACTGATTCTATTACTACTTAATTAATATAAATATATTTAATGATTAGGTATGTGTTGTTAAGAACTACATAAAATGTGATTAACTGATCACGAACCACAACGTATTCCACACATTTTGTTAATAAATTCTTTTTGCAACCAGGCTAAACATAAATTGGATTAAACATTTAGGCCCTGACCTAGCAATAATCTTTGAGAAATAGACCTCTACAAAGCCTCAATGAAGTCATGCAAAAGCAGAAGCAGCACATCAAGATTAGCTGGTATTATGAATGCTATCTTAACAACTTTTCCAAAATAGGCTAAATCAACTCTCCTTGAATGGGATCGCAGCTTCCTTCTAGTTTCTCCATAAAATTAACGAGCATCACAAACAGTGAATTACTGAGATGTTCCCTTTATTACTAAAGAAAAAGAAAATTCTATTTCTATTGGTGAAAATGTTGATTGATTACATCAATGTTACTGCCTTTATAACACAACGTGAAAGAAAGAAAAGGAGCACAAGAAAAGAGGACACTTGTTATATGTTAATTAACTGCCTGAATATTCAAGGGTTTCAGAGGAAATTGTCACAGCAAGAAATACTATCAGGATGACCTATTAACAGTACCCACTACAAATACTCGTTATATTGTGTGGGTCTCGATCATAACACACTTGGGCAAATGGTCATTTTAGAAACTACGGACATCGCGCTGTACGAGAATCTTTTCCTTCTCAACTTCAAGTACCTGTATAATCTCATGCAAACACACAGCAAAAAATGGATATGTATGTAACGGATTAGAAAAAAAAAAAAAA
>JAGPOW010000229.1:27552872-27569297 GCA_030014935.1 Caiman crocodilus
AAAAAAAAAAAAAATCAGCAAACAAAGCACATTAAATACCATACCTCTGAGTCATAATCTTATAGGCATCTGGTAGATAACAGCGGATATTCTCCATCTGAGCAGGATCAGAGTCACAGATTTTATCATCGGTCCTACCATAGTTGGCACTTTCAATCATGATGACATCTGTTCCAGGGCAGCGCAGCTCTATCGGATAGCTCTCACAGGATAGTTCTCTTCGAACCACAGCCATGGGGACTGGGGCACGACTGAAAGCTGGAGAGGATAAAACAATAAATATTTCTTCAACACAGAAAAAAGAACACAAAAATGAAAGCAGAATTACTCTTGGAGGGTTGGGGGGGAATGGATGTACTGAAAATCAAGACCCGTTTTGTGAAGCATCATTGAAGCAGGACTCCAGAGAGATTCAGTCTATTCCCAGCTATGTTACTGACCTCCAAGGTGACACTGGGCTCGCTACCTTCCCTCCTGATACCCTGGTTTCCCCACCGGAGAAATGGAGATAATACCACAAGCCTTCTTTTTAAAGTGTTTTGGGATCTCCTGAAGAAGAGAGGCCATATACAGTAGCTAAGAAATATAGTTTTTTTATTACTTGCCTGCTGCAAAACTGTTTCACAGGTCTGTTAGGTTCTATACTTCATTGAGGTTACATGTTAGTCGTCCTAAGCAAGTGAGGAAATCATCTCTCAGCACTGCACTGTGCATCGCCCATGGGATTCTTTGCAGTCACAAGAACCTGCCTCGGGGTCCTTGGACAATGTTTTTCTAACAAGCCTCTACGGTTTTAAGCACTATGCCGTAACTCAGGTAAGTACTGCCATCCCTCCCAGAGTCACCTTCATTGCTGGGATATTCTATGTACACAGCCAAAGCGTACAAAAATGGGTGCCTAAGTATAGGCCAATACTCTTTATACTGGGAACTGGTCACAGTGTTCAGATCAACCATCGGAGCATGGGGTTGGACTGGATGATCTCCTAAGGGCCCTTCCAACCCTAACTTGCTCTGATTCTACATGTAGACTTATAGCTTTACATTTGGACATAACCATTTGGAAACCTTGGCCACAGTTTGAAAAACATTTAAACGTACTTTGAGGGGTTGCCCCATTGCTTAGTATTACTTCACAGTCAATGCCCCTGTCACCTTATGGTAGGATTCAACATCAGAAACACAATCTGCCCTGTGTTGAAGTCAGTGGGGGTTTTAATGTCAAGTTAAGTAGAATCTGAGTACAGCAAACACTGCGCGATTTTGAAAACCCCTGCCCCACAGCATTTAGCCCTGGCACTGCATATTTCAGGATATGAAGGAGCATAGGAATCAGCTTTTGGCTGTGCTTGGAGAAGTGGGATGTGTGTCAGGTTGTTGTTTGTGGAACACATCCTGGGTGACCTTCCTGTCTGTGGGTCACTGGATTATATCACATGATATGCTTTACATTGTAAAAGTCCCTTTGTATTTCCCTCGCATTCTTGTTTGATTAGGTTTCTTCCATGTGAATAGGAATCTCAGCAGCTCAGGGAGCAGCAGCCTTTTTCTTTTTCAATGAGAGACCAGCTCTCTCATCCATATAGGAAACTGTATTCCTCTACCCACCCACAAACACTAACTACTGCAATTGACCGACTAGCAAGCAGAAGCCAAGTATGTTATATTAATTTTGTAAATCCTTCTGTTATTGTAAACTGTCTTGTTATCAATTTGTACTTTGGCTCAAGCAAATATATCCCACTGGTTATTAGTTTGTAGGGATTACTCCAGGATCAGAGTTCAACTGCTGCATCAGAGAAGAGGTCAAATCATCATGAGCTGCTGGAAGAGGCCTGCCTGTTCCTTCTGCCATTTCCCCACTTCCCATTCTTTTTTTGGAGTTCAGCGCACACAATAAGTAGCACCCACCAGTTTGACACAAGGGATGTTGCATAGCTTGGGTGACAGTAGCATTACGTCTGAAAGAACACCCTGCTTTCTGGAATAATGTGCTAAAAGCAAGGGAGGAAGCTTTCACGTCTGCATCTATTTTATTCAGCATTCCCATTTCCACAGGTGGCCAGAGAGGTTCTGTAGCAGAACTGCATGTTCTGGAAAGAGTTGTGGTAAGTCCCCATGGGAGCAGTTTTTAATACCTATTACTGACTGCTTGAGCAGACTGGCTGAACTGCAGACGGAAGCCTTCTGGCAGTTTTTGGCATGGACTGGGGATCCAGTTCACCCCCTCCTATCACCATGTGCTCAGAGAATGCTTCTCCGATGCCAGAGATAGCAGCAAGATGAAGCTCCAATCAACATAAAGCTATTTATGGCCGGGCTTTGGAGCTGTGTTTCTTGGCCAGCTCCCTGGGCAATCTGTATTCTTCTCCTGGGGTAGATAGTAGCCATCTGTGTTTTACGCAAAACAAATGAGGAAGCTTGAAAAGGCAAGGGATGTCTCTGCCCCATTTCAGAGGGGGGCCTTGGCATACCCATGGACTTTAGCAGTTTAAAAGGCATAATCTATTCCTTTGCAAATACCCCAGCAAAGAGTTTTACACTGCATATTTTGCAAACAGTGTTTCAGCTTCTGACTTCTATGCCCATCTTGAAGGGGTCTGGGGCCACAAACCCATGTTGTCAAAACAAAAATTGGTATTAAAAATACAATCGCAAAGGAATACCAAGTTTAAGCAAATGGAAATTACCTGATCAAGCCCTGGTTATGCAAACGTGGCACGTTTGCCGAAGAGCGTATACTGTTGAACCCAGCATGTATAACAGCTGTTGGGAGTTATTACGCATCATACACCTTTGTTAAATCAGAGGTTTATCTATGGTTATGAAGAAAGACAATGTTGTCCTAATCCTATGTTAACTCTGTAGGCAGTATCAGTGCAACCTCTGAGACGCACGTTGGAGGATTTGTTTTTAAAGTTAATAGGAATATTCAGATGATAAATAGAAAGCCACAATGCTAGTTTTTGAAATAAGTAATAGAGTAAACTTCAGTTTCTGACATACAGTGCAACATACACAAGGAAGCTGAAGACTTTATGGCATTGATCTCCTGCAGCTCCATAAAGTTAGTCCTCAATGCAAGGCCTTCAAGGAGGCATTTCCATTTTACCTCCCATTAATGAACAATATAATGCCAACCTATTCTGTTCTAGACCAGGCTCAAGTATTTCCTAACATGATTTTTGATGGATTTGAAAGTTTTTGGATATCAGCTATTCAAACAATGATTTCTTAGGGATTTCAGGGCTCACGGTCACAAAGACCACGTTAGTTTCTAGGCACCTAGGATACAGCAGTTATGCCCGAGGTTACCTCCATATAACCTGCCACCATCGAGCCACAGGTTACCCTCTCTCATAAGTAAACCACCCACCTTTGTAATCTCCACCCCCCTCACACAGATCTTTATTTTGTCTCTGAACTAAACAACCTGATGGTCATTTTAATACCAGTGAGTCTTCAAGGCTTTTGAAAGTTAGGTACCTTATTAGGAGCGTAAATGAAAATGTCAGAGCTCAACTTTAGTTTTGAAAACTTGGGTCTTAAATACTTGAGGAAGAGAATTCAGCAATAAGAGCCTACTATCTCTTAGAGCATGAATGTTGTATCTTATTATCCACCCCTTGTTTCATTTCAGTTTGCTGACACCGTTATAATGAGATAGGATGACAACTGTAGTCATGTAACTACCTGTATGCCAGGGCACTCCATGCCCCTAAAGTTACACCAGGCAAAGCAACAGTTGAGTGTGAGACAGTAACAGGTAATGACAGGTTTTAGCGAGGCAATTTAGAACTTCTTTTTCTTTGTTAATTTTAGGAGCTGGAAAATTAACTAAGTCATCAAAATCTTGTGCTCTTTTTTTTTTTTCCCTTCTCACTTTTGACCTCAGAACATAATTACCTCTTGTCTTGCCTGCAGGGCATTGGCTTGTCGTTATCACTATGTGCTTAATCAAATGCTAAAACAGCCTTTAAATTATGTGTATTCTTGGTTGCTACAGACTTGTTGAGCTTCGTTAGAGTTACAAGCACGATGGCAGCAGATATACTTTCAAAGAAAGTGTGGGCTGATGCTCTTAATTAGGCTCCATGTGTAATTTTCCCAGCACAAGCTTCTGGACTAGATTTTCCAAGTGAAGTTTAAGTGTACACTTCGGAGCAATGGTGCAGAAAGCTGCACATACACATAAAGATTATTTTCACAGTCCCTCTACTACTGAAAACGAAGCAGTCAGATTTCACACTTAAGTATCTGGGTTACTTCTCTCAAACAAAAATGTAACGCATCTTTCCCTCCCACTACAAAATTCAGAACTACAAATTCACGCCTTCCCCAAGTTAAACATGAGCTCAAGTGCTTTCCAAAATCAGCTTCCCAATTAGAATACTTCCTTCTTTCTACTAAAGAGTATCAGCACCCTCATTTGCCACGTGCAAACATAATTCGGAGGGCTTCCTTTCCCTTCCTTCGGCCCAAACTCAACCAAGCTGCTGTTCTTGCCACTGAATTGTTAAGTGTTGAAGTGATTACTTTAAGGATAAGGACAACTAATGTTTGTTCAATTTAAAATGTTTCCTCCTCCTCTAAACCCCTTTAATTGTTCACAAATAGTAATTCAGACTTGCCAAGCCCACGCCTCCGAAATATTAGTTCTTCAACACTGAAACAACGTACACATGACTGTAATGCATGGATAGACAGAAATTTCCCATCCTTTCCCTGACCTTCCCCATGTAGGATGATAATAAAGACAATTGGAATCACATAGGCTTTTTATATATTATACTGTGATGAGGCAGCCTCCCCCCGCACCTTTGGTTCCTGAACAAGAAAAATAAAGACCAAAAGAAGAACTTGTGCCAACCTCACACTGCAACATATGCCAGCAATATCAGTATCAGCTTCCTTTGAAGACTGGCATTTCAGCGTAATATACACATACAAAAGGAAGGGCTCACGACTGCATTACTCCAATTTTACACTGGCATGATTTCATTGACGGAGCTATTTCAGCATAAAACTGCAGTAACAGGAAATTCATCTCTAACGCTAGTACTTCAGGAGACCAGGCGTTAAAAGTATGCGGAGATTGAAGTGTGAAGCAGGAACAAGAGGACATGCCAAATGGCGCCTTGTGAACCGCTACAGCTGGAAACGCACGCCGCAAACCACGGGGAAACAATACCCACCCACTACCAGAATCCACCGTTTCGAAATTATCTCGTCAGGCTCCCACAGCCACAAGGCTGGCTTTCAAAAAGAAAATTAATTAGGCTTTATTATAGATTTAAAGCCCGGGCTTCAAGGTAAATGCTCTTCCGAGCACTCTGAATTCGAGCCTGAGACTCACAGTGCTGAACGCGCTGGCATCGCTCTTTGCTGCACACAGGTACACCACCTAACACAGGGGCTCTGATTTCAGTCAGTGCCTTGAAGCACGGCCCTTGCATTAACAACGGTAGGAAAAAGGTTCAAAATGTGTTTAGTCACATCAGGTGTTGCGGCGCTCTTTGGCTTTTTTTGCGGTGGCCTGGGAACGTCGGTAATGATTCCTGGACTTCAAACCACCACAGTTTTTACTCCCGTCTGTCATCGGAATGGACCATGCAAACCTTAGCCTGTTTTTTCTGTGCCCAGATAAAATGGATCCTGTCTGCTCCCCCGCCAATGACAAATATGTTCTGCTCTCTGTAATTTATCTACAGCAGTCTGAGGCGATATATGGCATCGCTGCCTCTTTAACAGAGGAGCCCAAAAGCTGCTGCTGCGTTACTGGAGCGTTGGCAGGGTCTGAGAGAGGGCTGAGGACACAGGCTGCCCAAAGCTGCATCCTGACTGCCCAGCTGAACCGTAGCGATCATGCAAGAGCCATACATCAGCCTCCAGTGGCAAGCAGCTGGGACCTCGTTAGGATGGTGTGCAAAAACTCCTTATGTTAAATGGATGGGGAGAGTGAGTAGATGTGGCAACAGGATTTGTAAAGCAAAGCAGTTATGGAGCAGGAGTGGAAGAAGAATAAAGGGAATGCTACTTAGTTGGTGGAGCACTGGACTGGACAGGACAGCTGCGTCCTAGCCCCAGTCCTGCCACTTCCCTTCTGGATGATGCTGGGCAACTCATTTGTCTCCTCTGTGCCTCCGCTGACCCGCTATATACAAAGCAGATAACAATATTGAGCTCCACTTGTAAACTACTGATGAAAAACACACTTGTTTCCGTATCCTCAGCGGCATTTTGGCATCTAACTCGCAGTGGCAGTTAGGCACTTAAAGACGGAAGGCCACATCCACAGAAGCATTTACTATTATTAGAAAGAGGGGGTGGGATACACATCTGTTGGAAATTCCACTTATTTCTTATGCAATCTAGTATTGAACTAATGTGGGAACAACGCACTACACTCCGCTAGCTATTCAAAAAGGTCAACTACTAAAGGCAGACTTTACTGAGGAAAAGGAAGACACAGATTCAGTGGGGGGGGGCAGGGGGAGGGAAGAGGAACACAGAAAGAAAGAGAGAGAGAGAGAAAGGGTTAGGAAAAGTCCAAGGAATAAATATGTTCCCAAAGGGTGAAGGGTGAAGAGAAGTGTTTATGGTCCTTTCCAGCTTATTTATTTAGGAAGCAGGATATACCATACACATCCCAACCCCTACA
The DNA here is from genome assembly GCA_030014935.1 of Caiman crocodilus. Taxonomy (NCBI): domain Eukaryota; kingdom Metazoa; phylum Chordata; order Crocodylia; family Alligatoridae; genus Caiman; species Caiman crocodilus. The sequence continues at coordinate 27,559,534 of JAGPOW010000229.1, forward strand.
GAGCTTCAAAACTCTGTGTCCAGATCCTTAGATGACACCAATTCCTACATTATCCACTGGCTTCAGTGGGTCTACACTGATTTGACACCCTATGCTGGAGATCTACACAGGGTTTCCCTCCCCTCCCACTGATGTTTAAAATTAAGTCATCAGCTGATGGCAACTTTGGATGACACCTCCATATCCATTATTGCTGTTCTTGAGCGCATACAGGCATTCAGGAGAAGGGAAGGAGCAATCTGGGGGAGGTTAGTGTAAAAAATGACCACCTGATCCAATTCAGTTTGCCCAGGTACAGACCTTACATTTAGTTCCCTAGTTAGGTCCATCTAAATGGAAACTGTACAGAGGTTCCAGGAAGGATAGATTAGTCTAAAAATGGCTGACCTGATCCAAGTTAACCTCACTTCATAGGCAGTCTAACTTAGATCAGGTTGGCCATTTTTAGACTGATCTAACTTTCCCAAACTTCTGTACAGTTCATATTTAGATGGACCACAGGGCTGGGGTCAGTAGCTGGGCTGTGAACTGTACACAAGTTAGGAAAGTTAGATCAGTCTAGAAACAGCCAACCTGATCTAAGTTAGACTGCCTTAAATCAGGTAAGCCATTTTCAGACCACTTCTGATACCAGTTTTATCAAAGTTCATGGATGCCAGGAACAGAAGAAGTAAGTCCCAATGGAGGGAGGGGACCCCTGGACCCTGCCTGCTCCCCCAGCCCCACCTAATTTCCCCATCACCTGCCGCCCTGATCCCTCCCACAGATCCTGCATGGCCCCCAATTCCCTTGTAGACCCCACATGCTCCCTGATTCCCACCAAGCCTTCTTGCTCCCATGATCTCCTCAATCCCTGACGCTAGCCCCCCTATCCTTACTTACCTTATTTTTAAACTTGATCTAGCCTCCCTGAATACCTGTACTGAAACTTTATTAGCAATATTACCCACTATGTGCTAAGCACTTTCCAAACACTTGCAGAAGATGGTCTCTGCCCCAGACACCTCCCAGTGTGAGGACAAACATGTAAAGAGAAGGGAAAGGAAAGTGCAAGGGGCCATTTTCATATGAATCAGCTTGATTCACCATTAAGTGGACAAATACAGGGAGGATGAGCCTCTGACTGTCAGCTCCAGGGAACCATAACACACACAGACACTAGGTCTGTGCAAATCGGAGGGCATATGCTTTGGATTTGGCTGATTCAGAGCTTTTTATTGGTCCCCCAGTTCAATTAGGATTTGGAGAGTCAGCTGCCGAATCGTGCTAAATCTCCTCCGAATTGAACGAGCAACCAAAGCTTTGCACAGCCCTAACAGACACTGCATGGAAGAAAGCCTAGAGGAGAGAGCATGTGGTTCTTGTGAGAGCAGGCAGTCAAGGCTAGAAACTGCGGGGAGGGAGGGAGGGAAAGAGGGAGACGCAACAAGCAGCTCAAGTAGCAGGATGAGGCAGAATTCTTTGATAATGATGACAAGAAACTTAGAAGCCACTCGTGCTCTTCTCATATGGTTAAAGCATGTGTCAATCGTCTACTAAAGCACAGTCCTTCCAGGCTTATTGCTATAGGAGGTGACCCTCGTAGCAGCAGCACTTCGGTCTTTCAGGAGACAAGCTGGTCACAGTAACCCTAATTCCTAACTAATGGCACTTAGAGAATATTTTACATCAAAGTACCGTGCAAGCATTGACTAAAGCACACCACAGTCATGTGAACTAGGGATTGAGCTGTCACTCATGCTGTAAAAAGGGGGAAATTTGCTCAAAAAGAAGGCAGGGCAGGAGGCCAAGGTTATACATAGAGTCAGTGCCCAAAACAGATATATGGCTAGAACCAGTCAGGAACTGCTTGACAAAACTGTTTTTAATACGAAAAATACTTTTTAGCTGAAAGCAGAACTCTCCCAGCAGTTCACCAGCTTCAACCAAACTTAAATTGGGAAGAGATGCTCAGGGCCAAGGTGGACTTTCTAGTCAAAACAGGAAATAGAGAAAGAGAGAGACCTTTTTCAGAGAGCCAACAGCTTGAGGGTCAGGGTACTCACTGCGATCGTACAGTCTGCTCCAAATCAGGACCTTGATTTGCCTACATCTCTAGTAAGTATCCTAAGTGCAAGGCTCCACAGTCACACTCAATGGCTGCAGATAAGTGCTTGCATTGTCAGCTTGTACGTGATGATACAGACACAGCAGTAGACAGCAGTGAACAGAACAGGGTGTTCTTTGTTGGGGTTCATGGGTGCATGTGCATGGGTGCATGTACACCTGCCAGTAGTGCTGCTGAGAAGGAGCTGGGGGGGGGGGGTGACGGTATATCACAAACACAAAAACCCACAGTGCAACGCTGCTGCCAGAAACAAAAAATGTAATCTGAAGATACATTACCATAAGCAAGGAACAGGAGACAATAATGCCACTCTACTCTGTAGTGGTCATGCTTTAGAGGACTCTATCCAGTATTGTGGGCACTACATTACGAGACGCAGGTAAATAAATGGGACTAGAAGTGAGCAGCAAAGATGCTAAATAGACCAGAATGCAAGTTGTATGAGGAAAATTGGAAGGAATGAGGAATGCTTAGTTTGGGAAAAAGAAAACTGGAAGAAATGGGGGTACACAGGACAGAAGCTTTCGACTCTTTGAAAGGATACCATAAAATGAGTCAGAAAAATATGTTTTCCCTTGCTAGAGAGGGCAGGGCATGAGGCAATGGGTTTAAATTGTAGCAGAACAGGTACAGATTAAATCTCAAAAAAAGAAAAATTCCTAACTCTAAGCCCAGTATGACAATGGAACAGGTTGTCCGGGAAAGACACAGGATCTACTTCAGTGGAAGTGTTCAAGTAGGAGCTGGAGAAGTGTCAGAACAGCCAACCTTACATCAGTGCAAGGAGTTGTAGCAGATGACCCTTGAGATTCCTTCCAACCCAATGATTCATTCTGGTTCTCAAGGAGTGACACAGTTGGGTGATGCTCAGCATAGGCTCCACCGCAAAAGGGCTCTGGCTAAAGCTGAGTAGTCAAAGAACAGACTGCTGACTGAGCAGCAAGCCTCTGTCCCCAGGCTTTCAAGCCCTGGCAATATCACTCTTCTCCTCTGCCGGTCATTCACTGAGAAGCTTCTTTGTTTTACATCACCCAGATCCAGGTCACCCAAGGCATTCCCACCCTATGCTAGGCAGAACAACCAAGAAGACATGCCCTTCCCTGTCACTCCCACTCTGTACACATCAAAGACTGAAAAGTCATAGAAGCATAGAAAATTAGGGGTGGAAAGGACCCGAGGAGGTCATCTAGTCCAACGCCCTGCTCAAAGCAGGGCCATCCCCAACTAGATCATCCCAGTCAAGTCACATTGCTGCTGTTTGGTGTGTGCTTGCTTGCATCACCCCTCCCCTTTCCCACTCCTACAAGATACTGTTGATCTGTCTCCCTCACCTCATTGACTCCAAGGTCTCCTTTCCCCCACTTTCCCAACACTGGTTGTACCAAATGTCTTTTCAGACTGAGAGAGGCAGTTACCTGTGTTAAACTGAAGCCAGGCAGGGCAGAGATGCACCTCACAGTCTAACTTAAACCAGAGATGCATACATTTTCATGAGCTTGATCTCCCATGGTCAGATAATGTAAATCATTAGATCAGATTGAAGCATTAGGTGCAATAGGGAAAGGGGCAAAGAAGAGAAGAATAGGCATCAGCTAAGGATGGGAAGGCACAGGAATGCAAGATAGTCAAAAAGCAAGGGATTGGACAGTCTTGATTCTATGTGAGCAGTCTTGTGGGTGGACAGGACTTGAACATCGTAAGGACTATAACATTTATGAGGGCACCAGAAATTCTGTAGAGGGGGGAGGTGGGACTTGAAAATGAGGATCTGCAGAGGGAGCTGGGACAGCCGTAGTGCAATCCCTGCAGTAGCACAGGTCCACTGCACTGCTTGGGGATGCCCCTGATTTTACAGTTAAGTTTCAATCTGGGTGCCCAGCAGAGCTGGGAGCCTGAAGCTGAACCTTTGCCCAGGGCCCCCAAAGAGTATACCCTGAAGCTGAGGAGACGGAGCAAGCTGAAATGAAGGAGAGAGACAGCACCAAAGCTACAGCAACTCGGAACAAAATCTCAGCAGTGAGAGAATGAGGATAAAGTGCAAATGCAATAGCAGCAAGAAAGGCAGGAGTCAGGTCTGGAGAGATTGAACAACGAGGAACAGATCAAGGTCTGTGGAGAGAGGGCAGGATTCTCAAGAAATACCTTGGGTCTGGAGGCAAATGTGAAGGTAAATACCCTTATGCCAAGTATAGACAGTCAAAAAGCTTAAGGCTGAATCTATTCAATCTTCACAGGTTAGTCTAAGCTGCACAGATTGAACTGATAAGCAAGTGGACAGACATTCATTTTGATTCTGGAAATGCAGCCACATGCCTGGAGTGCCTCAGGCCAGAAGCCAGGGGGGCATAAGAGCACACCTCCATGCTCGGCTGGAGCAGACAACCTTGGACCCTGTGAGGGAGGTCTGTGGAGGGGGTGCAAAGTATCCTGGGATGTTGGGGGACAGTGTGTTAACTTGAACCTGGAAGGCATCTGGGACAGAAGTTCAATAAATAGATTTAAACTAAATCAGGTAAGTCTGATACTACATCCATCCAGGTTTATCTTAAAACCAGTTTTAGCCATTTTGAAAGTGTTTTATGTGCACTGAACTTCTGTTGTGTTACAGATCTGCAGCAGTTGCCAATCACTTATGCCAGCTTATATGTAACTTCTGTCCTTAGCCTTAGGGTCAAGTTATCCCCAAAAGCCAGTTTAGTGTTCAACTCTAACTCATTAGCTGCTTATCTCTGTGGTAAATGAGAGGAGGCTTCTGCCAACGATCCAGGCCCACAGCACTACTCACCTTGTAAACTCCACTGAGGACAAATGAATTTTGCAATAGGCAAGTGAGCCCCCTTTTCCTTCTCGGCAGACATCACCACAAAGGAAAGGAGAGTATTTGTAACCAAGCCAACATATTTTCATGAGGGCTTTTGCAATGCTGTCCTAGTGGCTTTTCAGGGAAGATGCCACATACTGCAGGGAGCAGGATTGTTTCCTGCTCGTATAAGCAACCAAGAAGCTACAAGAAATGCCCTGAGTTAGAGTGCGGAAGGAAGTACAATGAAGCCATTCAGGACAATGGTCCAATTTAATGTGGTGCTTGAGGGTTCATACAAAAATCACAATATCCCAAAGGGCACCACATTGTAACTTGCACGATAGCCTTTCACAGAGTCAGAAGAGAGCAATGCATTACTTGTTTGCCTCTCTTAAGTGGGCTAAATTATGGAGGGGGCAACAGAAGGAAGGAAATGAAGGGAGACAACTTAACTTTTCCCTGGAGAAATGCTATAGGTGAAGTTAAGTACTCTTGATAGTTGGGTTTGCCTACACAGGAAGTAACCCCAATTCACACCAGGTAACCCTGTGTGTACACGTTCCTATTTCTGAATCAATGTCCCGATACCCAGGCTTGGAGAGAGGTGACCAGTGAAAGCTCCTACACCTTCACACTCACATTCCACATTGATCCTAACTGACCCTCAAGTGTAGATAAGCCTTTACTAATAAGACCTGGTTGTTAAGGAACTGGTCAACATGCAGGACACTTTACCAAAGATTCACTATACAACTTAAAACAAAGATATTTCAAATGCTCAGTCTCATTTCCCTACCCATCATGAACACCCCCTTGTTTCTATAGCGCATAAGCTTTTTGCACCCAGGAATCTCTTTATGCATGCATGTAGGATCTCCTCATTTAAATCATCAGCTTTGGTTGTGGTGTATAGGTCCTATTTGTAATTATACTATCATGTAACTTTCAGGTCAAGGTTACTTGGGCCTAAATCCAAAGGATCTCTAGTGAGCTAAAACTGCCTCTTTGAAGGGTAAGAAGCGTTTGGCTTTGATCCTGCTATAGAAACTTGAAAACTCAAATTTAAGAGATGCCAATTGACATGGGAAAGCGAGCAGAATTGGAACAATAACCAATTGTCCTTATGACTGTAATAACTCTACTGTAGCTTCTTATTGCAGTTCTCCGTATTTCTCCCCCTTTGAGGAAATACTTTTAATAGATCATCACAACATGTAACTAGACTAAACCTGTTGTGCTGGGCAGAACTGTTTTTTCTTTAAAAGCAAGAACTGTAAACTTGTTGGTCATGATTATATTTTATATGGAATCCTAAAGATATCACTAGACAGACTTCTCTTTTTTGATTAGTTCCACTTAAAATAGGCCAAACTGATCCTGGTTAACCTAGTGTAAAACTGGATTAATTGCACTAATGCCAGAAGAGATGGAGTTTTCTAGATTTACATTCAGATACTAAGTCCAGAATGTGCCTCAACATTTGAGTGCAGTCATACCAAACTCAAAGGCCCCATCTGGAAACCTGCAATGCTGAAGAACTTATTTTCCTCCCACTTGTGTTAGTGGGAATCGAGAGCAGCTCACTTCAAATGGACAGAGTTTTACACGTGTGGAAATCCCATAAGCAGACCATTAACCATCTGAAGCTAGAATCACCATGTGATAAAAATGGTACCACACAGCAAAAATGAAGTCTGATTCTCCTGTCACTAAGGTGAAAGTCAGAAGCTGCCCCACCAAACTCAGAGCCATCCGAATAAAGAAAATCCCTCTGTGAAAGGAATCAGATGCTGGATCCATTTTGGGATTTTACTGAAGCACAGAATAATCCAACATAATATATTCCTATTGAATAAAACCTCCTCGAAGTTAAAGTTTAATCTCGATTTGCAGTGCCTTAAGTACTCCCTGAAGAGGAACATTACAGCTCTTGTAAAAATAGCTCTGTTATTAAAGAAATGATGAACGGTGAGGTGAGGATTGCTTTGTGCTGTTTATGGACTTGTTTACTACCACATTAAATCTATTTTTAAGTCAGTATTGCCTGGCAAGAAGAGTTGCATGAAACCTAAAAAACTGTCCAGAGACAGAGAAGGAAAAGAATCTATCCATAAATATGGGAACCTTACAGTAGCTCATAAAAACACTAATAAAAAATTAGGGAGCCCAAAATTTGATCGTCTAAAACCAACATCCTCACTCTCAGGTGTCAGGAGACCAGGGTTTAAGTCTTTCATTGTTAATTTAACAGAAAATTCTCCAGGGGTTGAAGGCTAGCCTTCTTTGGTAAGTAATATGCCGGAGCTGGAAATCATTAAAATAAATTAAATGGATTTTTCCTGGTGCTCTTCACATTGCGCTTTCTCTGAGCTTTTGCCATAAATAACTATTGAGAATTTGTTCTTTGAAACTTTCATAAAGAAAGATGAGACTGGTTGAGATTTGCTGGGCTAAAGGTTCCACTGAAACCTGTGTGAAAATACTCTGTCATTCTGTAGCAACAGTCTTAAACAATACAAGCTGACAATAGCATTATTACAGTGATTGCTGCGAAATGCTGCATTTATTATTATTGCTTCATCATTCTACAGCACTGTTCTTAAATGAACAGCTTACACTATTGCTGCTGCAGTGATTATGGCAGGATACTTGAATTGTTATTACTAGGCGAAGGCAGCAGCTCTTGGGAAGCCTGGAGTTTCGGACAGGGAGGAAGATCATTGGCTTAGTCACAAAACTGGCAAACCTCAAAGGCCCAAGTTTCCAACAATGTACAGTGATACTGGGGGCCTGGTCTGATGTACCTTAAAGGCAATTGATCTTTAGAAGATGAGGCCACTTATCAACAGGCCCCTAGCTTTCTGCCCTATGCAAGCAGTGCTATTTGAGCTGGTAACAAGTTTTTTTACAGCACAGCATGGAAAATAAAAACTGTGAATTGTCATACGTATTTGCCCCCCCCCCGTGTGTATGGGGGGGGCAGGGGAGGAGGGGAAGGAGATGGGAAGAGGCAGAAACACTTTCAGAGAAACGGGAGTTTTCTTTTGCATGCAGTCATCATCTCACGCTAGCTGAAACCAGTTGCATGTTTTATGCGAAGTTTCAAGTTGTTTCACTTGTCTGGAAACCACTGAGGGGGGTTATCTTCCCCCCTCCCCTTTTCACCCTTCCTTACTCCCCACCCTCCCACCATACCTCTAGCCATGATTAAAACTTTCTCCCTTTTCGAAGTACAGCAACCTAGACTGGTAGGTACAAAGTCAAACCAATCATTAGTGCAGGCATGGGAACTAACAGCAGACAAAGCCTTAGATCATTCTCACCTGTAGACTTCAGGGGAAAAAAAATAGACTCTGTACAGACAAGTATTCCCAATAGAGTTTGGTGAACAGCTCCATAAAAGATGTGAGTGGGTTTTTTTTTCTGAACTGCATGTGTTCACATTGGCCCAGCTAATACCTATTATCATCACTGTTTCAACTCTGATGGACTGGAACACAGCTGGCTGGTTGCATGGCAACATGATGCATCTGCATTATGACATCACACAGCCTCATAAAACCCCACCTTGCAGGAGTTTAGCCCATCAGTTCTCACCAGCCGCTTTCCATCTCCAGACAACACAGTGTACAGAGCAAGTGCAACATGTGACAATGCGTCAAATTAAGGCTGGCTGTCAAATCAAAAAAGGGCAAAAGCAGGGTTTTATCCAGGCAGAACCAGCCCCTTTCTGTCTCTCTCTCCCCTGATTTCATAATATCAGTTTAAACCAAGAAGAAAAAAGTCATGATACACAATATCCTAATTCATTTTGGACTAGATAAGTGTTGAGCACCTTCTGCAAGGGTTTGAAAGCATATAAAAATAGGAATAACCACAAAGAGCCCTATGTGAATAAAAATCAGAGAAGCGCTCTGCTCCATGTGGGATGAACTAGTACCAATTAAGGACAATCGGAATGTTTTATGAAAACCCCTATAATTATTAATATCATTTTTATTGTGTTGTGGGAGAATCTAGTAGTGCCAATCATCTCCCAAGACTCCATGCTGTATAACCCAGAGCTTCCCCAAAGAGTAACAATCTAAATATAAAGCAATCTGGTGAATGAGACATAGATGAAACAGAGTAGGTGTTGTACTATCAGAAAGGTTGAGCACAGAGAGTCATCACAGCAACACATGGATGGTATTCTACATCTAGAGGTACCTGGATACATCTTCTCCTGCAAACATTTGGATAAGCAATAACAGTAGGTTTTCCCCTAACTGAACAGATACACCAAGAACGTCTGCATGTAGCCTGCATATTTCCTTCAAGAGCAATATAGATATTGCCTTTATTAGGGAATTTACACTGTAAAGACAGAAAGAGCAAACAAGACTGGGGTCTCAAGTAAACACATAATTGGGGGGAACCTTGCTACTTTCAGTCTCTGTTTCCTGTGGCCCATAATAATAAAGCCTTAGAGGACAGCCCAGAAATGTCCCCTAGGCCCAAACAGTGTATAGGAATGGAACAGGGACCTGCCCATGTATAGTATTACATGGTCTCTGTTATCACAGTATCCAAGCATCTCACAAACTTAAAAATATATATATTTAAAAAACCCACATCCTGATACGCATCACTCCAGGAACCAGTGTGATGACTGCCATTTTATATACGAGAGAATGGGACACAGGCTAAGTGACTTACTTAAGGTCACGTGAGATGTGCAGGGTCTCCAAGGTCTAGGCCACATCCAGGCTTGTAGGAGTGTGTGGCTGCAGCAGCAAAAATTGCCACAAGGCACACCCCTGCATGTGTGCTTTGCTGCGGGACAAACCACCCCTCACTGGGCAAACTGCCCTT
>JAGPOW010000229.1:27616589-27669942 GCA_030014935.1 Caiman crocodilus
TTCTGCTCTTAAAAGAGAACATGCTCCCTTAAAACATGCTGCCAGTTATGCACACGGCGGCATGGGCAAGGATGTTGGCAAAACTTTGGTTTAGTAATAAACAGGATTTGACCAGAAATGCATGTTGCTATTTTAATGCCTGACTTCTGTCTTGCAAGGCTTCAGCCAGGGAAACCAGGGGATTTCTTTTTACATGAGATTTTGTCAGGCATTAATGCCTGAATGCTCCTTCCCAACAGCAGAGCAGACATGTTAAGAGGAATAGGAATGAGGCATTATGTGATGAGCACAGCATACATCCTGGGTGATTATTATTAGCCACCTACTTTTTCTAACCACATGCTGGTTTTATTCACCTGCAGAGAGCGTCATGCAGCGGGGTTCATAGGTGCCTGTAACTTAGAAGGCAGCTGCACTCTTGGAGGCCATTCCAACTGTCCTGAGCTAATGCAGGCAAACTAAAGGCCTTGCTTATAAACCAACCAGGCAGAAAAGTGCTGCCTAATACGTTTGTGTCAGTTTGCCCATGAGCCACCTCCTTATCACTAAGGCCAGGATTCAGTGTGGTTCCTTAGACGCCTACACATAGATGCTGTAACACCTGCGTCTTGGGTTTCTTGCTCTGGAAGCCTATTCAGTGCAATTGGGTGAAGTGTCTTGGATCCCAATAGAGTCAATGAGGGAAAGAGGGTGGGGGAGGCAGTGGCTGAGTTATTTCTGCTTTTGTAACCAATTAACATTTAAAGTAAAATTCATAAACAGCCCTAGCAGGAGGAAGTCGAACCCATGGCCCAGGACTTGTATCTTTGAGAGAGTTCCATAACCAATGGGCTTCTTCCTGCTTCCTCCTAGCACTAAATTTTACATTAGAGAGTCATTGATGAGAATGCAGAAGCATACAAAGCAGCAGGACCTGGAATCCAGTACAGCTAACTCCAAGGCACGACTCACAACTTCAAGGCTACCAAGGCATCACGTCAGCAGTGAGGTCACTAGATTTCTCCCTGGGGGGTTGGGTGGGGAGCAGTGAGGTGCCTCCCACCCACCAATTGCAGTGGAGCTTTGGCAGGAGTTTGGGACCAGCGCACACCTAGGTACCTCACCTGAATTTTCTCTGAGCATATGCAGAAGCCCTAGTGCACCAGTCTAGGGAACCTTGAAATACAGTACGGAGATGGCTAATGAATCCAGATCCCTAATTGAGTTTTGTGGCTGGTGGCATGGAACCATTTTGAATCACTCTTTGGAGCTCAGGCAGCTAATCTCTACCCATGTCTTATTTGGGTGTCCATTTTGAATCCTGGTTTAAATTACATCCTATGCAGTCTCTCCAGTTTTAGAATATTAAAAACGGCATGTACTTTCACCCACAGTAATGTGCAACAGAAATTGCAGAGAAGAGTCGTCCAGATCTAATTCAAGCAGGGTCTATGACTGCTAATTATTTCTACAGACAGCCTGAAGGTGAGCAGCGACCTGGGATGCAGGATGCTTTTTAGAGCTGACAACCAACTGTCCTCACCCACACAACCTGCACCAAGTTTCTTTCTTCTCCTATATGATGCACTGAACTCCTAACCTCCAAAGGATTTCTGAGAAAGTGCAAGCCATCTATCTTAGGCGCGCAGAGGCTGGGCATGATGTGGATGAAGGGGTTTCAAGCAGTGAGTGCCACTTTGGACTCTCCAAAGACTGTTGGGAAAGGAACAGTAATGTTCTCCAAACCCAGAGGAACAGCAACCCTAAAATCTCTGTCTCTCTAGGAAAGATTCCTCTGTGGAAGATAGCCATAAGGCTGCCCTCCAAGGGTTGTTCTAATGCAAGCTCCACTGCACAGACCATGTCAAGGACATGATGTAGCTCACGATGTGTTCAAATTCCAGGCAGCAGCCCACAGGAAAGCCTAGAGAGGTTACCATCACTCACACAGGCCCAGAGGCCCCATACTACTGCAGCCATCATCCCTGGGTTGTGAATTCCACCCTGCACCCCTTAGGGGCACATGCAAGAGTAAGCTGGCTCAACGACACAATTTTCTAGGTTCAAACAATTTCAAATTGCAGTGATTTAAGGATGAAATCTACAAAACGGTCAAATGCCAGAAAGCATTAAGCATGCTTCTGAAGGCAGGAAATGCTATAATCAACTTTTCTGAAAATCTTTGCCCTGAATGAAAGGCATGCATCCCATACCATGCTGTAACTGAACACCCACCAAACACAGCTACCCAGGCCATACGGCAGACCGACTAAAAGATAAGCATCTCTTTGGCTCAGAATGTGCATCCCAACTCCCAGCTTGGAGTGAATTCAGTAAACAGAAGCAATGGCTCTTTTGGGCACCCCTATGCAAATTCTGGGCACAACCCAATAGTCAGCTAGGTCATGGGGCTCCAGGGGAATTTCAGAGTGAGAAAAGGTTTCTGAACCCTCCGATGTACGTATTATTTGTTTTCTTTCAAGATGAGTTGTCCACTGAACAGGACAGAATGCCCCTTGCAATGTAGCACAACTACACCATGACATGAGTTAATAGGTTTGAGATAACACATCTATTGAAACAAACAAACAACTTATGAGCAGGAAATGTGCTAAGATGCAACTACAATCAACTTGCTGTGGGAAACATTTAACATATCTGCAGAGGTGATAAAAGGGATATTAAAGCTTCCTGATGAGGTTGGCTGCATTGCAATAAATTGTTTCTGCTTGTTATTCAGTTGGGGTTAAATGTTTATAGGACACATAGGGCAGCTGGTGAGCCTAGACCTCCAGGGAAGAGGCTGGTAGGGACCGAGACAGCAGCACAAGAATAAATAAGAGTATATGATTTTTCTGGACCTCTGTCCTATCACCCAGTGATCTCTTCCTTCCTTAGTATACTTCAGTGGACACCTGCTTTACATATCTGAGGAAGGCAGGGCCTGAGGATTCTGGGAGACAACCATTCTTTGCAATGTCCTGCCCTCAAAGTCCAATGGTTCAAGCTTCATTTAAGCCAGTGTTTCTCAACCTGTGGGTCATGACCCACAAGTGGGCCACAAGAATATATGAAAGGGCCTTGCACAAACTTAAAAAATGGATTCTCCTTTAAAGGAGAACAATGTGGGAAACTGTGACTTTTCCCTTGCAGGCTGGCAGAGTTCCAGCCTGTGAGGGGCTGCTGGGGGCCCTCTGTGCCCCACTCCCCTACCCCTGCCCCACACGCTCAAGGACTGGGGTTGGAGGCAGCAGGTTAGAAGTGAGGGACACTGGGTCAAGACTGGCCATCGATGTTTACAAATGGTTCCTGGCATAAAAAATTAGAGAAACGCTGTAATCAAGCTACTATGACAAAAAGCAGCAGTAAATTCACATTCTTGAAATGAAAAACTATTTTCCATACAATGTCTAGAAAGCAGATGTCTACTTCACAAAACCCATTTATTGGGTACGGCTACTTCTCTTCATGGAAATGGATCTTATTTGTCTCAATTCTGTACTTTATATCATTATTGTTAGATAAAATGAAAACAAAACCTTGCACAATCACAATGACATGTGACAGGAAGTAAATTATAGTGCAATAATTCACATTTGGTTGCTCAAAGGCCATTTGGCCTTCATTCTTGTGTTCAAATGGGTAGGATATGAATTACTGCATTGTAACTCATATGCTGTTATGTCTTATGTCTTAATTAATGCTGTGAAACTCGGAACCCTCACGCAGTTGATTGCCAGGTCTCAGAAACCACCTCTGCCATGAATAACCAGAAGCAAGATGTGCAATCATCATGGCTAAGTACAGACAGTCAAAAAGCCTGAGGCTGAATTGATTCAATCTTTGCAGATTAGTCTAAGCGGCATAGATTGAACTGATAAGCAAGTGAACAGGCATTTACTTTTAATTCTAGAAATGCAGCCACATGCCTGTCGTGGCTCACGCCAGAAGCCAAGGGACACTAGAGCATGCCTCCCTGCTTGGCTGGAACAGACATCTTAGCTCAAGGCTAGCCCACCCACTCTTGGGGGTGGTGGGGGGTTTGTGGGACAGGTGCAAAACATTCTGGGATGTTGAGGGACTGTAAGTTAACTTGAATCTGGAGGGGATCTGGGACAGAAGCTCAGTAAATTGATTAAGTCTGAAACTACATCTGTTTGTGTTTTTTTTTAAACAGTTTTGGCCATTTTAAAAGCAGTCTGTGCACCAAACTTCTGGTCCGTTACACATTTGAACCCGTTTTCAATCACTTATACCTGTTTATGTATAATGTCTGTCCACAGCCCATGTGCTGAAGCAAGCCAGTTAACCTGGCAATCATCCCTTTCCTTCCGTAACAGTGAGACAACAGAATTTCAAAGCATAAGTTGCACAAGGCTGTGTTCCAGCATTAAAAACCCACATTCCAATTTTTTTAATATACATTTTTTTTTTAAAAGTTGGCAGTTGCTTGATATTTATTTGCATGCTGATACCAGGGAAGCTCTTCCAATTCATGGGTTACTCTATTGTCTTCCTGACATCTCTGGTGTGAGCATTTCATGAGGAAGATGGGTGTGCACATAACCAACATTGTGGAGTGCATGCGGAAGTGCTAATAAGCTTTTCTTGCTCTTAGCGTCAGCAATGTGCGAGGATGGGGTTCCACTTCAAACTGGAGAACACAGAAGAAAGCCAATAAAAGAAAATAGAAAGCCCCCTGTTTCTTCCCTGGGAAATTCAGCTCTGTACGGAGTGGGCCTGCAGACTTCCCTTGAATGGCGTAAGTGAGAATTAAGTGGTACAGAGGACCTTTGCAGGATTGAATTTCACCCTCTATCAGCTTATAGATCAGACAGTCATCAGATGGAGAATTTAATACTCCTGAATTTAATACTGGGCTTGTAATGAAAACACTGTGGTGCATACACCAGTGGCCTCCCCTTTTACCAGGAAAAGCTTTTCCTTTGTCACCTCTTCTACTGTAAAAATGGTGGCACAGCTGCAGGTACTAGAAACTGCCTAGCCTAGCAAATATTTCAAGGATGATTAATCTTTTAAAACAATGAAGTTAGGCAGAAGCCTGGAAGTTAACTTGGCTATTTCAAAACTAATAAAACATGCTCTTGTATTTCATTTTGACTCTATAAAGAGTATTGTAGTAAAAGGCAATTACCCACCATTCACTAGCTAACATAACACTTGTACAAGTATAAAAGAAACACAATATGTATTTTAAATAGTGACAGTACTTCCACTGTATTAAAAAAGTAGTCAGGCAAATGTTCAGCTCATATTAAACAGCACTCTATCACTAAGGACCAGCCTGCTAGCATCATATATTCCCCCAAGGAAGATAATGCAGCTTGCTTTAACAGAATCATTGTCACCAGGCAACTAACAGTTCTGTTCAGCAATAAATATTTCCAGGGTTCCCACAGAAACACCACAGAAACTGGCCCTGCATCCTGACCTGCTAATGCACTGAGAAATCAGTTTGGCCTGGGTGTGCTGTCCTCTTGCAAAGAAAGAGCTCACTTCACCATAGCAGTCCATCAAAAGATGGTGGTTAAACTGTATAATACTTCAGGAATTGCTAAGGCAGAATAGCAGATGAGGCTCTCTCCTTCTGATGACTGCAAGAAAGGACCTGAGAGGACTGCAGATTTATTTTCTACTTTGAAAAAAACACCAAGCTAGTTCAGCCCTAGCTTGGACTAATTCTCTTAACAAGAGAGACAAGGCAGCACATGCCCCAAGTATACAAAGGTCACTTTAAATCTGTGTTGCAAGATCTGACTGTCACATAAATAAATCCTCTTGGGCATCTTGCTTTCCAGAAATCCAAAAAACGCAACAACAATGGCAACAGCAAGAAAAGTACCTGATAAAAATTTACATGTATAAGCATCTCAGGGCGGAACGGGCTTGTAGTAGTATTCCAGAACTGTTACCATGTTAAAACAAGATGGCCATTAACTGGTCATCCAGTATACATCTTAGACCATGCAGACCAGTGTGGTATCTTATCCTTGCCCTCCTGGATGGAAGCATGCAAATTTGAACCTTATTTTTTTGCTAAAACCCAGAAAAAAAATGCAGTCTTTTAGTTGTAAGAGTGATAAGCAGAGTTGTCAGAGAAGTGTTGCTTCTCTCTCTCAGGGTTTTTACCTGTATGTTTAGTTTCTGTCTGACGGCCTTCTACATTAGACTGGCAATGCTGGAATTCATAGCGTCTCTGTTCTCCCACTGTCCTTGAGAGAATTGTTTAGGGGATTTCTTTGGGTTGGAGGAAAAGAAAACAGGCAAAATTGTTCCTGTGAATGTCACGGTGGGCCAGGTTCTATTCCACCTAGCAGACGTCTAAGTGGGCTTACGTGCCTCGGTGAGATCTTGCTTGAGACCCTGAAAAACTCTTATCACAACAGGTGGGTAGATCTGCGCCTTGCTTTTCTGTGTTTTAGTCTTCAAGTATGTTACAAAAAGAGATGCATTCACAGTTTTTTCAGGGCCTTGAGCAGTGCGGAATAAAATCGTGCTTAGGATTGTTTAGTGCTTCACCCCACCAACCCCTCCACAACACTGGCTTCCTTTTAAAGGGGGGGCAGCCTGGAAGTGGAAAGAGTGCAGAGCCCCTAAGAAGAACTGGACAAGACCCTTCTTGATTCATCCCCCCAGCACCCAGAGTCATTGCTTAGAGCTGCAATTTGGCCCCAAATGTGCATTTAGCACAGATCCCTGGGGGGAAAGTGGTATTCCACAGCCCTCTAAGTACAACATAGCTTTTCTTAGCAATGCTGCTTTCCATTTCAGCTAATTCTATAACTTTGTTTAGTTTCACCCAATGAAGCAGTGAACCCATGGATTTTGAGTTTCACTGCAAATTTAGCTAATCTGGGAGAGTTTTGCCCTAGATAACAATGGATTACAGTGGGCACATCTACACCTGAAATTAACTGAACCAAATAAACTTTGGTGTACTTTGTGCCAGAGTTTATTGCTCCTGTGAGCAGTGTCTTCATGTGTGCCCAGGACTACAGCACGTTGAGCCACGGTGGCACAGCCTTAGCTGGCAGGGCACCACAGTTAGAGCCTGGGGCTGCTCTAACTTGGTTCAACATGCTGCGGAGGGGGCTGCCTGGGGCACAAGGAGGCAGGCAGCCCCATCACTGTAGTATCCTCACGGCCCGGTCAGCCTGGTCCCATGTACACATGCGTTGTGTCAGTGTTATTTAGTCCGTTGTAGAATGGCACTTGTGTCTAGCAGTACTATCTTATGGTGGAGTAAATTAGTTTACTCTGGCCTAATAATGTTGCACATGTAGATGGTGACTAGCTAATTAGTCAACTCCACAGTGGGCACATCTACGTGTGCGCTTTAATGCACAGCAGCCTATTTTACTGCGCATTAAAGCATCACGTAAAAAACTGTGATTATACTAACGCATTAAGCATCACTTAAAATCCACGAGCATTCATTAGTGCGCACTAAGGTAAACTAATGCACATTTGTTTAGTACCTCACATTGGAGGTACTAAACTGAATATGCATTAGGAAAAGTGCCTTAATACATGTGTAGATGTGCCTACCTTGTGCAGATAAACTCAGCCATGCACAGTCTTACATACAGCCCCCCATGGTGTTAAGCAGGCCATAAACCTATGCCCACAGGCAAGTTCCTCCTTTATGCAAGGGCTGGAAGAGAGCTAGAGCAAACTAGAAACCTCTGTGTGGGTGTTCAGGATGTAGCCGTCATAACATCGCTACCAGGAAAGTGCAGAGATTCAAGCTTTTACCCCTTTATTATTTATTTCTGACAAAGAGCAGCACAAAGGCATTGCACTCAGGCAGTGTTTCTAGGGGATTATTTCATCTTGTGGATCATTCCAGTCACGCACCCTTCGACCCCACACCTGACATCACAACACAAGACATGCAGTATGCTCTCAGAAATAAAATGCCTGGCGAGTCTTATTAAGCAACACAGTTGCTTTTAACCTTATACATTAAACAGAGATAGGGGGGGAAAAAATAACCACAGAAGTAAATTTATGGGATCATTGGCCATGCCCGGACTTAAAAAAGCAGTGATCTTTCCATCACCTGGACCCCAACATACAAGAGCAGATTGTATTTCAGAACTCAGAGGTGGAAAAAGGGGTGAGCAGAGCCAGCCTGAAAACAAGCAGCAGAAACAAGTAGCTAATGTGCGTGCCTGCAATTACCTGGATTACCTGAAGTCCCACCAGTTCATAACAACGATATCAGAAATATTAGATTTTGCAACTTCACAATCTGTTCATTTGTGCTTTTAAGTTGGCTACTAGTATTCCGGCATTTTCATTCAGCAAAACCATCACGCAAGCTTTCTTTGTCTTCATTGTCATTCTGCATAGCAGCAAAATTGCCAGAGGCACATTTAAATTGTTAATTCCTTTAACTATTAATATTGTTACATTATAAATTCTTGCAAAATGTGTGCCTTTTAACTGGCTCTGAGAAAAAACAGGAGGCTCCTTCCATGCCAGCTTATTTTTTCCAATCCCAATTTGTTGGACTGTTTAAGTATTAATTATAATTTGAAATCAGTGGCAGGGTAGGGTAAGGGTGGCTTGAAACTCATAAAAAGAGCCCTACAACATTACAGGGCATTTTTACATAAGCTTGTGCTATGGTGCATCTATTTGTATAAATGGTGAAATACACATCAGTGCTGAGAAAATGGAGGTGGTGTGCTTTTGAACTAAAACACAACGGGGTTTTAGTTCAAAAGAGCATTGCTGCCATTTTCTCAGCGATGACATGCATTTCGCCTTTTTCACAAATTATGTGATGCAGCACCACATCTGCCCGATGCACCTAGTTTCTGGTGCATCAGAGCCGATAAATATGTGTATAAATTTCCACAATGTTAAAACTCATACTAATAGGCATGATGCACCGTGTGACTGTATATTCAGCCAATGATAGACACTTCTTATTTCTGTTCCTTCCCCACTTTTTTTTTTTTTTTATAAAGTTTGTGCTGCAAATTTCCTCCACACAGAGTGGATGCAAAGTGGAAAAACTGGTTAAGATTTAAAAAAATAAGAAGCTAAAGACCATGCATAGACACCTGAAAGTACAGCCAGTCTTTCAAAACAGCTTATCTCCTAATCAGGTACTTAGGAGAAGAGGCCAGATTACGAAACGTGCTGAGGAACCAGCAGAAACTGTTGAGACCAAGAGGCTCTGCAAGGAGGTCAACATGTTAAAAGTCTGGCCTCTCTTTTTAACAATACCAACTTTCAAGTTCTGGCCATACAGCAGGATACATCTGATTTGACTTTCTCTCTGCTGAGTTGAATAACATTGTCTATTAATTCCAAAAGTAGAATATATGGTGAACTCTGTGATCTCTAAAATGTGTCTCAAGAGCATTGGTGATAGTAAGCTAGTGAGATCCCATCCTCTGTCCCATCAAGAATCCTATCAGACTAGTGCAATTAGCCAATGGCACACAAAAGGATTATGTGGCTAGCCTCACATTCAGCTATCTTTGACTTACCAGGCCAGAAGACCAGGTACCAGTACTACTGCTTGCTGTGTCAGCTGGGGGAAGTCTTTTGCACAAGTTTACAGCAGGCCTTGATCTTGTGTCTAGAGGCCACTCTAACTAAAGGAGGATGGTTTTAGCATTGTAAAAGTGACTGTATTGGGTCCCTTGTTCCAGAAAAAGGGGAAGGTGAACACATATGCAGATCTTCTTACAGATACCTATTTCCAAAAATTCTGAAAGAAAGTATCGAACCATTGATTTGCTGGTTAAGATCATTCATTATTGATATAGCTTTCCCTTCGCTTTTGAGTGCATGAGGTGAGAATACACTGAGGTTCACTTAAAATGTGCTCAAATGCAGTGCAAAGGTAAAACAAAAAAGAAAGCGAGATACAGTTTTTGAGAATGTAAGAACTCGAGACCATTGAGCACGTCTCTAAGGAGCTTGCATGCGACTGCCGTGCTCCATAATATAGGAGTTGTATTTTTCATTTTCTAGGCTTGTTGAGTGATTGCAGAATGATTAGGTTCTCGGCCAAGAAAATGCATCCCAAGGCTGTACATCAGAAGATTTGATTTCATCTATGTGCTTTGTTTCCTAGCAGCTTGTGCTCCATAGTACTCCTATATTCCACAGGTTGTGATGTCATCAGGGCTGTGTCCATCAGTCAGAGTGCTTAGCTGAAGGTGATGCGATAGGAAATGCTTGAGTTTTGTTCCCCAGCTGTTCTTATTAATTCAAGAACAGAGCATGAACCCCTTTGTTTGCACAAACTACACTTAGCTGTGCTTCCTGCAGACTATCTTTTGTTCAATGCATGTAGAATTGAGCAAACGTAAGTGAAGATGTGGTGCTAACGGCAAGGTCACAGGCTCAATCCCATCATGGGACATAAGATCTTTCTTGGCTCAGGCAGGGGGTTGGACTAGATGACTTCTTGAGGTCCCTTCCAGACCCACTTCTCAATAATTTCTATGATCCACTGATCTTTAATGAGGTAAGAGGAAATTCACCCCCATGTAAAGAACCAGTCCAAGAGAGGATATTAATAGCACACTGACTATGTTTTGATGCTGAAAACAGGGAAGCAGCTCAGCTCGAACACACACAAAACACTGTCTAACGTAGAGTTTTAGAGGGGCTGTCTGTGGATGAAGAGGATTGCTTCATAAAAAGACTTTTTCACCGAGGACAATTTTTTTTTTTGTTATTTCAGGCCTACTTTGCTTTAACATAGGCTGAGATTTTCCAAAGAATAAAAGAATTAGGTGTAAAAAAGAGGTAGGTGAAGTCTACTGATTTCAGTGGGATTTGGGTTCCTTACTGCTGCAGACCCCTTTGAAAAATGCCATCAAAATTCGACTTCTCTGAATCTAAACAAACAACTCGGACAGGACATACAATAACAGCAATAACAGCAGCAACAGAAACAAATAATAACGCAGCGAAAGCCCTATTTTTCAGCATGAGTTGGAAATGGAGGGTGCTGGGAGTCTAAAAATGCCAGTTACCTGAGGCACAGGAGTTCTCTGGCCAGATGTGGAGCAGGGGGGAAGGAGACGGGGGAAGGGAGGACAGAGTGGGGGGGTCAGACCTTTCCCCCACCCCCCATTCAGTGAAATCCTGGTTCATAGAAATGCTGGTTAATAAAATGCTAGATAACAGGGCTTTTACTGCAGTTATAATAATAGTAACAATAATAATTGGCAAGCCCACATCAAACTCTTTCTATACTTCACTTACCATGGGCTATTGGTGCTAAGAGTATTGTGAAGAACAGCAACTGTGATGACCACATGACTGTGGAGGGAGAAAGTAAAGATAACCTGGCAATGAGTGCTTCCCAGTAAAACAAAAATAAGTGTCCTCCTGTTCCCTCTTTCAGCAGTCCTTCAGCAGGTCTTCAATTCACATCCAAAGGAAAGGGGAAGGAAAAAAGCCAGCCAAAAATAAAAATAAAATAAAATAAAAAAGCACAGGAAATATCCAGAGTCTGAGACCTACAAAACGAGAGAAAAAAAAAAGAAAGGTCAGTAACAAATTAAAAAGATGTTTTGTTCATATCAAGAAGTTACACCATGACTGCAAGGATAAGGACCAATCTGAGTTCTCACACTTAACGATTATTCACTGTTCAGTAAGGATAGTACGGTATCCCTGTGCAGGGAGTTAGCACTTATGTTCCATTTCTCCTTTCAGAATAGGGCTAATCTGGGTTTAAATCAGTGCCTGCACCTGGTGCAGACCCTCTGCAGAGAAGTGGCCTAAAAGCTTCTAATTAATTTATGCAGGCACCACACTTATCTAAGCTTGGAGCCACTGATTCCAAACCAAGTGAAGTTTCGAACCAGCAATCAAATCACAAACTACCATATATCTTATTTTTAACCCCCTGCCATAATGCCACCTAATGCCTTGCTGATTCAACTTCAGCTCACTCCCACAAGTACTTATGCTATGCCCTTGCAAGGAAGTGTAGCAAAATGAGAACATATGTGTGAGGACTTTCCTCTCGATAACATTTCCAACTAGCTACCATATTATACTCCTGTTGGAGGATGGGTGGATCAAGTAAGCCGAAAGTGGCAGGAAAAAAATTTAAAACACGTCTGGAAAGTTAAATCACACCACCAGCTTGTTGTCCTGAATATCAATGGCAAGTTCCACTTAAAACTGTTAACATGTAAGGAATTGTAAAGTCTTTTACAGATCTATAAGATTTTGTGGCTTTCACAAACCTCATTTAATTACAATTCCCTCCATAGTCCCTAATCACAATAGGTTATGCTTTTCTGAGCAGTGCTCTCTGTTTTTGCCAATTTTTGTTCTTACCCAATACCCAGTAGAAGCCAAAAACTATACAAAAAACTTGTTGCATGCCATTGAAATGCGGGCATATTTTTGAACCTTAGGCAAGACAATCTTTTCTTTGTTCAGCACTACTATCCTTACTCATCAACTAAATCAAACACTGCATTGTTTAGACCCAAGCTCTCTGTAAGAATGTATCATTTCTTCCAATAAAATGTGTTTGCTTCTACTATACTTGAGTCCAAGCTGGTATTCTCCCCTAGCCCCCACCCTCTGTAACTCACTCAACTGTAGCATTTGTTTTCCAAAGCTTTTATTCAGCTCCAGAGCTGAGATGACTAAAAGCTCAAGGTCAGTAGACAGTCAAGTGAGTTGCATGTGGACATACTGCTGAAGTTATGGACTCGCCTTCTTGATGGCTCCCAGGGTGTTTTTCTGACCCGTCACTAGTCATAAGGGTTATTCATGACACTTTACACTTGTTTTTCAAACAGAACCAAGGTTCTTGAATATTTTAACATATAGGTCTTAAGCAGAATTAAGCAGAACTTCCTATACCTTAAATGCTGGAGGCTGCAAGTGAGAGAGAAATGGGGGGAAACCCCTATTCAAACTCTGTTCACTCTCCCGTTCAGTACTCACTCTCTGCCACTGTGTAATACAATATTGGGCAAGATGGACCTATGGTCTGACCCAGTCAATGGTAGTTCTTATGTTTTGTATTTAAAATAAAATTGCACAAAATAAAATAACTAAAATGAATACAGGGGAGAGCTAGTAAGGCCTTGACAAGAGACTCAGATAAATTTTATACATTGTCATATTGTGGAAAGAGAGTGTTATGGTGCAGAAAAAACATTTGGGACAAATCTTGGCAATGATATACAAATACATTTATATTATAAATATTATATACACAAACAAATTACACTCCACATTCCAAATAAGGAAGAAGTAGTAATGACATGTATTGGCTAAACCACATCATCACAGACCTTTGTTAGCATGTTTTCTCATTCCCTGATCCACAGATCTATATTGTTTCAGTACCAGAGGATGCAAAATGTATATGCCATGAACAAAGAAAGACCACTGATTCAAATATTATTAATGGTATAAGGTACAAAATACATTTTCTATAAAATCATAACATTAAGATTTTAAGATATAGGGCCAGATCCTATTTCATCTTTTGGGCACGTAAGTGCAATCCTATTCCACTCTGTTCATGCCCCCCCCCCCCCAAGTTAACATAAAGTGGATGAGCCTCCTCCAGCTTGCTGCTTTTTTTCACTTAATCTTAGGACAAGGGTGATAGTTTGCTGCAAAAGTGGGGGCATTAAGGTGTTTGCCATGAACCAAGCCAGACAAAACAGGATCACGCTTTGGCATCTAATACTTAAAACAGAATGTGGTTCCTAGCATCTTCTATCTGCCAGGACTAGAAATAAATGCTTCATCCCATTATTTAAAAAAATGTAATGCCCAATTATCTAATGTCCCTAAGCTCTTGGACCAGATTCCAAGATAAGAGATTCAAATCAATTTACTGTTTATACCATTTCTGAATATGACCCAATATCACTCGCACTGATAATCCATGAGATACTGCACCTTCATCATACTTCCAGGACTGTTTCTAGTCTTCCTCCTGGGCAATGGAGTTGTGGCATCATGCCTCTCCGAGCTTCCCTCTCAACTGAACAAAACAGGCACAATCTCTCTTGTAATGATGATATACCCCTCTGTTGCACTTGCCCAATTCCATAAGCAGAATACCCTTTAGACTCCAGTAGAGCATGCATCAACCCAAATGCTCAATGAACACACACTGTTGGATCTGATGCAGCATGCACTGGCTGATATAGACAAACCCATTCTTATAAGGATTAGGACATTATTTTGGGAAATTACTATAGTTCTTCAAAAGAAATGGGACCCACTGTCTTAACCCAATGGAAAGAAGAGTATGAAACTACAAAGTCTGGGTTGATCTCACAGCTTTACTAATCTGTTTATGTGGCCAAGCACTTACTTTGTCACTCTGATAAAAAACATCTGTAAAGGAAAAATGAAATCATTATGGTCAACTCTTATAGGTGGTGGGGAAAAACAGGGTCTCAAGAAAAAGCAGTAGAAAAAGCAAAAAAATCCCTACAAAATAAAATCCATTGCATATTCTGGATCCTCTGGACATAAAATGCAGCCAAACCAGGGGGGAACACTGATGAGCTTTTAAATAATAAATACTGTATTTACTGGTTGGAAGAAGAGGACGCTCCTTCAGTGTGAACAATTTAGAAGTTGCATTTGACCCACAGGGGTCTCCACTTGAACCATCAAGTAAATGCAAACTATATTAATTTACAAGAAGGTTCTGCTGAACACTGACCTTTCTGACTGCAGTGCTGTCATCAAGAGCCACATATCCCGATTTGCTGTCAAACATCGAGCTAAGTGATTTACACACTAGTAGCTCCTAAAGCACAACTCATCAAAAATGGGCTGATGGAAAAGGAGAAAGCCAAAGGATACTCTGGCATTGGAGACTAGAAATGTGCTGTGTGATACCTGTCAAGATGATCACTCTTAAAAAGACTGTTATGGATATACTGATGAATATAATGCCTAGCAAAGTCCATTTCTCAATACTGGATGTCAACCAACATCTGAAAGATCTCTTGTGTTACTTTAATGACAGCCTAAAGGAGGAGGGAGGGAAGGAAGAGGAAGAAATCTGAGAACTAGTCGATGCCTAGATGTGCTGAATTCAAAGTTGACCTAAGTAGCACAAGAAGAACTTGTTCAAAACGCACATAGTCTCGGCTGCCTGGAATCTCGTGCAACCACTTACGGTTGAGCAACATGGAAGGAAAACATCACCATTTTGCCCTGGTAGCATTTCACCCCTGCCCCAAATTCTGCCCAGGCAGTGTTTCACCAACATTTCACTGAGAACTTGACCTGCTAGGTTCTCCACTTGCACTCCAGCAAGTCCTCTAGCTAGGCGGAATTACTTGTTTAATAGTTTCAAACAACTAAATTACCTCTTATAGTACAGATCTGTATTCTTTAATAAAAAAAAAATAGCCCTGGACTTCTTATCTCTTTCTTTTGTAAAATTTGCTTACTTAGGAGAAAATAAGTTCAATGCTTTAAGCAGATATTGATTAAAGTTGCTGTTTGCAAAAGAAAAATGCCTGCAAGTAATTAACCCTTTGATGCTGGTGATTGCAGAGAAACTGCAGTGCCATAAATGCAGTGCTCTGTTCTCAACATCTGTTTAACAGGATTCTGCTCCCCAAATACGTTTTCATGATTTCACTCGAGGAAGCAAAAGGGGAACAAGGAAAAGGAAAAATGTACTGCTTCAACAAAAAGTAAAAAATGACCTATAATTTTAAGGTAATATAATGTAAAAAGGATGTTCTCAAGCACAAAATAAAAATAAATAAACAAAAATGAACTGGCTTAAAAATTAAAATTGTTAAAAAAGAAAGAGCTGTTAAATAATGGAATTCCTTGCCTCTGATCAGTTGCTACACTTTAATAAACTTCTTTCAACTTCAGCAACAAAGCAAGCCTTTTTTTCTTCCTTGCCCCTTAGCTAGTTTCAAGTCCTTTTAGTTTTCAGTTTCTCATTCAGCACTGTACATCGATGTAATGTTTAGGTTGCAAACACTTCAGGGACACATTTATTCATACAAAAGGTTTTCTAATGGCAGTGTTAAATAATCATAGACACATATTTTAGGTTTTCTGAAAACTTACCAGTAAATTTGCAGCTGAAACCGAACTAACACAGTAATGCTACATATTTTATTCCAAACCACAAACAAAAAGAAACCCGGTGTCTTCACAGATTTCACTGTTGATTGTTTTTCAGTTGAAGAATTTCAGAGGCTGAAATGCCCCACCTGACCCAACTCAAAGACTCCAGATCCAAGGGGGATATACCAGCGCACTTGCATTCCCCCTTTGATTCCTGCTCCACCCAAAGTTAAAAACCAACTGCTTGGCAGCGGCAGCAGCATTTCTAGTCAGGCAGTGCTGAGAGGATCCATTGGCTTCATGGCTCATTATCATCTACCTGATCCCTTCCAGGCTCTTCATTCCACACATGCTAGTGACCCTCTCCTTTTTAATGGCCTTGACTTTTCACCAAGCAAGCTGTCCTTTGTTCTTCAATTCTGTTGCTTATTACCTGCTCCTGGTAATAAAATTCCTATTCCACAGCCCTGCAGATTTTTCTTAACTCAATCCAATGAAGTTATATTTGTTTTTGTTAAAATCTTTAACTGAATAATAGATCTCTAGGCCCCCAATATATTAATAAAGCTAGTTTATTTTTAACTGGAGAAAAATGTGCTCATATGTGCTGCTCCATATGTGCTGATGAACCCCACCATCTGCACCCACTTGCAAAATGATGGAACTACCTATGAAAGGCTCCCTTTTCCTACTGGAGCTCCCACTTCTGTTCCCTCTGACCTTTCTGATGGGTCTACATGCACAACAACTGCCTACTTCACCCTTTAATTGTGCGTGTACCCAAAACAGGGTTTAGACCACTCCAAGCCTCCGCCTAATACCTATAAGAACAAGATTAACCCCAGATGATTCTTATTTGAAGATCTGTTTCCCTAAATGGAAGATAGGAAGAATTGACTGGCATTCCTCAGGCCTTTTTCCAGCAATATAGTATAGTTCGGACCATGGGCTCACAGAAAAGCAGGGCTGGAAAGGACTTTGAGAAGTTAATTAGTCCAACCCCTCTGCTCAAGGCAGGATGGCATTTGCAAGCTACTTAATACATTACAGGTTTCCCTAGCTTTATGCTGTAGATGCGTTCTTGGAAAAAGACAACTCAAATTCACATAAAGGGAACCCACTTTACAATGCAACAAATAGGGATAAGTTCCAAGATGTCGACTGTACTGGCCCCCAGACCAATTTCTACCACTTTCACAAGACAGTTTTTTTGGTACATACAAGCACAGGGCGGTATCATAACGGGGATGGCAACTACAGAAACACATGTTGCAGAGAACAAGCGAGGAGTACAGATCCGCACAGAAGACTATGCTTTGGTGCACATCACTCTCACAGCGCACCATGCAAAGCAGCTACTGTGGGCTTCCACTACTCTGATCACATAAGAGTGAGTTTATCTTGCACATAACAAATTTTTGGTATAAAAAGGGTCACTGGATAATGAACTCACAAGTACAGAACCCGCATAAAGCCAGGGAAACCTGTATTTAAAAATGGTGCATACTGTGGTCTTTAACCCAGGTGACCTGGCACAGTTGCCCATCCAAGTCAGCTACTTCCCCAACAGAGGTGCCTGCATCTGGGCACAGCCACATACCCATTCCCTAACTGAAGAGGTAGTGTCTGGGCAACAGGTTTCAATCCTATACCTAGGTTGTTGTACCCTCGGCTTGTGCTGCTACTGGCTTCCTCACAGACTCTCTGGATACCTTACCCTTTGGATATCTGGCCTGATTCTGTTTTCTTGAATATCTGGCTTGACTAGCCTCATGCTGTCTCTGACCCATTGAATCTCTGACTCAGTTCCTCAGATGTATCTCCTGGTTTCTGGCTTCCTGGGTTTCCTACACTCAGACTCGGTACACTATCCCCAGACCTGGACACCCATGGCTGGGGAAAGATGGGTTCAATTATCTTCCCAGGTTATGCTGTGGCCTAATTTTAACATGGAGAGGGACATAATTTTGATGGTCCCTGATTTCATGCAAATATATAATAAATTACACAAAGCCAGTATTGCCAACTCCCATGATTTTTGGCGTTTTTCTTAAAGTTTATGCTTTGGGAATGTGAAAAACATAGTTCCTTCTTTTATTTATTTCTGTATATATTTGATATGAATAAATAAATAAACAAATAAATAAAAGACTAATGTTTAACACACTCCTGAAGGATAGACTTTAAGAACACCACCAAAAATCATGGGGGTTGGCAATACTGCAAAGCTGAAATTTGGAGAGAGGGCATTACCAGAGTGCATTGAAAGGTATGCAATTATTTATATGTCCTTATTGAATCTAGATCAGCTAGAATCACAAAAACTGACTAGGAAACACCTTACTCTCCGATTGGCTGAGTGCTGCTCACCAATCCAAATGGAGGTGCTCACATTTGTGAAGATATAAAACAGCCACCCATGGCAATTAAACTTCATAGAAAATACATCACGGGGATAGTTCTGGAGGAGAAACTGCAGAGCAGCCCAGACTTCTGACCGGCACAATCCCATTCCAGGATAACATGCAAGCATCCTCTCAGCCACATTCGAAACAAGGTTATGTTTCAGTTTATAGATAGCTCCCCAGAGAAGCAGTATCACTGATCCTAAAATATTACTGCACTTCTAGGCCCTATCCAGTTATATTGTGTCTACATTATAAAGAGGAAATACCTCAAAACATTGGTATTAACAGCATATCACTGTTGCCAACTCTCTATTTTATAGCAAGTCTCATATATGGTACTTCACTGGAATTATGAACATCTCAGCTTTCTTGCTTTTTTTTTTTTTTTTTTTTTGCCCTTTCTAAAAAAAGTTTCTAGTCCTCATTCTAACACTCCCCCTTCCCCCTCCCACCCAAAAAAGCCTGAAACATGTGATCCAAATGTAGCCTGGAGGTTAGCATCACAAGGTAAATAAATATAGTCCAAAATTCATGTTTGTTTTTTAAATCTCAGGATTTTGAAATCAATCTCAGAATTCCTCTAGGATTTCAGCAGCTAAGTATGATCCTATTCCACCCTGATGGAGTTACTGAAAAGCCATTTCCACCTCAATTCTTTCAATGCAGCATAATCTTAGCCTTAAGACGACGGAGAACCCCACCACCTCTTGTGCTGATGGTTTTCAGGTACACCTCTTAGCTGCTTAAAATGCGGAACGAGAGGATGTGGCCCTTACAGTCGACAATGCTTTGCTGCTTATTTGCATGTTCTCAAGACTACCATGTGAACTTCCTTTTGCTAGCTTTGACAGTACTTTTTTGAAATCCTCTCTCTCTTCCTCTCACAGCCCCAGTTTGTGCTGCCTGGCTAGGGACAGACATTCAAAAAGCCTGAGTCTGAACTGATTCAAACTTTGCAGGTTAGTGTAAGCTGGGTAGGCTAAACCAGTTAGTAACGATACAGACATCTCCTCTGGACTGAAAAATTGCAGGCACATGCCTGCAGTGGCTCAGGCTAGAATCTGGGGGGCGCTACAGCAGCCCTCCATTCCCTTGCATAATGCTGAGCTAAGGGGATGTGGCCAGACCCCAGCAGTGCACTCTGATTAGGAAGGGTCCCGCCCCATCCTGACCAGCCCAGCAGGGAATTAATAACAATGTTCATCATCCCTAACTCAGTGCTTGACCCCATTAAGAAAAAAACAGAGGGACGTTACCAGCTACCTGTTGATTCTGCCTTTGTCGCATCTGCCACAGCACAGACTATAGCTAGCGTGTGGTATGCTAGGTAATGCTGAGAGGTGTCTGTGTAAGGCAGAGGGGATGGGGGAATCCCTGCTTAGCAGAGTGGGAGCAGGGGGGGGAAAAAGCCAGGCAGATGCTTGCAGTCTCTGGAGCGCCAGTCAGGAAGCAGAGAGGAGTGGCCATCCCTGCTGTGGAGCAGAGTGCCCAACCCATCCCAGAGCCTGGCAGGATGCTGGGGAAGTCTGGTTTAATTTAAACCAGCAAGGGGTCTGGGACAGACATTGCATAAAACAGTTTGACCCAAATCAGTTAGGTCTACATTCAACTAGGTTTATCTCAAACCAGTTTCAGCCATTTTCAAACTGGTTTATTTGCTCTGAACATCGGTTCCGTTACAGGTTTAAACCAGTTTCTGATCACTTAAACTGGTTTGCGTGTAATGTCTGTCCCCAGCCCCTGAGTTTAATTGTCTGGTCAAGGCTCTAACTGTGAAGTCATAAGTTCTGAATACTGTCACACTTTTCATTTAGAAAGGAAAAGTTGGGTTCTGAGGAACAAGCATATGAAGGAAAATTATGGGAAGCACATTATGATTAAATGGCTGCATCTTGAAATCTAATTTAGAAAAAAATATCATTTGCTAAGAGCCTTCAGGCATGACTAGGAAAATGTTTTATAAACTATTAAAACATCTTGTTCTACCATAATTTCCTCACTTTTGTCGTGTTTCCTTTCTTGTGCTTCTTTTCTAGCCAATCTCCCTGATCCTGACCATTACTCTATTTTTTTCCTCTTTCTCCCAGATTACCAGAAGTTCCTTAATGCTGAGGAAAATGTCCCCAAAGGCTGAAGATCTAATAAGGGGGCCAGGGGGAGGGGAGCTCACTACCCTTGACCATCCTTAGCTTGGTTTCTGCAGCAACATAAACAGAGATCACTTGGTAAAGAAGTAGGGACGGTCTGTGTCCTTTGGATGCAGTTCCTGAAAGGTGCAACAAGCAGCCACAATACCTCCTACAGAGCACCAGGTAGACTGTTCATTGTGCACAGGTGCTTTGGAGGTGGGCAGAGGAGGAAGCAGGGAGGAGCAAGGGGTGCCTGCACATATCCTGCTCCACTCCTAAGAATAACGTAGAGTGATCTCCTCTGTAGCTATGCATAGGCTTGTGCAGCATGAGCTATTGGTGGCAAACACCACTATAACTTGGATAAATATATGCTATCCAAGGCATAACCAAATTGCAGGGAAAGTTTGGATGTCAAACGTGGCCATTTTCAGGGAACTTAAGTCAAAGCTGCAGAAATATGACCGAACAGCCAAAGGCCTGTATCATAGATACCCTGTATTACAATGGCATCCTAAAACATTCACTAAGGTAACCAAATGTATTAATAGCTATTTTTCCTATAATAACTGTGGTTTTGCTAATATGTTGAAATGATTATAGGCACAAAGGCAGCCTCGAAGATGAAAAGAACAAAGCAGCCTTCTCAGGCCACAGGGCACAAGTTAGTAAATAACTGATCACGGGGTAAAAGGCAAGCCATAGAAAAGATAAGAAAACTGCCCTTCTGGTATCTCAAAAACAAATTTAATTTGATTAACAAGATCTTAATTAAAGACTGCCAGATGATTAACAGACTGGGGCCAGATACCCAAAAATAAATAAAAAAAACCTTAGCAAAGTTGATCCCTTTACTGCTTTCCCAGGGTCACTAAAGTCTGGTTCCACCCAGCTCCAAAAATTCCAGTGAAACAAAGACATTTAAATAAAACCAATCAGAGATCAATTATTAGAGCGTCAAATCAACCAAGAGACGCTTGGCCAGCAGACCTGTTCTTCCTGAATCCAAGGCTACGCAAGCATTGTCTTTATTAGTACCAATATGCCTTTGCTATTGCATATCCTAAGAAAGCTTTTGTGTTGTGACTGGAACGGTCTCATTGATCATTTAATCTATACAGCTCCTAACCACAAGTCGAATCAAAAGGTGACACCTCTCCACAGCTGCCCTAATGTACCAGGCTGCAGAGAGTAAAGAGGCCACTGCAGAGATGCTGTATCCATTGTAGAGCAATCTGTCCCCAGTAATGGTCTGGATCACATAAACAACTTCCATCCATGCATTAGGCCTGTCATGGGAGGCAGGACTCTTCTACGTACATTACCTTCATATCCTAAGCACACATGCTCAAGGGCCAGGCGCAGTGCAGTTTGTAGCTCTTTGTCAGCATAGTGGTTAAACTGCAAATCCAAAAAAAACCCTTAATATCCAAGGCAGCCAGGCAATGGTGGAGCCTTGTAGTGTGGGCTTAGACATTGCAGTCCACCTGACCGCTGGTTGCAGGTGTTCTGCAGGGCAGCTGCAACCAGGCCTGGCTTTCTGACAAGCACATGAGCTGCAGCACTTGGGACAAAGTGGCATGAGTCATGGATAGCAGAGGTTCATCTTCAACCCTGGATTCCCTTACCTTTGTAACTTTGGTTCAGACTTCAAATAACTGCTTTCATAGATTTCATAGACATTTGGGCTGGAAAGAACACCGGAGGATCATCGAGTCCAGCCCCATGCCCCATGGGCAGGAAGTCAACAGGGATCATAGGATCCCAGAAAGATAAGCATCCAAATGCATCTTGAAGGCATTCAAAGTAGGTGCTTGAACCACCTTTGATGGCAGTCTATTCCAAACCTGGCGGGCTCGGACAGTAAAGAAGTTCTTCCTTATGTCCAGCCTGAATTGGCCACAGAGGAGTTTGTGACCGTTTGACTTTGTCATCCCTTGGGGTGCTCTGGTGAACAGACATTCCCCCAGATCCCGGTGAGCACCCCGATAAACTTATAGGTGGCCATCAGATCACCCCTGAGTCTGCGCTTTTCTAGGCTGAAGAGTCCCATGGCTCTCAGCTGTTATTTTCCTTTACTATTTTTTTCATTCAGTACTTGCAGAATTTTACTATCTGCACTGAAAACAGCCACGAGATTGCGATAGCTTGCAAACGTGTAAGATATATGTCACATCACTGCATTTTCGGTTCGCTCTTGCTCCCGATCCTTCTAAAATGGATAGAAAATAACTCGGATATCATTTGCTCTTCATTAAGAGAATGCAGTTCTCTCTTCCTATGCTGCTTTACGTTATAATTAAAAAATAGCTCAACTGATTTTTCTTTTCTTTGCCAATACCCAGAACAGTGCAAGACAAGAGAATCACAAATAAATAAAAATTCCATTTTGTACATTTATACATACACAAATGCATGTCTCTCCATGTGAATTATAATTCACACACAAATTTCACTGGCACAGGAGAGAAGCAACACAATTCAGGTGAGTAACAATTTTTTAGAAGAAACTCCTCTAGAAAAAAGTTAAGTTTAATTGTCTTTCAGCTCTGTTATGTAATAAATGTCTATTAATGTTTAGCAGCAAATTGGGTTTTAATGATCAATGCTATTTTTGGCTGGAGGGTGACATGTAGTTTAAGTATAAAACAGATTTATGTTTTACACCAAGTTGATTTTCTTGGATGACTCTCCTTGACTTAACCTCTTCACACCCCACAAGACAGTTAATATAATTTTATTTCTAATAGACTGCAAAGCAATAGGACCATATTTGCCACCACTGATGTTTTCAATGAGAAATAAAATCAATGAGGTTTAAGCTGAAGATAAGTACAAGTGATTACTTAAGTGTAAGTGGCTTGGAAAATATTAGGGGAGTTACATTACTCAACCAAATGATACAAATTAAGAAGTAGTCTTGGTAAAATAGGACCCATGAACAATGCCTGACCTTGCCTAGTTGAAGATCTCTCATCTAAAACAAGAATCTTGCAGAGACTCTCTAAAGCTAGGAATTGACAAGCAAGCAAGTTGGAGGTAACTCTCAATGCAAGTAGCAACCCTGACATATAGGAGTATAGGCCTGGATAGGGCCTCCTTGGATATCAAATCCAGCCCCCTGCATTCGCAGGCAATCATTTATCCAACTGGACCTAGACATTGCTCCCTTCAAACTCTCACACACCACAAGACACAAAACTAGAAACACTAAAACCAGTCTATGACATGCCACAAGTGAAAGCAGCAGAGAGGAAGAACCATCATTACTGTGCCACTGACGTGGAAGATAAATAATTTGTTACTAAATGCTCAGCGGGTCCCAGAAGAGGATTATCTCCCACACTGCAGAGAAGATGGAAAACCCTTAGTCCTTACCATGTGATCTGAGGAATAAATTCCTCCCTTCCTAAGATTTCAGCTTGCATGGGGGAGACAGAGGACCTACCCAGGAATTTTCTAGGTAATATCAAGCCACACCAGTGGATCCCTAGACTTGGTTGTCATGAATGTCCGATTCAGAAGGCGAAAACCTCTCAGAAACCAATATAGCATTCACAAGGGGTGGGGGCAGAATTCCTTCATGGCCCCGGCAGATGGCTAGAAAAAAGCCCTAAAGCCAGGGATCACCAAGCACTTATCTCATTGCAAAAGAATTACTTCTGTACCTCAACACAGAATTGCAAATAACTTGAATATATGATAATAGTTAAACCACAAACTCTGGGTGTCTATACACATGCTCCAGGGTGAAGCAGAGGGGATGTGGTGCTTTAATTGGAGCAGAGAGCTGCTCCAATTAAAGCACCTGCAGCATCACATGCATTTGCATCCCATGCTTCAAAATGTGTTCATAACCATTTCATAGCCATTTGGTCTTGTGCCAGCATTGTGCCAGTATTCCACACTGGAAAGCTCACTCATCTTCGATTTCTGACATAAAATGCCCAAAGTCAATGGATCAGCCCACCAGCACATATGGGAGAAAAACACAAACAGCATTTTTATGCTCATCATTTGGAGGAGCAGCTGAGTAAGCCAATGTCAGCACTGCAGAAAGTACTGTAGATGAGAAAGACAGGTAATGTTGGAAAAAAATTCTGGGTCAGGAAAAAAAGCAGCATATGAAAATATGTCTTCCAATAGCTATTAAACCTAGGCATCAGCTGTGGTATTTCCACTGATTTAAATAAGCAGTTGTAAAAGAAATACAGAATGGTCAAGATTTGGCTACAAATTACAAACATTTACTGCTCCCTGAAGGAAAAACCAGTGTAGTACCAACAAAAAATGCTATTTTCCGGATTTAAACAGGCTAATGATCTCTTTCATGCTGTAATTAAAATTAGGCATGGCTCCTTTGATTTTGGAAACAAGAATGATTTAGCTCTTGCATCAATTTTTCTGCATAGGCATATTACTTATTCCCATATTTACTCAAAATGAAGACGACCCTGACTTTAAGACAACCCTCCAGTAATTAAAATTCTGTGTATGGAAAAATTATGAACGTGTTATAATTTTCCAGGTACAGAAACTAATTACTGGAGGATGATATTAAATTCAACCCCCACCCCTCCTGACACAGTGCTACAACAGGAAAAGCAGTGATGGGGGGTGTCAGAAATCCCTTTTGCTCTCTGCCCCCCTGCAACTTCTCCCCACTCCCCATAGTCTCTCCCTCTTCCCCACTCCCCTGTTATTACGAGATGCTGCTCAGGCTCCTTTCCCTCCCAGAGCGCAGTACAGGGAAGCACAGCCATTGCTGGCTTTCACGCAGCAGCAACAATACCACTGACTGGCCAGGCACTGGATGTAGTTTTCCATGTGCTCTGTGCCTGGGGGGAATGCAGTCTGAGCCATAGCCAAGCTGTTTTTGACAGTAAAGGAAGGAAGCAGGCAGAAGCTGAAGAGGGCAAGTGGACGATGGTCAGGCAGCTGCTGTGGGTCTGACTAGCCCCAACTTAGGCTCAGGGCCAGAGTCAGAGCCACAACAACCAGCTGCCGCCCCCCACCCCCACCTGGTAATCTGTTAAGGGCTGCAGACAAAGTCCTTCAGAATACATCGTTTTAATAAAATATAGATTAAAAAAAATCATATACTAAAAAACCAAACATCTACCATATTTTATTTCAAAAAATAATTTTTATCCTGATTTATGCGTTTTTGAGGAGTGTAGATAGAGGTGACTGCATAATCGCGCAAAATAAAGTCTTACTCTTGTATTATGGGGGTGGGGAAGGGGCACGCATGTGCATTGGGGCTGCCCGTGCATTCGGTCTTGGGAGCTGGCCCGGGCGGGGAGGGGGGATATGTATAGCAGAGCTCACCCAGGTGGTGTGCTGCAGATGCAGTCTGCCCTGCCCCATCCTGCAGCTGCCCCCACAGGACTCTGCATGGACCAAGCCCTGGTCACTCCCACCCAGGGCAGCCCACATACCACACTATTGCCTGTGCCTGCCAGTGGCAAACGGTTCTGGCCAGTGCACACAGCTCCCTGGTACTACTCAGCTCTTCCTCCTCCTCCACTTGTCCCTGCTGTGCCACTCCAGGCATCAGGTAGCAGGGGGAAAAGCAGAGGCCATGGAGACGCATGCCAGGCACCACAGGTCCAGCCAGCTCCTACCCCAGTGTTTGTGGTTCCAGCTCCCAGCAGCTTTCCACCCATCTGCCCGCTCACAAGTGGCTACTTATTGTGCTGGGTAGATGGATTGGGTCGAAAGCACCAGGGTGCTGGACCTGCAGCACTGCATGCTGGGGCAGGAGCCACCTGGCTGCAGCTTCCTCTATATCTGTCTGGGTATGCAGTGCCCAGCATACATCCCCAAAGCCACCACCACTTTCCCACATTACCTGCTGCCCAGAATGGCAGCAAGGGCAGGAGGAAGAGCAGCTGGAGGTGGGGGAGACAAGCTATATTGGGAAGCTGTGCACACTAGCCAGGGCTGGAGCTGGGGCCATATGCAGGCATGGGCAGAAGTATGGCACAAACTGCCCTCGTGGGAATGAGTGGGGCTTGGCTCTTTGTGGAGTGCCATGGGAGCTGTGGACCAGATGCAATGAATTGTTAGGTGCCCACCTGCAGGCTCAATCCAATTAGTTGGAGGACTGCCCAAATATTTCAAATGAGAAATGGAGATATGGACAGATTAAAGCTGTGTTTTTCAAACTTTAAAGTTAGTTGCCTGAATCCAAACTTAGGTACCTAAATAACTGGGCTTATATTAATTTGGCTTTAGCGACAGCATCAACATGTCGAGCACTTCTGAAGTAAGGCCACATATCTTGGAGCCTGAATATGAGCACAGTAGCTCAGCTCTGGCATTTTTTGGAATGCTTTGATCTCTAGCTCCAGCTTCACAAAGATATTCAGACACCCAACTCGCACTGATTTTAAGAGGGTGAACATCTAAACACCTTCACCTCTGAGGAATCACTAAAGCTGAGATCTTCTGCTACAAACAGGCTGCACTCAGAACAGAAATGTAACCCAGTTCCAAGTCCCAGGGCAGAGTCTAACCAAGGATGACCCTTTCTGTCCCTTCAACCTCTCTGTTATGTTCATTATTTTATGAAGGCTCAGTCACGTTTAAAGAGATAAAGAAGTTACAGTACTTTCAACTTTATCACATACTGGCTATTCACATAGGGGCTAGGGTGGCGTGGGCACTAAAGCACACCAGAGGTCACAATTTTGAGGCCACAGAAGAAGCAATCATGGTGCCGCCTGTCAGATGCCAGTCGATCTGAGACTTCTGGTAAATACTTTGTCACAAGGACATGAAAAGGGAAAAGAAAAGAATGCTATTTACATATTTTGGCTTTTTGCATAGTTCCTCATAGAACAAAAGCATTTCCTACACAATCCAATTTTCCCCTGCTATTTGAATTGTGGCTTTTAGCATATTTTGCTTCACTGCATTTTGCATAACCAAAACTAGAAAAAGTAAGTCAAGGTTTGTTTAACTCAACAATTCACAGATTGAGCAGTGTGTGGAAAGAGATTTCTGCTGAGAACACATGATTTGTCATACTATTTCAGATTATGAAATATCGTTCTAATTTGACAAATGTTTATTTCAGGTGTTTTGTTCTATTAAATTACAAAGAATATTTTGTATTTTTGGACACATACTTAATGTTTCCTGTCCTAACCATCATATTGGCCACATCAAATCATTCATTTATGTCTGAAAGAGAGAAGTAGGGGTGCATCAATAAAGATTTTCTTGGCCGATACCGATGGCTGATGATTAACCACCAATATCAGCCAATACTGACCTGGTAGGTGATTTACAGGAATGCAACCCAGCAGCTTGAAGAGCAGCTTCCTACCAGTAAGTCTGTGGGAGGGAAGGGGCACTAGGAGGGCAGATGGAGGGATGGGGGTAGGGGTGGAGTGGGGTAGGTTCTGCCCAGCCATGGTGGTGAGTGAGACCCCAGGAGCAGGAAAGAGCTGTGGGTAACTCATCTGGGAGGCCCAGGTGGTAGGTAGCTCCCTGCCACTGCACCCCTGCACCCAGGGGAGGCATAGTGGATATGTGCCCTCCTGGACATGTGCGCAGGACAAGTGTGTGCTGCTCACTGTGGGTTCAGGACCAGGGGCCAATGACTGCACCAGACTCTTCCCAGTAGGAGGGCTGTGCTCGGGGTGGGCGGGGATGGAGCAGGTGATGGCAGCACAAGGAGGGGTGCCTATGGGGTGGGTTACAGCCCCCGCAAAATTCCCCATAGCTACTCCTCCCAGTGCTTCCACCACCTGCTCTTCCCCTGCGCACCCCAAGAGCAGCCCTAGCCCAGCCTCCCAGCCTGGAAGAGGTCAATGCAGCCCTTGGCCCTAAGCACACAGCAGGCAAGCCACCTCCACCCCACAAATGAATCTGGAGGGTGTATGCCCCCCATTTTTACCCCCTGGATGAGCCACCGACAGCTCCATCCTACCCCTGGGGTCTCATTCACCACCCCAGCTGGGCAGCGCCTGCCCCTACAGCCCCTCCCTCACTCACTCCAGAGGCTTTGATCTGCCCCTCCACATGCTCCTTCCCTCCCTTCCACAGACTTACTGGTCACTCTCCAAGCTGCTGGGCTGCACTCCTGGCTGCGTGCATGCTGCAGTTGCATGCATACATGGGTGCATACACGTGGCATTTATCAATGACGTTATTGGTTACCGTGGACAAAAAAAGCCGACTGCCAATAATGCTAATTTTTCTTTTATTGGTGCTGATCCAATATGTCACTGATATATCAGTGCCCCTATGGAGAGAACAGATTTGTGATGTGTGGGATTTTCTTTTCATTGTTCATATGCACATGGTCAAGTATCAGGGCACTGTGATGCACAAGATATGACTGAACAGCAATTGCCATAACTTTCAATTTATTTGTCAGTAGTGTTTAAGTCCCAGTGGAGAAATGCCTGGAGTGAC
Source organism: Caiman crocodilus (assembly GCA_030014935.1). NCBI lineage: Eukaryota > Metazoa > Chordata > Crocodylia > Alligatoridae > Caiman > Caiman crocodilus. The sequence continues at coordinate 27,645,637 of JAGPOW010000229.1, forward strand.
TGCAGCAGTACCACATTACAATCAGAAATTATGCTACCTTTTCCCAGTCTGTTTTTTGTTTGTTTCTTTTTTATTTCTTATAGTTTATTAGTCCACTTGATTGCATAATTTTGATGGAAAAAAGGCTATGCAAATAATAGCAATCTAATATGCCTATAAATGAATTTCAGCCTCCCAACCACTCACAAGTCTTCCACAGTTACTCTTGTCAAGCAGAATTTCATAGACCTAACTAGGCTTAACCTGGTCCCCACAGAAGTCAATATCAAGACTCCTAGGGGCCATGTCCAGATGAGCTCAGCCGTGCAGTATGTGGCACCACAGACACGTCTGCTACACCATATATTCAGGTGTCCTCTGTGATGGGAGTGGGGAGGGGTTGCGGGGAGATTGATCCTGAGAGATCACAGGGTCAAAAAAAACCATGCAAAAAAAAAGTGGGGAAGCACACATCAGGGCAGCATGCACCACCCAGAAAAGGAGCCTGGCTGGCTGGAGCCATTCTTTAGCTGCTGGCCAGGCTCCAAGTGACAGCATTGCCACAGCTGCAGCTCCTCAAGGTCCTTAAATAAGGCTGCTGGGACAGCATAGTTTCTGGGCCCAGCCTCCCAGAGGGTGCGTGGCACTGACACTCCCCAGGGACAAATCTCAGAGGCTCAAGGTATGCTGCTGCTTCTTGTCCCTGGGGAAACAAATGTCCATGTTCATGTGGATGTGGCCAGTAGGACTGTGCGAAGCTTCAGGTGGTGATTCAATTTGGAGAAGATTCAGCCCAATTTGGTTTCCAAATCTCCAAATTCAAATCTAATTAGGGGGGCAATTTAAAGGTCTGAATCAATTCAAAGGTCTCCGAATCGTTGGAAAAGATTCGAAGAGCTTTGATGATTTGGGCCGTTCCTGGAGCTGACTCCGAACTGGTAAGTACTAGAGGCAGAGGAAAGGGGGCTGGGGCAGGGGACCATGGAGGACCCCTCCCCCCAACCTTCCCACTCTCCCCTGCCATCAGTAGGGAAGAAGTCAAAATGTTTGGCCAACCATCTGAACTGTGTTGTCCTGGGGTGAGGCCACAACAAGTCTACTGATCCCAAAAATCAGACTTTAGCCCACAGACTGATACAGCATCACTGATAAATAAAATTGCTTTTCATTTGGAAAGCTGAAAAAGCATTTGATTACCACAAGAACCACCACACTAACCATTAAAAACCAACTGCCCCCTGGCTGCAATAACAAGAACCAGAAAGAATGCACTTTTTTTGTTTTTTTAAGATAAAGACCAACTTTTCCAACTGAAACTATGAGGGAGTTTTAGAAACACAGATCTTATTAATCAAGCTGGAATTTTGCCATAAACTGTAGGTTAAAATCCCTGTTCTTGAAACATGTCATGGAATTTTTTAACAACCATATGTGGTCAGGATTACAGCTAAAAGATTAACAGTCTAACATTTTGAGTTTTTTTAAAGAGAAAATTCTCTTTAAAAATACTGCTCTTAGTAAGCAGGTGTCCTTTTTAAAAGGTACTATAAAATTTCTAAACAATAAAACGTTTGGGTGGGTGAAAGGCTAAAATTAATTAATTCCTTGAGTGCTTTCTTACAGAAATTAATTGCTAGGACAATCAGGACATACGTGATTTTTAAGAAGTGAACTGTGATGGGTAGCTGAACAAGGAATGTGAAATACTCTCCCTGCTTGTCATGCCTCCTAGCCACAGGATCAGCAGCAATGGGCCAAAAGAGAATATACACCTCTTTTGAAATCAGCCATCTAAGATGTGCCTGCCCAGATAAGCCTCAAATTAAACACTTTCCTTAATAGCCCATTATAGCATATTATTTATTAAAAGATCCAAGGGGAATCAAAGGCTGCTCCTACCAAGGGAAGGTATCTAAGATTCCCGAAGATGACATGATTTCTGCTCTAACACTGGACAGAAAGGCTGTAACTACATTTTTCTTTCACACTATTTGTAGTTGCATTTATATTTGTAACTGAGTTCAGACATGAGTACAACTGGAATAGTTTAATATCATGAGCCCCATAATACATATATTATTCTTAAAAGTGTTTGGGAGAGATGTGGCAGTGACAATCCAGGAAATATGAGAAAAACAAGGATTTTTGTGGGTCGTATATTTTATTGGACCCACTACATGGATGGGGCAGACTTAGAGAAGTTTTCAAACACAGTGTATTCTTGTTCAGTTCCTACATATTTTTTTTTCTTTTTTCCTCTTTTTAATTTTTTATAGCAAAGGTGGAACTTTTTTACTCTGATGCTTTTCCCACGCAGATTTTTCCCCACTGTAGGTTAAGAGGTAGACAGTGCTTATTAGAAAACTGTACTTATTTTAACTAAGCCACTCTCCACTTTCTTTTTTTAATATAAAGTTGGGTCTTGCAAAGACTGAAGCATGTTCATAACTCTTACATTGTGAGCTGTCCCACAGAAGTCAGAGGGATGAGTCATGAGCTGGGATTTTCAGAAAGGAGCCTATTTACCTGCCTAAATCCTGCAGAAATTCACATTTTAACCAATCTTTGCAGTGTTAACCATTAGATGCAACACCCTCATTATTAGTCCCATTTACAGTTGGCAAAATTTGAGGTATTTTACCTAAATTTGAAACTTTAATGATGTCATCATTTTAAAACTGTGACTATTTATAAATAGAATTTAAAAAGTACAGTTTCAAAATAGCAGACAATCAACAATGCAAAGCAAAGACATAATTTAATAACTACTGTCTGTTGCAATCAGAAACTATTAGAAGTCTAAGGGACATATCACTGGGACTCCAAGACGGACACCAAATTATACTTAGGAACTGGAAAGGGCTTGCTGGACCACTAAGCTCTGTCCCCAGGCAGGTACATATTTTTTTTGTTATAAATATATTATGTAAGAATATATATACAATGTCTCACTGAACAGCCATCTGGATATTCCAACACTTCCTAACAGGACTTTTATCTTATTCCCTAATGCATTTATAGAGGTGCCAGAGTACCATATTTTCTTTCATAAACATGCACTTTCCTGTCCTCCTCCCCCTCCAAACCCCCCCACCTCAGGAAGAAAAAAAGGCTGCTGGAAATTGAGATGTGCATTAAATGCAATAAATAAGGTAAGAGCAGCTTCTGCCACTTACCAGATAAAAGTGAAAGTAATCTGCATTAGATTTTCAGGGAAAATAACAATGGGTAGGCTCCTATCCCTAACTGAACTACTTAATTACTTACTATAAGGAAAAATACCGGTTTTTCTTCATTCTGCGATTCAAAAATATGTTTGCAAAAATCACTATATGCAAGAAAACAAGGTATGTGGGTTGCTTCTGAGGTTAGTCTCAAATCCAGAGCTTTAATCTAGCACAAGCAAAATAACTTACCAGTCAATGTGAAATGGTTAATATGAGATAGCATGTCTGATTCCAGAGAAGTAATTAAACACCTTTGGCAACTATACAGCAAGTTAATTAGCTTGATGTATTGGAGTCTGCTGTGAAATTTTGCAAGCAAGTGCCATTACTGACCAAAATTTGTTCCATATATAAGATGATGGTCACATGAAGTAAACGTGAAGGAGGGGACATTCACATACATGTCTGAAAATATGACCTTCTTGTCCATTTTTCCACCTCATGGATAAGAATTTCACAAGTGATCAATATTAGTCTAACTCTGCTCCTTTTAGGCCAATGGTAAAAATTCTGCCGATTGCCATGGGAGCAGAGTATGGAACTAAAGCACTGTATTTAATGATCAGAGCAGCAAAAGAAACTAGAATAAAAGTGATACTTTAGTCAGTAATCTGAAAAACCACAAAGGACAAACAGAGGTGATTATTGTTTATCATATTTTCTATTTGATTTATTTTGCTATGAAGAAAATTCTAAGCTAAGCTGCTAATGTTTTGTTAAAGCAATCAGTCCTTTGTCTGTGCTTTTCTCTTTGTAAGAGATATTCACAAGGACAAACCAGGAACAGTGGTCTTCAAAAGTAACCCAAATTGGCAAATTGTGCAGAAAGATATATAGTGTCATTGTTTAGCACTTGGCTCCAGCCAGGAACTGAGCAAGAGAGAACACAGATCGACTATGATGGGAAATCTATTAGATGTAACAAAGCCAACTGATGGCAAAAAAATCAAACATTAAGGTCCTTTCACCCAATGCTTACCTTACGTTTATAGCAGCCTCTCTCTCTCTAGAATGGCAATAAGTGAAAAGACCCCAAAACAAGCAATATCTAAATTGCAAAAGAAAAATCTATTTCAATTAAAGGAAGGTCAAGATCTTTAGTTAATCTCAGTTTACCAACAAAAATAGAAAATGAGATTCCTGAAATTAATTTTCTGCAAAGTAACATTCTTCAATTCAGGTTTCAGACAGGTTATCTCTATTCTATCGTCTCATTACAGAGGCAGTCCAGTCATTTGGGCTTTTTCATCTTGTTTTGTTTGTGGGGAGGATGGCATGGGGAAAGGGGTCACCAAGTTTTGTTTGCTTGCTTTTGCTTCCATCTGTTTGCCAGTGCAGAAGGTATTCCATAATGCCTTCTAGTCTCACTGCCCCAGCTCCTCCCTGTCTAATCCCCAGCTGACCTTAGGCTACAACTAACACAAGTTTAGTTATTCTAGTCCAGGGGGTGGCAGCGTTTTGGGCAGGGTGCTAAAAACACCTGCAATCCCCACTTGGAATTGTTGGCGTGCAAGGGGTGGACAGCTGGGCACCCGTGAGGGGCTTGATCCTTGTTGTGGCAGGGCAACTCTGGCCCCTTCTACACCGTCTACCCTGAGACATGTGTGCCAAGTAAAATGCCTTTGCATGCCATGCTCCAGCACCCATGCCAGGGAAGGGGGGTGGAGCTATCCCTGTTCCAGTTCAGTTCTTAGCTGAGTATGCTGCAGCTAAGTCGAAACAGCAAATACCCAGCCAAAGCCTGTCTCATAAATAAGAAAGCTACAGCAGCATCTAAGAAGCATAGTCGAGCATTATGAGCACCCTATAGGTCCATTGACAATGGCTTAGAGAAGTTTGGTTAGTAAAACTGAGGCATTAAACCCCAGTAGGTTTAAACCCCAAGGTGGCTCCTGTGGCAGGTCAGAAGAGGGCAAGAGCAACGGAGCCAGAGTCTTAACAAGGAGTCCCACATATGTGTACAGCTGATGGCTCCAAACAGCTCTACCGCAGGAGCTGAGATAAGAGAGCGCAAAGTGCAGTCTTGGAAAACGCTTGCTGCTGAAAGGGCCCCGGGAGCTTACCGAAGGTGTAGGAGGTGCCTGTATGCGTAGGGTGACCATACATCCGAGTTTGGCTAGGAGTGTCCTAGATTTTGTAGGCGAGTCCCAGCTGGTTGGTAAAAAGTCAGAGGCAGGGGCAGGCAGGCTGGGGCACCAGGCACAATCTGGTGGGGAGGAAGAGTGGTGTGTTGCTCCAGATACTTGGGCAAGCAGGCACCACTGCTGTTGTGCGGGAGCAAGATAGGAGGACTGGAGCAGTGTCCAGCCCAGACCGCCCCCCACCTCCTGCTGCTGCTCAGGAAGAGTCAGGCTGGGCACGCACCCTGCCGCTCCATCTCCCTGCTGAATTGCATCTCGCGCCCCTGCCCACGGCAGTGTCGTTGACTTGTTGGGGGGGAAGGGAGAACAAATCCAGCAGTGTCCTGGATTTCCTTAAAAGTAATATGGTCACCCTATGTAATGCTTCCTCTGCCAGCTGCCAAGAAAGGGCAAAAACCTTACTTCACTACACAGGTATGAATTAACTACAGAGGGGGGCAGACAGCCCTGCTTGACACGAAGGGACTTTAGGAATGAACACACTCAAGATTTTGCAGTCAAAGTGAAAGATGGGGAATATTATGAATATGCACACTTTTGTATAACCAAGGAGGCACTTAGCAAAAAACTTTTATATAAATGCAAGTATTTGTTCTCCATCCATGAGGAACCATCCTGATTACAGAGATAACACAGCACAATCTGCAGGATGCATCTTCTGAAAGGGAGCAGGTTATGAAACCTTTAGGACATTTCGCTCCTCCTCACTGTTTCACCTTTAGACCAATCTGATCTACCTTAAAATGAAAAATGTCAAGTCTTCAGAATTTTTTTTTTTTTTAAATGAGCCTGAGGAGCAAGTCACAATGTTTGCCAGGGGTTCATTTTATCCAAGTCATGGACATCACCCCACGTTCCCTCCAGAGCAGATGGATTTTATTAAGGTTCTCCCAAAGCTTTCCCATTAAGGACTGTAGTGGTCTCAGGGTTTCCAGAGACTGCATTTGGGTTCCACTGATGCCATCAAGGACAGGTCGATTGTATTAAAGATTTTTAAAAAAGGCAAACATTTTTAAACATTTATTATTATTATTTTTCATGTTTTGCCCGCTCTGCATTCAGGGAGAACCTCAGAAATCTGCATCTATCTCAGACCTTGCAAACCAGAGCGTCAAGGCTGGAAGCAAGAGCTGATACCCCACCTCTGTAGCTGGAAAATGCAAGGAATTCACATCATCTTATTTCACTAATGCTCCCACTACTCACACACTTTCTGGAGTAAGGACTGGACTGGACTTCTCTATTACCTCCTGATAAAACCCTGAGACCAACGCATGACATAGTGAGGGTGAGTGTGTAACAACAAGCCTCCCTTTCATTTCAACCTTGATAGTCAATTCCCAATGACAGAATCCCTACACACAGCACCCACTCTCAGCTTAGCACCTTCTGCAGCATCCCCTGCCTTACACATCCTCTACCATTAGCACAGTTAAAACTTCTGTGCGGCATTGTCCACCCAGTCCTACTCCAAAATCTAGCAACTAATTTACAGCAGCACTCTACCAACACACTATTTCTACTTCTTGCCATGGGCCCAAGCCTCCAATTCCTTGCATGCAACAAAGGTCATAGAAAGAAACATCGCGTTGTAGGGTGGTTGAGAAGCCCGGGATGGTATCTTAGGATATGGTTCCCCGAAAAACAATGTACACCTTTAATAAGTGAAAAGCGGTAAAAGCATTACAAATTCAGTCAAGGGGCCATTTTGCCATCCGTTTCTCACCATTATCTGACTACCAAGCTCTCACCTACTCGGCTAGTGTGGCCAGAAGCAGAAAAACCCCTTGCTACAGACAGCCCAAAGCAGGCTTTTTAACATGCTGCCCCTCATTTTGGGGCTACTGAAACAAAAGAGAAACAAGAAAGCAAGGAAGAAGATTGGTGTCACAGTAATGTTACCATCAAATAGCACATAATCAGTTGAAGCAAGCTCCTCTGTGAGGCTCTCTCTTTTGCCTGTCTATGTATTTTAGTGCCACCTGCACTGAAACATTCACAAATGTTTAACTTTCAAAATGCTCATACAGACATTCAGGGAGGTTAGAGGGAGACTAGATCACATTAAAAATGGCCACCCAGTCTAACTTTGTTTGCTCAGATGCAAACTTTCCACTTAAATCCCTAGTTAGGCCCATCTATGTGTGAAGTGCTAGGACAGATAGATCAGTCTAAAAATGGCTGACTTGATCTAAATTAACCCTACATCTGAGGCAGTCTAACTTAGATCAGATTAGTGATTTTTAGACCAATCTAACATTCCTGAACTTCTGTACAGTTCCCAGTACAGTCCTAAGACTGGGACAGCCCAGCTGCTGGCCCCAGCCCTGGGCTGCACTTTCCTACCCACCCTCGTGGCACTGGGCTATTTCTACAGACAACTCGCACACCCCTGCCAAGGACCAACCAGCCCCTGCCCCCTCCTCCCCTCCACCCCCAGCCCAGTAAATTCCCAAACCCATAAGCCATTCCTAGTACCAGCTTTATATGCATTTGCAAATGCCAGGAGCTGAGGAAGTATCAGTGGGGTGGGAGAAAAGGGACGAGCTTCAGAGGCTAAAAATAGCTAAGAGAACTCCCCCCCATGCTCCAGACCCCGCAAGCCTCACACTACTGCAAAACCCTCCCGTACCCCACCAACCCCCTATTGATCCCACCTACCCCCTGAACCCCACTCCCTCCTGCAGCACTGCCTGATCCCTCGATCCCTCCTGCAGCCCCCCTTGCCCCCAATACTCCCATGAATGCTGCCTGCCCCTCCAATACCCCTGATCCCTCCTGTGGAACCTGCTTGCCCCCTGATCCCCCAACCCTCCCCCCATTCCAACTTACCTTGGATCAGGTAGCCATTTTTAACTCGATCTAAACATCCTGAATGTCTGTACACAGCCAAAGAGGGCAGATGTGAGACTTGCATGCCTTTTTCCCCCCTTGCTGATTTTTCTGTAACCCAATTTGAGTCTTACTACTCTCATTTCAGAACAGTCAATGTCGGGTAGACTCCGCTAGAATATATCTCTATGTATGACCAAACGGTTTGAGCTCTAGAGACTCAAAACTCAAAGCAAGAGAAACTAGTATTGAAGCCAGTAGCACCGGATAGCTTATAAGAAAGGCATCCTGGAGTTAGTTAGCGCAGCATTTTTTTTTAATCAGTCTGACTACCTTTCTCCCCACAGTGTCACAGTACCTTTACAGCAAAGGAACCCAGAACCTCCGGCTCCTTTTAGAATATCAGCCCCTGAGCTGCATGATTTTATCTGGTTTCAGCCTCAATGTCATTCAAACTGTTCGCCCCAGCTCATAAAGCTGCGGTCACGTATATAGTTTCATAAAATAACCACAGTTTATGCTAGAAGACGACATTAGATTTTAGCCTTTCTTACTGTCACTCTACAGCTCAAAGGTGCGATTTAAAATGACCAAATCTGAAAAAAAAAAAATACAGTGACCACCCTCAGAAATGCTTCCTTTTCTTTGTAAGTGAATAATGTCGGCACAGCATTCCCCCCCATACCACACACAGAGAAATGCCAGAAACATCACATTCATGTTTTCTAGTTATCTGGGGAAAAATTGAAAAGTTTTTTTTAAAGGATAACCAGCATAGTGAAAGCTCATCTTACAAATCCAACAATTCTGTCACTAGGCCTTGGCAATTCCAAAGGGAATCCATCTGAAAGTCGCTCTGAATTGCAGACGTATGAATTCTATCTTCATGGCATACAGCAAACCTATGTTGTAGTGATACAGAAAAAGAAAAATCAATACTGTTCAGGGACAATATTGATAAACCTCTAACCAAGAGACCTGTGGTGTAAGCCTGTGAATTCTTTAATGGCTCCAGCTCCATCTTACTTCTTTCTGCTTGGTATCGTATAGTTATAGCTTATTCTCTCCAGTTTCTGGAATATTTTATTCCCTTAAAAACCAAAACTGAACTGGAGACTCAAACTCTAATTAATACATGATTTCAGTTGTATTAAAAGTATCACTCAGAAAATTGCACAGGAACTTTGCTGGGGCAATCCTGCTTTTCAAATGTGTCAAAATACTCTAGTTTGAGAATAAAACAGGTTTTAATTGATTCTTCTACATCTTTATGAGGATGAAAACATAATTATGACAATCTGAGATAACTAAACAAGGCAGTGATGAATAGTGCAGTGATATGCTATGACTTTGATTGGCAGACAATTGTTCTTGTTGAGAACAGGGAGCATGCATGAAGAAAATAGAAACACATGCATTAAACTGCATTTAAATCAATGCATCAGTGCATTCCTCAAACAGGAATTAAAATCAGATTTACTGAATTCTGCTCAACTGTTATCCTGTTTGCTGGTACACCTTTTGCTTACCCACCCAAAAGAAAATTTCTGTTTAACTTATTGCTTATTTCAGAGCATGTTTTGGGGGTCTCTTTTTCCTTCCCTTAAAGCATCAGTTAATTTGAGTACCATGGGCACATGCATGCGACACAGTGCTAGGCGTTTGTAAAAGCACCCAGCACTGTGTCATATGCATTTGTATAAACAGATGTGTGTCAGCACTGAGAAAATGGCAGTGGCACGCTCTTGAACTAAAACGTATCAAAGGTGTTTTAGTTTCAAAGTGCATCACCATTTTCTTAGCGCCGACGTGCATTTTGCCATTTAGACAAATACATGCGGCACAGCGCTTAGTGCATCGGTTTGCGTGCGCAGCAGACTCAATTAATCGAATCTGCTCCGACGCACTGGATTTCTGGCATGTCGGAGCGGACAAACCTATTTATAAATGCCCAAAAGCTGAATCATCTTAATCCTACAGCGTTCATGGATACAGTCGGGATAAACTACATAGCTAGAATTGCACATAAACCATGAATTACTGCAGGGCTGTCCAACTGCCAGCTTGCTGGCTGCATGGGGTTACTGCAAGGCCTGCAGACTTCTGCCTAGCTGCCGTTTCCCTCACTGTTCCTGCACTAATGGCAGTTCGTGTCTCTGGGGTCACCCTTGGTCCCTGGCTACTGCTTCCAGCCCTTAATCCCGAGGACTGGGCCACACAGTGGAAGGACCCAGAGTGCCCCTCTGGCACATACAGCAGGAAAGGAGGGGCAGGGGAGGGTGCCTATGGCGGGTGCATGGCAAGGGAGGGAGCCAGGCTGCACATGGAGACAGAGGGGTGAACTCCCCACGTGGTGTGCCTGGACCGGAGTGGGGTGGGGTGGTCTGCGTGTGCAGCAGGAGGAGCTGGCTTGGCTGGGCTGTATGTGGCAAGTGGCCCCCAGGTCTGAGGTGTGTACAACATGCACCCCCCACACCTGCCAGCTGCTGGACAGCCCTGAATGACTACTTGATGGCAATTTGGTGTCTTTGGGCAATATACTTTGCCATTGTGTGACAGGGTTGATTCCTGTGTTATGACTAGGTCAGGCAGGGTCTTGTAGATGATTTGCATAGGGTAATCCTGCATTGAGTAGGGGGCTAGACTAGATGATCTCCAGAGGTCCCTTCTAGCCTTATTTTGCCATGATTTTATGAACTACTAAATACCTTGGACCCGGCTAATTGGCATCTAAAACAAGGAGATACTAAACTAGCAGTACCTGACCCCACAAAAGCCTATTAATGAACTGCCGACTTCTCAGTCTTTCCACCCCACCCAACGGTGGTGTGCTAGCCCGCTGCACGCTGCTGTGGCAGTCACAAGCCGTACGTCTAACTTTGCTGCAATTAGAAAAGCGCTAAGCGATAGCAACACACCCATTGCTCAAATGCAAAAACACCAGCTATGCAACTCCCAAAGTGAACAGAAAGAGAAAAAAAAAAAGATCTCTGCAATGACCATGTACACAAAATGTTCTGGCCAAGGAGAAATGTTTTGTTACTTCTCAAATATTAAGCAAGGGCTCCCAGAGGTTAAAAAAAAGGAACCTGCTCTGAAGGCTGGTTTCCTGATGCACCTCAGTGAAGAAAAGGAGCCCCAGTTCTTCACTGACTGTAGCCCTCTGCAGAGGTGAAAAAGGCTATAGAAGATGGAAAGCCGGCAGGCTTGTTTTCATCTCATTACACAGGCTTTATCCCAGGGTAAATATCATTGAAAACAGAGACAAACCCGATTTACACCAACCAATGTCAGCAAAAAGATAAACAGCCCCTATGTATTCTTTTATATCTAGTTACAGGAGGTATTACACACACCACCAAAATGATAAAACCCCCATACGGCTTTTAGTACAGGATGTTCTCGCGTGTGCAGGAGGACTGAAGGAGTAGTTTTTTAGAAGTCTCATTATTGAGTTAGCATCTCAAATTTGTCTGAGATTTAAATGCCAAAAGTGTTACTGGAGGAGCCAAAGAAACCAGAATAATCAGAAGAGTTTGCTCCTAATTTGGCTGGTATTCACCAAATGAATAAAACGTAGGTTGTGATGGGATTTTTTCATTTAATGAATGTCAATCGACATCTACAGCACAGTTTACAGACATAATTCATCATTTCAGAGCCATAATAGTTAAAGACTTGCTAACATTTTCCCCCAAAATTCAAACTTTAAATATATCCTTTACAGAAATTGCCTTGCCATTAACACTAACTGTTTCTTATGTGCATCAGGAAAGATGTAGTGCCACAGAGACTAAATGGGACTTATAGCAAAGAAGCCATAAATCTTTGTCAGTCTCTTAGAAATGAACACTTAATACAACTAGCTTGGAGTACTTCACTCTTCTCTCAGTTGAGGTACCAATTATAGCACTGCTGTGATAAATTTTAATCATTGTTGTTAATGGCTCCCCCAATTTATTTTATCCCCTTTCTGTGCTAATGAGCTGTGCTTAAAATCTCATGATTCAAATACATTTTTGCATGAACAGAATTAAAGCTATCTTTTGGACTGTGACCCATAATCAATTCCGCAGACCTACTCAATGACATATGAAGGAACGCCAGCCATCCCTTCATGTACAGAAAGCCTGGTCAGAATTTGCAATCATAGCACAGCCAGAAGATGTTTACTTTGCTTTTTTTCCCCCCTCTCTCTCCGTCTATTTTCTACATGCTTTAATTTCCTTCCTAGGATGTGAATATCTTCTTTTCTTATTGCAAGAGTAGTAAAAATAAACACATTGTTTACAGCCACAAACATTGCCTGACCAGTTAGTAAAGATTTAATGGACATTTAAGGACAATCTTCAATGCTTCTAGATAAGAGGGCGATAGTGAGATCTGTTTATCCTATGGGTACAAAAGGGACACATTAACTCATGACTGCTAAAGCATGAGTGAGTTACAGATGTCTTTTCTCATGAGCCATATGTACCACAATAGCACGTAACTCATACCGGACTCATTGAACCAACACTGCATTTGAAACAACAACATGAAGGAGGGTGTTGATACGAGTACAAAAGACGACCAAATGGTACAGTGAAGGGAGACTGGGAGTACTATTTGTATCATCGCTGTAAAGCTCATTCGAGGAAACAGACAACAAAACTGAAAGACTGAGAAGTCAAAAAAATGCACAAAGGAAATCTTTCTCCTTCCCCCTTCCCTGCTTGCCCACCCCATTTACACAATTAGACTATAGAACTTCTTCCCGTAAGTCACTAAGGGGGACAAGAATCAGGCAAGATTTTAAAAAGAATTAGATATTTATATACCAAACTCTTTGGGAATTGGAAAGAAACTTTCCCTGAAGGCAGGTCATCCTGTAACTGCCTCTGGTAGCATTTTTCCTTTTAAACAGGCAGTGACGCGGTGCTAGCTGATACTGGATTGATACAGCCTGGCAATGTCTGTGCCCCTGGAGATCTAACAGAACACACTGAAGGCCACAGTAAGGAGGACTTTTATACACATGTAAGAAAGCATTGTGATGGCACACCAGTTACATGTTCCCCACTAAATACCAGGCACTTATTGCTGTTGTGCCAAATGGCCTTATTCAAGCAGGTCAACATTTTTTTTTTTCACTCTTCTCACTCTGCAGGCAAAAAGGGTCTCATTTATTGAATTGTTTCCCGCAGAAAACCATCCCTCTTTTTCTGCCCAGGGCTAGTTTTGACATGTCTTTCTTCTTGCTCTTGCTAATTCCAGGCAAGCATAACATGCGAGCCTTAAAGCAATTCTACTTTTAAAAGGTTCATACTTTGCAGATGAGACAGTTTAGAGGTGCAGCAAATCAGAGCTCAATCCTTGGACTATCTGGTTGTAAAGCACAGGCATCCGGAGAAAGACATTGATGGATACTTGCGATATCTTGTCTACATTCCGGCTGCTACCTGTATACCCAGATGATTCCAGCCATCTGGGTTTTGCCATGGGTGGTAAAATTTCCCGACAACAAACTTGTGCTCATGGGCTGCTTCTCTTTCTGCACAGACTTGGACCCTGCTGTGCTATCAGATACCTTCTGGGCTCCGAGCCTGGACTGCTTTGGATATGATGAAATATTCTATTGCTCCAAGCATGTGGAGGCCAATTTCAAAGTTTTATCATGGCAGTGGTTAGGCAGAGTCTGGCCCCATCAAACAAAGCAACACATTTCATGGGGGATTTCCTCTTTTGCGCTCAGCCTGCAAACTATATGCCATATGGAGAGTTGGCAGAGGGGAAAGGACAGATGTCTGGAGACATTATAGTTACTATTCTAACGGCTTGTTGGTTTGTTCATCAAGATAGGATCACCTTTTGTTCCATTCAGCATTTATTTCCACTTTCTTTGCGGCTTTTAGAGTGGGAAGGATCACAGCTAATAGTTCATTATTAAACTGCTCTCAAATCGTGCTAAGTGCTTTGCAGGCAGATGAAAGACATGATCCTTTGCCTGGAGCATCATAGATTAGACATAACGCGAAAAGGAAGATAAGATGGCAGAAAAGCAAAATAAAAAGAGGTGAATTCTGCAGTAAGCATATGTGGTTGCTCTTTTTGCCTGGGGGTAGTTTTTATAGATTCTGGATGGTTTTAAGTAAGAGCACAAGGACAGAGGCAAAGTGGAAGGCAAAAGAGAACACAAAGCTATCTCCCCAGAAAAGTGGTATTATACCTGTTTTCCTGAGATTTCACAAAAGGCAATGGAAAATCTCATGGACTGCTGGCCTTATGCTCTCTAGGCTGGGAAAAATTATAATAAAAAGATAAATGGGAGGTGGTCTGGGGTAACAATGTTAAATGGTCAGGTGGATCGTAGAAATTAAAAAAAAACAAAAAACGAGAGAGAAAGAATTATGCATTTGAGAGAAAATTCTGTACTGTATATCCATGTGTCATTTTTTGTTTGCATTTGTGTCTTAAAACCGTCTTTTTCCCCAAGGCAAGGTGGCCACCAGCAATGCAGCTCTTGCAGATTAAGAACTTTGCCACGGGCTAGAAAGAGGGTGTTCAAATGGGCAGCTTTTAGCTAGGCAAGGAGCCCAAAAGAAAAACATGAGACATATGAAATGGGACTGGTGTCATCTATTCTAGTTGACAAGAAGCAAAGGAGGCCACCCAGGTGTTACTGTCCCTGGAGGGAAGGAAGTACTCGATAAATGAGACTGTGGGGGCCGAGAAACGCCGGGGGAATGGGGCCGCCAATGGAGAGGAATTGAGGTGCTGGAGACGCAGTGGTTGCAACAAAAAAAAACTTTACTTATAGTCTGTATACACTGTCGGCACGTCTCGTGGAGTTACAAACAAAACAGGAAACAGGCACGCTGACGCTCACACTCACGCAGGGCGTGGGGCGTCGGATGATTCTGGCGGGGAGTCGTCGTCGGTTGATCACCTCCTTTGTGGCTTGGAAATGCATGCAGGGATCCCTCCTCACGCGCATCCGAGCACTCCTCTGGTTTGGGCGGGCATCACCCAAGCCTTTTATGTGGTCAGCGAGCCAACTGCCGACCGACACGTGTACATAATTTACGGTGAGCCAATCGTGAGCATGCACTCAGTGGTGCAGCTGCAAGGTTTTGGCGGGCTCTGCTCTTGCACCGAGACCTTTTTCCCCGCGTTACAAGGGAAATTCCTGCACCCGTGTTTGCAATGTGCTTAACACAGGCATCTCTTTAACTGTTCTGTACTGACAGAGACAAAGACAAAATTATTGCTGTAGGTGTGGACAGGCCTAGAAGGCAGACGTTTCTCCCACAAGATCCAGTACTGATTCTGGGCTAGGTTTGGAGGGGAGATATCAATGTCATCTGCAGCTAAGAGTTCAAAAAAAACTAGGGAAAGGAGAAATTAGGCAGTGGGAGACCAAGTTGATGACTTTTAATGAAGTATGGGAGCACCAGCCATCACTGTCCTACCTTGACTGGGCACACCTGCTGAGCATCTTATGCCTCCCTCTGAGTGATTGGAGATCTCTGTACAGTCCAGGCAGGCTTGTAGGAGGAGGGTGTGCTAACATGAGTCATCTTTGCAACAGAAAGTCTACCTCCAAGGAAGAAGAAGGAATCACACAATTTTGCTGAGCACCAAGGCTGCTTTCAAAACAGAGCACAGTGCAGAAAAAGGCAATGTCTTTAATCCAAGTTTATCCTTTCTAAATGTAGGTTACAGGGGCACTGCAAAATGTGTACATGGTTAAGAGGATGAAGGGCTGTGCAGCTCTCAAAACATAATAATGATTACTCAACATTGCCATTGGACTGTTCTGCTGCTTGGAAAAAAAAATGTCAGGTTGCTTTCTTCCAAAACTCAGCACAGTCTCTGTCCTTCATTCACAATGCCATATCAGCACTGAACAAACATATCAGACTCTGAATGCACAGACTAACTACTAAGCATCACTGCAATGCAGACGAGGAACTTCCGTTTCTGCCCAAAAGCTCTCAGGTGTTCCCACCAGAAGGCAAGACTCAATAATATAGACAGAGGGGAGGTACAGCAAGTGAGTGAGTGTTCCTTTCTCTTTTTCCCAGAAAGCAACATGATGTTTTAATAGGTGAAGAAGTGCAATGAAAACTAATATTTCTTCAGGAGGAAGTAATCTTCATTTAGAATGGAAATTTACCCTCATAAATAGTTAGAGAAATATGCCCACAGGCATACTGGATCAAATTCTAAATATATACACACCTTCGTATCATGGGTCTGATCAACGTGTGAGTGAGCAGGGGGATAATCCACAAGTTCTTGATACAGGGCAGGTTTTAAAATAGTTGCTTCTGTGAAGGTAAATTGATGTTAACAGAACAACAGATGAACTGATAATTAGCTGCTCACATGGGTCTTATCTCCACGTGGAATAGATTTGTTAGTTTTAAATTCTCTGCCCTCAGATGATGATGAAACTTGTAACCCCATGGGTGACTGACCAACAGTAAACAGTGTATGCATGTAGTCTATTTTTCTTTATTCTTTATACTTTATTTTTTATTATTACTGTTATTTTTATTCTATCGAATGAAACCCAGTAAAGATATCAGCTTATTTCCTGCCTATCTGGACTGAATTAGTCCTCTCCTGCTTTAAGGAAACAAGAGAATCCAGGATATAAGACTGGATTTAATAACTAGCTTCCTAGATTCTCTCTCAAAAGGTGTTTCTATACTGAAAGACATCCAAGCTATTCACTTGTACAGCTCGCTGCCTCAGAAGAAGATAGAACATGCACGCTGGTAAGAAACATCACGATCTTAGAATAATTAAGGGCCAGGTTCAAGGAAGCAACTTCTTTGCATCTGGTGCCAATCAGAAAATGGTGGTACAAAGGCAACTCAATGCCATCTCAACTGCCTTCCAATGTTAGGGTCACTGAACCATACCCTCTGTTTTACTGTAGAGGATCTTGAAATCCACTTGCAGACCTTTTGCCCTCAGGAGCTCAACAAATCATGAAACCGGACTAAAAAATTGTAAGAAATAGTTACTTTTGTGCAAGCTTTTCCTCACAACCCTCTAGCACTGAGAGCCTTGTGCAATCACTTAACTGCAGGAGCTGAGGCTTTGAGAAAAAAAATACTAATTATTAACAAACTCACAATGAAGTGCACAAGAGTAGGCAACACTGGGTACGTCTACATATGAAATTAATGTGAAGCAATACGTTCCAGAATATATTGTGCCATTTATACATGAGGGTCAGCCTGCCACCCTGGAGCTGCTCCAACCTGGCTCAATGTGCTGCAGAGGGGCTGGCTGGAGCATAAAGATGCTTCAGTGTGGGGCTAGCTGGCAGGCAGCCCCCATACTGAGGCACCCTCGTGCCCCAGCCAGCCCTGTCAGTGTCTATGTGTGCACTGCTAGCTATGCAGTAAATAATGCTGCTGTAGGATAGTACTTCTATTTACAAGCACTAACCTACAGCGGCATTTATTAGTTTATTATGGGCTAATAGAGCCACACATGTAGACATGGAGACTTTACTGCAGAGCTAATTAGGCAGCTCTGAAGTATGCGTCTCATGTAGATGTGCTCACTGAACTGTAATTTGCAGCAGCTGCTCAAAGACCCCCAGGGACGGGTGGGGAAGTTGTTGCAACATTTAGCCAGATCACTTCTCCCCCAGGGTCTGTGGGCAGCTGCCCACCCACCCACCCATGGCAGGACAATCATGCTGCTACACTTCAATGCTGGCAAGTAAAATTACTTGCACAGCCAGAGTACTGCAGATCATCCTCTAAGGGCTAAGGACTAACTGTAATGGTGGAATGAGAATTTTCTTATTTCAAACTGTTGTAAGAAGAGCCAATCCAGAGTTCACCAAAGTCAATGGGAAATAGCTGTTTTCTAGTTTTATCATAGGCAAAGGCAGAAGTTGCAATGATTTCAATATGAGCAGTACTTGGCCCTAATTGAATACAAAGAACAACTTTAAACTTTAAGTAACCAGCTCAGTTACCAACTGCTGTTCTATACATGTGTAAAGGAATGGAGCTATTTTAATCACAGTAAAGAACACTAATGTATAATCAGTAAACATGGAGGCGATTGCAGAAAGTGCAAATGCAAAACATGAATTCCATAACAAATAAGGCAAAGAGCCTTGTCATTTTAATCAGAATTGTACATTTTTCCAATAAATAGTTCGGTTTTCAGATGGGCTGAGACCCCTCCACTCCTACTGAAGTTAAAAGGAAAATCGAGTTAAAAGGAAAAACTTCCTGCTGGCCACTGCTAACTTTAAAACGTCTACTCTGGTGGTAAAAATATCACAGCCCCAAATTCAGCATCCACACTGCATCTTCCCAATCTAACAGGAAACATGAACTCACGAGGAAGCATGTTTCCCACTTCTGAACTGAGAACTACTGTACTCACACACGGAAGAAAGTTGTGCAAGATCTTTATAAGTCACTTCTGTTGTGTGTGACTCCAGCCATTTGCTGTCTTGTGAATTTGAAACACAGGCAGAAACTGCTGATCACTACACGTTTGCACAACACCCAGTACAATAAGGCTGTGAAATTAGCAGAGGTTGGTAGGCATTACTCTATTGCTGTTAATAATAAAACCAACCTCTGAAATCTTATAGTTGCACACTGCTAAACAGTCATAACTTTTTGGCTTTCCTTTTTTCTTCACTTTATAAAAACCGGATAACCTTCATTTAAATGGAAAAATTGAGTTAAAATCAGTAATTCTCAGCCATGAGATCCTTTTAAGGGATCTACCCAATGGGGGTGCCACCCAATATTAGCACTGTTAAGTGTGCAAACACCTACACATAATTCATAAGATAAACCCCGAGATTGCAAATGGCATCAAAAACAATTTTGACTTGGCGTGGTCTTTCTAAAACCTTTGTAGAAACCCCTTGTACTGCAGGAGGGAACTTTTTGCAAGCTATCCATCCGGGGAAGATCAGTGAGACCCTATTCAGCATGCTCAGTAGGGATATGATGGTGTCTAGTGACCACGTTCAGTGTACCACTGAGGTCGAGGGGAATAAAACGCTCTCCTAGCAACCAGGGGACCCAGAAGAGAGTGCTCTGTAAGAAATCTGTGAACAGGGGCAGGGGCTGGCAGACTGAAATGGATGGTCCTATTGAAAATGCTCACCGATTAGGGTTGGAAAAGCCTCCTCCTGGCAGAGGGGTTGCAAACCTGTCCACTGTCCCAGGAACTGAAGGAGGTTGAGAGAAATTCAAATTACTTCCGTCAGTCAGAGAAACATGCACCCTGTTCTGAGCACCTGCTAGGAAGAAGAAATATGACACAAATGCACTGGATCCATCCAAAGGCTCCAGAAGAGGTGGATTCAATCTGCCCTGAGAGCAGCTCTCAGACATAATATATACATCTTGTGATTTCTAATGGGATTTTCTGTAAAGGTTTTCATTTATTGTCATTGTACTTGTTATTGTAGTAAGAGGGTAAATTTGGACTTTTTTAAAATCACGATTATTCACCGAGATAAATCTGGTGCCAAGAACACCACATTGCATGCTGCTGGTTTATTTATATATTATACACACGCAGATACACACACACACACACAAACACATATTTGTGTGTGTATACATATACACACATATACACACATATACATACATACATACACACACAACTCAGAGGGGTTGTGAACTTAATATTGTACAATCCTTTTATTTGCAACAGAAGAATTACTATATTTTTTTCCATAGTAAAAAGAAAAAAAAAACAACAAAAAACAAGTGAAAACTAAAAGTTGGCATTTTCCAAGGTCTGCCTTGAATTCCAAAGGGTTGACAACCACTGGGTTACGTGCGTACTTCATTCTAATTTGAAAATACAATTGCCTTCCTACTTCATATCCACTGCTTTGCTCTGCAGAGCACATAATTGAAGACGAACAAAGTACCAATACAAACCAAAGGCAAAGGCCTATAATAGGATTTTATGCGAGTGCTAATGCAGCACTAGTACCGCTCAAATCCTTACCTTTCCTGAGTGGTAGT
Source organism: Caiman crocodilus (assembly GCA_030014935.1). NCBI lineage: Eukaryota > Metazoa > Chordata > Crocodylia > Alligatoridae > Caiman > Caiman crocodilus. The sequence continues at coordinate 27,665,842 of JAGPOW010000229.1, forward strand.
TTGTTTTGCTGGAAACGACTAGAATAGCAGTGTGAACCCTCCTGCCATTTAACAGGCTTTCTTCACCTCAAGGCAGTTCATTTTAGGCTGGCTGGAGCTCTTCAGCTAAGCTATATGAATGCAACAGGAACTAATTCTGTACAGTGCACACAGCTCATGATGAAACCCAGGGCTGGCTTTTTTCACAGCAAACACTTCTTGAATTATGCCACAGTCCTGGTCCAAAAGAAAGAGAGATTCTGTCCCTACACAAAACAGCAGACTTGTGAAGGCATTTAATTACCTCCCTTCCCTTCAATCAAATGCAGGTTAGGCACCTACATAACCTTGTAAAACTGATCCTGAGATTAGGCTGTGGTGGCAGCAACATTGTTTCAATTAGTGAAGAATAACTTTCCTTTTCAGTTTAATGGGAGGGCAGCTACTTTTAATTTAGCTGCTAACAAGCTCACCCCACAGTATTTACACAAGAACCTGTTCCTTTACAAGGGAGGCCAGTGATGCCTCATTAGGAGAAGAGAATAACCCTCTCCCCATACTATATCCCACCAGCCATGCCAGGTTGTTGGGGCTCCTAGGGTCCTTCTCAAATGCACACAGCCAGTTGGAGAAGCGGCTAGCAGAGGCAAAGGCCAGGCACAGCAAGGATCCTTACGCAAGCACATTGCATACTGAGGTCCCGCAACCAGCCTCAGAGCAGGCCCAGAAGCTACACAGAGTGCCTAGAAAAGTAGTTGACAGGGGCAGATATTTTAAAGAAAGCCAGTGGGTTACCACCACATATAATTTCTTTAACAATGCCAAGGTGTTTTCACCAGTAGGTCTGGGAGGGGAAGAGAAACATTATACTAATTTTATAGCGAGGGAAACTAGAGCACGGAGAAGCTACGTGCCTTGGTTAGTGGCAGAACAGACCAGTACTCAGGTCCTCCAAACCCCATTTGGTGCACTATCCACTGCTCCACATGGTCTCTGTTACCTTAAACTGCTCGGTATGGTGGCTGCATCCACTTGCTGTCTCATATCATGTGCCTTAACTAAGACAGGGACAATTTGTCTGCTCTGTGTATGGCACGCACGGTTCTTTGGGTAGAGGAGATCTCTTATTAAACAAGCTGAGTAGTTGGAAAAAAGTTCTTTGCAAGCTTGTGCACCCTTCTTCAGGCACAGGGAGTCATTGCTTGTGTACAACACTTAACCCCACGGGGGACCCACTATCTGTGTGGGAACATCTAGATTAATGGTTCCTAACCTTTTTTGCTGAGATCCACTGCTGGGAGCAGTGTGGCGGCAGTCTGGAAGTGCTCCCAGCACGTGGCATGGCTCATCCTTTGTGCGCGGCTCGCCGGCATTGCTCCCATAACCCTCATTTGGGTTGCAACCCAAGGCTAGGAACTGCTGATCTAGATGCTTTCCAGACATGAGGATAAGCTCACAGGAACAACTGGCCTGAGTTCACCACTGAGGCTTAGCAATGGTAATGGCAATAATTAATTATATCTGCTGCTCTTGGATCTTGTGTGCCATGTAGGAGGAGCTGCATGAAATTCCCTGCCCTGCCATCTACAGGAGGTCAGACTAGATGATCTAACAGCCCACTTGGGTTCCAGAAGTAGAAACTTTCAAAGCTCAGTCACATATTCATCCAACAGTCAGCTAAAACAAACTCGCCTATTAGGAACATAAGTATTCCTAGTTTAATTTAGAGAGAGATAAATGGAAGCAAGAAAAAGTTACAAGACTTGCACAAGGAACCATTAGCAGCGGTAAGAGTAAAACTCACAATTCCCTAGGTCCCTGTTAATCCAAACCCCAAATCATCCCATTATGCCCAAAATTCGTATGAAGTTCAATGGATTGCTACCAAATAAGAACAAGACAGCCATGGGCAGAGCCAGGGCCTAAACCTATGGGGAAGCTGTGACTACATTAAAGCTCTCCAAGAGAAAAGAAAAGGAAGCAGCATAAACGCTCACTGATTTCCTCCTACTGGGGTTGGCTGGGTTGTTAAAAGCACTGTCTCTATCTGTTAGAACATTATGAGGTCCCCCTGAGAGACAGAAAGACAGGTCAACAGGATCATTTAATTTGGACTGGCTATTTATGAGAGGGAGTGACCCTGTTGGGATTATTGCTGGGGGGTTATTTCTCGGGGGTTGAGTTACGATCACTGTTTATTCCAACCCTGGGGAGAGCCTGGCAAATACAGGCTGGAGTGCAAATAAAGACTTCTAAATAGAGCTGTATTTTTTGTTCCAGTGCTGAAACTACACTAGACAGACCCGATTCCACATTTCTCTACAAATCTCCAATCCACTGCGAGTCCTTTGAAAGGTTCATCAACAGTCTCCCACCTCTTGGGCAAGGGCTGTTGACAAGGACAACTCTTCATTCCCATCCAGTCCCAGGGAGGGTTTTGTGACTGAGTCTATGCCTGTGGTTTGCGGTCAATTGGAGACATGAATTTCACTGAGTTCTCAGGTTTGAATCTAGGAATTCAAAGTGACCCTGTGGGGGGATGGGAGGAGTGCATGATTTGCAAGCAATACACAATCTTCTGATCGCACACTGGGATCCAAACTCTAACCCATTGTTCCATTACACAAGTTATAGCTTATACTAAATCCTGTTGCTTGTCAAAGTCCCAGGAAGTCAGTGCTATTCTTACCTTAAATATGCTTTCTGATACTACGTAAGATGTTGGCTAGCCAGGGAATAAGTCTGGGACACAGGACGCCCGGGTTCTAGTCACGGCTCTGCCATGGAGCTGCTGTGTGAGCTTGGAGGCGTTCCTTTTCCTGCCCAGCTTGTGGACATCCTGTCTTATCAAGAGTATAAGCACTTGGGAGCAGGGACTGCCTGCCATCACATATAGCTACATTATCTAATACAATGGGACCTGGTTAGACCCCAAGGTGCTTGTAAAGAGTAACTGCAATAATTTCTACATATTTGGCTTAAATCTTTTTTTGTTTGAATACAAAATTGTCTGCTTTAAACTCTCCCAAGGCGACTTCATGCTTGCATTGCATGAAACAGCACCTTGGGCGCCCCAATCTACAGAATTCTGGACAATGCCTCTTGGTACCGTTTAGTATTAGGGGTGGGCAAAATGTGGCCAGGGGGCCAGATGCAGCCCACCAGCCCATTCTATCCGGCCTGCAGGGCCCCTAAAAAATTTAGAAAATGAATATTTATCTGCCCTGGGTTGCTTGTCACACGGCCCTTGACGGCTTGCCAAAACTCGGTAAGCGGACCTTTGCCCAAAATAATTGCCCACTCTGGTTTAGTTCTTACTTCAACATGGCAAAGTACTGCTAGCATCTGTCAGCCCCAATCTTGGATGCTGTTCCGGGTGTTTGAACATACAAATCACCAAAGAGACAGCGACTCTTCCAAAGAGTTTCTAGTGTAAAACAAGAAAGCAGCATAAAACAAGAAGCAAAGGTGGGTGTGATGGATCGCCAGGAGGAGCACAGCATCACAGAAGGAGAATTTTAGCCAGCATTCTTGGTGGTAGTAACAGGCATAAGAGGGTGCTTCTCAAACTGCTCTATTTCAAGTCCATACACACATAACATGGGGAACCCTACAATGTATGGACTGAGTTTGGGCTTACCTGTCAATTAACTACTTATCTTGTTAGTAGCAAGGAAAGAAAGTGAGAGAAAGCACTGAACCACAGCAAACCAATTCCCCTCCAAACCAAAGCAGGCACCAGCTGAACCTTGTCAGTGTCAAGGTAAGGCATAATGTTAAATTGACCCCGTTGTATAATTTCCCAAACCAGATGGGAAGGCTCCTTTCTCTTGAGCCTCCCCTTCAGAGAGTTTGCAGAAGAGCTTTGAAAGTGACTGCTATGAACAAAAGGATCTTTCACAATTATTGCAAAGTTTTTTTTAAAAAAAGGCTGATGTTGAATGTCATGTTTTGTACTGCTATCTTACAGGCCTCCAGGAAGAATGGAGTTTATGTCATAGCCAGTATTTGTTTTTCCTTCTACGGAGATATACTCAGCACTGAAGGTTCCTTTCAAAGAGATACATTTCTTGAGCAAGATAGGGATAGGAAAAAAAAAAGAATGCTTTGAAGCTATTTTTT
>JAGPOW010000229.1:27670664-27688637 GCA_030014935.1 Caiman crocodilus
CCGGGGCTGGAGCTTGGACTGGATGCAGTAAGATGTCAATTAGAGACCTCTATTGATCCTATCTGTTGTCCAGCCAGCAACCTGGCAGGATTTCCTCACTTGATGCTGAAGCTCATGTCCAGCTACACCTGTGCTGGATCTTGATGTGCCAAACTTTGCTGAAATACCACTGTGCGTCTTACAACACAGTGGATCCTGGGTTGTTCTTGCTGTTGGATAAGGGGATTGAAGAGTAGCTAGTCACCTGGTTTGTTCCCGGACACATGTCTGGACTGTCTTGCTGCTGTAACGCCCCTTTGAATCCTGTCACCTGCTGGCCTTTTGTCTGCACCTATAATATATTCCAAGCCTATACGGGAGTCTTTCCATGCAACTGCTGGACCAGATTTCTACTCCTGTTTTGATAACGGCCAATGTCTAACACACTGATTTGCAACTGTAAAGGTGACTGGTTTCATGAACCCTCTTGAGCGTATTTGGAAACGTACTCTGGACAATATGGCCTGCATTTCCTGGGGAATTTCGGCGTTCTGCCCACAAAACCATTTATCCCTTCTTTATGTGCTCCTCACAAGAGTCATGCTCAGGACATGCTATATTTAATCTCTCACACCTAGAACCAGAGCACCTACACAGGGCTTTACCATTAGTGCTGTTGTTAAAGCTGAGATCTGTAACTTACTCTGAAATGAGAGTAGGAGGATCATCTGTGCCTCGAGGAGCTAATCACAGGAAAGAACATGTGAACGAAGCTGGGAAACTGCCTGCTGCTACTCCCTGTCCCATAGGTACAGACACCAGACCTGTGCCTACCCTGTGAAACTTCAGAGGTCAACTGAGTCCATGATGCACTATCGCAGCTGGTACTACCAGGGAAAGTCAAAGGCATACTCATTGCTCTTACTGTCTCATACACCCACCCAGGAGATGACCATGCATCTCCCAAACCTGTTTGATGCCTGCCAGCAAGTCTCCTGAAAAGTACTTTGCGAAGCACATCTCAACCCCCAGTGCTGGCAAGGCCATCTAGCTCTCTTCCAGGAACATGGATGTTGACTTACCTGTACATTTAGGGGGCTCAGAGGCAGCATACTATACAGGTTTGTCTCATCGTCTCATTCATCCCCTGTGCATGAGGAGATGACCCTAAGAGAAACGCTTTTTGAGACGATCTCTATGCTTCACTGAGGAATAGGCACAAATCTACCGAGTAGAGCAGCATCAGGTGGCTCAGAGGAAGTTGGAGGAAAGCAGCCCCCAGGAAAGCTTTAGTTAGAGGTTGACTTACACCCCGAAGCAAGAAGGTTTCTCTCCTTTCCAGAAACTCTTTAAAAATATTTACGCTGGTAACTGTGAACGTGCTTGTTCTCTCTGTGAATGTCGAGCCTCTTGGCCCTAGCAACATCGGGTGCCAGAACATCTGAAGGATGTCAAAACCAGTGCTTTTCTTAGATTAATTAAGCTACACTGCACTTCTTTTTCTTTGTAGCTCTATCTCTCTTGCATCAATTTCCACCGTGCGCCTCATCTGTCATAAACGAAAACCTCCTTAGGAAAAAATGCCTGACTGCAACACCCTGGTTAGAGGCTGAGTTCAACACAGGGGAAGTGGAGAAAAGCAGGAGGCAAGGCACTGAGAAAAGCTAAGCCATGGCTGTCTGATTGGCAGCCCATAGATGCATGCAACTGATGAGGGGTTAATTTCTAGCCCCCAGGTTTTACCCAATCAGCGCTTCCCCCAACACTGCCTGCAGCAGCAGTAGCTCCGGTCTGTAGGTTCCCTTTCCTTGCCACTTCCTGCCCCTGCCACGGGGGGTGGTGGGGCATGCTCAAACAGTGCAGCCCCTGGGGCTGAGGGTACACAAGCCTTGGAGAAACTGCCTATGGGGACCTGAGAATGAGACAGGGGCTCTGCTGTGCATGGTGCAGCCAGAGGGCACCTGAGCAGCATGTGGTTCAAGGTCAGCAATTTGCATTTGTGTGATGTGCACAGTGTGCAGCTCCCTCACATGTTAGTGGGACCTATGAGGCATGTGGCCTCTAGTCGCTGACAAGCTGGACAGCCCCGAGCTAAGCTAATGGTAAACAGATTGAAACAAGCAGCCTGCCTAACAGTATAGAGCGATGCTTCTTCTGGAGAGAGACAGAGGCACACGTGACTCCGTACGTGGTCAGAGCTGCCTGCAATTTTGAGCTAAAGAGTCACGCCAGCTCAGAAAGTGACAGAGCGGGGAAGCAGTTGGGACTGAACAAAATGGTGTAACATATGTCTTGGATACCTATGATGACCACTCAGAGTTGTCAAAATAGATTTAACTGGAGCGTGCCCAGCACATTATTGGTTGACAGTCATCTATCACCCCGGGGCATACTCTAAACACAAATCAGTGAACCTGACGGACATCAACGAAGACGCACCTGAACGTGTGTGCAGTTTAAGCACTCAGCCAGCCAAAAGGGACGCAGTCCAAAACAACTGTGGTAAGTATAGCATCTCATATACCGGGTGTATCCAAAAACAGCCTGCACAGAGAAGTAACACAATTACAGAAGCAGCATGTTACAAAACACACTAAGTAGAAGCAACAGAAGGGAAAATTAAGAGGTATAGGCAAAAAAAAAGAAGAGACTGTTTAAGTGAAGTAGTACAGGAAACCTAACCCAGACTTTCAGTAGTGAGGAGACTGTGAAGAAGAAAAGGGAGGCAAAATGCAAGTACTGGGAACCGCAGGCAACAGATGACATCTGCAAGGTGTACTGGTTTAGGATGAGGCTCAAGCACAGCGCTTACAATCAGAAAGACAATACCAGTTCTTACCGAGTAGACAGTATGGTGAACAAGAACTTTTAAATGCATATGAAAAGAGATCAGGCTGCTTGCCTATAAAACTTTACTGGCCTCTAGAGCTAAAACCTCTGACCTGTTGGAGTCGATCTAAAGCAGTGCCCTTATCCGACCAAAGTTCAGCCCTGCTCCCCTTGGCATCTGCTGCCAGCTGAAATGGGCCCAGAGGCTAAATCAGCACTCAGATTTCTCGTCTTGTAAAGAATGCATCAGCCATCTCTTCATTCGGGTTATTTCCTCAATCCAGTTTCTGGATTGTAAGCAGAATTTCCACATGCACAAAAGTGACCGAGGTGCCTAAGGTTACATTTGCACAGTAGTCGGAGGGATAATCACAGCATGTGCAGACATACCCACATCAGTTTTAACCGAGCTAGTTTGGATAGTAATATCCATGGAGTTACCTCAGCAGTTACCTCATTTTATGGATGTATTTAAGTCCCATTGACTTAAAGTTAAGCACATGCTTTAATGTTTTGCTGAATCCAAGCCTGATTCCCATTCACAATGACAAATCCTCTTTAGTTTCTCTCCACTCCTTCATTTCCTCCCTTTCAGCAAACATGAGAAGAAACAGTCTTTGGATTTTCTAAATCTTTTATTTTTTAAAGTGATCATCATAAAAATATTTTACAGGGATCTTTTGAGTCATAGTCTCAGTTCAGTACAGGCTAACATCTGAAGCGAGTAACTGGAGTTCCAGGTAAGCCTGCACTGAAGTCTTTGTGGCCTTAGTTTCACTGCTTTGATGCCCAAGCTAGACAGACTGACCCACTGACTCTGAATGAGACTCCTGCTCCTTTGGGTAAAATTTCCAACTGACTGAGACGTGATTAAATCCCATTTTCAAACGTGCCCAAGTGATTTAGGAGCCCGGCTGCCATTTACACTCTATGAGACTTCGGTTCCTAAAGACCTAAGTCACTTCTGAAACTGGAATTTGAGACTGTGCCTGCACAGGACACATACTGTCATAGTAACTATGCTCCAGAGCAGCTATGCTTCAAGCAGGCTGCACTGCTCCGGGTAAACAGCTTCCTTAACCACCGGCAGCATAGGGCATCCATGCTGCGTTTCAGGCAAGCTAATGAGTGCTGCAGCATGACAGTGGCAATAAGCCTGCCCCTGTGCAAAGTAGCCCACCCACAGCACTGCATGGAGATGGCTATACTGCTTCCAATGGAACAGGCAGCTTGCCTGGAACAGCATGGGGCATTAGAGGGCGCCTCCTTGGAGCATGGCAAGTTTCCTCCGTACATATGACCTTAGCCTCCAAAAGCACCTTTGAAATGTCACAATGGAGAAGACAATGAAACCGATCTAAGGTACCATTAAATATTGCTCCAGGCACTCTGGCCACATAAGCTATTCTCTGCTATTTCGCCCACGTGGCTTTATTAAGGTGGCATTGTCCACAGTGCTCAGCAGGAGCCTAAAACCATCAGGGTGCCAGCCAGAAAAATTCCCACTGAGGCGGAGTTTAGCCAAACTCAAAGACTTCCGAGAATTTCAGCTTTCTTTCCGTGTTCACATCTACAAGGAGAGCTTTGTGTCTCCTGCTGCTACAGCGCTCCAGATGAGAAGTTTCTCCTTTTTTCTGCTAGTTGCCCTTGAGACTGAGCCAGGCAGCAAAGATTAATTCAATCACCTTCATTTTCATGATTACCTTCTGAGAATCACTCTTTTTCCTTAAGTGCAATTATTGCCCATCCTTATACCCAGTCCATCATACTGAATTTGGTTTCTCTAGCCATGCCATGATGGGCTGATTTTAAGTCATAACGGTGAGTTTTCTGGGGTAAGCTTGGGGAGAGCTGCTGACACTGAGGACTGACATCTTGGATAAAAATTAAGTTTGGACACAGCAATAAAAAGCAGAGAAACTGAAATATCATTTGACGTCTGTGGAGCTACTTATCCTCCATCCTTTCACAGGTACTTACATGGACCAAGCCCATGAAAAAGCCAAACAAAGATTTATTTTATTTTTTTTGGCAAAAATCTATTTGGTCAAATAAAAGATAAAACTCATGGTAAAGGTGATGATTCCTTCAAACATAAGTTCAGACTCTCTGTACTCCCTCATATGCACAATCCTTCTTTCTTACCCCCAACTGCACTTGGAGACAGGCTTGCTCCTAGAAACACGCAGTCCTACTCTGCTCTCAGTGGAGCGCTGTCTTCAAGCTGCCATGGAACCATAAATCAAGCAACCAGAAGAGTGGATTACAGGCTGGCAATAAACCACCTCCTTCTCCTAGGAGCATGCTTGGCATGCAGGTTGGTGTTCCAAGCCACCTGCCCGTCACCATATGTTTGCAAATAAAGGCAGGTTAGGACAATGTATAAATCCTGTTTGATCTCCCTCCATTCATGTTATCCCCTGAAAGAAAGAGCTCAGTTAATGGGTCTTAGTCATAATATTGTGACGGCTCAGGGCTGCTAGTAAGAAAGGCAAGTAAGTTAGCTAATAAAGTTTGAATGTGGCACTCCGCAGAACTGAAGGCCTCTATTCTCTAAGACTCAATGGAGTGGAGACCATCAGAAAGACATAAGTCAAAGAATTCTAAGGAAATGGGATGGAGCCCCGCACAGGGGAAGGCAACAGCGATTTGTAGCCCTCCACCGATACTTTAGTATGTGAGCAGAGCGCCCACTGAAGGGAAAGCGTATATCCCATCCCAAGAAAGGATAAGAGACGGGAGTAGCCTGTCTAGGAAGCCTCTCTTTCTCAGGGCGAGCAGAGAAATTACAACACTGTCAGACTAGTCTTCTCTCACTGACAAAGTTCTTTGGATAAATCTGATCTTTTATTAGCCCAACTCAAACAGTTGGAAAAAAATTGTTCTTTGCAAGCTTTCAGGTACAAATACCCTTCGTCAGGCTGAAGAAGCATCTGCAGTCGGTCGGTGCTCCTCCAGCTGGAACCTTACAGGTGTAGTCTGCAGGGGGGCAGACAGCCACAGCAGCAGTGCAGAATAAAGGAACGTGGCCACGCTATAGTGCAGAGACACATCCATGTGGAACAGTCCTTAGTCTTCCTCACAAACGGGGGACCTCACATACTGCCCCCGACCCCGCAAACCAATTTTACTTCTCTGTCAGTAGTATATCCAGCGTGGAGAACGCAGGGAGAGCAGCAGTTGCATGTAACTATCTGCACCTTTTCATGGATTCCCTTTCTGCGTGCTGTTACACAGAGAAGGGAGCCTAGCCAGCTGAATTTATTTTCATGATCACTCTATTTTCATAAATGTTGGTTCTCATAAATAATGCTTTGGGGAAATATTTAGCTCTGAAATGAGGATAAAACACATTTCAGCTCTGCATCCTGTCTGCTGTTCTCCAAGCAGCCGCTTTCAGAGGATTTTGCCTGACAAAGCTGATGGGTGCTCATCGTTGTTGAGGAAATTTGGTTTTGATATCTTTCAGATGTAGCTGGCGTGTTGCTCTTTCAAAGGCATTCTGCACACTACCACCTGCATTCTCTGCTGGGGGAATTAAGAGCACATTTTTCATTGCAAACATTGACTATAGATCACTGCTGTCTCATGTTTTCTATTCTACATTTATTCAACTTAATTTCGTTTACTTTAGGATGGAAAAAAGATGGCTCATTAGACGTGCTTCTCACAGACTGCTTTAAGCACAGACCAGCCTACATACATTTTCAGTCCATATCTCATAGCTTTAACTTGAGTTGTGGTTCTTTAGTAGCTAGTGACAAATCAAAACAGTATGCAGCAACATACAAGACGGTATGAATCACCCTTTGTGGCACTTGGGCAGGGTTCATTAATTCTAAGTTGTTCATACTGAAATATCCACAATATAACTAACAAAACTTGCCCGCATCAGGATTTATTCCACTGAACTTTTGAAAAATGACGTCTTCCAGATGTAAAGAGTAGCGTATCTACAGCCTGTTGAATCTTAAATGCAAAACACTGCCCAGCGGGGCAACTCAGCACTAAGTATGAGAAGATCCTCTAAGGAAATATTTGCCAAACAACTTACGGGATTTATGAGTTCAAGCCCCACCAACGTCTGATATACTTTGTACTCCAAACTCCCAGAGGCACATTTGAAAAATCTCCCCCTTTTGTTTTAAAGCACTTATAGTTATATATACTTTTACTCAGTTAGGTGTGGGCAACGAAAATATCAGACACCTGTGCTTTTCAAGTTGATTAAATGCTGTGATGTGATAGGTTAGGGCTTTTTAATAGCACATAGCACTCGCAGGGCTATCAGTAAGAATGGAGCTTTTCTGGCCCCATATATATTGAATTCTCTAGGTAGATCCTCCCCCCCACAAAAAAACAAACAGCAGCAGAAAAAGACAAGAATTGTACATCACACTGATCAAAGCTGCCCACACACTCTGAACTTCCTTCTTTGGCAAATAAGCAGCCCATGCTATATCACCCTCAGGGTTTCAGGCAGAGCACTGAAAACATCTGGCCTCGCTCTCCTTTGCAATCAGCTTCCTTGCAGCACTCTGGCAGCAGGAAGCAGATGGGAAGCTAGCGTAACAGGCTACCTGGGGCAGCCCTTGCGGACAGGAATCAGCCAGCATAACAGCCCCGTTCCATAGGTCTTATGGCACATTCCCGTCTCTCTATTTTGTTCCACTCCGAGTTTCACCCCTTTGGGCTTGCTCATGTCTCTGAGGCCCTGATCCAGAAAACAGACATGTGCTTCGCTTTAAGCCCATGAGGATTGTCATGGACTTCAATGAGAGTACTCTTGGGCTTAAAGTGAAACACATGCGCAAGCGTTTGCAGCGCTGGGGCACGTGCGGTTGACAGCACCCAATCAGTACTGGCTGGAGGCATCGTGCCTGTGTACAGAAAAGACAGGGACATGCAAGACGGTATGAATGGCCAGGACTGCTGATCTGCTCTTGCCAAGGTCGGGGGGGAGAGGGGTGCGCTCTTCCTGGATGCAAGCTAATGCTTTTGCATTAAGATTTCTGGGTTCTGCACCTGCAGCCCAATGCAACCACCCCTGTGCGGGATACGATGGTGGAGGGGAGGGACTCCCTGCGATTTTTTTCCCCTCATCTCCAATTGTCTAATGCATTTCCTTATCCTCATGCTCTGCTTCACCCCTCAAAGTTGGCCAGGGAATGGGGTGACAGGGAAGGAGACAGTGAACTGGTTTTCACCAGCATGTTTGCTGTTGTTCATGGATCTCCCAAATCAGCTTTGGAGCCTTTCCTTTCCACCGACACACAGGGAAGCTGCAAACTGGCACCTACCCCGCAACCCTCTCTGCCACACCTAAATCACCTACAAGGACAGTTTTATTCCTCACCATACAATACAATAGCTTCCCTCTGGGCTATTGCCCTGAATGGCTCCTGCCCTTCAGCACCTCCTGCTTCAGAGCCAGGTTGCTAGACCCCGACTCTCTCCTTTCACCCTTAATAGTGTCCCTCATAGCCTTATACCACAAGCATCTAATCCCCTCCCAGCCTGACCAGCTGACTGAGCAGGGCTGGCCAGCCCCAAGCTCTTTGACCCTTATAGGGATAAGCCACCGTTACAGAGTGCCACACACTCGAGGGACTTGAGTTAGTATCAATAAGACCTTCCCACATGTTCGGCACCAGCCCTTCCTAAACAGAAGCATCTTTTGGTTCCACTGTAGCGTCTATAATATTCAAACTTCTTTAAACTGGCAGCCTTGGATCAGAAAACCCAAAACGCCCAACTGCCCTGTGAGGAAGGGTGTGATACGGTATATAAATATTCAAGAAACATAAACATTTACAATAGGGTGCTCTTCTTCAAGGATAGGCAGGAGAAAAGGAGTGATGCTCAAATGGAAAGGTTTTATGTCACCAGCAGCATACTAAAAAGGGCAAATATAATTCTTGAAGGAATTCTCTATAGGACACAAACTACTTCCTCTCCCCTCTCCCTGTAAGCATTTCAGAACTGGCTTAAGCATCACTCAACCCAAGCAGCATTTTGGCATCAAAGTGACGTTACATGCACCCCTGCCTGTGGTGCCATTAGTTTAAATCAGTTTTACAGCCAGTTCACCAATCAATAAATACAGAAACATGACTGGAGAAAGGAATTAGCTTCCGTAATCCCGAGATTACATAAATCCCTTTGGTCAATCAGTTATTAATGGCTCTTATATTTATTGGGGTTTATAGCAGGCCTGCAAACCCAAGCCATCAGAAGGATGAAGGGAGAAAAAGCTATTCGATTAGTTTGCTCCTCACAGGAAGTGCTGACAGAATACAAATGTGGCTCTGCTTCCTTCAAGTGAGGGTGTTAATGAGCGTGCCAATTAAGGGCTGAACTAAAGACCTTGGAGGAAAAGCTGTCATGAACGTGAGCTCTTGTGCCTCTTGGAAATAGATGGAGAGCTTTTGATGAGGTGCATCTAAAACGCTTCTTTCTAACACCACTCCTTGACCCCCTTTACCTTCCACCCTTTGCTCATTTTGCCCAGGAAATATACATGCTGCTTAGATATGGATTTTATTAATTCCAAGGAATAGGCAACAAAAACAAACGTATTCCAAAGAATGACAAAATCTGTCGTGCTTGTCATTATCACAGAAACACTACCGAGGGTTACTCTCATGTGTCCCATGTTCGATGTGATGGGAAAATGCATTAATGTAATATAATATAGCACCCTAAAAGTTGTATCTAGGTTCTTCTTTGAAGAACATACATGTCTAACAACTATCAAATTGCAATGGCACGCGTGTATCTACAATCCTTAGGATTTTTTTTTTAATCTTAGCTTTTGTATCCCCAACCACTCCATTCCCAAGCTGAACAGCTGCAACCATTAGTGAGGAGTATAAAAATGGGGGGTGGGGGGGAGACACAGGAAAAATAAGCACATTTAAGTCTTTGGGGATGTAGATCATTTGCTAAATTTGAGTGCAGAAGGGTCAGAAGATGCATGTAAGCAATCGGTTAGTGAATTTGGACTGATCTGGCATTCACAGGGTGTACAAATGAGAGTAACACACAGCAGCAGGGTTCTCATATGACTGCCTTCTTTTTGTCACTGCTTCTCATACACTCCTTTCCATTGCCCTGGCACATAAATTGCATACCCCTAATTAACTCCAGACCAATGCTAGCTTACTGTTGGAAGCCTTTTTCTGACCCATCATTCAGCAGGTAACTAAGAGCAGCATTTCCATCACCAAGGACCGTGACCCAGCGACTCTCTGAGGAGCCTCACCCATTTGCTGCAAGCAGACAAAATTCCATCCTGATATTCAAGCCCATGAGCTGTAACTAAACACAGTATTGATTGCTGGGCTGGATTTTGCCCAACATGTACATATCCCACATTACCTTGCCATGAATTGCCAATAATTCTCTAGAGTAACCCTGTGAAAATAACCTTCAGTAGAAAGTTCCTTTACCAAAATAAAGTAACATCGTAATTTCTCTGAAATCATACCATTCTGCCGAAACTAATTACAAGAAAGCTGCTGCCTAATGAAATTTTGCTTTAATATGACTTACGTTATTCATAAGTTTGTGTTGGACAGAGGCCAGTTTTTTAAAATTAAGTATTAATAGTCTGTTAGCTTATCAAACAAACCTCAGTATGTCAACTTAGTAGTTTTGTTTTCTCTCTCTCTCTCTCTCTTTCCCCCGTACTTTTAGTTTGGTTCTTAATTGACTTGCTGCTCTGCTTTAAAGTCTGTAAACTCAAAGGTCCTAGTTAGGGAGAGGATTTCACACTTTAATGGTTTAGGAGTGCACCCTTTGTCTGGATGATTGATGGATCAAATGCGTGCTCAAGAAGGCTGCAATGTTTCTTTCATCATCGCTGCTCCTCACAGGGTACAACAACTGGGCTACCTCTAAAACTCATTTTTTTGCTGCCAGCAACAATAGTCAAATTATCTCATTTATTACAAATGGTGAATGCATTGGCTGTTCTAAAGGGATGTTACTGAATGTGTGTTATTATGTGAACGTTGACAAAGGCGTACAAAGAAGCCAACTGCCCAAAATACTGGTGAGCCCGTGGACCCAAATACGCTGCATTCAACTCTTACGCACAATGAACTGTCCCTGGCTCTTCAAAATCTCTGCTATCCCTTGCAAGCCTGAGATTGCTTGGTGAAGAAGATATGTTATTGGTGCATGGATCTCTGATGGAGGAGACTTGAGGCCTGGCATAAGTCAAGGACTGTGTCTTTGACTAGAATCATGAAACTTAGACTGAGTGCACTTATTCATGAAATACATTTGAAACCGTTCCTCTATTTACTTTCATCACTATCTATATAGGTGGGGATGGTCCTGCCTTGAGCAGGGGGTTGGTTTAGATGTCCTCCTGAGGTTCCTTCCAATCTTCATTTTTCTATGGAGTCCAACTAGTAAACCAAAGGGGGATTACATTTTTTTGGTCAGAGGCAAAACAAGGTAGCTGGGTGCCTGGGGCAGCTGTAGCACACAGGGGCAGTCATGACTTTCAGCTGGCCAACTGAGGCATCAGCTACTAATTGTCCACCCCGCTACACTTCCATGTTGGTACCCAGGACTGTTGCTATGGTTGCCACATCTTAGTTATACTACTGGGGGGAGGAGGGTAAAGGAATATTAATGGTTTAGAGAACAGGGCTGGAAAGTACAAATGGCTTTTGAACTGCACGCACGCTCTCCAATGTAAGAAAGATTGAATAGGTGCATATTTTCCCATTCATATCAAATTTGCTAAATTTACTAGTTCAGAGATTGTATTTCTGACCACCAGCCTTGCCAATGGAATGCAGAGGTCAAGTGAGTTCTTTAAAGTGCTGATATCACAGTTAATAAAGGTTTTACATATGAAACACAGCAAATCTGCTGATGGTGCAAGAACCAGAACAAAACTCAGCTTAGTGGATTGGCTCTCCTTTGCTAACAGGGCTAAAAAAAAAAAAAAAAAAAAAAAAAAAAAAAAAAAAGCAAAAATGCACTACATCAGTAAAGCAAGCTGAAATCCATCTGAATAAACATAGGGAACAAACCAGTTTAATAAGAAGATGCGAGACTGGTACCTGGCACCTACAAGAGAAGGGGGAATTTTCAGTAAAGCTTAGTTCCCGTATCAACCCCTAAGCAAGAGACAAATTTTCATTTCTCTGAGCTCCTTTGAAAACCTGGCCATTGAATTTACGTGACTTTACAGGAACTGTTGTACAACTTGAAGGATCTATCTCTTGAATGTCAAAACAAGCATTGTCATTTCTAACAATTTGGACAATTCCGCTAAATACATTGTTGCAAGGACATAAAAAAGGCAAGGAAGTGTTACTGGTGTTTCTTTGCTCCTCCTCCTCCTTTTATATTTTAGCAGTGGGGCAGAGTCCTAACGAAACACCACTTGATCCGTCCTTAAGCATTTATTTTTGAGCAGTTAACTTGGTATCACAGAAGCACTTAACCCTGATTTTCTAGACTGGAGACAACAGAGTGAAAAGACAGGCGAAGCAGTAAATTATGGTCAGAAAACTAAAAAAGTTGACAGAAGGTGTTTGTTATTATTTGACCAAACTTGGATGAAGATAGAGGGCATGTTACATGTGGTTTTAATACACATTAGCCTATTTTAATGGGCATTAAAGCATCACAAAAAACCTGTATGCTTTCACTAATGCACATGAAAATAGGCTGATGCACCTTTTTCTAGTACCTCGCAATGGAGGTACTAAAATTAATGTGCATTAGCAAAAGCACATTAATGAACGTGTAGACATGCCCATAATGAGTCAACATGATATCTGAAGCAACAGACTATGTCTTCTCATCCATAATAGCTACACTTTGCCATTCAAATGGCTACTTCTTTTCTTACATCTCATTATAAAGGACACTGATTTATCCTTCCTGCAGCTAGTTAACTGAAGCCCTCTGTCTCACTGCCTGCTTCCCTACCAGCCTACTTACTTATAACTCTCACCATTATAACATCCAAGGGCATCCCAATCATCAAAGGATTTTATTGCTTCCTACTCCTTTGAGGTAAAGAAGTATTCTACCTATTTACACTTAGTAGAACAACCTTCCTATCATCAGCTTTAAATGTTACCACAATGTTCTGTATCTTAATTTTTCATCCGCAAAAAATGTGATTATTTTTCTCCACGCCCTGAAGTAAATTCTCCTTCTCCATGAGACAGGCATTCTCAAATGGGCATTTCAGAAACGCCTAAATAGTCTCATTGACAATACATTGTGACGTTTCCAAAATGCAATAATCTCAGAACCTCTTGCTGCCAGGTTGCCCAGTTTGAACCCGAGGCGGCTAGATGCCTCCAAAATCCAGGAGCCAGGTACACCCACCCAATCTTTCTCCAGCAAGTCAGGCAGGTGAGACAGCCAGGGATCTGGCCACTTGGTTGTCTGTGGAGCCTGGTAGCTACATAGACCATGGAGCCCCAACTCCTTAGTAGCCAACCATGTGGGCTACAGAGGAACTAGAGATACAGGGACTGCATGAGCTAACATTGTCCAAGGGGGTAGGAGCCACCTGGCCAGCCAACGTGCCAACCTAGTGTCCATCCAGGTTTCAACAGAATCACCAACTTCCCACAGAACCTTTTGATTTAATCAAACTCCCCTCTCCCCCTACAACCCCTGCTGGAAACTTTCAAATAACTCAACTGAAAAAAAGTCCCCTGACTTTATGATCTCCTTAATCTTCTATATTGAACCTGCTTCTGAAAAAAAAACCCTCATGTCAAAATGAATTTGGCTCTGTTCCTTCAGAGCTTTACATGCGTGCTAAATTTCAGACGCATAAGGAATCCTACTATTTCCTTTTTTCCCATTTAAAATCATTCCATAAATTAACTTTTTAAAAGACACCCCAGACTGGCCATTGTATGGACAGACAGCTGGATCAACCGCAGAACAGTGCTTTTGTCCTGTGGGCGAAAGCTTCACCTCCATTCTAGTTCTGTAACTGGGGCTCAGCACTCGTGTCCCAATGGGAACAGGGAACAATTTTAAAGATTTGAAACCAGAACTGTGAACATATTGGCTGTCCCATTCAGGGTGTTGGAATTCAAGCACTATATAAGTGAGGGAAGATTTTTAAGGAGTGAAGTCAGTCAACGTCTTCACATGCAGCTTATGAAAACCACTGTCAATGCAGTCCTACAAAGAGACAAAGGAGCCCAGCGTTTGCTGCAGTTACCCAATCAATCCTCCTTTCCCAAAAGTTCTTTAACATAATTGCTGCTCTGTGTTCAAGTTTGTTTGCAGGCAATTTATCCTGCTGGTCACTCCAGCTACCTCTTAACCTTTTATCTGGTCTGTGGCTGTCATTGAATATTGACTCTGAGTTGGTGTATGCAGGTTTTTGGGCTGCTACCAAATATCAAAAAGACAAACAGACAGAAAGATATGTCTGTTCTTCCTCTAACTTCCAAATTTTTTTTTTAAATAAAATTGTTTCTCTTTGGCCTTAGAGAATGGATATAATGATGTAAAAATGGTGTATAAAAAACCTGGAAGGTGAATAAAGAAAAACAGGCCACTTGTTCTTCTTTCTTTCCACTGACTTGCACAAAGTACGGGGGAAATCAAACCCACAGTAAGCCTAATGCTGTAATTTATGACTTATTCACATTAACTATTCAGTGTTATAAATCAAGCTCTCCATGCTCTAATACCCTGTAGTAATACATCACAGCTTTCAAACAATAACATCCTATTTGCATACATTTTCATTGTTCACCCCCAAATAAATCTCTCTCTCAAAGTAAATTTAAACTGAAAAATATTTATTCCATGCTGTATGTTATCTGAACAATGTTCTAAAAAGAGAATTTAAAGGAGAATAAAACATGCAAGAAGTCAAGCAGGAGCTTTGGAAATTATGGGGCACATCCCCAGATGGTATAAACTGGCATAGTTCCACGTCCAGAGTTATGCTGACATACTTCTACTGACGATCTAGCCCTATGTCTTTAAGAGGAAATTAGCCCTTAGGAGTAAATCCTGAGCCCAGCATCAACCCTGAGTGACCAGGCTGCATAGCGTGCAAGACGAACGGGAACAGGGAAGGATTGTTATGAGCCTCACTCTGCCATCTCCATGTCAGCTACACAACACAACTCATGCACTGCTGTGCAAAGTGCTTCTGCACACCTCTCAGCACTAGGCAAGGTCTCTGAATCCCTGGGTGCTCTTGACAAGTCTCGTCTTACTCCTGGGATGGGAGTGTACCAGTTCTACTGCCAGTGACTTCACAAGGTGGGGAAGGACTTGATGCCGAGTCCCTAACGGGTCAGCAGGAAAATGAAGGGTGCTTGCCATGCTGAAATTCCTCTCCAAATCCCCTAGCACTTCCTTTCTATAGACCTCCAGTCATTTGGCTGGGCACACTACATGTTTTATCAGTGATATGATAACATCTGGAAGAACAAGAAACTGCTTCCCACCAGCACAGGGCCACTTTTTCTTTCAAATAGAGCCTGCATTAACTACCACTGTGCTTCCACAGGCTGGCCACTCCAATATAAAACTTTTTACCAACACTGGAGACTTTCATTCCCACTATCCCAGCTGTAAAAATATTCTTCAATGCGTCATTAATATCATATGAGGCCTGCAATTGTGCGGGTTTCATTAAGAAATCCAAAGATACTTAAAAGGAAATATTTTACATTTAATTCAAAATGCTGGTAGTAATTTGCAACGTGACTTTTTGAAATCTGAAAGAGTGAGAAAAGTCAACATGCCTCTTATGGAGAAAGAATGCAAGCTACATTGGGACTCTGTGCTTTACCCTCAGCAGTCAGAATAAGGGTATATACTGATTTATCTTAATAAAAGCTGCAGATGGGGGATTTCATTCAGAATATCACTGTCTCCAAGCTAATCTTTTAAAAGTGAGGAAATTCCTTCTTTACTTTGCCCCAGAACTCCCAACCAGCATTTGCCTATCGACAAGAACACTCAGATATTCACAAACTATACCTCATTCATGACCCAGATCCAAGAAAGCAACTCTATTTAGCAAAGGACTTCACTACTTTTCTGAAAAGTAATGGAAATAATCAGATGGTGTACAGTGCTTCCCTGAACTTGAGCTGATGTTACACATGTGCAAGCACACACACGTGCACGGACGCACCCACGCACTCATATACAATGTATACCTTTATCCTAATCCCACATCTCAATTTCAAGGTGATCACAAAACCACAAATATTTCCATTCTTCAAAACAGACCTGTACATTATTCCTATCCTTCTTCCATCTCTACTATACGAACTGACCACCCCAACAATCCCTTTCGTATTTCCTTAAGGTAAAACTTTCCATCTGCAGAATTTTTTTTCATTTGTAACCAATGAATCAAAATGTTTCTGTTTGCATGGGGAAGTCAACTGATTTGAAGGAGTTGGGGGCTATTCACTAATCTAAATCCACAGAAATGCAAAGCAGGGTAAGGTTACTAACTCTGCAGTATTTCCCCTTGGAGTCTATAATCTCTACAAGCTCTAAAAGGATGGGTTCTGGGATATTATAAACCCTAATGAAATACCAAAAGAAACTGGATGTCATGTGAGATTATGAGATCTTCTAGTTACCACATAATTTTGTGAAGTCTGCAAACCCTTTTATGAAGGGTCCATGGAGATTATAATGGCCATCAGCTCTCAGTTGGAGATTTTTAAATCTCTCGACCTGAAAGGCAAGACTCACATACTTTACAAGTATTGCCAGCTGACCTGATGGGCTTTTAAATTTCATGAGCCCTGAAATGAATGACTAACTCATGGAGATTATAAAACATATCATTTTACCAGAGGAGTTTGTCAGTCCAATAAAACCCAAAATGAAGGGCTCATGGAGTATTTTAATTTGCACTGAAGGTGTTGCCTGCAGGGTTTACAAGGTGCATTGACAGAGTCAGGCTAACCCAAGCTCTTATATGCCTGCCTAGCAAGTGTCACAAGGAACCTAGTGCAATCACAATGACCTTGCAAACTCCTTAAAACTACCTGTTGGGACAGCACAATCCACGGGTCTGTATTGACTAAGGGCTTGCTAAGAGCCTTAGATAATGACAATATTAGAGACAAACCTCAACCTGCCACCTTTGTCAAGCTTAGATTTTCAAAAGAGCTCCATCCACTCCATTTACTCTATGCAAGAACAACAAGCCCTTCCAATAATCTGTCCCAAATCTTCTAAACTATTCTGCTCACTACAACTCATAGAAGAAAAAAAAGGAATAAAATAATCTATATAGGTTTCCAGACCAAGCCCTACTTGCAGTAGGATGTGTCACTCAATTAACACTAGACTGCTAAAAAACTGAGAAAACAAAACCAAACAAACGATCCCCTGCCTCTTTAAAAAAAATGTCTATGCCCAGAATTGTGCGTCCAAATACTATACAACCTTTTCCTAGGCTAGCTCCTCCTCTAGAAAAATCAAACATCAAATTACAGGTGGGAGGGACCCTTTCATTTTTTCCCCCACAATTGTTTTGAGCAGTGAGGATAGAGTTTTGTATTTTATTTCAAATGGAAACATTTTCAGTCATCTCTGGATAGTTTTCCTAGGAACCTTACAGGTATCCAGGCATGCTCATAATTCTAGCATCTTCCTCAAAGCCTTCCATAGAAATTGCAATGTTCAGAGAGATATTCGTGGAATGCATCATTTAACATCTCACAAATTCAGCTTTTTGAATTAATGAAAATGGTCTATTGCCTGGACAATCATCAAGGAACTCTGTTAAAAGCAGACTGGGAGCATTCAATTCAAGAATATTTTGAGCTATGCACCTGGATGGCAGGGGAACTGGACAGCATGTATAGGTGCTCAGCACATCTATACATTACAACTATTTATTTAGTGCCTAACTAGGGTTTTAGGAACAAGTTAGGCACTTGGTTTTAAAATGTTTTCTATAAAGCTCCACAGAAATATTCAAAATATATCATTCTAGGTTTAAAATGGAGCATGAAATGATAAAGTTATTCCAGTCTTTGTAAATAATATACCTTATAATAATTCATAAAATGTATATTTTATTGATTTGAGATCCCTGAAAGAGTTATTTATCAGAGTCATAGGAATGCAAATAAAGAAAGGATTTAATTATGCATTCCTTTG
>JAGPOW010000229.1:27689068-27725734 GCA_030014935.1 Caiman crocodilus
AAAAATGTCTTTAATGGAAAGTTATATTTTATCTGCTGAAAGACTGGATGTTGGATTTATACACTTCCCATAATGTAAAACTGTTTCTTGATCTTTTTCCTTGAAATAAAAAGTAAAGAAAATTAAATGCCAAAAATATCTTTGTCAAAAAAATCTTGTAAACCTACAGAATGCTATGAATTAAATGCTAAAGTTGGCAATATGTCACTGACATATGTTTCTGCAATTTCTTTTTTTCCACAAAGTCATGTGGCAAGGGCTTTAGCTTGAAATTTCTTATCATGAACTTGGGTTTGCTGGTTCTCATTTCCCCTTTCTATATAATCAACATGATGTATTCCACAACTTGCAAGCTAATTGTGGAAGTTGCTCATGAGGCTTGAAGTTGGGGGTGGGAGGGAGAATTGCAAAGATTAAGACTGACTCCATGCACTCAACATCATGTTTTGGAGTAACATCGGCAGCTTGCAACGCATCTTCACGAGCCTGCACTGGATCATGATAATACATTGTCATGGCATCAGAGTATCTGCCCATAGGCAAACTCTTCACCCCAGCTGTTGGAAAATTATTTAGACAGTCTGAAGCATTGATCTATTTACCATAGATATTCAGTGTCTTAAGAAAAAAAAAAAATTTCTGGTGGAAGAGCTTGGGGAAGATGAAAGAATTGAGCCAGACCCAGTTATACAATGCAAAGCAAGTGTTAAATGTTATCTAAGGGCTAGGGACAGAAATTACACACAAACTACTTTAAACAATTGGAAACTGGTTCAAATATGTAACAAAACAGGGCTACGGACAGACATTCAAAAAGCCTGAGCCTGAATTGATTCAATCTTTACAGGAAGGGGTCTGGGACAAAAGATCCATAAACTGATTTCACCCAACTCGGTTAAGTCTGACGCAGCATTCAACCAGGTTCATCTTAAACCAGTTTCAATCATTTTGAAACTGGTTTACATGCCCTGAATGTATGTTCTGTTACAGGTTTAAACCAGTTTCTGATTACTTAAACTGGTTGATGTGCAACTTCTGTCTCACATCCCCTCCAGTTTTAATTTCACTCACAGTCCCCCAGCATCCCAGGATGCTTTGAACCTCCTCTACACCCCACCCCCCTGCCACTGCAGGGTGGGCAAGTTAGGCTTAGCCCAAGTTTTCTGCTCTAGCCATGCATGCAAGAAGGCATGCAGTCGTGGCCCCTGGCTTCTGGCCTGAGCCACCGCAGACATGTGGCTGGATTTCTGGAATCAAAAGTGAACATGTAAACAACTGTGTAGTGAATTAACCCACTAATGGGTTTCACAATAGTGTATGAAAATCAGAAGCTGCCTTCCTGCACATAACAGCACATACAATATTTATGGGATCAGCTACTTAATGTCCTAGCCATGCAATTTAGAGAAGATGGTTGCTGACATATTCCCCAAATATCCAGCATTTGTGTACCGCGCATTTACGCTGAATATCTCCACTTCTTTTTCAGAGCTGGTCAACTTTTAAAATATCCTCATCTAACAAATGTGGTAAAAGCCCTCATTTTCAAAAGTGCTCACTAATTCAAGAATGCCTCTACTTTTCCCTGTACAGTTTGACAGATTCACATATTCTTTACAGTGCTTACGAATGCTCCTGGCTCCACTTAAGGCCACTCACAGCCATTTCTACTAAGCACCTTGTAAATGCAGCCTTTTGGTCTCTGCTAAGGATTGAGGCCAGAAACAGAATCCATGAGTTTTTCCCAGCATTAGAAAATTTCAGGCCAGTGAAAGCTAATAGAAATTTCCTCTTCAAATTCCCTACGATAAACAAGGCCTAGGCACGTTGGCTGAGGTCAAGCATCTGAGGCAAGCAGTGGCAGAACCTGGAACAGCATCTGGGAATCATGGCTCCCAGATGCCGGTCTCTAACCATCCTACATAGCGTGGTACTGATAAAGAAGCTACATTAATTTGGTTTGGTTATGGCTACAGACACAGCAATTTTGTTAAGATTTGGCAGCTCCCAAACAGTTCATTTCCAGGAAGTTAAGCTAAAGTCAGGAATATGACCTATTGTAGTTAATGTGATTTCAGTTAGATTTGGATAGTTAGCATTCAAAATGCTGCATACTGACTATGCCAATTCTATTCCAATGAGAAGGATTTAGAAATACCATAAAGAATCCAATTCTTTTTCTCTCAAAGATATTAACTTGTGCTCCTAAAGGGGTTCCTTATATCCTGCTTCTTTTAGAATAAAGCAGTAGATTTTTCCTCCATTAGGCATTTATTGGCCCTCAAGTGATGCACAGACACATACTTTATTATATACACACATGTATAATCAAACACACTGCACATAATGATATACACACACTTTATGTGTCCTCACGTACAAAGGTTAAGTAAAAGATTCAATTAACTTCAGTGAGTGTAAAACTTGTGTAATTGATAGAAGTAAAAGGCACATTATGGTCTTTCCCATCCCTCAATTAGATAGTGTCATAGGCACCTGACGTTGGCGATAGGAGTGGAATCACATGAATTTACTGAAATCCAATTGTAAGAAACACTAAAATATAAACACCCTGGAGAACATACATGGGGTATTTGGATAACCTTGTAAGTTTCTTCCATCTTTAACAATGTATAGATATTAGTTCTGTGCCCAGAGGGGTTTGCAAGTACATAGGACATCAATTTAAAAAATCTCCCCATATTCATTAAAAAAGGTCTCAGTCAGGGATCATCCCTCTCCCCTAAGATGAGCAAGCATCATCTGAATCAAAGCAGTCAGAAGTCAAGGTCCACATCAAGGTCCACATGTAATTTATCCTTATGTGTAATCAATGAAGATGCACTCATTTCTCAAAAAGGTAGATCTTAAATTGGTAAAAATCTCGCCTTTCATCTTGCTTCATATCAGAAAGATTGAGAAAACTAAGAACCCCGGGATGATCATAATTCAGATTGTTTTATTCACTGCTGACAGACCCTGATCTTTAAATGAAAAATGGCTGAACATAAAGTGTTTTTTGCAGATGTCCAAAAGCTTACAGCACTAAGGGAATTTTGTTGGCTTTACTACAGACAAAAAAACCTGAAAAGGCATCCGACTAATTAACTTTTTTATATTTACTATACAATTCAGGTCCAAAGTTTATCCTCCTGACTCATGATTCATGATATCAGTGATAGCAAAATCTCTCTCTCTCTCTGGTAACATAATTATTTAGTGTAACAAGCAGCAAAGGCAAAGGGAGATGAAACAAGTTTATTATTAAGCTCAACATAAAACTAAAGAGTAAGGTATGCAAACGCTATTGCCCAAACCTCTAACTTGGAGTCAGTCTCAAAGAGTGTTATTTCACCATTGCCTTGAAGTTATCTTTTGGCACCAAGGCTTCAAGCCTGAGAATACATCGAAGCACAGATTTACTCATCACAGATAGGCTGGTATTATTTTTTATTACTTACCACTACCTGACTCACGATGGGCCTGTACCCCATTTTCCAAGGTGCAATAATCCTCTTCTAAAGAGTTTAACCAACAGGAGCCAGCTTGCAATTCAGTTCAACTTATTTACAGTAGTTCATCACCTTCTAAAGGTAAAGGTAGTCTTGCAAAAAAACTCCCAAACCTGGCTCTGGTAATTTTTTTAACCAGTTGCAATAGCAATTGAAATCCAACAACAATACAGAACTTTCAGATTCATCCTCGCAAAGGACACTTGAAGAGATGCTATTCACCCTCTGCAAGGAGATTCAAATTGCTAATGCAAGCATTAGAAGCACCTTCTAAATTTTACATTTTCCACCAGAGGAAAAGAACTGCTCCAATAAGAGAAGGAAGCCAATTTGCATTTTCTGCGCACTTGGTGACATTTCCCAGTTTCTCCCTGCCTGTTTTCAGAAAAGAAAGCTGGATGCCCAAAGCACAAAGCAGTTGAGAGCAGAAGCTCCCAAATTTGATAAATTCTGACTGGTTCATCAGTCTGATCAGAAGGAGTGCAAGCAGAACACTCTAAATGGGTAGCATCTAATGAAAAAGTAGTCAATACTTTCTAGATTTAAAGCACAACAGTGTCAAATTAGTCTGAAAACAGCATATTGTAGCTAACCCTGGGCTAAAGATAATTCTTCTGCCCTGGCATGCTCCACAAAGCAGCACTAACCTTTTTATACTGAAAACTATTGGGTTAGTGCCTATCAGTAGGGTATGAATGTGTACACTCCTGAGTACAGTACCAGGAAAATATGAACAGAAAGGAAAGCGCTATGTGTGACCACTCAAGGATATATTATTGTGCATAATTCCCAGTGATTACATGTCTGCAGAAAAACTATAGTTCAAAAGTTGTTTGATAATTGGCATAGTTAGAATATCCTAGAGGCAAAACCCCCATCACCCCAGAATTGCAATGTAGCCCTAATGCTCTTCTCCATTTCTTTGCGTGGAGTGGATCATGCAGCTTTGCATCTGATTTGGGGAGTGGAAATGAAAGAAGGATATCTGCCAGGTTTCCTTCTTCTTGACTGTTCCATGGGCTTCATACTATTGAAAAAGATATGGCGGAGGGGAAGGCTCGAGACAGAAGGAAAATGCTTAGTCAAGTTCCCAAAACAGAGGAAAGAAATGAAAGAAAGACAAACAGTTATACACATACAGAGTCTAAGTCCCCACCGCTCTGCACTTTGTGTGGTCAGCATATTTGTGCATGGATGCAAATGACAGCGAGGTGCAAGGGCACAGCAGAGATTCAGACCCAGAGTCTGCAACAATTTATGCTTCCAGAATCCATGGGTTTCTCCTTGCTTGGATAGAAGTTGTGTTTTTACCATGAGTTAAATAAAAAAAACCTTAGTGAAGGTAGAGCAACTCATGTTTCAACATTCATAAGCCAATCAAGACAATTAACCCCTAGATTAAGCCCTACCAACTACCGAGACTTCTAATACATCTTGCCTCTTCTAATGGTGCATCTATGGAAGTTGAACAGGGTACCTGCCCTGGGCACTACACTGTGGGTAGGCAACAGAAAAAAAAAATGCTAGCAACCCAGTGCCAACCAGAAGTCACTTCTGTCTCTGCGTATGGCAGCTGCCTAAGGTACCTGGAAATGTTGTTACGCCTCTGGCCCTATCTATTCTGCAGCTTTAGTACCTACCGGCTAGAACAGGGGTAGGCAACCTCTGGTATATGTGCCAGAGCATGGCACACAAAGGCATTATGCTTGGCACTCATACCTCGGGGGATAGGGCAGGTCTGTACAGCCACAACAAGGATCAGGGCCCTTACAGCTCCCCCACCATTTGCCCCTGGCATGCCAATACCTTCAAGTTGAGATTGCGGGCACATCCCCCATTTTAGACTTGTAACTGCCCTCTGTGCGTGCCATTTTCAAACCATAAACAAGTTATCATAAGCTACAGACACCTGGTTTCCTGCACACTAGATGTAAGGGTATTGGAACTGACAGGAAATTATTTTCTCTCCGCTTGTGAAATGATTCTTTTGCTGTCAGCCCTAACAACCGAGCAAATTCAACATAACGATTTAAAAAGGGGGGGGGAAAACCCCAACAAAACCAAAAACAAAGCCTCTGGATCTTAGGCAAAACTGTCCGCAGGATTATAAAGGTAGTTCTGTGGGCACAGTGGGTCACTACTTTGGCAGCCAGTCCACAGCACCTAATTTCTGCAAGAGATTATGAGGGTTAGAACAGTTTCTCCCTCTTGACTTGCTGCATGTCCTCTAAGGAAATGTTGCCACAGTGAATCGGGAACATCCATTTAGATCTCCCTGGAAAAAAAAAAAATCACTCACTGCAGTTACAGGGGCTATCCCAGCCAGATTCCCAACCAGCACTTCAGAAGAGCCAAAGGAGAGACTATTCTCGGGTGGGAAAAAATCTATCCCGGCTTTTTTAATAAGCTCAGTGAACACTGAGAGACAAGAAGATGTCGACAGTTTAGTCAGCGGTGAATGAATATTTATCATGTCTGCACTTCATGATTAAAGCACTTTGGGCCAATTTCTGCTCTCCACTGCACATGTTCAACTCCCATTTAATGTATGACCTTGGAACCAGAGTAAGGATTGAAGGCTAGAGAGATTATAGTAGGGCAGGAGCAACATAATAGTTAAGGTTAAAGCTGGCTTGTTGTTTAACAGCTGATTTTCTTAAGTGCTCTAAAATCCGCATGCTGACTCAGAGACTCTTAAAAATTAATGTTCTTCATTCAGATATGGGGAAAGATTAGCAGGCCAAATTTAGGGTCATTTGACCAAAGCGCTCCTAAGATACAGGGCTTTTTATAACTATCTTAAGTAGGGCTCTACCTAATTCTGGCTGAGGCAAGGGAAAAAGGCCCGCGGCATTTTCACACTCGTTTTGTGGCATTCCTCCCCCTCCTCCCCAATGATTTGTCGAGGGGCACAGCAGCCCTGTCCTCATCACGGATTGGGGGAGGATGGGGGCTACATGACAGACAGACCTCACAGCCAATCAGCAGCAATGGGCAGAAGAAGGATGTCCATCATCGTTTCTGTTCCCCTTCATGCCAGGGGCTCCCGCCCTTCCCTATAGCCTGTGATGCTGGGCACAGAGGCCCTAAAAATCACTGGTTCCCAATGAGAAGCCAGCTTTTTATTTCTAGAGGTGTTTCTTTCCTGGCAATTCCATGCCAAAATTGCAGGTATTGACATTTTTGTGGTGTTCACAGAAACTGCTTTTTTCTCAGGTTCTGTAAAAAATGGGAAATTGCAAATAGGGTAGATCCGTAATCATAAGACATCAGTCTTAGAGACTTTATAAGAGCTTTTGCACGTGCTTTTGGGCTCAAACAAATGACTCTGGTTCTCCCCACACTGACATCACCTGCTCAGTGTTGAAGTCAGGTACCTCCTTGGAAAGCAATGATTTAAAATGTTATTCGGTTCTTGGAGGACACAGCACCCATGTAGCTGAATAACAATACATTGTTCTTCCATACCTCACTCCTGGTCCTTCTTGCCTTGAATTAAAGAGTTTCTATTGATCGAGGACACAATCTTTACATTTGATTCACAGGACAATGAAACACCGACTATGCGGTTTCAGAAATGAGCATGCTTCCTCCCCCAACTATGTACAATCTACTCCTGTTGCAATGGGAGTACTCCCATACAGAAAGTCATGCATGAGTATTTGCTGGACAGGGATATGAAAAACAAACACAGATGAGTCACAATTTATGCAGAACCCTCTCTTCTCCCCCCAAAAAGTGCAGCAATCATGGAAAAAAACCATTCACTTAGAATATTAATTCACTCCTTTTGGCATTGTAGGATATGGGAGTGTTATGGTTGGTTCCAAGAAGGAGGTGGTAATGGCTTGACATACTGAGCTTACTATCTAAAAGGTATGGGGCAAATGCCAGGAGCTACACACCAGAGAATATTTTAAATCCAAATGTAGAGTGGGCATTGTTACCACAGGGTCAAAGTTGTTCATCTCTTGATGCTTCAGGTTTCCTCTGATCTGGATGCACTTATCGGATCAGATGCTTTAAGTGAGTTTTCCACTTTTTATAATGTCTGTATTAGATAGCACTGGTCTGTTGCCATGCAGGACAGAAAACACCCACTTTCATCTCACCTTAGACACTAAACAGGTCAGCGCCTGGTTGCTACCTAGAGGAGACCACAGGGCAATGCTTGGTACTTGAGTCAAAAAGCCAAGGAGTCATTGTCAAATAGGTGGTGAATGTGAGACCAAAAAAAAACAAGTGGAAAGATTTCATCTGGCCCCCGATGTACCTGCTGATGGATGGGACCTGGGAAAAGAACATCACCTTTGTTATTTAGTGGCCTAATCCAGTTCCTAACCTTTATACATTGTTGTTCTGTTACAGAAGTACACAAAAATCACAGTAGCCCTGTGCTTCTTCAACAAATTGGGATAATATGGCAATACTTACTAAAAAATAAGATAGACAATCAAATGAGCATCAGGCCAGCAAAAAGGGCACTCTCCCATTTCTTGGGGTTAATTGTGATGTTTTTTTAGAAGTTTCAGAAAATAATGTAAAAACTGGGACTGGACTAACAGCTATTCTCAAACAAGCAACAAACAGAGCCAAATTCTCTGGTCCATTTTTGCATCACTTGGTGGACAACTCTAGAATTACAATGGCAGAAAAACAGCATGACCAAAACCAAAAGGGTTTAATTTTAATGCATTTCTCCTGCCCTTCGACAGAAATGTTCCAGTTGAGCAACGTGTTCCTGTTCATTAGAGCACTTAAGCAAGTGCTTAACTTTAAGCATACGCTATCAGTTCCAACACCAGTTCGATCAAAAAAAAAAGTCACATGATAAAGCAAGGCACACAGTCTCTTAAGATAGCTAAGTGAAGAATTTCATTCGTCCCAATTAGCTGAAATCTGCTTGGGAAAACCATCAAGAACTGTTTTAAAGTGTTGGCTGATCTGGTTTCTTTCTGAGCTTTAGAATGTAATGCCTTGTTATATCACAGACCACATATTTTATGTAATATTAACTATGTAATATTAACTGCTGATAAACTTCAGTGCCTTTTCTTATGCTAAAATGCTATACTTACATTTTGGCTAATGTTTGTAATATAGCATCATGAAGAAACACCACTCATAGTTCACAGTGCAAGAAATGCCAATTTCAAAACTTGGGAGAAAGAATTGTTTCCCACTCTCTCCCATATACATGTCTTCAAAACAGATGAACTTCAGGGTCTTATCTCATGAAACTCATTAAGTTAGTCCTTTTTCATATTAAGAGATGAACAGGTATTTTTCTATGATAGATATATGTATATATCTGTGTGTGGGGTTTTTTCCCCTTTTCCATTTTCTCTTCTGTTGATTTTGCCACAAGGCATATTTACAAGTGCAAATACTGCTGTATGGGTTTACTCTGGAGTAAATTACTTTGGGGTAACTCCACTTCAAACAGGCATCAACACGTGCACCCATTTGGGAACAGTTTTGCTGCTCCAGGAAGCAGTCTGTTTCCATGCCCTCCAGCTCTGCACCAGTCCCCTACAGCCTCCAGGAGGAGCTCTAGGCTCCCCCTGGGTGCTGGCCCAGGTGCCGGCAGGGAGCATGAGGCACAGAAGACAGCTGTCTCCTGGCAGGGGCTAGGAGATTGTTCCCTGCCCCTGGGAACTGTCTGCTACTGGGGAGGGCTCCAGTGGTAGAGCTTGGGCGGGGGATGAGCAATTTACTGTCCCCTGATCCCTGGCTGCCACCCATTTTAAACATGCTTTACTGTGCAGTAATTA
Source organism: Caiman crocodilus (assembly GCA_030014935.1). NCBI lineage: Eukaryota > Metazoa > Chordata > Crocodylia > Alligatoridae > Caiman > Caiman crocodilus. The sequence continues at coordinate 27,698,355 of JAGPOW010000229.1, forward strand.
CTCAGCAGCTAATTTGCTACTTGCATTGGCAGGTAGCAAATTAACTTCTGAGTAGAGAAAATTGCTGCACAGTAAGGATCTGCATGTGTAGACACAGATGCATGCCATGTAGTTATTTGCTGTACTGTTCAGTAAAGCATCTCATGTTAACATGACTACAGGGTACATACAGGGATTCTAACTGTGCACAGCACAATCAAGGTTTCATCTTTATTGGCACCTATATCTGCTACCATAATATCTAAAATAAATAATAATAGGTACATTGTATATATGAAATTAAAAGCACATGAATTAACAGCCATTCTGGATTAATATATTAATAATTCTACTACAGCTTTTATATTAAATAAGAAGCAAAATCTTATTACGGTCTTATCTGCACTGGGAAAATACATTTTCTTAGGAAGCATAAAAATTAGTAAAATGATAATCTGAGTACTAGACCCTCAGCTGGGGTAAACTGGTATAGCGCAAATGACTTTGGCCTCATACAAACATTCAGTTTCTCCTGGAAGAATCACTGACAGGAGAAACCACAAGTGTACAGATTTCAGTCTTTTTCTCTTACCTTAAAAACGACCACTTCAGGAGAAAAATAAGTTGGGAATAACCATAGTTAAATCACTCCCAGGGGAGTCAGTCCTGGGAGAGCAAATGTCTGTACATGCCAAGGCCTCCCGACCAGGTCCTCCAGCAGCCTTCCCTCTCTTTTAAATTGCAGTATCTCTTAAAGTCTACCCATTTTCAGAGAGCAACCCTACATGTACTTCATTTGTTAGAGAATAAAAAAAAAAGTCAGAATATACTCATTCATTCTCTTGGGAAGAACATGAAATTGTTCTTAAATTTTTTCCACACACACCTAAAATTTAGCTAAGGTAAACCAATAAATTGGAATGACTTTGTAGCACTTATACAACTCTAGCATGGATTCAAAAAAGGACATTCTATTGAAATTTCTCCTCCTGGTTATGTAGCACAGTGATTCCACTGTGCCTGCACCGAGTCTATGAACAGTGGCCACCTACATGGTGAAAGTCACTCAGGGAGTATGCGTTTGTTCTGGAAGGCCCCAGTTACAGCACAATCACCACAGTGTTATTGCACCGAAGCCAGTGATGCTCTCCAGGCTGGCTTTCCAAACAATTCATACTCCAATACCATGTAGCCCACCATTTGATTGCCACTCACTTAAGATCTTACAGAAGCTGAACCAGAAGATGAAGCATAGCTACTGGATATGAGAGATAACTGATCCCTTTTGGAGAGGTTTTCTTTTTTTCTTGGTTAAATTTCCTATAACAATCTTGTAGTCAAAAAAAAATGAACACGGTTCTTTTAAAGTTTTTGGTAGAAAAGGCTCTTTGTTGCAGTAATGGGGAGGAATTCTCACAGTAAGAAAAGCATTCCAACCGGCTGTAATATGCAATTACATGAAGTTAGTAGCCATCAATTCCATGCGAGGTACAGCATCATCATAGTATCTGTGCTAGTCTCACAGTGGAAACAAAAGTCACGGAAGGTCTGTTGTATACTGCCTACAAGTTGAGATGATTTTTACTCCCCATCTCCAAAGGGCTCCTTAGCTTCATTCAAGGTGCATAAAATACCCTTCCAGTATATGAGAACAGCAACTATGTGTAGAACTCCAGGGAGTCATCAGTGCTGTCTGGGAAGACTCTATAGATGTCTGTACACATGCTCTGGCATTGAAGGGGGTTTTAATTAGAGCAGTTCCCAGACAGTCACTCTAATTAAAACACTACAGCATCACAGGTATTTAGCATCCCATGCTTCAAAATGATGGTGTGGGCACTTTAGCTAAAGCTCGTGCAACGCCCCTGCCACCCTTTTGAAATGTGGGCCACTGAATGGACATGGCATTGCAGCAGGCTGGAGCATTCTAATTAGAACTCAATTAATTGAGTCTGCTCCAATGTGTTCTAATTAGAATTCATTGGAACATGTGTATAGGCACCCCATCTGACTATTAGTGTTGCTCAGGGATTAGGTGAACCAGTCATGCCAGGTTCCCTCAGTCTGGATGGTTTGCACAATCACTGTTAGGATACTGTCTGTGATGTTGTGCCCCTAACAAGCTCATTGTTACAAGAAAGAGACTGCAGACTTTTGTTCTTAGTGACAAAATGCTTGGCTGGGTATACGGTCTACAAACTAGTCTAAACACTAGCGCTCCTGGCCAGCTGATCGATGGTGCTAGCTGGGTTATTTGCAGGTATGGTACACGCACAGTATCAAAGGTTCCCAAGTTCCTTTTTAAAACAACTTCACGTTTATAGCATACACATCCTAGTCCTCACTAATTGTTAACAATATCTTTCTGCACCATCATCTGCATTCCCCTTCTCTACAGTTAGGGCAACCTTCCCACCAGAGAGGGACATCTGTTTGCCAAGGTCACTCTGATCCTTGTTTTTGGTGTTCTATGATGGACTTCTCAATTAATTCTCTATCTGTTGGCCATGGAGGCAACTCGAAGACTAACAAGCTACTTTTTTCTAGCACATCTATGCAAGCCATGTATGGTACGCCCAGTTTCAGATTCATTGGGACCTATTTTGATCATGTTGTTATCATGGCCTATGTGTGATTTCTAAATGCACTAATCAATTTTTATATTAATTCATACTCCTGTGAGGCCCACATGGTGGATGCTTGGTCTAACTAAAAAGAATGTGTGCACTTTTCCCCTCTGTGAAGCTATTTAAACATATACATGATTGCAGAACTTGAATCACAGTGGATTTATAGTTGCATAGAGAAAAAAAAATATCCCTGGCTTTATCTCACAAATCATAAAAAAGCTCAGAATGATATCCTGACAAATGAGGCTACAAAACAATGTGGCATATTTTCTTTTTCTGAATTGCTGTTTAGCTGGGCTTTGTTAAATGTATGCCATATTTAATAGATGTGCAGGAAGTCTACAGTTGTTTCTAATAACAGGAGAAAAATAATGAGATGTCAAGAAACAGTTTCCTTAGGCCAGAGGCTTCAAAAGGTGAGTTTGGCAGCTTGTCCTGTTCTTCTTGTTTGAATCATCCTTAAAAAATTTCTAACTGTAACTCCCCATTTTAAATAATTATCATTCGCAACTTAAATCTGCACAGTATAGTAATGTGCAATAGAACACTTATGCCATCATCTGATATTCAGTTCCAGGTCTCCATCAGGAAACAACTGAATCCAGATGCTGGATTAAAACAATAAATAAAAGTTGCAAATGAACATATAGTCCTTTTAGCTAATGGGAAAGATTTGTGTTGCTGAGTGCAGGGGTATGATTAAATAAGAGTTAAGAACTGCACTACTCAATGCAAACTTTTAATAGTGATTTCTTTGAGCATGACTATAACTATATTTGACCTAGGAAAATGACACCTGTGGGCTACAGGTACAGATTCCAAAACAAAAGCAGGTCCACATAGGATTTTTTATTTGCCTAACCACTATGAACAACAGTTTTATTGACAAATTTACACCCCATGCAATAGCCAAGAAGCATACAGAAGAGCTATTTTTTGCAAAAAAAGTCCTCGCTTAATGTACTTATTTTCATTCTCTCTAATTTGCAACCCCTCACCCCATAAAATGTATTTATTGATGTGCAGGGACCCAGGATACTGTGATACTAAGGTCTTGTACACTCGTTCAGTTTCTTCTGGGGTAGCTGCTGCTCTCCCAGGATAAACCACGAGTGTACAGATGTTCAGGCTTTTTCTCCTATGGTAAAAATGGCTGCTCCAGTAGAACAGTAATTTGGGAACAACCAAGATTAACTCATTCCTGGAGAGCTTCTGGGCTGTGGCTTCACTCAGAAGAGAACACAGTCCTCCAGAATCCCCACTCGCCCTGCAAGGAGACAGTGTGTCGTTCTCTGGACTCTGCAGCTCCAAACAGGGAGCAGAACATGCCCCCTTCACAATCTCTACATTGTTGCAGGGAAACACAGGCTGACCATGGACAATCAAAGCTGCCCTATACAATTCTGCCATGTGTTGCAAGGCAGACTGAGGGAGCCTGAAAAGCATGCTGAAATGTGTTCACAGCACACACACCACCCAGCTGTGCAGTGTCAGCACTGCAAGCTTTCCACACTTCAGGGCCTCAGCATTCAAATATCTGCATGCATGACTGGGAAGTTTTCTCTACCAGGAGAGCTAACCCAGGAGAAATGTCCCAGATTATTTTAATGTATATACACAGCTTAATTTAAGATCTAGCTATGAGCAAAACAACCTTTTGCAGAGTTCAACAGGAGCAGGCTATTAGATAGGAAAGACAGAGGGCAGAGAATACTTGTTGGATGCCTATTTGTATGGCTTTATATGTGAAAATAATTCTGGAAGGAAATAAGCTTAAATATGAGTTTCATACTCTTAAGTCACATTGTGCTGTCTGAGCAAGATTTTGCAGGCGCTCAGGATTAGCCTACTTTTGATTCCACAGAAGTCCATGAGTTTAACAATTAAGAGACTTAGGTCACGATCGACTGTTATTGGAGATCTCACCCCGGCCATCTATATCCTTTTAAAATAACACCAGATTCTAGTGACCACAGTAAAATTGTTTTGAATCTACTCTCTTGTCACTGAGAACAAAATCTGCCCCACATACCATAATGACAGCTGAAACAAATACCAATCTGGCTAAAGGATGCTGCCTTTCCACAAAACAATTCTAAATCAATGAGTGCTGTTACTACACGACGAGACAATGTGTTTGTTTCAGCAGGCAACCGACGTATACAGTATACACAGCCATTTAAATGCAGCAGTGCTGCTGCTTGGAGTTCAGGCAAGATGTGAATCACAGCCACAGCTCAAAGCTTAATTGGCACTCTTGGCATCTTGCTGCTGCATCACCATTTGTTTTCCAGCATGTGATACCCGGAGACTCATCACCCACCTCAACTAAAGGTAGGAAGGGGAAAATGGAAGTCCTAACAAGAAATTTCAGACCCACATATAATAAATATTAGGACCCTGCCTTAGCCTAAGGAGAGAGTTTTGAAAGAAAACAAGGCTTCTGCTTATAAATGGGAATATAAACCCTGGAAGCACCGACTCAGGTCTGCATCCACAGGCTGAGATGGTTAAAATTAATACAAAGGGACTCAATTTGCGTCTAACAGGCACAAGCGCCACACTTAGAGGAATGCATCCTTTTTTTAAAAGAATATGCCCCCCTTTATTGTTTTATCACGTTTTAGCACGCACACTCTGAGTCAGCAGATAGTGGCAAATATATTTGGGCAGTGTTTAAAATGACACCCTTTACAAATGAAACCATCTAAATCCGGCGTTGGAGAATTAATGAGCTTCTCATGTAAATCACGCATAATTTACAGTGGAATTTGTCCTTGTGCCAACAGGCACTTGCACTGCATAGTAATGAAGAGAGGGGTTTGGAGATTTGAAGCTATCTGCAGCCTATTTGCGTCTTGCCACGGCTACTCCCTGGGCAACCAGAACAGCCTAAACCATATCAAAGAGCAATAATATTAAGCAGCAAACCACACTACCTTCACCTCCAGTTTCTTGTTCTACCCCCAGGCAAAGTGGCAGAGGTGAGGCCATCAGAAATCATTCATTTTAGACACAGAGCTCATAGCTGGGCACAATCATGCTCTGTGGTACACACCCACCTACTCTACTCCCTTGCACAGGTGACTATCACAGGTAGCAGGGAGCAGAGATAGTAGCAGCCTCAAGGGAGCTATTTTCTTTTCCCTGCAGGTGGGCAAGTAAGGAAGAGAGATTTGATTGTGCCCTCTACATGCAAGCCAGCAAACCTGAGCTGGTATGGGGGGAGTAGGATTTTTCACCAGGACCCATTTTAAAATATGGAACCTGGACAGCTAATAGCTGCTCTATTACATAATTCAGTGCTTATAACAAAAATCACAGGCTAGTGTTTAACACATTTCTGTCAATAAACAAAAACCTGGAAGCTTTCACATACATATCACTGAAGAGCAATTCCCCCTTTTTACTGATTAATGACAATTACTGGATTTCTCCCCAGCAACCCCAAAGTAATGTTCCCTCTCAGAGTTTTCCTTCTCCTTAAGGTACCTTCCTGTCCTTAACATCCATGAATCTATGAAAGAGAAACCACTGAACAAAACCTATATCCAAAGAGGGACACAGAGAAGTTCTCAACATCCTATTATAGCAGCAACTGTTAGGACCATGTGTTAAAGTAACTAATTGTTTTCTTCTCCTCTAGCCACAAAAACACATTGTTTGTGTTTCAGATCACCTCTCCTGCCCTTTATAAGTGCATTTACAAGGGCCTCTGTCTGTTATTACAAAGTGTTCCTATTTACTGTTTGGGCAATTAAAAAAAAACATGCACCTAGGTTTCCTAATTCTTTGTATAGTCCAAGCCACATATAAGAACTCATTAATAAAAACTATAAAACACACTGGCAAGGAAACCCATATTCTAAAGCCAGGAATTATCACACAGTTGTATTGTATATGGCAGCTAGACTATATTGTGGGAAGTAATAAAATGGAGTCTGACTTTTTAAAACAAGGGGCTCATTCTATCTCTGCACACACATGACTCCTGTTAATACAGGTGCTGGCTGTTTCTCCATTGCAATCAGAGGTGTGACTGTGGCATCTGTAGATACACCAGAACTTGCCTTAAGCCAGCTAGCTTGCCTGGTTACAGCAATGAAGCCACAGCAGCCCTACACAGTGAGTACGTACTCAGCGGCTGGAGCCTGTGCACCATAGGTTTGTCTCCAGCTTGTGCTTTTGTTGCTGAAGATCCTGTGCTGTCTTCCTGATGCTTTGAGTACTTATTATTATTGATTATTTGTTTTACAGTGGTGATTAAGGCCCCGCTGTGCTAGCACTATACAGACACATAAATCAGCCAGACAAAGGATGGGAGGAGACGCACAGTAGCAGACAGGGAGAGCGACTGACTCACAGGCACCGGGGCAGATCAGAGCTGGGAGCAGAACACAGGTGTCCCAAGTCCTTCTCGGATACCATCGCTACTGAACTAGTCCTCCGGGCGCTGATTAGCATGCGTCCTGTAAATGTTCAGTGGCAGGAGTTATGGCTCTCTTTCCATAATGTTCATTGCAGGCCAAAGCACAGCTCTTCATAGAGGTGAAGTCATCTCACCAATAACGGGGCAACACAGTGCCCAGACCAGTGAACTGATAAAGATGCCTGTTCAAGTCAAAGCCAGGAAATGTGCTTTCGTATCAAGAAAAAACAAGTATGTGAGCTGAACTTCTAAAATATTCATAGTCTTCTCATCTCCTGTCAACATGTTCAAGTTTGGGTCCAGAAACAAGCATGCATTAGTGCTCAATCTGTAGCTTTAGTGTGGTCCTTGTTGGTGCCTTGTTGGTTCCCCTATACACGGACAGGCCAGTAGCTGTTCTGTAGTCTGAACGTTTCTTCCAGATTCGCACATGGTGTTTGTACCATTTGGAGTATCCCCACAGTCACCTATTAACTCAATCAAAACTCCTATGTTCTAACCTTTCAAATATGTAAATACTGGCCATATGCAACCCTTCAAACATGCAACAGTAACCGTTTAGGCAGTATCCTGTGACCAAAGAATTTTTGATTCCTGTCTTGCCAGCAGGAGAATAGTTTTAGTTAGCAGAAACCATTAAGCATCTAGCCTTGAGACAAGCCCTCTTGACCCTGTCACCTGTGGCAAAGAACTCTCAACAGCTGGCTGAACTCCTGGTCCTACTGGAGTTGGCAACAAAACTCCCACCGATGCCAAGAAAGCCAGGGATCCTTCCATCCAAGGTCTCTCCGAGTCTGGAGTGCAGTATCTGGAAACCTTCCATACCTGAGATTTTTATCTTATACTCACAAGAGTGCAGTAAGCACCAAATAGTTCTTTACTTTCCCATGCTTTTTCCTTTTCCAGAGATCACAGAATACAAATAATCCTAAGAAGAAGTAGAAAAGTTGACTATAAATTAAGTGCACCCTTAAAGCTGAAAGGAATTGTTCCTAAATTCTCAGCAATATCAAAGTTGGAAAATAAACAGGATAATGGTCATTTGTCAGGGTATTCATTTATATGCATCTGTGATTGTGGCCTTGGTCTTACACCAATAGCTCTGCTATCGGCAAGGGCCACATAGTTTAAGTGTAAATGAAATCTCAGCCCAGCTGCAGCTAATTTAGGCCGGAAGACTTTGGACTAGATTACTGTGCTCTCACTGGCATTAGTTTACACAGGTGCAATTATATTGACTTCAGTGGGTTACTTCTATCTTCAGTCTGTCAAAGAGCATAGTCAAGGTCAATTATTATTATGAAAGGAGACTAATGAAACAGATGGGAGATTTTTCTGAGTTGATCACTCCATTTCTGGTCCAATGATATTCAGTGGACATCATATTACGTAGGTATATGAAATCCTTTCCATCTCAGTCTCAGGAGGTGTAAATCCTGTCACTCTTATTCATTAGCACCTTACCCCATGAGTGGGCCCACTGAAATCAATGGTACAATTTGAGAAGTATGGCACCACTAAGTGAGCAGAAAGTTTGCCTAATGTTGTAACAGGGCATGTCTACACATGTGCCCGACTGTCTCTTAGTGCTGGTTTTAGAGTAAAAACACAAGAGAGAAAAGTGTGACAATCTAAGCAAGCCAGACAACTACAGTCAAGGTTGTGTGTCAGAAGCAAAGATGTCTAAAATGGTTTCTAAACTCATTGTTCCCATTTTCAATAATCCATCCACACATGCAGTCCTGCAAAGCCACACAGCAGTGTAGCATCTTGTGCAGACGCGCCCACAGTGAACTAAACTAAGCAAAAAGTGGAATGCACTTGGAATTCAAGTGCTACCACGAGACACCTTCCAAACATCACACGTTGCAGAAAACACCGGAAATGCTATGCAAAAGCCACACTGTACAAACAGCGAGTGGGTCAAACTCTGCATTCATTCATGCTAGTGAGAAGCCAGAGCTATTTCCCCAACCTTCAGGGAATTCCTGAAACACCGTGGGTCACTTGGTGGCCTTGTTTGCATTTCTCAAATGCATGTGGCAGTGTCTATTAAGCTCACCAGCAGCTGGATCTCGGCAACTGAAAGCAGGATCAATTACAATGCCTGCCTTCAGTTTAAATGGAGCAACCCAACTGAAGCTAATGGCTTGCATAAAGCGTAGCTGGGTATTGACTGGGATCCATTCTTCTCCCGGCGGAGAAAGAACCGGTCTCCTCACTTCCTCAAGCAGCAGACTGTTATAAGGGTGATGATGCACATTACACTTAGACCATACTAAACCTGTGGAAAGTTAAACGGGGTTTAAAGTGACATCATGATGTGAGCAGTCACATGTTACAAGGTAATCCTGGTTCTTGCCTGCGCAGCTATGACTTGTCACTAGAGGGCTGCCAAACAGGAGTGTGGCTGCGAGCTAGACACCCAGGCTCTATCCCTGCTCTGGGTAGGGAAGGGTGGGGCTGGGAGCAGTACATCCTGGGATGCTGAAGGACTCCAACTTGTTTGCTTTATCTCCGTGGGGCAGACAGAAGTTGTAGCAAAACATCCAGCATTTCTTTTTTTTATTCATTTTAAAATGCATTCCCTCCCCTTCCCCAACCATTTCTGACTTTTTCTCTTCCTCTCTATTCCCTATAGATAAGTATAAGTAAGCTAAGATGCAAGATAAGATTGAACATTTTATTTTAGATAGCAAGTTTTATATTCCTCTGCCTTCTTTGCCTACAAGTTCCCTGCTATTTTGATATCAATACCCACTGTTTTATAAGTGATAATTATTATGTTTGTACTGCTTTTATATTGTGTGATTACTGTTTTAGGCCTAGGCCATCACCTCACATTGATTCATCCAGGAGCCATGGACCTCACCCAGGACACAGACAAGAACCCAGCATTTGAAAGACCCTACAGAACCAGCAACTCTGCCATTGTACCCCACCATTACAGACACCCGAAACTGCACACCCCTGCATGGAGCACACATGCTCAGTACGCCGGGGCTGACCCTTGCCTGGGCAGGCCTCCTGTCACTACGGTCACACAAGGTCTGCCCCCATAAAAAGGGGCAGTGAAGACAGACCCAGTGGGAATGCCATTTCTATCTGAATCAGACCAGCTCCATGTCATCCTGCCTATCCACCCCAGAGGCTCTGCCATGGACCCCCTCTGGACAACACCAAGCTGAAAGAGACCCTGACTGGCCATCAAGGACCAACTTCCTGCCTGGGATAGGTAGACATCACCTGCACATTTCCGTCTCCAGTTTAGACTCTTTCTCTCTCTCTCTCCTCCCAGACTTCAGCCCCGGCACCAAGCCTCTTTAACCCCTGCTGCCAGTGCGCGCACGTACGTGTATGTGCGAGACCATCTCCCCTGTTCAATAAAACCAGGGTCATTTGTAACCCCAAGGTGGGTTGTATGTTACTGAGCCCTGGTCCCTTCCCCATCTCAAATCCCGGTCTCTGTCTCTCTCAGCTGCCCCCGGCCGCTTCTCCAGCCACCTCTCAGCTCCTCTGTCTCTTCTGCGTTCCCATGCTGCAGCCTCTTGGCCTTGTTGCTTTCTGCCGCCTCTCAGTCCCATTTCTGCCATCCACTGCCTTCTTCCCACCATTTCTGCCGCTTCTAGCATCCTGGCCCCATTTCTGCTGTCCACTGCCTCCTTCCTGTGTCTTTAGATAGCTCTTCCTGCCACTTTTAGTCTCTCAGCCCCGCTCGTTTCTGCCTCCTGCTGTCTCTCCCCATCTCTCTATCTCTCCTTCTGTTCCCAACCTTTCCTGCCCCTTTCCTCCGTGTTCTCCAGCTTTCCCCCACACCCGCTCTAGCCATCCCTTCTCCCCCACAGCCCTCTGGCCTGCCACCAACTTCCCCGCAGGTTTCCCAGCAGCCAGAGCCCTTCTGCAGCTCCCAGCACTGGCAGCTCCTCCCCTGGTTCCCAGAGCCAGCCCCCAGTTTCCTCCACACCCTTTCTAGTTCCCCTGCACCCTCTGGCCCAGTTTCCCTCTCCCCGCTCACCTTTTGGCTCCCCTGTAGCTCCGGCTATGGGCCCAACCTCTGTGCAGGCTTCACTCTGGCATCACTCCCCTGTTCTGCAGGCTTTGGGCGTTGCCCTTTAATCAATTAAGGTCAATTAACCTAAAGTAATCCCCAAACCCCAGTTCTTCAGCCCGCTTCTCTCTAGTCTACAGATTCTAATCCCCGTCCCGGTACCTTTCACTCTCTACACTTCCACTTTCTTACCTTAACTTTTCCTCAGGTGTCCCAAATACACCATGTTTCTTTTGGCTTGTATAGTGTGCGTAGGTGCTTGAATTGGTGATAGGTGTGCATTTGCCTCGGCTGGTAATTTTGGATTTCTACATGCCTGGATTGGTAGTATGTGTGTGCATGTCTGGTGGGGGTGCATGCACCTAGTGTGTGTATGTGCACCTAGTGTGAATGTGTGTGTGTGTACCTAATTGATTTTTGAGTGTGTGCATGTGCAATTATACACCACGCCCTCCTGTCTAACCATGAAATATTGAGATCCTGAGAGTTGGCCTGATCCCACAGGGCAACAAAGTTACCCTAACATGAGCAGGTATCAGAGCCCAGAATTAAACTGTGCCTCAAGTGCTGTAACTGAAATGTTAAGGCGGCATTTAGCATGAGTTAATGAGCTTTAACCTGCAGATGCACATATTTTAAATGCCCTTAGTATGATCGAAGGGTAACATGAAACTTACCTCAAGCAGTAGTAGTAATATTTTATGATACAATATTATTGTCCTATTGTCATTATGTACAACTATAATACTACGGTTTACTCCACGTACATACATACAGATCAGCTATATACATTATTAAACAGCATTTAACAGCATACCATAATGCCAGTACCAATTTTTTGCCTATCGCTTACATTAGAGCTAACACGCTTTATCTGTATTTCAGTTAAGCCCCAAAGCTCTGTATTTAAATAGATTATACTGTAATAATAAAAGGAGGACAACATGCCTGTATTTCTTCTTACAAACCTGCAGCTCCACTGACATCAGTGTAGCTACAACTAACTGACTGTCAATAATGTGAAAGAAGAATACAGCACTCACCCGAGTACAAAATACAACAGACACGTGTATCAGAACTTGAATGCAGGTACATGCCAGGACACTTCAAATTATGTCTATGCCAAGATTCTCTAAAACAGGAGCAGAAAGTTATATTTCCTAGATCCCTTCCATAATACCCAGCAGCTACCAATGAGTTCAAACAGAGCAAAAGTTAGAACAATGCTGAGCACATTTGAAAATCTTATCAACTAGCCGTAGAACGACTGCATGCCGGCTTGAGTGGTTGCTTAACGATCTCTCTTCATCTCCTATCACTGTACGGTATTTTCTTACAGTTACTGTCAGGTGCTGTTACAAAGATAACACAGACTATATGCAGAGTGTGACTGCAATTCACTGGGTTGTGCAATCAGCTCAGTAGTGATCTGAAATACCCATTAAAGAAAAACATGGAAATAATAGACCCTTTGTCTGTAGTTCCTTGCTGATCAGGAATAACTAGTTAAAGCATCAAGAAGCCCTGACTTATTAGTCTATCTCAGTAGTCATGAATTGGTCATTACTGGCATAAACACAGGCCATTAATGCTCACCTATAACTCAGCATATCAGTACACCGCTGCACTTAGCCACATCGTAGCCACACTTGCACAAGAATTCAGGACAGAGGTGTAATACTATGCAACAAGTTCACAAAAAGCAAACAAATAGGAACAAGAAGGTTAATTCTGAAGAAGTTTCAGACTACATAAGCAATTAATAAAAAAGGAGCGGCTCATCTCATTTCTCTACATACTCTTCATTCAGCGGCCATCAATGTTAAGTGTTAATTCTGTGTAAGTAAAATTACTTCTCATTGTCATACTCCTACTAATGAAGTTTCTCAGAGCACCCCAGAAGTACATTAACATACTAATTTAATTTGTAGAAACAATTAGCCCTTAAACAGATTTTCCACCAATAAAGCTCTTCATTGTGCCCAGTACTTCATATTTGTCACCTTTCTATCACCGCCTATCCCTATCAAGATGTTTCATTTGAGTTTTAGATAGCATAAAATGTATCTAAGGATGTCTGGGGATTTAGAAACGGGAGACATTAGTCAAGAAGATAATTTGATGTATTGTAAGTGGGTGTATAGGCCATAAATTGCATGATGCAGGGACTACAGAGTGGTTCATACTATGCAAAAAGTCAGACCAGCTGAATATAAGTATCCTCCTGGTATTAAATTCTATGAAAATATAAATACAGAAGCCACACAAGAGAAAGCATCACCTGGGAGTTAGCACTCAAGGGATATTTTACCTACCCTTTTAGAAAAAGCCTTAGAAGCAGGTTAAAAAGAGAAAACGTACATAAGCCTGTGTGTATGCATGTGCAAGCACATGCACACACACACATTTTAAAGTGGGATTTTTGAAAGGAAAATAAGGTGCTCAAATCCTATAGACTGGGTGCTGCCTTATAAGTCTCCAAGTTCTAGTGAAAGTCCCACTTCATAAAAGCAAAGAAATTACAAGTTAAGGTTTCTCTTAAAAACAAAAAGTAATGGTGAAATAAAACCAAAATGCGAACTACAATAAGCCAAAAAGTGAGGTCACTGAGCAACCTTATCTTTGGCAAGATTGTGAACCTAGAAAACAAGATGCTCTGCAACCCAATTATCTACCATAAAGGTCTACATATATGTGATTCAATAATGCAAGACCACAACACAAAAATAAAAGAGAATGTAAAGTCCTTACGCTTTCTCTCTGTACAGAAAACATACAGGCTAGGGACAGACACTACACATAAACCGATTTAAGTGATCAGAAACTGGTTTAAACCTGTAACAGAACAGACATCCAGTGCACATAAGCCAGTTTGAAAATGGCTGAAACTGGTTTGAGATAGACCTGACTGAATGTAGCATCAGAATTAACTGATGTGGTTTAAATCAGTTTATGCAATGTCTGTCCCAGACCACAATGACTGAAGAGGGAGGGGGAAGAAATATATGCTGTATATATTCTTCTTTAAGGCTATACTGGAGGCAATAATTTCCTCCTATTCACTGAGGCTTCACCATTTAGACATGTGTCTTTAGACATCCAGCTTGTGTGCATATGTTTTCAAATTCTTAGGATGAGATGATGACATTATGGCACTTGCACAGAAAATCCAGAGCTTACAGTGGTGACAAAACATCAAACAGTGTCAGTGGGCGAGATGTCTAAAACCATTTCTAAGTTCATTGTTCACATTTTCAACAATCTGCCCACACATGCAGTAGAGTAAAAACACAAGAGAGAAGTGTGACAGTCCAAGACAGCCAGACAACTAAAGTTAAGGTCATGTGAGGAACCTTCATTCTCACCCTGAAAAGTTCACAATGAGCTTGTCTCTGTGTACATGTAGTGGCCGGGTTTCTTTCCCCCTCCCCAAATGAAATCACAGCCTATTTGAGGTTCTTTTCCTATAAAGACTTCTATTACTTATCTTCAAGCCTAAGGACAAATGTAAAACTGGAGCTAGTAAAAAATGGGGTCTATCATACATTTGATAATCTCATAGGAGGAAAGTAGGAGATGTGTAAAAGGATTGGGATATTTTTTGTGGAATATGATAGTACCATATTTATTCACAGACAACATGCATCTTTCTTTTTTTAAAAAACTTCAGAAAACTGGAGTATGCATCTCATGCAAGAAATATGGCAAGATCAGTTTCTGCCTCTTATTGGGCAGAAGTCACAGTAAAATCTGTATGCAATTCACGGACAGCAAAACAAGAAGCAGGCTCGACTCCATAGCTGCTGCTACATAGTTCCTTACTACAAGGAAGGATCTTTTTTCTCTTTTATCACGCCTTTCAAAACCAAGGTGTGTACCTTATTACAGGGCCCACAGAATGTGAGAAAATGAGGTAAATGAAGTTGTGCTGTATGTATCCATCACCAAGAAAATGCACCAAAGACGATTTCAAGGGTAGTTGTTACTCACACTTCAACACAATGCATCATTTATATGACAAGGCAGTATACATGGTAATTTTTTACAAAACAGAAAAGAAAAAAAAAACAACTCAAGCAAAACATTTGCTCATCACTTAAAATCCACTCCACAAATCATGTGATTGCCAGCCTCAGAGTTAGTGCCATGGTAGCATTCAACAAGTCTGCTCAACAGTAAGCAGCTGGCTGATGGAGCAGGGCAACAGGGTTACAGGTAGTAAGGGCTGGAGAGTGCTTGGAGCCAGGGATTATGTGGGGAACTGGGGACCTGCTGTTCGGGAATGCAGCATGGGGTATGGTGTTCTGCAAGGGGCACAGGCATGGTAAAGAGAGTCAGGGAAATTCCTAGCCACCGTTCAGTTCTGTAACTGAAGGCAAGTTATGTTTAATGTAGTTTACATGACCAGGACCCTTTAGTCCCACTGAAAAATCACTGAAGGAGCCTTTTTTTTTGTTTTAAGTTTTAGCACATTTACAGTAGTTTTATACATGTATGTTCAGTAGTAAACACTAGCGCTCCAAGGCTAAGAACAAACAGTCAAATAGCCCAAGGCTGAATTGATTCAATCTTTGCAGGTTAGTCTAAGCTATGTAGATTGAACCAATAAGCAAGTGAACAGACACTCACTTGTGATTTTGGAAATGCAGCCCCATACCTGCAGTGCCTCAGGCCAGAAGCCAGGGGGTACTAGAGCATGCCTCCCTACTCTGCTGAAGCAAACAGCTTGGCTAGCCTCCCTCCCCTCAATCCACCCCCCCCCCCAACAAGAGGGTGGCGGAGGTCTGAAAAGATCCTGGGATGCTGAGGGACTGTGAGTTAACTTGAATCCGGAAGGTATCTGGGACAGAAATTCAAACGAATTTAACTTAAATCAACTAAGTCTGATACTACATCCATCCAGGTTTATCTTAAACTCATTTGAGCCATTTCGAAAGCAACTGAACTTCTGTTGTTACAGGTTTAAACCAGTTTCTGATCATTTATACCAGTTTATGTGTAATTTCTGTCCTTAATCTCATCTGCAAAGAGAACACTTGAAGATAAACTGTGCAGCAAGTGCAAGTATATAGCTCAGCATTAAATTGATCCTCCGCTGAAGCCTACATCTAAAATAAAAGCAGTTCTCACTCTCCAGTTTGTAGAACACCACTGGTCCATGAAGGAAAGGTAGTATGTGAAACGAATCTGTTACTGAGCTCTTGACAAAATAAATTCTGCTATTTTACATATCATGTGAGCTGAATTTTTTTTGACCAGCAAAATTTGAAGTCATATGGCTTGTTTTCCTAACAAGGAAAAAAGAGAAAACTTCAAACAAAAAGCAAAGTAACACTAGTAATTTCTAGGCTTCATTGTTTCTACAGATAGAAAAGCAATCACTTTTAATTCTTGCACATCTTTGCCAAATCAGTTATCCCTAAAGTCCAACAATTACCGTAGCCCCACATTAATCTCTCATGAAGCTGGTTAAAGCATACGATTGATTGATGTCCAATGAACTAACCTGCTCGAAAACTTTACAGAAAAAAACAGATGTGAAAACAGACAAATAGTTCCTGCTTTTACTGGGAATGATTGTGGTTGTGATGCTATTTCTACAATCCTAACAAGAATTACATCCTTGCCATTACTACATGTTGCTTCAATGCAAATTTGATCTGAACTGACAATAGCCAAAGACTCACCGCCCCCCGCACCCCGCCTTTTTTCTTCCCTCAGCCAAGATTTATTTTAGGCAAACATATCTGTATGCCATTAGTATCCCAAATCCTTCAAGATCAGTTTCAACAGCATGTTTTTAACAGCCACAAATTGGAAACAGATTTTAAATTACGCTTTAGTTATATAATTATTTTGTTTAAAAATGCAATTAAATGAAAATGCAATGCTTTTTTTTAAAAAGACTGATATTGATTTTTCTTTTTTCAGATGAAAAATGTAAACAACGCTAGGTTTAAAAACACAAAATGCAGTTTCATTTTCTTTCTTTTAAAACAAAAATTTATTTCAGTGTGATATTTTGTTGGATGTGTTTTGTTTGAAATTTGTCATGGGAACAAAATGAGATGTTTCAATCACCTTTACTTCTGTAGACTTCTCCTTCCAACCCTCTGCCCCAAACAAAGGACATGCAGACACACACAAAGGCAAATAAATTACAATGGAACAGACAAGAATTCTTGTGGGCGATATCTTTTTTGGACCAACTTTGTGGTTGGTATACATATAGACAAGCTTTTGGGTATCAAAGTACCCTTCCTCGGGCCTTTGAGTTCTTGCCTCTCGTGCATCTCCTGGACCATTACAGCAACATCACTGCAACACTACCATTAACGGGACACTAAGGGTGAGGTTTCAAGTGCACACAGATCAGAATATTCACACTTCAGGTTCTCCACAAAACATTCACCATCCAGCCATGTACTCTGAAAGGAGAAGGTAACAGGTACCTTAGTTCTATCATCAGAACACAACAGCAGCATAAAATACCACACAGCAAATAATAAAATGTTACAGGCTTGATGGTGAAGCAAAACCCCAATTTTCCTTCTTCTTTTTGTTTAATGCATTTCCTCCTCTTCCCCAACTATTTCTGACATTTTCTCTCCCTCTCTATTCCCTATAGATAAGTATAAGTGAGCTAAGACATAGGATAAGCTTCAGCATTTTATTTTGGTAGCAAGTTGTATTCATTTTGTTTTTTCTCCTTTATACTGTATAATTATTATGTTTATATTGATTTTTACTGTTCCATATTACTGTTATACTGATATTATATGATGTAGGCCTACATATGTAAGTTAGCATAAGTCATGTCAAGTTTCCATTTTGTTTGTCAAGTCTCCATCTTGTCCCCATGCCTTGTTGTGCAAGTATGTGGCAACCTATGACTCATACCTACCCCTCCTATGTAACTTGGTTCCTGAATGAAGGGGATGAATGAGGGTGCTTGAGAGACAATGGCAATAGGTCTAAAAATAGTTCCTTCTGAATGACCATCAACACCAATACCTGGACCAACGACCCAGCCCTTGGAACCACCCTCAGCAATCAAGAAACAAAAGATGAAGCAATGCATCATTGTGCCAAGGCTACACATGTTCAGTAATAATATCTGGAGCTCTCTGGAAATGGACTGACATTGCCTGGACAGGCTCTCCCCATAGGAAATCAGAGGTAGCCTGCCCCATTAAAAGGGGCCGTGAAGACTGACTCTTTCGGATGCCCTCTCCATCTGAACCAGCACCATGCCACACCACCTATCCACCCAGAGGCCCTGCTGGCAACCCCCCTCTGGACAACACCTACTGGACAAAGACCCCTTTCTAGCCTGGATAGGTAGGTACCACCACCACCCCCTCTTCAACCAAGGACTTGGACTCTGTTTCTCTTCCCTACCTGGACTCCAACCCTTCCACTGAGTCTCTTTCTCCTGCTGCCATTGTGAGTGTGCGTATGTGTATACCAATAACTTCACGGGGCTGTGTAGTGTGTTGTCTGTTTAATAAACCTGTTATTTTGAAACCCTGAGTTGGGTTTTTGTCCGTTTCCTTCTTGCCATCACTTCTGTGCCTCCTGATCTCCCAGCTGACTGCCTCGATTTCCAGCCCCAAACTCCTAGCTGTCTGCCTCAGTTTCCAGCCCCAAGTTCCCAGATTTGTGCCTCTCTCTTTCCTGGCTGTCTTCTCCTTGCCACCAGACTTTTTCCCTTGTACCAGTGACCTTGAGTAACCACAAGCCTCAGTTCCTCAGCCCAACTTCTCTTTAGTCTACCAGTTGTAATGCTGGTTCCAGCAACTTTCATTCCTTACACTTTCTCTCTCACCTTAACCTTTCCCCAGGTATCCCAAGGACCCCAAACACACACATACATACCATACCATTCAAGCTGGGAACTCACCTGTGTGTATGTGTGGGTGAGTGGTATGTGTGTGAACTGGTGAATATATATTTGTCATCACTTGAGTGATATACAAATTAGTGATCCATGTATGTATATGGAGTGTGTGGGTATTGACAACTGATTGTTGTCTAATTTTTGGTGTGTAGTGTGTATGTGCTTGAATTGGTCATAGGTATGCATGTGCCTAGGCTGGTTTGGATGTGAATATGCCTGAGTTGGTAGTGTATGTGCGTGTGTATGCACCGAACTGATTTGTGTGTTTGTATATATGCAATTGTGTCACACCCTCCTGTCTAATAGCACAATGTTGAGATCCTGAGAGTTTGCCTGATCCCACAGGGCAACAATAGGACCTGCTGCCACTGCAAAATCCCTGGGAAGAAGCAAAATACAGGGAATCTACACTGTGACTTCAGCATGCTCCTCCATGTGCACGATACACGCCTGACATTACCACTCTCTGCTGCAGCTCAAAACAAGTTGAAACATCATCGAAAAAAACTGTCAGTGAAAGTTTGCACAGCCCTACTGCTCAGCCTTCCATTCCAGAAAGGTAGAGACCTTTCTGGGTGCTCTGGGTCTGTAGCATGGGGGAGTTTTGAGCTATATATCCCAAAGGTCTCTTTCCACGTGTAGATCTTGGAAACAGGGTCTAGACTGACACTTTGGAACTACAATATGAGAAATACAAACCCGGTCATGCTACGACTGCTCACCAACACATCGGGCCTCCCTCATGCAGCCTGCACTGGCTTCCCAAGAATCAAGATGATAGATTCAGTCCTGAATTTCAATTGTTGGAGCCTAGGATATCCAGAAGACCACCAAAGGCTCTGGAAGAAGACTGCAGTTGACAATCTGCCCATTAGGGACAACAAAACACTCCAAAATAAGGCTTGGCTGTGCAGGAGGCTGAGCTTTCAAGGCCACTAGTCTAGTACTGCACAATGAACTCCCAACTGAGGGTCAACAGAGACCTTCCACTATCAGTGTGTGTTTCAGTTCTCTGACTTTGTCTTCCTTAAAAGAAACATATATACCAATGTGTACATATTTATGCATATACACGCACTCAGGCTGGCTTACAACTAGCTATATAATTAGCTGTATAAAATGCATACATGTACATTTCTGAAAACAAAGTTTCCCATTGCACACACTTTTTCCCTTAAAGAGAGGATAAAAGAACAAGACAGAATTTTGTTATACCCTTTACTGAGCTATTGGAAGACACTCCAAAAATACAATAAGTGTGCTATAATTTGCTTTAGACAACATAACAGAGTAGTCATGCTCACAGACACAAACAAACACACATAAAACCAGTGATGTCGTGAACATCTGACCTGATCAGACCAATCAAACTGAATTCTGTATGTTTAGTTTCAATTTAAGTCATCCATGTTTTGTCCTTGATATAATTGCACGCATGTTGGGCTAGAGTATTAGACTTTTATACTGCACATTTGCAAAGAAGAAGGTTGTTACAGCTATAGGTAAATCTCATATTTAATTTTGCATGTTTTGCATTTATTTTTTATTGATTTTTCAGGGTTAGAAAATGAGAAATTGAAATAATAATAATAATTCATTTCAATGAGTAGTCAATCAACATACTTATTTGGAACCCCAATCCTACAAACATTTACACATATTCTTACTTTAAACACTTGAGTAATCCTATTAAAGCCAATGGGATTATTCAGGTACAGAAAGTTAAAGCTTTGCAATCTCATTCTGAGTTTATTGATACTAATGGCAAAGCTGACTATCTCTGAGAAAAGGAGAGGCCTTTTCCTGGCGCGCTGAATCCTCAATAACAACTGGCTGGAATTACTTTACACTTTTCCAAGGATGTCGGTGGGGGAAGGGCAGGGAAGATGAATGCAGAACTGAATCCCAAAACTACAGTTTTCAGAAAATTATAAATACTTGAAGACAGGAGCTAGTGATGAAATTCCCAAATCTAAACCCCAATTACCATGAAAAAGCTAATTCTTCTGGCAAGAATAAATATAATCTGTGATAGCTTGTATGGATTCTGCAGAAGGCAGGAAGGTAAGTAACTGAGTAAACATCAAAATGAAAGGTTATCTTTACATATGAGCAAACCGTTCTAGCAAAAAGTTGAGCCACAGAAGTCCACATCCAAAAGCAACATGTTTATCCACTGAACTGAAGGAGAATCTGATTTTTCTGTCAACAATAGCGTTCTTTACAATCGGTAAATACAAGTCTGACGCCCAAGAAGAAAAATGCACTCCACACTTTTCCTTCCTTTGGCTATCTCCATTCAAGTATGGACCACTTCCAGCTTTGGTTATTTTTTAAAACCAGATGAGCCCCAACACAATATTTCAAGCATCCGAGGTCTGCCTCTTTAATTGCAACTTTCCACAACTTCATGATTTATTCATCTCAGGATGCACTCAGACATTTACTATATCACTGCCATCCCCACACAGCAAATACTATCTTTAAAACTGTATAAACCGCCATGTAGTTGACAAGTTGAAAAGTTAATAAGGGCTATAATTCAGGGGGGGAAAAGAACATGCTGAGTTCTGATGAACCCAACACAAAATTTCAAGCACTTTACAAAATACAGGAAGAGATTTATATTAAATGGGAAAAATGAATCACAATATTGGCTTTACTGCCAATATTTTCCAATTCCTCAGATGAGATCAATGGGATAAGATACATTTCTGCTGGTTAATGAAAACCATATTTACTATATGCAGACTGGCTGTAAAAAAACCAAACAGGATTTCAGTCTGATGAATAAGGGAAGACAAACCAACACCCCCACCTCCCTGTTTCTCTAACTAGCTTTTCAATGAGAATTGCATGCAGTGAGCATATCACGCCTGAAGATGTATGTAAGAAGTTATGGAAAAGATATTAGGGCTCAATCCAAAACCCACAAGTCAGTCAAACTGCAAATGTTCAATAAGTAATCTGAAATCCATCCCTCAAGTGGTCCTTTCTTCCACTTGTGGAAAGGAATGCATGTCAATTGTGTAATTTTAAACAGAAGCTGGTATGGTTGTATCCTGATACAGCTTTTTAACTGATAAACAGTTTTCATTCAGATGCAGATATGTCAATTTGTTTGGAAGGCCAAAGACACAAGAATGTCATGTCACGACATGTCATGATCATGTGTCTACCAAGCTCCATATCCTGCATCCGGCAGAGGCAAATAGGAAGGGGAATGAAATCCTGCATACCTATCTGAAACTAGCTTCCCCCAGGGAAAATGTCCTCCCAATATTTAGAGGTTAGTTCACAGAAAGCATGATGGACTGAATTCTTTCTAAAACTCTTGCTGTGGAAACCTAGCTGTGACTGAAGTCAATGATAATTTTGTCACCGTCTTCCATGGAGCCAGGTTCACTTTAAAAAAAAAAAATTCTTTATTATAAGTTCATGTATCCCTATAACTAGCCAGCCTTTTTTCAAACCTTGCTAACCTCTTGGTCTCAATGATCTCAGAAACCATGGTGACAGAGTATAAGAAGTCAAGCTGATTAAAGTGGAACATCTTGTGGAACTGAGTTTCAGGGGTACATTCATAACAGACCGCAAGAAAGAAATCCCTTGATTGAAATGAAGTATCAGAATATTCATCCTATAAAATGGCAGTCTTTTCAGTATAAATTGTGTTTGTGGTTCTCAGGCTGAATTCAATCGAGTAGCATTAGTTGCCCAGAACAAAAGTCTGGTCTAACGGGGGGTAAAAACTGAAAATAACATTGAAAGTCATCACCACAGAACAATGTTATCTAAATGGATATACAGATATAAAGTTAAGTGAGTCTTCTTACAATTAACTATAGCATTACTACAGCTGTTGGTTTCCATTTTACTTGAAACCACAGAAAAAATATGAATATTAACAAAAAAGGTTTTTTATTAGCACAAATCATATGAGATACGACTTGTGAGACAAGAACAGCACTGAAAGCTTTTCTCCTGAATCACTAAAGTGCACATCCAGTACCAAACTCAGAAACTCCAGATCTTTGTATGGAACAGGAAGTCTGCAACGTGTCAAGGGGCTATGCAAGTTGTACATGGCAGGAGGTCAGCTCAGCCCAGGAGCTGAGGGCAAGGTAATACACAGGATGGGAAAAAGGCCAAGGGAGGTTAAGCAAAGGGCAAAAGAGTAAAGGACAGCAGGATCAATTGCCTTATGAATCCTCCTTATGATCAATTGCCTTATGAATTCCTAGTCAAAGGAATCTGAAAAAAGAGTGTCTGGGCATGTTTACCTGTGCAATTGCTGTGGGATGGGTTTACCCTAAATTATCCTAGACTAAACCCACCCTAGGCAGGTGTCTACATGTGTAGGGATGCAGAAGCAGATCTGCTGCTTCTGGCAGCAGTCTGCTCCCACCCGCTCCAGCCTTGCACCACCCAGAGAGAGCTCTGGACTCCCCCTGGGTGCTAACCCCAGGGTTGGCAGGGAGCACAGGAACAGGATGGGGTTGGGAGATTTCTCCCTGCCCCTGGGGGCCTGCCTCCTGCTGGGGTGGGCTCTGCCACTGGAGCCCAGGCGGAAACAATGACCACCAGTCTCAGCGGCAGAGAGCTCCTGGCCCTGGCTCCCTAACTGGGGGCAGAGGACTTAGAAAGAGCTGCAGAGGAGAGGCAGGCCCTAGGCCCCTGCCCGGATCCATCGGTGGGGCACCTGCAGCGATTGGGGCAGGGGCTGGGATCCCTGCAGCTCTTTCCAAGCCCTGCGCCTTGATCATCCCATCAGGGCATAGGGCTGGGACTTGCTCCTGATTAGGACAGTTTCCAGTCCCTTCTCTCCAATCATGGGGCAGGGGCTGGGAAGCGTGTTCCCAGCCCCTGCTCTGTGATCGCAGAGTTGCAACTGGGAACAATCTCCTCAGCCCCGGCTTTGCGATAGCAATCGGGGAGCAAGGGCTGGGAGCTCCCTGCTGCTGGGGCACAGGGACATTGTCCCCTCCTGGGCTGTAGCATCCTGGCAGCAGGCAGTTCTCAGGGGCAGGGAGCAAGTTTGCTCCCAGCCAGCCATTTACAGGTGACATACAGTGCAGTAGCTAATGGCTAGTAAATTTGCTATTTGCATTTACAGGTAGCAAAATTGACTCCCGATTAGAGCAAATTACAGTGCAGTAAGTGTCTGAACGTGTAGACAGTGATACACAGTAATTTTCTCTAATCTCAAGTAAAAAGTCCTGTGTAGATGCGCTGTATTCCCTTTGCTTCCATGAGGAGCACCCCAGGAGAAAATTTCAACTTTGGGCTGTGTGCTTAACCTGCAGGTGTGGGCACTAAATGTTTATTATAGATATAAAAAAAGAAGAATGAAGAAGTGAACCAGGCAGACATTTTCCCAAGTATCTCCAGGTTTTGGGCCTCTCATTCTCATCTAATTTTACTGGCATCCAAATCCTTCTAAGGGACAGCAATACCATCCATACAACCATCCACAAACAGGATGCGGCAGCCCCACTTGTTAACTTTTGTGCATTGCCACATCAAGTTTTAGAGGCCAGAAGACGAAATTTAAAATAGTTCAAGTCAATAAACACCATTCCAAAGGAGTTTAATATTCCAGTTGTCCTGTCACTATTTCCTCAAGGTACAAGTAACAAAAATAATTTACTTTCATACAGTAACTAAACAGAAGTTATATAACTAAGCTGGAAACCATGTGTGCACTGCAACCAAATATTTGATTAACACTTCTGAAAGCATCTGAGTGGCAAGGAAATATTCCAGCAGACCATTCTGTACACCATCTTTATTTTACAGATGCAAATAAAATTTATGCTGCTTTTGCAAACCTATTTTGTTAAGGAGATTATTGAGTGCACACCTTGTTCCTGTAAGAACAGGCTTCAGTTGGTGTGATCTACATGCACACACAAAATCAGTCTCATTAGCCAACTTAGCAATATTGCTGAGAAATGAAAAGTTTGTTCATTTTCAAGATGGCTCAGTGAACAATGAACCAGCAAGAAAATGGAGACTTAAAAACTGTGCTGCAGAGGGCTCTTCTTGAAGCACTGATATTACAAACTCAAATAGAAGCACAATTTAATAAAAGCCAGTGGGATTCAGAGTAATAATAAAGCTTGCAATGATGAGAAAATTGAAAGAAACTGCTCTGTGTGTGTCCATTATATCTTTACTCTTGATTACAGAAACAAAAGCAGAGAATAAGAATGTCAGCCTTTTTTCATCCCTATTGGGCTCCTATGGACTTTGAAAAGGAAAAAAAAACCTCTATAGATTCTTTAAGGATAATTAGTATATTTTTTAAAGTGAAAAATAGATAGAAAGAAGCTATTAGGGAGGACCAAATAGCTCATTATTTGGATCTAGCAAATATTTGTGCTCACACCTCCAAATAAAAATCTCACTGGACCTCTTCCTAGCTGGCATCTTTGGGCATTTCTCTGGCCCATCTTTCTCCTGCCTTGCTGCTTTCATTCTGACAGCAGAGCCCCATTCCCACCCATACAGGATGCATTTCCATGAGTGCATGCAAGCAGGCATGAATGTTCCCTATGGGACAAACTGCAGTGGCACATATTGTCCCCTTGTGATTTGTCCCGAGGCACACTGCTGCATGTGCACTCTGGTGCACAGCAAAGAGGTAGGGGAGGCTACAGCCAGCTCCTGGGCTGGCCCCAGCAACCTTACCTAGGGTCCTCCCGGGGCAACAGCAGTGCTGAGCAAGCCTCTCAGAACCTGACTGGCCAGCCAGGCTCCAGTTTTCTGGCGATGCACACTACTGCCACATGTGCTGTACCACTTTTTTAGCAGTGGATTTTGGACCCCGGGATCTCCTGGTGTAAACAAACCCCACTGTGCCACTAATTGCAGCATAGCACATGAGTGTATGTGCAGGCTAATGGGCAGTGTTCATTCCCATCCATCTCTCATTCCAGCTCCACGCACATCAAATACTGAAAAGATGTACCACAGCTGCTGTTACAGCAGTGCTGAGCATTACCTTAACAGGCATGCCTGGCACTGGGAATGCTCCACTTACATGCCAAAACCTGGAAACGTTGCACCTTCTTCAGGTTGCAAAGTGGAATTAATGGGTAGGTTTTGTTTTCACGCCAGTGCCCCCCAGTGCAGTCTAGCATGGTACTTGCCTATCTACATTTGTCCGTGAGAGGATGTTTTCTTTGCTGCCCGCTGTGGCCCTTTGAAGATGCTAAGCCTCATATATCATGTCCAGTGAACTCTTTTTAGTCCTAGTGGTCAAGGGACCCCTAGGACAAGTAACAGTGATATACTGCTGCCGTAGACTGGTGTTGACAAGTTGACTTTGGTAGAGGGTGCGGATCTATCTTCCACCTTTCAATATCCAGGCCACGTGCTGCCCAGAACAATGGTTAAAGCAGAACTAAGAACTCGGAGCTCCTACACATGGGTGTGGAGCCTGCTCCGACGCACTGGAAATCCAGCATGCCAGGGCAGACTTGATTAATCAAGCCTGTTGGAGCATGAAAATTGATGTCCTCCAGCAGCCTTCCACGTCACGTGCATCAGTGTTGCCACATGTCCTCGTGGTGAAAAAAAACGGCAGTGGGGCACTTTGGAAACAAAAACATGTTTGACAAACTTTAGTTCATGTGCCCCACTGCTATTTTTTCAGCATGGACATGCAGGGCAACACTGGTACATGTTATGTGCGGGCACTTTTAATTAGCACAGCTTGCTAATTAAAGCACCTGGCACCGTATTCCATAACATACATAAAAATTCCCTAGGAGTATCAGTCAGAAACACTCCAAAAAACCAGTAAAGTCTGGAACCACTGACTTATGCTTGACTGAACGGAAGCAGGATGATAAGGTCAGGCAGGTCCTGGTGGAAAGGCTTGCCAAGTATTTGGACAGGAACCAAAGACATGAATTAGCCAGTGTGTTCACACAAGACCTGAAGGAGGCATGTTGAGGAAATTATTTCCTACAATCTGCTGACCCCTACTAAGTCTGACTGGGAAGGAGACACATGATTGCACAAGGGCAGGGTATCATGAAAGGAATGGTTTGGCCCAGTTACATCACATCAGGGCACTGGGCTCCTGCTTGACTATACCCCATCACACACAGAAACAAAAAAATAATTGGTAATGTGAAGATCAGAGGGGCAGCAAGGGGGCGAGAGGGGAAGGAAATGGCCCAGGTATAGCCATAACCAATCCTGAGTGGAAGTAAGAGAAGACAGACAATGCCTCTCTCCCTATTTTTACCCCTCTGCTTTTCTTTTTCCTCCACATAGCAGAAAGGGCTATGGTTTAGTACTGACAACTGCACTCAGGGAACAAGAAGTCAACTACTGTCCAAAAGGCATCCAAGGAATATTTAGCTTTTCAAACAGCACTAA
>JAGPOW010000229.1:27731307-27786121 GCA_030014935.1 Caiman crocodilus
TGTGTGTGTGTGTGTGTGTGTGTGTGTGTGTGTGTGTGTGTGTGTGTGTGTGTGTGTGTGAGAGAGAGAGAGAGAGAGAGAGAGAGAGAGAGAGAGAGAATGCATGCATGCATAGTGGTAATGACTAAGAGCTCCAGTCATGGACCAGAATGCCTCTGTTTTATGTGCTGAGGAAACATGAAACAGTTACATCCAGCCCCAAAGACCTTACAGTTTCCCAATGTAAGTCACAAGGAACATGGAGAGAAATTTCTATAACACTTAGCATGAATTGTAGCAATGGCACATTGGTTTTGAAAGCAACTTAAAATGTGAGAGAGGTAAGATATCTTAAGATGGAGACAAATATTTTTTCTATTAATAGACAGACAACACAGCTGAGTCCCTGCAAATATTTTCTTCAGTTTTGTTTTGACCATTTTCGCTCTCCATTAACCCAACTGATGGCTATTCATTACACATCAGCGCTGCACAAAATTTCGCCGGCTGTTTTGACTAGTTTCGAGCTCGAAACAATGAAATTGAAACGAAATGAAGGGCTTCAAAACAAAGGAAGTCGAAACATTTCGAGTTTCAAGGCTGAAGTTGGGTTTGCCTGAAGGGAAACAGAAAGTAAGGAGAGGAAGGGTAAAGAGGGGGGAAGGACAGCTTTGATATTGAGTGTGACTGTTTGGCTGCCTGAGATGCTGCTGGTGCTACTGTGCTGCTTATTAAGTTATTACCTGTTGTCATTTCAAGTGGTGGACTAGATTGAGGCTGTAGGGAAGGAGATGGCCTCATTGGGGCAAACTACCATATTGTGTAGAGGCCCCAGCACCAGTGAGGGCACACCTTAACACACAGTCACATGTCACAAGTTTTGCTTATCAGCAGCTTGAGGTGCAATTTCCCCAAAACCCCTGCACTTATCTCCTTGAAGCTTGGCAGGCTTCATGCCCTCAGAAGAGGCTACCATCCCCGCTGATTTCATCCAAATCTGCCAAAAAATGACAAAGTTATAGGCAGTTCCATGCTTCCCTATTATAGCCTATGGGCAAAACGGTGAAACAGCAAAATGGGTTCAACAAAATGAAACAGAACAGTGCTTTCAAAATTAAACAAAACTGGAAACAAAAGTGTCCCATCAAAATGGAAGTCAAAACTAAAGGGTGCTGTCGTGCAAAGCCCTATTGCACATTGTAACGCCCCCTTCAGTGTCCTAGACAAAACGTTGGCAATGATTTTTAACTCATGATTCCAACAAGCATATGTCTAGCAGATCCAACTAGTAATAACTATATGGTGTCTTCTCTGAAAGATTTGGGGAGATCATCCAAAAATTTGTGGAATCAGTATCTTGCAAATGTCAGATTTACCTGTGTACATACCCACTTAAAATAATCACACTTAACCATCTCAGCACAGATTAGATATTGAATACTTGCAGAGACAAATTATTCATAACGTTAAAAAAAAGAGCAAAAAAGAAAATAATAGGCTAAATGAGTTGACTCCTGCCAACTCTATGCTTGGCACAGAGTGTTGCTATACTACATGCTATCCTATCTGCTAGTACCTAGTTCAATGGACATACACTTCAGACCAGCAAAAGTGAGCTTTTACCAGTATACATTATTCTAACCCCCTCAAATATACTACTTCCACCAGCCAAAAGAACAGTTTTACTGATATAAGCTGCATCCATGGCAGGGTTTCACCAGCACAAATCCATTGGGGATGGGCTCATCTCCATCACAACCCTTGTTATACCACCAAGACTATGTTATGTAGTCCTGGCCTAAATTATTCATTACAAACTTTTCCCTCAGCTCTGACAACCACCTAGTAGACTCTCAGTTGGAATCTTTTTTAAGTGAAATAACTGAAATCCCACACACAAGACATCTGAATATAATATGGACTTTTGGATTGTTATTTTAATGACATGGTAAAGTAACATGAATACTGACGTGTTATTCAGAAATAATTTGATATATTTCTGTCACTGAAAAGGAATCGTGGGAATTCTTTTGACTGTAATAAGTGGAGACCCTGGTTTTCTCTGTTTAAAAAATCCTAAATTCTCTGATAAGATATTCAAAATTCTCTGATTAAAACCCCCAAATGCTAATTTTTCTACAATTAAAAAAAACCACTGCTCTATATGTAGATAGACAGATCAACTGATCGATCTATAAGTATCAGTTGAACACAATGTTTTATTAATATATTTAAAATTGTAAAGCAATTTGGAAGCCTACCAGTGCCTCAATTATTATAATAAAATACATTCTAAAAATCCATATATTTTAATGTTTGATTTTGGCATTTTTATCAAAGAAAATCAGAGCTCCCTGCTGTCCCTCTTGTTCACTAGGATGTGGGTCCAGCTGCAGCTCTCCTCCTACTGCTTTGTGGCTGTGAGCAGCCCTGATATACTGGTGCCCTGCTCCTGCCCCTCACTCCCAAGCCACAGCTCCCTGGCCTGGCCATTGCCCCTCACGCCCAACCTACATCCCCCCACCCCTTCCTATGCCCCTCACTCCTGACCCACCGGCCCATGGACTTGCAGATGCCTCTCACTCCCAACCCAGAGCTCCCCACTCCCTCCTGATGCCCCTCACTCCTGGCCTGCAGTCCCCCTGTCCCTGCCAGGGCACCTCACTCCCAACCTGCAGGCCACTGCTGCTCTCCAGTCTTGATGAAGGGGGCATCCAGCTGCCAGGGCTGCAAGACCTGGTCACTGCATCCTGCCCACTCTCTATTCTGTGGCACCAACCATGGGCAACACAGTCAGAGCAGAGGGCAACCCATGGAAGCCAAGGGTGGGGGTGGATACAGGCTGCCTTTTGTGGGACTTGGGGCTCCCTGCCCTGCTGCCCTCCCCTTGGGGACCTCGGCAGCCCAGCAGGCAGAACATTGAGCAGGATGGGGAGCCTCAGTGCTGCTGCCACCAGTGCTGAGAGTCCTGTGCCAGCTATGCTGCCACAGCAAAGTGTCCCATGCCCCCCCCCCCCCCCCGCAGCAGCAGGGGTAGCAGCACGGAGTTGTACCCTCCCTCCCCACCCCACACTGCTGCACAGGACTCCCACTGGTGGTGGCCTCCCTGCCCTGCTCTGCCCTCCTGTGCTGGATCCTGCCTATTGGCCTACAGAAGTCCCCAGGGGGAGGGCAGCAGTCAACCCGCATCCCCTCCTACCCTGTGCACAAATCTGTGAGGGCATGTCTTCCAATGCCTCTGCAAGAGTGTATGCAGTGGAGGGGACCCAGCCTCCCACCCAGCAACCAGATGAGCCGCCCATGGCTCTCTCCTGCTCCACGAGCCAGGTCTCATGGCCGCATATTCCCACTGCAGCCCTAGGCACCATGCTGATTGGGCAGCACCCCCAGCCCCAGCCACCAACCCAGCCCCATTCCCTCCCTCACCATGGTCACCCACCACCTCAATCTGCCCACCCCCACGCTCACAACTCCTATTCCCCCTACCCCCATAGACTTACCTACAAGGCAGCTGGGGGAGTTGCTCTCCACCACTGCCTGGTTGTATTGCTGGCCACATGCATGTGTGTGCATGTACACACATGCATGTGGCACCCCTTGTGTCCCACTCCCCCCAGACCCAAGTAGCCCTTTGCAGGCTGGAATTCTGCCAGCTTGCAAGGGGAAACCTGAAGTTTCCCACATTTTTCTCTTTTGAAGGAGAAAATCTATTTTTCCCACAGCAAACTGAAAACCCAGATCCCTAGTGATAAGTCATTAGCAACTCAACAGGCACATCTATACGTGGTTTTATGCTGTCTTAAATTTACTGCTTAGTAAGTTACCATGCAGGAAGTGGGAATACACTTGTGTCTACACATACAGGCATTAAACCATATTAACGCTTTGTGTAGACTGACTTTGTACTAATTAGTCCTAATCCAATCCACCCCCACAGTGTTACTGCACAGTAAGGAATCTACACGTGTGTTACTGCACAGTAACGAATCGGGCATAAATTTGACACCTGTATCATGCAGGTATCAAATTTACATCCAAGTCAGCATATATCACTATATTTACTGTGCAGTACGGGCATGCAAATGTAAATGTGCACCCATACTGTGCAATAATTTAGGTTATTGCACAGTAAATGTGCATGTGCAGACACGTCCAGGATTACATGACTTTCCACAGCTTTCTATCCCTTTTTTTCTGGCTGCAATACTAACTTTGAATCCCTCTCTTCATTTTACACAGACACCACTTCTGGCATGTGCTTGGTTTATGTGCTGTGATATATGGATTTTGTATGTCACTTTTTCTAATGAATGTCTTGGAAAATGCCACAATCTGGGCTCGAATTCCCTTATACACGTGGAGGAACTGAACCCAGGACTCCCTATTCTTAGTGCAAGCTTTCACCCATTGGCTGTCTAATAAGACGGCACCACCATATCTTTTCTCTAGTTAAGCTTAGTGAACGAAAAGGGTCAACCTCCCTGCTCCCTCCTTGAAAGAAACTACTCATTGCAGGCTAAGAGTCCCAGTAAGAAGGCAATGGCTCCCCACAATGCTAAAGCAGGTGCTGAAACCCAGGAACAGGGCAGAATTAAAGACACACTGGGCATGTCTTCATGTGTATATTAATGCAAAGCAATACACAGTGGTGCATATCGTACTGGAGTTTATTGCTCCCAGGTGTCACGTTTATATATGTGCCCAGAACCGCAGCACATTGAGCCAGATCGGAGAAACCCCTGCTGGCAGGAGGGCCAGGGTGCCAGCCAGCCTGCCAACCTGGGACTACTTTGACCCAGCTCAATGTGCTGCAGAGGGGCTGGCTGGGGCACGAGGGTGCTCCAGTGTTGGGCTGGCCAGCAGGCAGCCCCTGCACTGAAGCACCCTGGTGCCCCAGCCAGCCACATCAGTATCTACATGTGTGGGGCTTCGACGGAAACAACTCTGCAGATGAGGAGTTTATTAGCTTCCTGCACTTTTATATGCTGCACCTGTAGACTCTGAGATGTGTACTGCAGATTTAATTAGCCTGGTCCACAGTACATGTCTCATATAGACATGCCCACACCCTGTCCTCAGCATTTCCTAGCACAAGTATAGCAATACTCCAAAGTTTTTCCTTTTTATTTAAAAATACATTCCCTCCCCTTCCCCAACCATTTCTGGCTCTTTCTCTGCCATCTCTACCCCTTATAAGTAGTTATAGGTAGTCATAGGTAAGCTAAGTTCTTATATGCTATCATTGTAACAAGCCCCTGTTTATGTAAAGAGTGTCCTGTTATTTTTTTTTATGGACTGTTACTGTCTTCTAATGAAAAAAAACAAAAATGCCCAATTGTTGTGGCCCGATTGTAATTATGTTGCACCTGTGACTCATACCTATGCCTCCCATGTGAATTGGTTCCTGGATGAATGGGAGTGAGAGTTCTTGAGACATAATAGTAACAGGCCTAAAAATAGCTCCTCCTGAATGACCGGACCATCAGCTTAACAGTTTACCACCACCTTGCATTGACTCTCCCTGAAATCACAGACCTACTCCCAGGGCCAGAGACAAAACCTAGTATTTGAAAGACAAAGACCCTCCAAGAAACCAGCAGCATGGAAACGAAGAACAGAATAGAAACCAGCAACTCCACCATTGTATCCCACCGGACAGTGAGGACACCTGGAAGTGCACAACCTCACCTGAGCATGACTGGCCCTTGCCTGAGCATGTCCTCCCCACTGGAGTCGCAGGTAGCCCGTGTTCTTGGGACACCTTCTCCACCTGGACCAGCACTATGCCATGCCACATATCCACCCAGAGGCCCTGCCAGTGACCTCCTCTGGACAACACCTTGCTGAAGAAGACCCCGACTGGCCATCGAAGATCAGCTCTAAATCTGGGAGAGGTAGCTATCACCCACCTTCTTCCCCCAAGCAAGAAACCTGAGTTCCATTTCTATCCACCTTGACTCCAATTCCTCTACTAAGCCTTTTTCATCCTGCTACAATTGTGTGAGTGCACGTGGGAGTTTGTGTGCGAGTGTGTATGGGAACCAAGAAACTTCATGGTCTGTATATTGTGTTGCCTGTCTAATAAAACTGATATTTTTGGACCCCAAGTTGGTATTTGTCTTGCTGCAGACTCCCCACTTAATCCCTGCTCTCTTTGCCCCCACCTCTGACCCAGCCTCATGTCTAACTCCCATCCCCCTGCTCCCTGCCCTGGCTCTCTGCCACCTTTGACCCCCATCCCAGCTCTCCAAGTCCTGGCTTCCTGCTCCCTCGGCTCACCGCCACCACCTTCCAACTTTAAGCTTTCTTTCCCCGGCTCTTGTGTGCCTCCCGGCTCTCTACCCTGGCTTTCCCCACTGTCTCTCCAGTTTCTCTGCTGGTTCTTTCCCCCCAGCTTCCTACCTCCACCTCTGCTGCCTCCACTCTTTTGGCCCCACGGCCAGCTCTCCTGATCCAGTCTCTATCGCCTCCTCTGCCTGGGGTCAAGTGCTCCCTACTCACCAAGCACCCCAATTACCCCCAAGTGCCCCCTAATGTTTACACACACAGGCACTGAAGCACATTTGCATGTGTATATATGTATGTGTGTGGACCCATAGTGTCGTACGTGCAGTTTGTGTGCATGTGTCATTTTGTGTCATGCCCTCCTGCCTAACAGCACGATATTGAGATCCTGAGCATTGGTCTGATGCATGTCAGGTCAACACAAGCAGCTTCCAGCTTATCCTGCTGACTCCTGTGGAACCCAGTCTAAAGCATCTCACTCTCCCTATGCATTTCACAAGGGTCCTAAGCATGAAACTTGGTGCTCTGGCTCCTGCTACAGGAGATAGGCCACATAAAAGTTAGGCCTAATAACAGATAATTATACTAATTATAACAAGGTATTGGTAGAACCTGTTCTGCCTAAAGCTCCGCAGGAACGTTCGTTATAATAGCCTGTTTTCACATGTTCAAAACCTTCCAAAAATTCTCCTTATGAATTGACAGTTTCCTTGATTAGTCATACCTTAGTGGTGAACTTTTCTAGAAAGTGTAAGGAAAATCTCTGCAAGACTTTTCAAGTTATATGCAAAAAAGAACATAGATAATGTTTGCTGTGTTTCTTTCACCATAACATGAAACTCACTCCGATGGCCAAACTTCAAAGTTTTTAAATGGGCTAATCCTCTCTGATGTCTTTGCACTAATGACAAACTACCAAGATGATCAAAATAACTTGAGTTCAAAACATTTTAAAACTTTGACTCGCCCAGAAAACAAAACAGTATGGGGAGAAGCCATGGGGAAGAAATGCATGTGAAATTATAGCTTTCATTATGACCTGAAGTCAATAAAATTGCAAATCTAAGTTTATATTTTCTTGGTGTTCTCTTTTTTAAGTGCATACGTAAGTAAATTCCAGAGCTGCCACATTTTAACTTTTAAGTTACTGTAAATGGGTATATGCCTGGGGTAAGTGACCCAGCCACTTCAGTCAGGTAATGACAAGACGGTTAGACAGCTATGTGTATAAAACCATGTAATAGGGAGCATACCTTATTATTGCTTCAAAAAAGAATCACTGTTATTTCCTTCTAGCCAATGCCACCAATGCATCATATGCACCAGGAGGTTGAGTGGGCAGCCTGTAGCACATGGCATATCAGCTGAGGGAGCAGCAAATCTACTGATTAATGATCAGTGGGCAATTATAGATACTGTTCTACACCCACTGAAGCTGATGGAAGCTTTGGCGTTGGTTTAATAGACGTGGGATTTAACATCAGAACCTGCTGTTGTGTCCCAATTGCACCCCCTCCCCAGCAAACCTGCACAGCAAAAGACTGAATTTTGTCCTAAAAATTTTAAGGCCCACTTTGCTAATCAGTGCATATTTTTTTTTAAAGAATCTTTTGTTAATGATCCATCAAGAATCTAAAAGTACGTCATTAGATTATGATAACCATATGGTATGCAACCAAAAATGCACACGTGCAGGAGCATTTACAATAAAAATGTTATTTTTTTTCTAACAAATATAAACTTGACACCTTGTTTATCAGCCTCTTGAACATAAAGAAGTTTCCTATTTATTTTACAAGGGTGTATATCCAGAAAGCTATGACAATTTCAAAATAAAACTATTTTCCGTACACTGATCATTTACTGGACTACGCCACTTCTCTATCTAGTCATTGGTGCTTTGACAATGCCACTGTTGATGTTTCCTGCTGCTGTGTGGTTTCCCACTCATTGCACACAAAATGGTTTTATTTTGAAATTGGTGTTAATTTCTGAAATGCCCTTGTAAATTAAATCATGAAGCACTTGAAACAAAATCCATGCGAAATGAACAGGTCCAATGACATTCTAAGGTATGTTATAGAATGCTACCCACAAAGCCTTGCTTTCATTTTTATCTGGTCCTGGCTTACATGGTCTCAATGTTTTTTAACTTTATTCAATAGTCCACAAACGTCCTGTATTTCCAGTCCCTAATTTACCAAGTATCCTACAAAGGTAATTATGGAGGAGTGGCTGTTTTCTTCTGTTTTGTTTTACAGGATGAATTTTACTGCATAAAAATAATATTATATACCTAATTCCTACAAGTCATCTAGAAATTTATAACACCAGCATGAAAGTTCCTTGTAACTCTGAACAGAAGCTGTTATTAGGGCACAGACCAGTGGAAGGCAATTAAAGTAATCTCTCAGGTATGAGTAACCAAATTGCATCAACATACTATGATGAGAAAGGGATGAGCAGAGGCCTCTCAAATACTTGGTCAATTTGCCTTTATTTTCAATTAAGGGCATCATAGAATTTTATATACCAGATGACATATTCAGGTGTAGGCAGGGAGGTAAGGTGTGGCTTTGCTGTCATCATCTCTAAAGTCTGAAGGAAAGGTCTTCAGAAGAACTACCAAAATACATTTACTGGCTTGCATGTCTGTACACATATATACAGTCACATAATGAAGATACACATGTAGTTTGTAAGGCCTGAAACTCTTTCCCAGGTTACATACACAACTCCAATGATCTAATTATGTTTTACCTTTTTATAAAATCTGAAGTGGATACCCCAAACACAAACTTCTGCTTGCATTTTTCTGAGCAGGGACAGGGACATCCCACTCCCCACCACCCAATGGGATACCAGATGGACCCAGGGGAGGTGCAGCCAGGCCCAGGGTCAGTGAGGACCTAGTCAAGGAACTTCTGGAGGACTAGACGTGTTCAAATCAGCATGTCCTGATGATCTTCACCCCAGAGTGCTTAGGGAACGGGCAGAGGTCATTGCAGGACCCTTGGCACGACTTTACGAGCACTCATGGTGCTCTGGTGAGGTGCCTGATGCCTGGAAAAGGGCCAATGTGGTCCCCATTTTCAAAAAAGGGAAGAAAGAGGACCCAGGAAACTATAGGCCTGTTAGTCTTACCTTGGTCCTGAGGAAGCTCTTTGAGAAAATTATCCAGGAGCACATCTGTGAGGGGCCAGAAGGGGAGTTTATGCTTAGGGACAATCAACATGGGTTCATTAGAGGCAGGTCCTGTCAGATCAACCTCGTGGCCTTCTATGACCAGGTCACGAAAGCCTTGAATGCAGGTGTTGTGGTGGACGTAGTCTTCCTGGACTTTAGGAAGGTCTTCGACACTATCTCTCACCCCATCCTCATTAAAAAAATTAGGCGTCTGTGGTGCTGATGCCTACACAGTGAGATGGGTTGCAAATTGGCTGGAGGACTGCACCCAGAGAGCAGTCGTGGACAGGTCATTTTTGACCTGGAGGGATATGGGCAGTGGGGTTCCCCAGGGCTTAGTCCTTGGGCCCGTACTGTTCAATATCTTCATTGGCAATTTGGACCAGGAGGTGAAAAGCACCTTGTTCAAGTTTGCAGAGGACACTAGAATGAGGGGAGAAGTGAGCATGCTAGAAGAGAGGAACAGGCCACAACTAGATCTTGACAGGTTACAGAGGCAGGCAAATGAGAATAGGATGGGTTTCAATATGGACAAGTGCAAGGTGTTGCACGTGGCGAGGAAAAACCAGCAGCATATCTACAGGCTGGGGAACTTCCTTCTTGTCAGCACAGAGGCAGAGAAGGATCTTGGAATCACTATTGATTCCAAGATGAACATGGGCCGCCAATGTGGGGACACAGTCAAGAACGCTAAACGCACCTTGTCATGCATCCACAGATGCATCACAAGCAGGTCCAAGGAGGTGATTCTCACTCTCTATGCGACACTGGTCAGGCTGCAGTTGGAGTACTGCATCCAGTTCTGGGCACCACAATTCAGGAGGGATGTGGACAGCATCAAGAGGGTCCAGAGGAGGGCCACTTGCATGATCAGGGGTCAGCAGGGCAGGCCCTACAAGGAGAGGCTACGGGACCTGAACCTGGTCAGCCTCCACAAAAGAAGGCTGAGAGGGGATCTGGTGCCCATCTATAAACTTGCCAAGGGGGACCAGCAGGCAATGGGAGAGTCCCTGTTCCCCCGAGCACTACCGGGGGGGGGTGGTTAACAAGGAACAATGACAATAAATTGACCAAGAGTAGATTCAGGCTAGACATCAGGAGGTGCTACTTCACTGTCAGGGTGGCTAGAAGCTGGAACCAACTTCCAAGGGAAGTGGTGCTTGCTCCTACCCTGGGGGTCTTCAAAAGGAGGTTAGACAACCACCTACCTGGGGTCATTTGACCCCAGCATCCTTTTCTGCCCATGGCAGGGGGTCAGACTAGATGATCTGTTTAGGTCCCTTCCAACCCTACCAACTATGAAACCTTTACTTAGCACAGTCCTGTAGCAAAAGCAGTGCCAGTAGTACATCCTTACATCACGGGCGCTAAATCAACTGGAAGTAATGTAACATGTTAGTGCAGGGGTATACAACCCCTGGCATGTGTGCCAGAGTATGGCACATCAAGGCATTTTGCTGGGCACATGTGCCTCAGGGAAGAGGCCAGGGCTATGCTGTCACTACAAGGACTGGAGGCTCCTCACAACTTCTCCACCATCCACCCCACCCTTGGTATGCCAACAAGTCAAGGTTGTGGGGTTTTTTTTGGCATTCTGCTCCAAAATAGTGCTGACCCCTGGTTCAGCACATTGGGGGGTGGCGCATTCTGCACAGAACCTGCACTGAGCACCAAAAAGCCTGGCTACAGCTCTGCTAAAACAAAGATGAATTCAAAAGAATTGTTTATAGAAATCTATACATGCAGAAAGGTGTGGAAGCTGCCATACTTCTGTTTTGAGTATGTCCTTTAACTTGTAGGGCTCTTACTATGCCATGCAGTCATTTATTTTACTGCAAAACCTTTGTTAATTCAGAATAGCAAGAGTTACGTACTTCTGTGCAAAGAATTATTAACAGTTCTCAAACCCTTCACCTTCACAAACAAGCAGCAAAAAAAGTGGGGGAAATAAAACGTAAACCTGCTAAGAAAAAAACCAAACGTGTTGAAGATACAGAAAATTTTTTTTTTACGGATAAGCTATTCAAATCATCTGTGACTTCCTTATTCAAAGCACCATCCTTTTTCCCATACATGAAAAAATCTAATTAAACGCTCCGAGGGAGAAAAGGCAAAATAGTTCCCATTCAGATGGCACTTGACCTTTCTTTCTTCCAGGTGAAAAACAAACAGTACACTAATTATTACCTCAGCTTGAATTTGTGCTTAAAAAATAAAATAAAAAAATCAAGTTTTGCCAAGTCAAGGATTGGGTGGGGGAGGAGCAGTAAACCTACATAAAACTATACAATGTGGCTTAATTGTTTTGCTTTTGATGTCAAAGATGCATTTAATTTACCCAGGGTCCTTTTACTGAGTTGCATGGTAAAGCAGAGCTGATAATGTGGATATCAAACAGCTGTCGCCTCCATTCTGACACATCACATTGCAAATCGTTCAGGATAAAATTTAATATGAGTAAGATTGCATATAGATTGAATAACAGCCTTGTCCCAGATAACTTTGATCATATATGATAAAGCTTGACTGTGTCACTGCAAAAGGAAATATACACAAAAAGAACTAATTAAAGTCAATTTAATAGATTCTATTACAAAATATCCATTCTGGTTTTGATTTTTGTTTTTAACCCTATACATGGAATCAACATCCTCTGGCCAATTACATCTCATTGCTTCCTGAATTTGGAATTTTGCTAATATTCAGAACTACTTATTCTATAAAATAGGAAACATTTGTGCAACCCTAACCTGAGTAGGCTGGACTAAGGCAGTTCTCTTCCAAGTATAACAAGCCACTAAGGAAGGAGTGTCTCTTACACATTAATAAAAACTGAATAACAACTCTGCAATTAGAAAAAACCACCAACTTCTTGAAAAACATCTTACAGTGCAAGTGCAAAATCATGCGCCTCCCAAGAGCAAGTTGGAAAGCCCAAACAGAGCACTTACCCAGAACCAGGTCTTTTGCTTCATAGGCCCTCAAACCCATGTCTCCATTGAGACTGCCCTAGCCAGGAGGCTATAGAAGAGCTCAAGGGGAGAACCACCCTCCCCCACTGCTGTAGGAGCTAGGCCTCTGGGCAGGCATTATATTCTCATAGGTAGTCCCAGTATCTGGTCCCAGGACAGTTTTTTTTATATGTTTTCCTCAATGGCTCTCTAATGTAGAAAGTATAAACCCTACCTCTTGGCTTCATGGCCATATGAGTGGCACAGGGATGGTCCACAGGCTGGATCAGGCCTCACATGTCACGATCATTCACCATGCAGCCTCAGCCAGCTCTTGCACACCTGAGTTGGGTCCCTGTGCCCCTGCCTGGCCGTGCCCTCTGGGACTGGATTCTGCGATGCCTGTGTGTCCAATTTAGCTACAGTACTTTATTATCCATCCCACAGGGCTCCCCAGAAGTCCAAAAGTTTGTTAGCAGGGAGCAACAATCACTCCCCCACCATCAGGTTTCAACCTAAGGGCTAGATGACACAGCTCCAGAGGCGAGATCTGACCTGCAAGCCAGGGATTGACCACCCCTGGTATAGGTGGTCAATCCCTGGAGGGATTTTGGCCCCTCTCCATAGGCACTACCTAGGAGAGGGGCCAAAACCCTGGACTGACCACTTCCAGCCGGAAGTCTGCCTAAATCTTGTTTCAGGCAGCCACATCCTTTCTGGGGGGTATAACTCTTCATTATATATATATATATCATCCGCTGGAAAACACTATCACTGAATTTGACAAAAAAAGCAATCTATTAAAACAGGGCTGTAGCAGCTATAGCTGTCATCCTGCAGAGAAGAGTATGTACACGTCACATATCTGTATGTTAGTGTTCAGATGAATAAATGCTATGCATGTATGTAAGCATTTGGAGAACAAAACCCCCGATTTACAGCTTGCCATAAGGTTACATAAATAATATTTACAATAAGCCCTCTCATTAGAAACCCCTAAAACTGCAGGTATCCATCTTGCCATAGGAGCACAGTGGCACATACGACAGCATTTAGATTAAAGGATCTGAGTGCTTCCAATCAGTAATATCCTGGAGACCTTGGCTGTGGAAGGTGCTGCCCCTGCACAGCCTAGGTTTACAGATGTCCCTACATGCTTTCATCCCAATCCAAGGTGTGGATTTCTGCCAAGAGCAAGTTACTTCTGGCCAGAACAGCAATAACTTGCTCTGCACTTCCAGTAGTAAAATAGCCTAGCAAAAGACTGTATCACACAGAAGAACTGTTGAACATTGTTGCTTCAGTTATAATCCTATACATCTCCAGCCCATGCCTGGGCTTTCTGCGGATCTTTTCAGTTTCTTTTCTGTGAGACCATTTTGATGCTGTCAGGAGGGATGACATCATACCATGTAGGCGTTTTTTTGTCTGGATTCTTCAGGCTGCTTCTGTAAATACTAAGCTTTCCTTCACTCTGTGACCTTCAAAAGTATCACAGCACATGGCCCCTTTAATCCTAGACAGTAAATTCCTTGGCTAATTGAAGTCAATGGCAAATTCCCATTAAAACAAATAGCAGTTTCCTTCTGCTCTCTCCCCCCACCCCCCTCCCCAATATATGTTTGGGACACACACACACATCTAAGCAATTTGGGAATATATATCTCACTTAAAGCCAATGGGACATAGGCCCCTATATCACATAGTGGTTCTGGGAATTTCATGTGAAGAGACAGATTTCTTAAAATTGCTGTATCTCCTTCTGAAGTCATGGCAGCACTTTTAAAAAATTTTTATTTTTTTTTTTATTTTTTGTTGTTGTTGTTTAGAAACTTAATGTTAGGCTTTGGTTTTTGTTTTGACTTTTTTTAATCCTGATCTATGACCATGGAATTAACAGTTTGCTATTAAAAAGACTAATCTTTTATTTTATTGACCACTGAACATCAGGGATGCATCTGAACTAGAGCCACTGATTCAGGAGCCTATTGGCTAAGAGCAGAGTACCAAGCTATCCACTGTTATAAAAGTCTGAATACACAAAGAGAAAAACCATCACCTTGGACCTGCCTAGGCTGTACAATTCAGTGCCAAATCCTAGCACAGGTACTGGAAGCAATACTGTATATACCATGCTGAGAAGCAGACTAAATTAATCCAGGTGGAGCATCATGCTAATGTGGCCATGCTGTTCCTAGTACCTGACCCGGCTTGGTTATTGCTATGTGGAACTGCACTGTGTTACGTAGGCACAACCTTGAGAGTACAGGAAACTATTAAAATCCTCTTAGGCCACTGAAAGACGAGAAATAAAAGCACACCCTTAATGGAGCCCTAGGATACCTAGCCATCGTTGTACACAACACAAACCGGCTGTCACTGTTCTGAGATTTTTTTTTTTTTTTTTTAACTATCAACTGCTCTCCTCCTTTAATGTACTGGCAGCGTACTTTACAATATCTGTGGAAAACGAAGGGAGGGATTCAAATTTAGTATTACACCCAGAAAAAAGGGTTTAGAAAGCTGTGGAAAGTAAAGTAATACTGGGTGTGTCTACACATGCAAATTTACTGCACAGTAACCAAAATTACTGAGTAGCATGGGTGCACATCTACACATACTGCTATAACGTACTGGAATGTACTCCTGAACCTGCCCCCTACACCAGTTCACCTCCTGAAATGTCCTGAACTGTGTTATGGCACTGGTTTTAACAGAGAACTTCCCACTGCAGCATACGTGATGTTCCTGCCAACAAAGTCAACAGGATGATGGGCTTTGCATTCCCATTCCCAGACTAGCTGATTATCAACATAAAAATGAACGACCGGCAACAGGTCAACAAACCACAAGAAACACCTAGGAGGAAATGCAAACAAAAATCTATTAAAATAAATCGATTCTACAAACATAGCTGAAACGCTGAGCATTTCAGATGGTGTAGGAGGCCATTTTCCCCTAGTTATAAAAGCTTGTTGGCTAGCCACATTTTATAAGGTAAGTCAGGGTTCATCAGACAGTTTACACAAGTCAAGCCTTAAGGTCAGACAATGCCATCTCATAATAAAGGCTATCAGACTGAAGTAGGACACTGCTCTCAAAAAAGCAAGTTATAGCTTCTTTACGAGGTAAAGAAGGAGAGCTTTTGCTCAGCTGATTAAAGGGTGGGGGGTGTTGTTTGTTTGTTTTTTAACTCCTTTGATCTATGGACTATTTAAACTAGAAGGAAAAATAGTTCTGTGGACTTTGAAAAATGTTATTGTTGGAATCAAAAATGCTTTTGTTATGCCAAAAAAAGGACAAAGGTTTATTTTTTTTATAAAAGAGTAATGCAACAAATCTTTTAGAAATCTTTTATCAACATTCTACTTTGAAATACCCCTGCTGTAAATTTTACACTGAAGAATTCATTACATAATTGGATGTAGCTCTAACCAATTTATTTTAGCTTCCTTAAAATCTGAACATAATTCACGCTTCACATATAAATTATACGCAGACACAACAGAGTGAACAAGTCCAAACTGCACATTGCATTGCTGGCTACCATGGTGCCAAACTTTTCCACATATAAACACAATTGCATTTGCAAACGTGAAATAAGCATGGAAAAGCTCTTTTCAGCAAACTTGGGGATGTTTGAGGGATAGGAAATAACACAAATTCCAGAGAACAAAATATTTGACAGTCCCAAACAATGGAAAAGAAAAATTTGCATTAGTAAACATGTAATTTATATGCAAATTTCAGCTACACAAATCCAGATGATAAGTTATCAAGACAACTAAGAAGCAGAAATTAGAAACAGATTGGGACACATTAAAAAAAAAAAAAACACTTCCGAATTTCATTAATATCTTTTTTTCATTTCTAGTAAAATTGGATGATGATGCAATTTTAAAAAAGTAGGAATAATTTAGAGCCACGTTTTCAGAAGTTAAGCACCCCAAAACATCCTGAGTTTTGCAGATGTTCTAGACACAGCAACTTCCATTGATGCCACACTTGGGATAGAGAGTTTACAAGACTGTGCTTGGTGCCCTGAGAGGTTCCCTCCAGTCCTTTTGTCCCCAGCTGGGTGCTGTCTCTTTTGAAAACCTGGCCCTTCACCTTTCGGGTATAGATGATCCCCTCAGCTCACAAAAGGGGAGGAAATGTCAGTGGTTCCCAGGGCAGGAGAGGCAGAAGCGGTCAGTACTGTCCCCTCAGCATCACTTCCCTTACCCTTTGTCTCCTCAGGGTGCCTTTCACAGAGTCACGGACAGAAAAGATGAAAAGGCAAAAATGGGGTTTTCCACAACATATTTCTAATAAAACGGGGGAAGCAGGAAGAAATCATCAACAAATTCTTTTCCCTACCAAAAAGTGTTCAATTTTTCACCAAAAGCACCCAAAATAAAGAAAGAAAATGGTTTTATAAAAATAAAGAAAGATCAGGAAAAATCTAC
The DNA here is from genome assembly GCA_030014935.1 of Caiman crocodilus. Classification (NCBI taxonomy): domain Eukaryota; kingdom Metazoa; phylum Chordata; order Crocodylia; family Alligatoridae; genus Caiman; species Caiman crocodilus. Next base: position 27,748,157 of record JAGPOW010000229.1, read on the forward strand.
ATGAAGCCTTTCATTTTTTATAGATTTGACTTGCATCCGAATATTTCATTGCACTGAAACCAATCAGAACATTACATTTTGGCAGAGTTAGGAGATAACATCCCATGCATTGGAACAATTTGTTTGAAGTGAACTGCTGTGGTTAGTGCAGGAGAGATGCAATTTGGATACCTAATGCTCCTTTGTTCTTTTATTGGGACCACATCTCCTATTACGCACTATGGTCTCCTCTCCACTTACCACTGCAGTACATCACCAGAGTCAAATGGCTGTGCTGTATGATGGGAAATATTATGAAGGAGTAGCAATGCAGCTTGGAAGGATGAAACGTGTGATCTGCCAGTCCTGTTTTGACCTTGGTTTAACCATAAGGCATTACAATTTAACCATACTGTCTTTTGGCAGTCTTATAGATATTTCTAGTTTCTCTCCCTTTTCCAAGCCAGCTGTTTAGTCTACACGGTGGTACAGACTGCTGTAGATGAGAAGGTAAATTGGCACTGAATCTGTACACTGCTCTGTCACAGTGTATTCTGAACCAGGGCAATCCAGATTATACTGCAGCCAGCTGGAGGAAGGGGAAGACACGTCAAAAAGAGAAAAGAAATGAAAGGCTCTGTCAAAGAGAGGAATCCAGAAGGGCACTCCTCCAAGGGAAGTGGATGGGGAAGATTGTGGCAAGGTCCAAAGGGAAAGAAAAAATAAGCAGGAAGAAACCGGGGAAGGGAAAAAGACTATAATGGGACCCAGGCCAAAGGGTTACACTGGGGTGGGGCCCAGGTGCTGTACTCTCAACAGATGTTTCACCTCCTTAACTCTATATCCTTCCTGCCACAACTTGATGTTAATGTAAAGGATATCAGGAGGAGATACCTGATTGTATGGGGTTCATTTAGATGGGCACAGGTCTGCATCCAAGTGTCTTCTGTGGGGCTCCACCTCCCCTACATCCCATCCTTTTCCACCCAGGTGTTCCAGTGATGATCAAGGCAGACACCTAGCGTTCCCAGGCACCTGTCTTCAAGTGATGGGAGGAAAGGTCCAACGTACAAAGAAAAACAAAGTGGTCTGGGACCAATGTGTGCTGGCCAAGCTCTGTGACTGGTAAGGGTCTACTACCAACAATGTCTGTACCACATAGAAATTAATAGAGCAATATAACATAAATAGTCACGTCTTGTCTGCTTATGGGCCTAGCTTTGGCCTTGCAATGAGAATCCACTTTCTTCTCAGGTGCCTAAGGCTCTTTGGGTTTTGCCCCCAAGTCATGAACCTAACTCACAGACCAGGCCTGTACTGGGCTAACCCCTGTTGGTAGTTTGGGGATAAAGGTATTATGAACCCCCAAGAAGCTTTTGCAGGTACCTGCCATCCAGCATCTGCAGGGTAGTCAGGTTCCTGCTGTGGAAGCCAGGACCAAGCTGGTCTCCAACAAGACATCCTTTGCTTCAGTGGAGGGAAACAGTGAGGCCCAGTGCCTACGTCAACACCTCCTCCTCTCTGAGGCTGTCACTGCCCTATAAGGGAAGGTCCGAGTTGGAGGTAGCCTGGACACCTGAATGACCCTACACGCCTGCAGCTGCCAACAGATGCTGAGGCCCTGTGGGGCTCATCGTTGCTTGCATCTGTATCCTCTGAGCTCTAGGCAGCACCGGGCATGCTTGCCATTTGTTCTCATCCCTGCTGAAGTGGAGCCTAACTTCCAGCTCTCAGCCTTACCCCGAGGGTGGGCATGTGGGGAATACGTTGTCTGCCCCTTGCCGGCCCTGCCCAAAGGCAGGCGTGCGGGGGAGACACTGTCTACCCATATGTCCGCTACCTGCTGTCGGGATGGTGCAGGGTCCTACAGACTGTGGGGTGGGCACTCTGGCATTCACTGTCCCAGCAAGCATAGGGCCAGGCCAGGTCCCTACTGCAGAGACACTGAAACCAGACATCACTTTAGGGGAGAACAGATCCTGAGAAGGTTCTGCAATAAACAGGAGTGTCCATCAACAACAGCAAGAGAAAAATGACAAAGGCAGGGAAAGACAAGGGTCTGCAGGAAACTATTAATGTTTAAAATACATCACAGGATGCTTTTAATCCATGATTGCATGGTAGATTCATTTGTTACAGTTTAAAAAAAAAATCCCTCCTTTCATGACTCCCCCCCCCAAAAAAAAAAATCCAAAAAGATCTCAACAACAGATGTTAGCTGAGTCACTTAATATGCTGTTGGAAGGCACTCAGACACTGTGCTGATGAGGGCAGTGTAAGAACCTATATAGAACAGACTTGAATCTTTGGGTGGGAAAGAAAGGGGAGATGACAGCTGAACTAGTGACAACACCATATAAATTACATCACCCTCACTTGCTGTTGGAGAAGTTGACAAGCATGCTTTAACAGCAGAAGAATTCATTCTTAAGTGTTCTTATGGAGCCTGATCCAAAGCTTGCTGAAGTCAGTGAGACTCCTTCAGTGCTGGAAGAATAATGGCATTCGCCATAAATTCCCTAAGCCTGATAGCATCAGGTTCCTTTTACCCAGACCACCTGGAAGAGAGCAGTCTAAAAGACTCACAAATAACACCTGAATACTGTTTTAAAGGGTATTTATGTAATCGTTTCTACAGCATCTTCAGAATAAGATCATGTGTGTGGCATAAGTCTGACTCCTGCCAAGGTCTCTTAAGTATCTTGAAAAGAACGCAGTTTATTGTATTGGTCTGACTGGGACTTCCTGCTGCACGCCATTTCCGTTGCATTGCTTAGGCCAACAAAGATACCAGTGGAACTGAAGAATGATCATTATTGCAACTAGAATGATCTGTCTGAAGACATAAAAAGTTTGGGGCTTTCTATGTTTACACAGAGCTTTTGGCACAACAAATAGCAGAGAGCATTTAGTATACAGTAGCAAGAAGCCTAGCTTATCATAAGAACTTGGGATTTTACACAGCCACGCTCTTTTACCTGAAACTGCAATATATTCTTTGCCAAAGTTATTCACTTCCACCTAAAAAGTTAGCTCCTTGCTAAAAGCACCACTCATGTTTTATACAACGTGAACTTTAAAAATACATATGGCTGAATGCATCTTTATGTTTCTGTTACAAGATACAACAGACTAATCAAGGAGCAAAGCAGCAAGATTCTTTGAGTCCCGAGGCAAAAAGTGCTGTTGTCGTATGCTACAAAAAGGAACCATTGTTTCCAGTGAGATGATAGACTTTAGGCAGAAGGATTAACAAATGAGCTACTCACATCTGAGGAACAAAAGCAATAAATGTGGGGTCTCTTCACGTTGAGGTAACATGACCTTTTATTTTCTGCTGACCTGCATCTGAAGCTTATCACAACTTTCTTAGGAAACAATGAAAACTGCATCTTGATTTAGCAGCGTCTTGTAATGCCGTTCACATGTTCTGGCATATGATGTATTCTTTGTACTTCTTTGGCAATCGCAGATAATGAACAAGTAACAGGTTTGTGTTGGTTAAACTTCTTTTTTTTTTTCCTCACATTTTAGTACCTTACTTATAGTATCCAAAATAGTAAGTGATAATTCTTGCAGCAGAGGTAGCTGAAGCACAGTCTGTTTCACTTGAACTTTTATATAGGTTAAAGATAGTTTCAAAGCTAACTTTCTTTTCCATAAGGATCCAAAGTCTTCTCCCATTCCAGGCCCCATGTCACAGTCATAAACCTTTCACCCAAGACATTTTCAAGATCTTCCTAATCAGAAAAATATTAATCGATGCTCCTACAAGAATACTACTACTAATTCTCATCCTTATCTCACAGCTCCTAGAGCATCTGTTCCAACAACTGCTTTTCAGCTGGCCAGGATTTTGAGTCTTTAGAAAATTGTGCCCTGCTGCCAGATGCATTTTTGAGACTAAATACTTTCAAACACAGGTGACATCTTATTTTTTCCTCACAGAGAAAAATGCCTTGGCCAAGCAATCAGAGTGCCAGGCTGAAGGGTTTCTGGGTCACGAGGTCTTCCATGTTGGCAAGAGGGATAGGACCAACTCTTACCTTGCTCATCAAAGGCTACAAGCTGTAACTGCAAGGATCAGCATGAGATCCTAAGGATGACTGGAACCTTTTCTCCACGTGTCTTCCATATAGCTTTGTACAGAATAATAGAAGACATAAAGAGACTCAAGCATGTGAAGCACACTTAGTTTCAACTGCAGGTAGCGTGTTATTGCATTCCATTAAAATCAATTCAAGCAGCAAGCGATGGCATCAGCGTCTTATCTACTGCTCTACAGCTTTCCCCACCTCACATTATTACTGTTACTACTTCAGGAACCACAGACCCAGTACAAGTTGCCACCCTGTTGTTCTGACCTATTCTAAGCAGGCTTCTAATATTATAAAAGCCTAAACCTGTCTGTCTGTCTATAACACTTTATCCGCACTTTGATTAGCTGATGGAAACAGCCAATCAGAGTGCTCCAAGCGTGGGGGAGCACCGCCATGATTCTTAAGCCGTGCCGAGAACTGGATACAGCTCCCCCACCCCGCTCCCTGCAAGAGGCAGACCAGCAGCAGCACAGAGCGTTAGGTGGTGGCACTCCACAGCCCCACCCACTCCCAATCATTCTTGATGGGCAACTGGCTTCTTCAGATTATAATACCATTGGTACACTCCTACTGCTACTACCATCTTTTTAAAGAACATGCAAGTGCTGGCGCAGCCTAAGGAAGAAATTGTAGGTTATTGCAAAGTTTAAATCTCATCTAGGACAAATTATATGCACAGAGTTACAGATATGGGTGTCAGTCCACTGAAGTTGAGTTTCTGGGCCAGGGCAGTAAAGAGCTAAAAAAGCTGGAGGAGAAAGGGAAGCCACAAAGCCACTACTCGGAACTCAGAGTTACAAATGTCTATTACAAATGCCAGAATATTTAGAGACTGGAGTAAGTGTGAGCGTGGGGCGGGGAGCACTAGGTTTCTTCCTGACCCCAATGCAAACTACCTCAGACTGTTTCCATTAGGGCTGTGCAAGGCTTCAGACTGTGCTTTGGATCCAGAGAAGCTTCAGACACTTCAGCATCTGAAGCAGCATGTCCAGATTGAAGCACAGCTTCTTTAGGCTTTCCAAAGCAGTTCAGAGCTTCTGAACCACTTCAGAGCCACCCTGGTGATCCAGCCATAGGGTATAATGGGGAATCAATTAAATATTTATAACTTCATTCTTTTTTGTCTGATTTGGATGAATCAAGCAGGGTAGGTAGCCTCTGCAGAGGCCATGAAGCCTGCCAAGTTTCAAGAAGATCGGTACAGGGGTTCAGGGGAAACTGCACCCCAAATTATTGAAAGCAACACTCATGTCATGTGTATGTGTTACACCAAACTTCAGGGGTCAAAACTTCAGGGGTAGCAGCCCCTGCTGAGGCTACAAAGCCTGTCAAGTTTCAAGCTGATAGGTGCAGGGGCTTTTGGGGGGAACTGCACTTCAAGCTGCTGACAGGAAACACTCATGACATAGATGACCCTGTGTGTGTTACGCTCAGCAGGCTGAAAACTGAAGGGATGGTAGCCCCTGCTGCGGTCACAAAGCCTGTCAGCTGTCAAGGAGATTGGTGTAGGGGGGGTTGGGGCCCTGTACCCCTAGCTGCTGACAGGCAAAACTCATGACATGGGTGCTTGTGCAACTGCCTGTCTTGGGGCAATTGATTGTCTGTACTGATTATATCCTCTCCCTAGTCTGTTGTTTTGTAGGTGTTAATCATTGCTCATTAAGTTTTTATGTAGTAGCTAGGTACTGTATATTGAGCTGATCCCTGAGTGAATCATGATTAATTGGTAACTGGTAACACAGTAGCTTAGCAGCCAGGCCTGCAGTAGTTCCTGCTGCCTGCCCCGTGCCCCAAGACAGACACAGTTGCATAAGCACCTATGTCATGAGTTTTGCTTGTCAGTAGCTAGAGGTACAGGGCCCCAGAACCCAGATGCCCCTGCACCAATCTCCTTCACAGCTGGTAGGCTTCGTGGCTGCAGCAGGGGCTACCATCCCAATGGCTTTCACCCTCCTATGCCTTAATACACGCAGTGTCACCCATGGCAAGAGTTGTGCTTGTCCGCAGCTTGAGGTGCAGTTTCCCTCAAACCCCTGCACTTATCTCCTTGAAACTTGGCAGGGTTTGTGGCCTCACCAGGTGCGACCAACCCTGCCGTTTTCACCCCCTAAGGTGTAACACACACATGTAACATGAGTTTTGCTTTCAAGAATTTGGGGTGCAGTTTCCCCCGAATCCCTGCACTGATATTCTTGAAACCTGGCAGGCTTCATGCTCTCTTCAGAGGCTGCCACCTCTGCACAATTCATCCAAATCAGACAAAAAACCAACAAAGTTACAGATATTTCATTGATTCTCTATTATACCTTATGGCTGGATCTCCAAGGCAGCTCCAGAAGTTCAGAGCCACTTCAGCCAGATACAAGCGGGAACCCAGTCCAGAGCTCTGGATTGGATCCCTGGCATCTGATGCAGCCAGATCTGAAACCAGATTGAATAGCTGCCTACTTGTACAGGCCTAGTTTCCATCCCCATTCCAGTTCAAGACATTCAAATTCATCTGCTTTCATCTCCCCAGGTAATTCAACATATCCATGCCCCCATAACAATAATTGCAAACATAGCCCTACCTCTCTGAAGGGCTTCACTGCTGCCATCAAACATGGAGGTCCCTACTGTAGGTGCTCTAGGTCCAAACTGTTTTCCCTTGCCCTTCTGGGCTAGGGACAGAAATTACACATAAACCAGTATTATAAGTAATTGAAAACTGGTTCAAGCTTGTAACAGCAGGGGCCATGCTCTAGTGCATCCCAGCTTCTGCCCTAGACTACTGCAGGCATGTGGCTGCATTTCCAGAATCAAAAGTGATTGTCTGTTTGCTTGCTTCTCAGTTCCATCTACACAGTTAGACTAACCTGCAAAGACTGAATCAATTCAGCCTCGGGCTTTTTGACAGCTTGTACTTAGCCCTGAGGTGCAGAAAGGGAGCTCAGCTGCCAAAGAATGGGCATTGATTTTTAGAAAGAAGAGGAACAATCAAGACTTCTCTGTTTTTCACACGGGGAAGGAAGCCATGGAGCCTCACAGCCTGTGCAGACCAAGCGAGTCAGGTCAGGTCTACTCCCCCCTCCGCTTTACAAATAACAGAGCAGCAAGGCCTATGTTGTTCTCACCTAGACTGCCAGTTAGGACACCACAGTAGTTTGCAGTCTATGTGGGACTACCTCCTGGGGACAAACATCATGCTTCCCAAACTCCAGGAAGCAGGAGTATCTAGCGTTCCAGCTAAAGAGCCACAACATGTAATTTGGCTCTAACAAGCCTAGACCCAGTGTGCGTCTCACAAATGGGGTGTTTTACATACATGGAGCAGTGGGTTATACACAGAGGGCAGGAAGAGACAATCAAACCCAAAAGGCATGTAAACCACACAGTGTCCTTCATTTGAGAGGTTGGTTTCTCCTCCTGAAAGAAGTTCCAAGAGAGGCAGGGCTCATCTGGAAGACTAAAGACTGTCTGGGTTACTACAAGCAATTATTCAGAGACTCCTTCAATTACCTCCAAGGGAACAGTCCACTCACTCCACTGGCTGCCAGAACTAGAAGCTTTGCCCCAAATCAAAATTGATCAGTGCTATGACCTAGAAATACAATATTGGCCACTACAAACTAGGCCAGACGGTTTGTCCTTTTGGAGGTGTTCACCTTCCTCCCTAACATTTCTTGCTAAGATTGGCTCTTTAAATTTCAGAAAGAAAAACAGCTGCATTTCTGAAGAGGCCATTTTGTACCCAGGGACTGCTCTTTGGCACATCTATCTCTTTTCCAGCAGGCACGTGCGTGTTGTGTTTTCTCCTTCCAGAAAGGCCTGGCAAACACAGGACAGAGAGGAAATCTGGGGTCAGAGAAGAGGGGAAAGTGCTCAACGAAGCACTGATTCTGTAAATGGATAAAACCAGAAATCCGTCCCCCCAAAAGATAACGGGGGAGCTTTCTTCCAGGATGGCTCTTCTCCACACCGTGGGATGATGTGCACACTGGAAATAAAAACAGTATCTTGAAATCTTGAAAAAAAAATGAAAACCTCTGTAGCAGAGTCATGCATATGGACTGAGTGGGGAATGGACTAAAATGGAATGAACAAGGATGAGATCCACTTCATGAGCACAAAGCACCGTGGATCTGGTTAAATATTCAGAAGTTTCCCATTTCTTATTTATAGGCACTAGGCAAAACTTTGATGTTATAAATTAGGTCTTCATAAATAGAAGTAAAATTATAGTAACCTGCTGGTAACATCACAGAACAGCTTGACTCATAACATTTCAAATGAACCAATTCAATGTCAGGTACTCAGAACATAATAAAGTAATTTTTCTGTTAAAGATCAACTTTGCTGCTCTCAATCTCAGGTGTAATATGAAACCCTCTAACATATTTCTAGGTCTGCTGATTCTAAGGAATAATTTGTGGTATATGTTTTGCAGTTATTAATGTAAGGAAATACCAGTGACATAATTTGGCAATTATAGGTGATAACCTCACCAACGGAAGAAAAACGCTAGCAGTGATTGTCTTTTTCTTTTTTATATATTAATCCTCACATTTTGTTAAGTAATTCATGGTTACTTAGTTTAACAATGCCTGAAATACTTGGTAGATAGAATCAAATGTTAATATTCATTTTTAAAATGTTTCTGAGACCAATAGAGGGATAGCATCATTGATTAATAACCAAATTTCCATCATGTCATCTTTGAAAGATATTTAAGATATGTTCCCTAATGACATGTACTTTTAAAACATTGGCACGTCTGGATTTCTTTGATTTTTTTTTCTGTCTCCATTTCGCCTTTATAAATAGCATCTCTGTAACTTTCAAAAGTGATCTTGATTAGCAAACTGATCAGTAGGGGAGGAAATACCTATTTAAAAATACTAACCCACCAGCCACAAAATAAACCAGGGGGTTTAACTGGAGTATGGATTACCCACAGTCATGATCAAAGTTTGCCCTGAAAGACAGAATCGCAATAACATCTTCAAACTGGAGTTTTATCATTAATCTCAACTAAATCAGAATTTGGCTCCTCCTGAGTTTTTAAAGAATCAGTCTGACTTTACCAGTGAGGTAGAAAAAATGTGTTATCTGAATCCAGTTTTCCTCGCAAAAAATTCCAATTACAAAAGGCATATAAAGAAATTGGCACAGATCTCAATATTATTATGTAAGGTTTACTCTTGCAGGATTATTTTTGAAAATAGCTCAAAATATAGATTAGTAACCATACGTTGCATAGTTTAACCATACAGTGGTAAACTCTTCACAGCAGCTGATGAAATAAGCCTTCTGTCTATGAAAGCTTATGCTATATCTCTCTGATTTTGTTGGTCTATAAGGTAGAAATCTACCCTGCTCTTTGCCAAACTCATTATTGCCACAGAAGAATTACAACATACTGTGGCTAGCCACTAGCAAAATAGTATTTCATATTTTAATATTTCAGTTGATCTGCAATGCAATACAAAAGCCAAGGCAGTCCGTTATATTCCATACATATTCCATACACAGAAGCCAATGTACCAAACAGGAAGACCTCTGAAAATTACATTTTAATCTGTGTTATACCAATTTCTTCAGCTGGTACATAGTCAAATCTCCCATTCATCTTGATGGGAGATTTCCAAGTGTAAGGAATGTAGAATTTCCACAATGGTATATAAATTAACGCTTGGGAATCTGACGTTCTTGAGTTACTCACGCTATTAGACCACCCTCAAGGCTTTCTCTTAAATCATAAGAAACACAAAGCAACTGACACAAGATTCTACTAAATTTGCCACACAATTCCCATGTAGAAGTAGCTAGCTATGATCTCGAACTGTTTTGGCAATAATCAGTATATTCTAAAAATGTTTCAGTTGTCACATGGCATCCAACTACCAAATGAAAATGTATTCTGATCAAAGGCTGCATTTAATAATGTTGTTAAACCTAAGATTTTTTTTTTATTATTATCTACTACAAGATACAGATTATTATATTAGATGTTATTTCTCTTGAAAATTCTCTGCCCCCAGTAAGTCATCTTTTCTGTCTTCACTTAGGCAAGTTTAAATGCAGCTTCCTAGGATGTCACTAAAGTGCAAGCAAATTATTTACATTTCTGCCATATGTCTACCGATATCCTGCAGCTGTCTATATAATTTACAATTAGATGCTAAACTTCTGCTTGCGTAATCATTTGCATACTTCACTAATTGCATGTTTTTAACACTTAAGTAGATTAAATAATTCTTGAAATTAGACCTTGGATTTTGTTCCCCCCTACTTAATCAGTCCTGTGCATGTATCTCTTATTTTAAGCTTTCCCAAGGAAAAATGTAAAAGTTGGACCTTACTGCAAGTGACCATTGACTTGACTGAGTTTAAACTGGTCTCTCCTATCTCGAGTCAGACTGTAGTTTGTTCCAGGCCACAGATGCACACCAGGAGGTTGGGGTTTTTTTGTTTGGTTGGTTTTTTTGCCTATTGCCCTACATAGAGAATGGTACATGCAGTAGCAGGCATTGCTTTTGTCCTTCTAGATTCAGCTAGGATCCTTGTGGCGATTCTATCCTGCAAGCGCTCCAAAAGGGAATGCCAGGAGCACACACGCCACCCTGCACACTATCTGCACTGACCAAGTACAAAGGGGGAGCATATGGTGCAATAACTACTCTTACCACACTGCCCACTAGAGAAAGCTCTAGAGAAAGTCATGGAGCACATGCTTAACTTTAAGCATAAAGTGTTAATAAGGATGTGTACAGCCCTACTTACTTCAATATGATTGCTCATATACTGATACTATAGATAAAAAAAAGTGCTTTGCTTTATCAAGGTCTGTGTTTCACTGTAGCTCCACAACACCCCAAATGCAAGCCTTCTACCTTCATGACACAAATCTGGCCCTTGGTTGTGTTTCGTATAGATAAGACCTCTAGCAGACACAAGACAAAAAGGGCCAAAATACTTTGCAGCTCAAAGTTGCAATGAAACAGAACCAAAGTGTAGACTCTGGGGCTATTTCTCCACTAATATATTCAAGAACATATCACAAATGTCTTACTTATTTAAATAAAGTGGCTTTTCACAGGCCAGAAGCAGAATTTCCATGTTTAGCCAAGACAATGTTTTACTGTCAAATAAGTTAAGTTTTCTGCAGATTACAAACAAACAATGCTCTGAAAGTAATTTGCATAGCCAGCAGGCATCCTGTTTTCACACAGTGACTGAATTGGAAGCAATACACAAACAGATAATCATACAAGGTAGCATCACTATTGTGACAAAGAACTGTAGAAAGATTTCCAGATATACCAGCAACCAGCTTGCAAATGGAATGACAGCACAGCTATCAGTATTTACTGGGAATATACAACAAATACATAATAGAAACCAGTTGTCATTAGCCAGCAACCAGAGGTGCAGCTTCTCTATTGCCATAGTCTGGTGGATTTCTGTAAGCTTTTAAGTGCAGCAGCCTTCAGTAAATATTGAAGAGACGTTATACGTAGTGAACAGCTTCCTATACTACGTAGTACAGCAATGGGACTTCATCCCAAATTAAAACTGTGGATTCCTAGGAGCTCAATGGGTTATCTGGTAAATATAAGAAACTGCCAGTAGCAAAAGGGCACGGGTAGGGGTAGATAGGGAATTTGATCTGCTGGTGTTGCATTTTATGTAGAAGATAATTTTTTGCTTTGAAATGTTATTCCTGACACTGATCCATTTGCATTCACAGGCTGATTTCCCACTCTACACTTGACTGTCAGACAAAGCAGGAAAACAGAATCTGATTTTGGGGAGTCTTTTCTGTCTCTCTCCAGTTGAGTTCTTCTAAACGTGTGAAGGAAAAAACAGACTAGTAGTAGAGGAGACTTTTTTTTGTAATCTTTGCTAGCAACCTAGGTTAAACACCGTATTCCTTTCAGGAGCCCAGGGAAAGATTTTGAGAGTCAACAAAATAATATGCAAGAATAGGACTTGGACTATCTCAAAGGCCCCTGGCACAGCTTCATTTAAAGGCACGGTGGGATCCAACACCCAGTCCCAACAATCATGCATCCTACTAATCTAGATGTGCATTGCAGGAGGCATATTTTTGGATGCTAGTAATCATACCGCCTTTCTACTTGCTAGTGGAGGGGGAACCCAGGATTGCAACCATGACCCAATTAAAAGGTCAGTGCCCACAGATCCAGGGCCAAACCAAGAACCTGATTATCAATTTCAGCCCCAGCACCACATCAGTGCATGGTCTGAAACCTCAGCTTTGTCCATGGCACTGCATTGATTGCTGGCCCAGCCTAGGGACCACGCCAGGCCTGATTTGAGATTTTGTTGCGCTCTTGTGACCAAGACTAAAAGTCAGCTGTTTTCTGGCTCTGCCATATATTCAAATTTAAGACACCATACAAATCTGCCCTAAAAGTGTTTAACATTATGTTATTATATGTAGACCAGGGGTCAGCAAAGTTTCTAGGCAGAGTGCCAAAAACACCTAAAACTTCAATTTGTAAGATGATGGCATACCAGAAGCAGATGGCAAAGGAGCCACGAAGGGCCTGATCCTTGTTGTGGAAATGCAGCCCTAGCCTCTTCCTTGCTTTCCACCCCAAGGTGCACATACCAAACAAAATGCCTTCATGTGTAATGCTATGGCACCCATGCCATGGGTTACCTAACCCCTGATGTAGAACATTTGTTTGGCTGATATGCCATTTTATGGCACTTTAGATTGGGTACCTGTGTAACAACCCTGCCATTTAAGGTACAATTAATGTATTAATCATGGGATAAATGTAATACAAAGAGGGGGTACTTTTAACCATCTAGTGGCTAAATGCGATTCCATACCTCTAGCAGGATAATGACCAAGTCATTAGGTCACAGAGCCGCAATCCATGTAGCTTATTCTTCCTCTGGCCCTTGGAAGCTTTGAGGCCTGGGTGTCCACTGAACTAGCTTCAGCAGGAGGGATGAGGGATGCTTTTGACCTGGCCTGGCTTGGCTTATGGTATCAGAAGCATGAGACATGGGTTTAAAACCCTACAAGCTCTGTAACCCATATGTCCCACTTCCTGTACAACTGTGCTAAACACTAGACCAGTGGTTTTCAACCCGTTGTCTGCAGACCCCTGGGGTTCACAGTCTATGTTTAAGAGATCCACAACAGATGACTATGATCAATCAAAATATGTGAATACCCACACTTACAATTCAAAGGGGTCTGTACCTCCACTGGAAAATTGTTAGGGGGTTGCAAATGAAAAGACTGAAAACCAGTGCACTAGATCACGAATCCAAAGGCTAACTTTATATCCTTTTCATGCTATGCTTTGTTTTATGTTTTATTGTTTTATGCACCTTGGCTATTTAGAATTTTTTTGTCTCAAATTGGGATCTTGTAAGCAAGCATGTAGGCGTGTGTGTGTGGCTGCACACATGTGCAACACAGAGGAAGAGAGAATGAAACAGAACACAAAGCAAAGAAAAAGAAAGAGGGAAAGAAAGGCTTTGAATGCCAAGAATGCTGAGACAGGATATTTTGATATATTTTTTTTAAACTTAAAAAAAAGTCATCAACATTGAAAGAAATTAATAACAATATTTGTTATTAAAATATTTGACAAAAAACTGCTATGACAGAACATTTTCAACTAGCTCTAGTTCTGATTACCAGCTAATTACATGAAGAAGCAGGAGTTCTCTGATCCTGGACATATGACCAAGGATTATACTGAGACCAGCTGGAGATTAAATTTCTAACTCACATATGGAGCTCCTGACCCTCTTTATGAATCATCATGCCATTTGTTTAATATTTAATACAAATCTTACTTATTCTAAAGAAAATGTTGAACAACAGAGGCCAATAAAATTAGAAACATGCAGCAAAATCAGAGAGACTAGCAAACCCTTTCTCTTCTTTGGGATGCCAACACAAATGTGTTTGATCTAGGTCCATTAAGTTTATTTTTTCACTCTTGAGATGGCAAGATCTGTTGGAACACTAAAATTTAATATAAATATATCTGATTACAGCCTGCAAGGCTCAGGAGATCTTACCATCACCTTCTTTGCTAACGTGGTGATGGCACTGTCATGAGCTTGAAGAAAAAAAAGATTCAGTCACTCAGAAATGCATTAAATTTTTTATAAAGGACAGGAGATTAAAAGGGAGGGGGAGGAGCGCTGACAGGTTTAGGTATCTTATCTACACAGAATAGGCACACAAAAAATGTAAAAATGTTTCATGCCTACATTTTCTCTTCTAACTTCTGTCCCAGGAATTAGTTATTGTTCACTTCATACCTAAAATTGAATGTATTATCATTCTAAATTTGTACACAAATATATTTTCATACAATATACTGAAGTCAGGATCCTTCCATTTAGGTACCTTCACTTCATTTTCACACATGCACGTGTGTGTGTGTGTGCGCATGCATGTGCTTGTGGGTGGGTGTGTGAACACACACACTCGCCCATACATATACATCCATATATTATTTTAAATGCATTTATACACATTGTTAAAAGTGTTTACATTACAGTATGTAATACTAATTCCCATTAGTAGCAGGGAACTTCCAAGGGCAAGGTACTCATTTGAAGTTTTGCAGACTCTGGCCAAAATCCATTTAATATGCAACAGGCCTGGTTCTGTACGGTGCCCCTGTCCTCATGCCAACTCAAAAGTTCTTGCTAGTTTCATGAAGCAAACTACGTGTGAATGCAACTGTGGATGTCTTGGTTTTATCTGCCTCAGCAAAGCCAGTCTCCACTTCTGTCTGTCAGGTGCACAGAGTGGGAGGCGATATATTAAAATCCGTTTTGAAAAGGTGTCTTGGCTCGAATTGTCAAGCCAAAGTGTAGAGTAAGACTCGAGTTTGCCAATGATTTCCAGCTAGGGAAATAGTATTAGAGTCCTGCTATGCTCTGAAAGGAAGCTTCCCCATTTCTTTCACTCACCTTCATTCTCCAAACCCAACATTTATAATACCAAGAAGTGAAGTATGAGGGAAGAGCAATATTTAAAGAACATCCCTAGCCGCTTTCTTTTCTTCATGCCAGGATAGATGCACCAGACAACAGAGAAGTCTTGCCAGCTTCACAGCATACAAATGTTTCTCAGGGTGAACTCCCTCTACAACGAACGCTGTCAGCAGGGACAACGTCTCCCCTGCGCCCCTGAGTGCAAAGAGTAGCTCTCTGCATAGCAATTCTTGTGTGACCCCACACCTCCCAGCTGCTGCGGTAAGAGGCAAGACCAGTAAGCCTTAAAAGTTGACTTAAGACCCACCACTCTCAGGGCATGCACCAGCCTTGAACTAACAGGGATAGAAAGAAATCTACCTGGAGACTGATCAGCGCAAAGCAATCTGCTACCGCAGGGCTTCTTGCACCTCCCACTGAAATATGTGGTGCTAACCAGTGACAGCTCTAATGAACGGTATGTAAGGTTACCATATTTCCAAAAAAGAGGGAAACTGTAGGGGAGAAGGGGGAGACAAGAAGGGACAGGAGAGAAGAAAGGGGTATATGATTGGGGGAGGGGAGGGGCGGCAGTGATACACCAGTGCCCTGCCTCTGCCTCTCAGTCCTAAACCCCTGCTCCCACTGTTCCCAGCCCTAAGCAGTCAAGCCGTAGGCACCAGGGAAAAGCAGAGGCAGAGCAATGTTTCCCTGAAGTTTAAAAAAACACCCGCATGGACAACAGGGGATCAAAAAAGCAGGACATGTCCAGGAAAACCCAGACAACCAGATGGACGCTGGGACTGGGCCCATCTGGTGAATCCTGAACCTGGACAAAGCTGCCTTATCTCCTGCAGATCCCCACCTGCAGTAATGTCCCTCGTGGCCATTGCCAGAACGCAGCAAGCAGGCTCCACAGGCTGGAGCAGAGCAGTCCAGGACTTGAAGGCGACAAATCGTTCTTACTTTTGCACCGAACACTCTTCACCTACAGCTCCGGATTTGACTCAGTGCATCTACACAAGATGCTGACTGAGCAGTAGTCGTACCGCACGAAGCCTGACACAATGCTATTCTGCAGTAGTGACAAGCTACTGTGCAGTCAGCATCACCAAGAAAATGTTTGGGGACACAACCGCACAGTCAGCGTCTCATGTAGATGCAGCCAGTAGGACCAGTCTGGCTGATACTGGAGCCAACAGGAAATCTTCCATGGACTGCAGCAGGAGCAGAATCAAAAGTCAGTCATCCTGAATATGATAGAAAACTGCTTCACTTGCTAACATGCCTAAAGGACAGGGAAACTCAGTCAGTGAAGTGTCCAGTCCAGCCTCAAATTGATTGATACCGTGTTAGGCAAACTGTATAAAGGTTTCAGGGCTGACTAATTATTATTTTGTGCTGGTACATGTCATTATTTAGAAGCTCTTTTTAACGATATGATGACTAGTTCAGCAAAAAGTGTGTATTACACATATGTAACAGGTTTCTCAGCAAAAAGCAACGTTCAAAGGACACTTAAAGGCCTCACTGTTACCACGCAACAGCTTGTGTTTAGCTCTTTGTCCAACGTAGAGGAACACAGACTTGGAGCATAAAAGTAACGAACTACTTTTGTTCTTTTATTAATGATCAGGTTTCATAACAAATTCACAGAGTCCTTTATTTTAAGACCAGATCCTGCAAGCCCTGAGTCGCACACATTATTTTATTCACGACTGATCGTATTCAAGTTAATCACTGTTCACATTAGCAAAGTATATGTAAAGGTACAGTGGTTTGTGGGATCAGAGCTGCACTCTATTTACATCAGATCTAAAGTTCTTCAGACAACTATAAACAATACGGGACCTTATTTCCAAAGGGATACATGTGAAACTGTACACCATATAATTTTTAATGTTTACTTTATGCACATGAATGCCTGGCATGCAAATACACGAGGCCAGTTCAACATTATGTGGACATATCATTCAGGGTGGTCTCTGGGATAGCTTCAGTTAGGGAAAATTCAAGTAGCTTGGTTCTGCATGGAGGCAGACCCCATTCCAAGGCTAAGATATGGCCTGCAGGCCAGATCTAGTCCAAAGGGTTAAGTCATCATTCCTGCACAGCTCTCCACAGGCCTGAAGACCAGCCCCGAGCACCAGATCCAACCTGTGGACCAATCCTATGCATCGTATCCAGCCAGCAGACCAGCCCCGAGTCACCCATCTGGCCCATGGGGCCAAAGGAGTTCGGCATCACTGCCCCATTTCTTTAGAAGCAAAGCTCCCCTTCCCATCGGATGACAAGGTGCCATGGGGTGCTTGCATACCCTCAGCCCCTCTCTGAGTTACTCTATTGACCTGAGGGATCTAAATCTCAGGCTTAGATGCCTCAGCAGAGGTCTTGCTAGCATGGAAATACTGCTCTTGCCATCCCTCTCCATTTTGCAATCTACAAAATGATTAGAACATCACTTGCTGGTGTGCTCCCCAGCAGGATTAATTGATGCCTGCAAAGCACTTTGAAGATGAAATGTACTATGTGAGTGCTAAACCTTGGGCCAGGACCTCAGCTGGTTTAAACCGGCAGAACTCCATTTAAAGTTAAGGACCTGGCCCTGTTATTATCGTCTTGTCTTATTATCAAGATTCTGTATGCAAATAAATAAAAGCAAGTAATAACCTTTATGCGTTCCCCCCGTCACCTCTTCTACACAGGAAATTCTTCCTATAAAAATTTTCACAGCTGTGACACCCTTCTCCTTCAAATCTCCTTAAAACTCACCTCTCCTGTGATGTCTACAAATCACTTGACAATGACAAGGCAGCTGGTATGCTGTGACTGCTGCATGTCACACTTATCATAATCATCTCCTTGTTACTTTGAGCTCTGCCATCTGTTTCCTGCCTCCACCTGTTGTCTCTCATCTTATCCTTAGACTGCAGCCTCTTTGGGGCAGTGCCTCCCTGTTGTATGTATGTATGTATGCATGTACGGTGCCCTTCATCCAAACACCCACCCCATTTAAAAAACAAACACTCTCATCTTTTGCAAATTCTGTAGAATATTACAGTTCAAATACTCTAAAATGTGCTATTAAAGTTTGTGTTCCAGGTTAAACATTATGAAGACACTTGTTAATTGCCTATAATTAGAGATCTACATGAGGGGGAGATACGTGCATGAGTGTATCAAACTCTAGAGCACAAGTAGTAAGCCAAAGAGGTTCAATGTGTGCTGTTATTGGTGAAATAGATACACACATTTGTAGAAGATAGAGTGTGCTTACAGATTTTTTTTTTTTTTTAACTGCTCATGTTGGATTTTTTTTTTCTTCATAATAAAAACCTGTTAAAATTGCAAACATGTGGCTCAAAAGAAAGTTTCATCAGCAAATCAGTCTATCACTTGAATAAACTGCAGTAGTTATAAGGAGAGACAAAGTGACTCTTTAAATATTATAGAGACTGGCAGGCCTGCCTTCCTCAGGGTGCTTACAATAACACAGCTGCTCCTGGAAGGAGAAGAGACACAAACAGCTTGCATGCATCTCACAGTAGGAAGCCCTAGCTTACTGCAGGAGAAGCACCTTCATCCTCTGAACATACGCTAAAGGCAGGTTCATCAGCAGCACCCGGTGCCTTCAAATTAGATTTTTTTTTCCTCTTGGATAAGCCTGGCATGCAAAGAGAAAGAAAATTACAGACCATGGGGCTGTGTTGTCATGCATATGTACAAAGGGAAATGCACTTGTCATCCTATGCAGTCAGCCCACCAGGCATTCCTAGCACATCTACTCCTTTTCAATAGGTGGACTATTTTTCCAAGGGCCAGGATTAAGACAGTAGGCCCAATTCTGGTCTCACTGATAGTAATGTAATGTATATGTACTGACACCAGTGTAAATTTGGGAATAACTGCATCAAAGTTAAAGGAGTTACACCTGAGTAAAGACAGCTGGAGATCAAAAAGAGCCCTTTTCCACATCTGAAACAATGGTGACTAGGCCTCTAGCAATGGCGATTCTTTGCGATGTTCCCTACGTGGCTTTCACTGTGGGTCCCATGGGTAAGAGATCAGTGTTTAGTGGGATGACCAGTGAGGTTGGCAGAGTTTCAGTGCCCTGCACAACTAGATGAACTGACCTTTTGAATGCCTAGCTACATCCAAACGGGTCCCAACTCTGAATTGGTTTACTGCTGTTAGTGTTATAAAGAAGTGGAATCCCAGATACATCTAGGGTGTATAACTTCTCTTCTTCCCATTGTAAGTGGGATCTCAGGACAGATAGATGGGCCGTCACAGCTGAAACTGAGGATGATTTTTGGCAAGGTCTTAGCACCATTTCATCCCTGTGGAATGCTGCAGAGAAAGAGTTCATTCATAGACACTAGAAGCAACAGAGGTCACAAAGATCGTTTCCAGGGTGAGGCGACTGAAGGAGCAGTCTGATAAGCACTACACAGACTGCAGAACGCCGAGGTCTCCGTAACAGCGAGTCCCATGACTGATTAGCAAGTGTGCAGTAGCCCTCCCTTCAAGAAGCTTTAGTCCTGTGGGCTGAGAAAAGGCAAAACCCATTTTCATTGGTGGATGACAAGATGAAATCACTAGGAGGTAAACTCAAATAGAGAAAAAGATAACCTACATGCATGACCAGTCAAAGGCCCATACTGTCAAAGTCAATATCCTTCTGGGGTGTCTGTATCAAGAACCTCTTCCATTTTGCAGACTCTCTCTCTCCCTGGTTTCCAGCAGGAATAGCTACTGTCTGGTGTCCTACAGGCACAGCCATGACACCAGTAACAACCCGTGGCTGGAGTGAACATTTCAAAGTGAGACCCTGCATTAGAACCATTAGCCGGGAAACCACCTTGGCTGGGAAAGAGCCGACAGAACAATCGGGCATTCTTTCTTTTGAGTGTGGAAACCATCCTGGGTATCACAGAAATTGGTGGAGCGGTATACAACAAGCCTTCCTTCAATTGTGGGAGGAAGACATTTGATAGAAATGCTCAACTTGGGTCTCTTGAATATGCACTGTACTTGGCAGCGAATAAGTCTATTATGGGGAATTCTCAAAAAAGACAAAAAATGGTTCTTCGATAGTTCTGTGGCTGGGAAAATGTCAAGAGCCACAGACTGTTCTGGAGCCAGGAAAAATGGCATGGTGGAGGCCAGCATTACCATCTAGGAAATGAGATGGCCTGTGCATTTGTTCAGTTTCTACTGGACAAAAAAATAATAATAATAAAAAAATCCCATTTTTCTTTGGGATAAAGAAATACTGGGAATAGGAGCCTCCTTCCCTGTACTCATGCAGAATCCCTTCTCTACCTCCTAAGAGAAGCAACAGGTTTGTATCTAATGATACCAAGAATGCTTGAATAAGATCCCTGAAAAAGAATGCAAAGATTTGGGTGGAAGGGCAGAAGGTTATAGCCATGGGACAGCCAGGGGCGTGTATACCCCATACCCATTTTTCTAACATGAAATTTGATCCAGGTCAATGGAACTATGCTAGACGATTCCTGATTAGGCCTGACATAGCTCTTACCTATCTCATCCAAGCTAATGGAGCAATGTGTGTGCTAGAGAAGGCAGATAAAAGACCTGGTAATGTTACCATTTTGATCATTGGTAGAGAGTCCAAATCTTAGGCCTTCTGTTAGTGCATACATACTGCTTCTGTTATGATTATGGTTATGGAAAGGGTGGTGTCCACTTTGCTTTTCCTGCATAGCATATAAGCACAGTGAACGCGCATAACCCACTTGGCAATGCCTTCAGAAACATCTGATCTCAACAACAGAGAGTACCCATAAACTCACAGAAGGATCCAGACTGACCTATATTAATGGAAGAAGGAAAAGAAAACGTCTGCCTTATTGAAATGTATGTTACTGCCTGCAGAAATCATCATAATGCATTCCCCGAGAGACTTTCAACTGATAGGACATTTAACTTCCACCTCATTTTCTCTCTTAGAAGCTTTCAGTACATGTAGGCAAATATGACAAGCCAGGTTTGTAGTACAAAAAGAAAACTACAAATAGCCTGTAAAAGCACACGTAGGTGCTTAACCTTACACTCAGCAGCAGTCCCGCTGAAATCAATGCGTCTGGCCTGGAGTTAATCAGAGTTCCTACAGAATTTGCCATTAGGAATGGGGTGAGCCGCGATTCTCTGCGTGATCAAGAGTTCCAGACAGTTAAACAGGGTGCAATCCCAGCTCATTCACATCTATGGGATGATACTTAAAAGCTACACATGCACATATGTTTGCAGGAATAAGGCTATGGAAAGGGCTACCTTCTTGAAAAGCTTAACTAAACCATTTGCATATGATCTCAAAAGGTGCAAAAGGAGCCCTTAGTTTATACAAATGCTTGAGAGAGGCGAAGTCCAACATGTTCAGTTATATGAAGCCATACTGCACATTTTAAGTATTAAATGGAAAATCAGAAGCCAGTTCCAACTCTCAAAGATTTTAGGGAGCGTCGCTTTAAAATTTCCAGAGACGTTGGATTTCCGTCTGTCTTCATTTTGGAGAAGATGAAAGCAAAAGCTGTCAGCTTGAAGACTCTGGCCTAGACTTCTGAAGTGTAACACTGCTGCTCAACAAGTAAGATGTGACAGCATCGAGACTGCCTGGGGATTCCTACCACCTTCGTCTGAAAATATACAGCTGGGGTAGGTGGTGCCAAAAAGCTGAAAGTGTAGTTGAACCTGTTAAGTCTCAGGGTGCAACCATTCAACGAGGGACACTGCTCAAAGCTTGGTACTCGTTAATGGGGAAATGGCTCTTAGGACTTCAGTCTTTTCTCTGTGCTACATATCAGCGGCTGCATCTAAACAAGAAGTTGATTGCCCGTAGTAACGAGCTACAGTGTACTCAGCGTCACCTAAGCCATTTGATGATACTACTGCACAGTAACTCCCGTTACTGTTCAGTCATTTAGTACTTGTGGATACCAGTACAAAATGACTATGCAGTAACGAGCACGCAGTCAGTATCTCATGCAGACGTGGCCACAGAAAGGTTTTTACTTAGAGAATTATCCTTTTTTCCCTCACTGAGGAGGCATAACCAGGTGAAGTTCTGTATTTTTGGCCTAAATCCTCAAGAATCCTGGGTGAGGCTTTCAAAAGCACTTAATACTACCTACTTTCTCTTCAGATCTGTTTAGATTATGTTCAGTATAATACATTTGGG
Organism: Caiman crocodilus; assembly: GCA_030014935.1. Taxonomy (NCBI): domain Eukaryota; kingdom Metazoa; phylum Chordata; order Crocodylia; family Alligatoridae; genus Caiman; species Caiman crocodilus. Next base: position 27,770,405 of record JAGPOW010000229.1, read on the forward strand.
TATGTATCATTTGTCATTATATGTATTTATATTAAATTTATTCTTGTAGATTTTTCCTAGATCTCATAAATCTCATAGATTTATTCTTTTTCAGATGAGTTTAGTAAACACTTCCCCTACCCCATCTCTATAGTCTGAAAAAATTCCCTCGTTTCCAAAAGTGCTAGGTACCTATGCAAGTCAAAGAAAGCTGTTGCGTGTTTGGCATGCTTGATAATCGAGTTACTGTGGGCCTGTCTGTGTCCTCACTAAAATAAATGCCAACATCCCCACTGACTTCAGAGTTTTATTTCAGAACCTGTGGCCCTGATCCTGCAAAGGTTCCTCAGTTTATATAGTTGTGTCCCTGAAGCTAATCAGACTACTTGCAATTAGGCATGTGCGTAAGTCCTTACATACTCGGAGTTTAAATATGAATTTGGAAACCTAACTTTTCAGCCATCCTTTTTGAAAATCCTGGACAGGTTTTTTATTACAGACACTTCTAACTGGTACAAGACCACAGTGATTGGCTGACTGACATTAACAACGCTTGCGAGCTACATCGATACATGAAGAAATCGTGTCTAAAATTAATCTACATGGAGCTTCTAGACACTCCATAGCAAAGCAAAGCAAAGATGATTCTTACTGTAAATGTTAGAATTTCAGCCCTAAGCTTATAAAATGTGGGCATGAATGTTCCCTTTTCAGTATATTAAACAGGGAAAAAAATCTGCATTACATTCTTCTGCATTTCCCCCTTTTTTTTTTTTTAAAAAGGTGATTTTTTTTTTTTTTAAATGAATCTATAATTGGTCTATCTAAATGACTGACAGGAAAGGTGAAAGAACAGCCTGTTAGTCCTGACTGCTGGAATAATGAATAGAGAACCTGACATGTTAAATTTCTTCACCACCAACTGGAATAATAAATTATATACTTCTTTCATATTATCATAATACCAAACTCCTCTTAAAAATAGAATGATTCCTTTGGGGTATATTTATATTGAAAAATACATACCTAAAGCTATTATATTTAAAATAGCTTTATATTACTATCATTGGACTTTTTTTTCCTTGATCTTATTTTTAGGCCTCTAGACGTGGAGACTGCCAACCCTAAATTTTCCAAAGATTCGATTACTTGTGGCTTAGTTTTAGTTGGGAATCCAAATTTGCAGGCAGATTTGCAAAAATTTCACTGCCTCGTTAGAGTGGCCACTGACCCATCCCCTGAATACTGGGCATCCCGTTGGTGGGGGAGGGCGGAGAGGGGGAAACCATCAGCCTACTTGGCCAATCAGTGGTGATGGGAAGGGGCCACTGCCTCCTTGGCCAATCAGCAGCAAGGGGTGGGGCCACTGGGTCCCTTGGCCAAATCAGCAGCAAGGGGCAAGGCTATCACAAAAAGACCACCTCCCTTCTCTCCCTCCCTGGCTGGTTGGAACCCTACTGCTCCTGGCTGTGCACTGCCCTACCTCTACACACTGCCAATAGATTCACAAGGACAAATGACTGACATTGCATTTCCAGCAATGAAATGGGAAAAAAAAAAACAAAAAAACAGGACTTTTTGCTGTCCATTTCTTATTTAGAAACAAAGGGTTTAAAACCAGAACGTTCTGGTATAAAACAGGACCAGTGACCACCCTCCCCATCCTGCTTGCTGTGCAGGATAGAAGCATGCTCAGTGTGTCATTCACTTTGCTGTAGGCCACTGCAACACAACAGGATGTTTGCCCCTTCTAACTTAGTCTACTACCCATCAACTTGGGTGGTAGCTGGAGCAGGCCTCACAGTTCAAAGGCACTAATGTTGCAGTGCTCAAGCAAACCCGTATTTCAAGCTTCAATCTTCAACCACATAACTTTTGCAAAGCAAAAATCACTGGGTTAATATAATTGGTTTAACAGAGTACACAGCCTACCTATAAAAGTACAGTAATAAACTTCAGGGAAATGACTCTGAGAAAACCTGAATGCATTTCAACCCTACGTTTCTTTTCTTTTTCTTTAAAAAATGGAAAGAAACACAGTTTGTTTTTAAACTTGTTTTCTGATTTAGACTTTATTCAAAGACAGCTTTCCTATTCTGGTACCCTAGGGCTCAGCTCTGTTCAGCCTTATTCCCTTGCACATGGGATTAGTGAATATAAAGCACTCCATTATGCAGATGCAGAACAGGGCAGTTCTGTGCCACAGGCCATGGCAACACATGGGGCAGTAGCAACTACCCAGCTGCCAGTGGTAACAGCCAGTCAACAGAAGTGGCTTCTATTCCTGCCACCCCTTAAAGCAGTGCTTGGGGCAGTTGCCCCAGTCACACCACCCTTTACTTCCAATGATGCCATTATGCCTTTGTACAGACTACCTGCATCATGGCAAATGTGTTTATGATGTCTATGGAGAGATTCACCTCCATGAGGTTGCTCCTTCCTTTTATTGTATGTGGCGGGCAGGGGTGAGTGCACCCTTCCAAATCTAGGCATAAGCCACAGTTTGTCAGCTGGCACATGAATAAAAGTAAAGTATCAACTGATGAGCCAGAAAAAAAAAAATGATTCTGGGATGAGGGATGATACACTCCCTGTATTGCCCCTTACAACAAAGCACGGCCTCTTACTTAGGGCTCGTGGCAGAGATGTAGCTGAGCTCTTGGAGAACAGGAGAATGATGCCAAGGGAAAATGTTACATTTCTAGTTGTCTAGATGTTCTACCAAGTTATCTTATGTGACCCAGCCACCGTGCTGTTTCCTAATGAATGCTGTCTTCTGTATGAAAACATAACCCCCCAGCCATCTGCATGGAGAACTCCACTACTGTTCATTCGCATGCTTTCTTTCTTCGGTTACGTTTTTGTATATCTCGAGCTGCTTAAATATTTTCAATTTCAAGAACAGTTTTGACATGGGGGGGGGGGAAAGGCGGGGGTGTCAGAGTTTAAGGAAATCTGACAAAATAGAGGACTTCTGCCACCTCAGCAGAAATCTTCTTACAACACAAATAAATATACTTTATTCATTTAGCCAGCAAATCGCCCCAATAATGCAAATGGCTTCATGAGATATATGCCCATGTATTGTCTGAAGAATAGGCTCTCAGGCCTACATATCTACACATTTCAGGAATACCTTACTCACACATTAAAATGGAAAAACAATTGTCATCGAGTATTTGGAATAACAGATCTGGTATTTTAAGAACGTTATTTTTTCTGCCAAATTTTAAGCATCATACTGAGCTTAAACAGAGACCCCAGCTTGGCAAACTCCTGACAATTACATATAGTGCTTGCCTGCGTAAAGACTGTGAGATAATGGAAATTCTGACGGTACTCCTTTTTCTTAATATACCTATAGCAGACAAGAAATAGTAGCCTTCATCCAGCATGGCGCCTTAGTCATTGAATTCAAGTGCTTTGCTGATTTAGGATCTGTGACAGGTTCCCCCTCGAAGAGCTGCCTCTGCCTTATGCTGTTGAGTTACTGGCACTTGCCCCTCTCTTTCCATACCTCACAGAACAAGCCAGGGGCCAAGCCTACAGATCCAGAGAGTATACCATGGGATCTGCACTGTACCTGGGGATCCCAGTCACACACAGAGACATGCATCCCAAGACCCATGGCCTTGCAAGGCCTGTGGGATTTGGCCATGGCCAGTTACCAAACAAACAATCTGTGACGCGTCCCCTTCTCAGTCAGATTGCTGGAAAGTGATACTTGAGCACTGCAGGTAGTACAGTAGCCCTGAGATGCCTCATCTGCTCTTGAGACACCATTGTGATGTGCACAGTAGAAACATACAGCAAGAGATACCCCCTGATCCATAGGGCTTTAGATGACAAGACAGAAAAGGAGCTGAAGGGAAAAGTGAGACCCAGAAAGGTGAAGTGTCTGCACCCAGTGTCAGAGCCCTTAGTGGCCAAGTATGGAACAGAACTTACATCTCTACAGTCTCAGTCCTACCCACTGGGCCTCTCTGTCTCATCCAGTCCAATACACTCAATGGCATAACCTCAAGTTAGTAGCGGTATCACTAAGGGAAGACTGTGGATCAACTAGCACACCGCACAGGAATATTGACAACTGCTGTCTTTTAAAACCATGTTACATGTAACATTCAATGTACTGTATGCTTCACTGCAACATCTTTGTGGAACTTCATAGCTACTATAATGTGACTTGGGCAAATAAAGCCATGTTTTATTTAACTTGCTGAGGGGCTTGCAAATTGTAACCCTTTTTTCCCCCATGTATATCCAGGGTCTTTAGTAGTCTGTTTCCCCATCAATTAATTTGCTGATAGTTAATCTGCTTGACAGTAGTTTATTTCATTTTTATCAGTACTCAGCAAGTGGGGAAGAAATTGAATTATTTTGGCAACTGCCTAATGTTGGCCACTAGATATACAAGGCAAGCTTGCCCTATACAGTGTTTAGTTGCCCAGTGTCTCCTGATATGCACACCCAGACACTCTAATGATTTGAATGAAGCCATTAAAAAAAACCCCACAAGCTGAACGATGGCATACAGCAGGAAATAAATGAGCTAATAAATAATGACACACTATATACCTTAGCACACAAAACTACATTTTATTCAGTGCCTTAAAATTAATAAGTGCCATTTTGTTGTTAATAACATACACTCAATGTTCCTTATCCTTTATACCTCTCAACCTCTGTGGCGAATCACAATCTATTTAATGCACTTCACCATTTGTAAGAAGAAAGAAACAGCACATACCAATCCTTCCCACCTCTCCAGTACTCGAAGTGGCAAATATTAAAAGCATCACAACCCACTTTATTCTTGTTAAGATCAATTTTCTCATTGGCTCTCATGAAAAAAAAAGTCTATATTATTTTTCTCTTCTGTTGTTTTTGTTCACTACTGCCTAACTAACCCCCTAGCTCCTTTAAAGCCTGACCAGGGAAGCTGAATAGAAAGATTAAGTGCTGAATCAGCCCGTTGGCTCAGACGATGCCTGTCTAGCTTGGGGTTCTTCCCTGCAGGCCATACAGAGGTGTGCTGCCCCACAGAGCTTGTGTGATAACTGCATAGTACAGAAGGAGAACAGCTGCAGCAATGGGCACTGGCCAGTCCAGATAAAGTAGCCTCTATCCACCGATTTCCTGATCCAAGGGGTTGCTTATAACCCAGCCATTCCCCACACAGCCTTCCCTTCATTCTGTAGCTTTTCATCTCCTTGCGTTTCTGTCCCAGGTCTAGGCTGGACAGACGCTGGAAGAGGAGAGAGATCCTTCTGCACCTTCTGTTGTGCCATTTTTCTACCCCTGCATGAGCCCTGGGAGTCAGAGAAGTAATCAGTACTTCTCCGATTCACCCCTGCACCAGCTGCTCATCTCCTGTCTGACCTAAAAAAGCAACTTTTAAATTTGTAGCCTTTAAAATGTTGCTTCATAAGAATGGAAAGGCAAGACCCATGCTCTCTAAAATGGCTAGTGGTTCTTGATACTTCCACTTTGGCTGTACAATGGGGATACCTGAAAGATGGCCGATCTTCAGGAAATGCTGGGCAACCATATTTGGTAAGTCGCCTTCTTTAAAATCAGGCCCCTTTAAAGGTGCCACCAGCATCCAAAGAACCAGAGGCACCAGGAATTGCCAGCCACCTTTGCCAACATAGGCCAACAGGTGAGATTTGGAAAAGTGTGTGGCTTAACTTGGAGTAGTTTCTATCCTTGGATAACAGTGCTGACTGGGACAATGCCACCCAAAGTTTAGCCCCTAATCTGATGAAATCACCTATTTCCAATCAGAGCAAATCATATGTTCCTTTGTCCTGTAGTAATCCTGATCTGGTGGCAGAAAACACAGATCCACAGCTCCCAAGGAGAATAAAACCTGCCATTCAGAAATACCTTTCTGGATCTAGTACGTGCTCAGTTTCAAAGAAAAATCGGAAAAATGCATCTATAAAGCCTCTTGTTAGAATAGTTTTACAAGTCGGAAGGCTCTTATTTACTTCTAGAAACACTGAGGGGGCATCTAGCTGAATTCCCTGTCTGCAAAAATGATATTCTTTTGTTTTATTCTGATTTACAATGGAGTGTTTAACTGATCTATTATGTGTGTGTTACAACCAAGCTTTACAGAATCTGTCAAATTACAATCCTTGGCAACAAAACCAGCCAAAGAAAGTGTAAGAGGCAATTTGAGAAGATACTCCCCAGGAATTAAATTTTGTAAACAAACATTTCAGCTAATTGCATTCTTGTTCTCAGTACACTGAAGGCACCATTTAACCAACACATTTGTCTACGGAGTTTAGTTTCTTCATTTTAATGAATACTGATCCTGTGTATATCATCAGGATCAACATGAAATGCTAACAGAGAAAGATGTCTAATACTGCTTCAAGTATTTAAGTTACAACCAAGCCAATTAAAGCAAATCCAGTTTCTTTGTTTTACCCAGGCTCACAGGGAGACAGGTCTGAAGGCTTCTAGTGGGGAAAGGAATCTTAATGGCCACATGAATCACGGTATTAAGCTTCCACTGCTAAATGCAACTAGCACGTCCAAAGCTGCAGCAAGAAGTGGTCACTTTGCCAGTATGCTGTATAACTAGTAACACCAGCCCCACGTTGCCACGATCATGAATCACGTCACTTTTAAAAAGCAAGATGGCTGCCACCAAAAGCAGGCTGGATTCAAATCGGTGTTCGTGCTGCAAGGACTGTTAATGGCAAAGCTCCCAATACCTTCAGTAGGACGAGGCCTCCAATTTTTCGTTCTTCTCCATTATTCTGATGGTTTACCTATCATTTAGTCCTTCCAAAAGATGAGTCCTACCTCAGTCCCAAAATACTGAGATTGCTGCAGGAATCACTGGATAGAAATTCCTTGGTTTTTGTTTTATGCAGGAAATGAAGAGAGATGAGCAAAAGTGTCCCTTCGAATGTTTTTATTCATAATATGAATGTGCGTCTTTGTTTTCAAACTCGTATACTTCCAAGCTGAATCACATGCAATCAAGTGGGAGCAGAAGTGCAAAGAAGCAGAAAGGATTGCATTTGGTTGGGAGCCGCTTGGCTTACTAATGGTTGTTCGAATTCATTGGCTTGGTTTGTTCCTCTCAAAGTAGTTTCCCAAAGAATTGACTGTGAAATCCATGTACTATGCACCTCCGGGATTTCAGGGAAACAACAGCGGATGATATTATATAAAAGATGTTGGTCTTCAGTTGCTCACAGACAACACAACACAGGGTGAGATGCTACAGCGCAACAGGAATGAGCTACGGTGTCATAGCTTGTTGCTACTGCACAGTGGTGTTGGGGAAAAAAAACAGTGTGGTGACAGTACTGCATAGTAACTTTGGTTACTGCACAGTCATTTAGTACTCGCTTAATGTGCCCCTGTTCTGTTCCTTTGTTCCAGTGACCAGACTGTGGCTCATCTCTTCGAGGATTTATTCATTTGTTGCAAAGACTCCTGGTAGATAGTCATCTGTAGAGCCACACTGTGACACAAAGCCCAAAATACTGTTAAAGGAACTAATCAGCTTGCACCTTCCTCATTGTGCTAGCAGCTTTCATTCCAAACGCTGGAGATACCTTCATGCAGATTTTTAAAGGCCACTGTTTATGCATGTAAATTGTAAAGGGCATTAGCAGCACGGCTGACACACATTGACAGCAAGCACATCTCTAGGAATGGAATACGCAGCAATGACTGCCTGAATAATTGATGTACTTTTATTCTGCCCCATGGCCGGTTATTACATTGTTCACTCTCTTCAACTGCCTGTGGTTTCTAAATTAATTAGAAATCTGCCAGCTAAAAAAAGATAGATACTGAATTCAAAAGAAGATGCGAGTGGCGATGTCTATTCATATGCTTGAGCCCTAGAGAATCTCCTACTTTGACCTGGTCGCATGGGGGCTGAAGCACAGCCCCGTCTCTAGAATCCAGTATTTTTGAATAATCCTAGCTTCTGATACCGACAGCAGAAGAAAAGATGGAATAGATCATTATGATAAGAGAAAACCTTCCCACCCCTAGAAAGCCCTAAGTTGTTTAACATGGGGGGAGAATCAGACCCGCACTCTTTCTCTTGGCAGTGAAGGAAAAAAATCTTGCCCTGCAAGAACACACACAGCAGCTGGGATTTACTCAGCACGATAGAGAACAATGTAAATATACGAAACACACTTAAACCTGCATTGCTCTAACCTAGTCCCATACTGCTCAAAATGAAAGAAATGCTGTTAAGTCAGACCTATCCCTATGGTTTATCCAGCTAAATGACTCTCCAGAAACCATTTCACAGTTGAAATGAACTGCCTGTTGCCTCTCCTGTACACTGAGAACGAGAGAGGCTGAGAAATGTTATACTGTGATCAAATATACAGATATGAATATAAAATACCAATAAGCATTTTTTGCACCTTGCATGGCCTTACTGACTTGCAATACAACCTATACTTAAACTTTGAAACAATAGTGTTTATAGCTTTTAAGAAACCTACTGGGAATAATTGAGCAGTTTGAACCACATCCCATTAAGGTATACAAGATTTCTTTCTATGTCCTTGGAAGGTATTTAACTGTGATGTATTTTGGTGGTATTTTTAGCTTCCTACTTTATTTAAAAACAGACATATTTTTAAATGTGCTTTACACCAACTACAGGTATTTCAAAAGCATAAATAAATACAGAACTAATGGTTTCACTGAAATTATTTTAAACTGTTCAGCTAAAATCAGGAACTAATATATCACTTTCCCATAAAAGAGCACCAAGCAATCTACATATCAAGTAATATACAACAGTGTATGCATAGTCTATCTCTTTGCCAACATATAGTTTGTCATTGTAACCTTCAGGGTATCTGGAAAAAAATCCTACTAGGCCCATTAATACCTTTCTATTTGACACCTTTTTAAATGTAAGGCCTTGAATGATTTTTAGGACTGGATTTTGAGTCTCCTTTTTTTGTATGCACAATGTATCTTATGTTCAGAACAACGAACGATCAAATCGTAACTTACAGATATCCCAAATAACCATGCATAGATAACATATCACAAAATCATCACTCCAGGTGTAGGGAAAAGAGTATGTTACCATCTACAAAGACACTGACTCAAGTTATCATCAAGCTTTACACAATACCAAAGTCGCTAAAGCAATTAGCTGCTACAGAATATCAGCCACCATAACTAGAAAGGCAACTGAAACCTGCAGGAGCAGAAACAGAGAGGGTTAACTTCTGTGGCATGCCCAACACATTTATTACTTGACTCATCTTGGAGGCCAAGTACATTTTTCCTTACGCTTTCCCCCAGCATTTTCTTGCTAGTGATATTTTTTATATTAAACAGATACTGTATATATGGTCCATTACTAAAAGCCAATTAAAGACCATAAAGCACAATTCTCCTGTAGACTAGGTACAGACATTCAAAAAGCCTGCGGCAAAATCCAAATTATGCAGGGGTTTTTTGCAAGCGACATAATTTTAGATCAGTAGTGAACGCAACACGCATTTGCCCTTTGGGAGAGGGGGCAAATCTTAGCCTGGGTTCCACCATTTTTAAACCAGTCTGTGTGCGCCAAACTTCTGTTCTGTTTTGGGTATAGACTGGTTTTGCGTGCTGAATTTCAGTTCTGTTACTGGTATCTGATTCCTTATTCCAGTAAAAATGTAAATGTCTGTACCCAGCCTTAGCGTGCTCTTGAGTACATTTCAGCACTCTTCCTGGACAATTTCAGGGCTAGTTCAACTTCTCAAGAAGGAAGGCACACTTCTAAAGCATTAGAATATCTATATATTGATGTAATAGCGCAGCTTATTTGGTTTTGTCATCTTTGTTTATTCATCCCATCCAAAATGTAATTAGCAATTGTGCAGCAATGTAGATTCAGAGGCTATTTGCAGAGGTTAAAAAAACCCCCAAAACCACGTTTTACTGGAAGAAGCAATGCATTACTTTAACCCAGCTCTGCAGTACCTGTATAGATCAGGCATTCAGCAGGGCTTTTTGGCACTTATCTAAAGCTGATCAATCAGCTATTAAATAAAAGTGTCAAAAAAGCCCCACTAAAGAGCTTAATCTATACCAGGGGAGTGCAGTTATTTCAGGTGAAGGGCTGCTTACTGAGTTTTGGTAAGCCATTGAGGCCTGCATGACAGGCAGCCAAGGGCAGATAAATATTAATTTTCTAAATTTTTTAGGGGCTCCACAGGCTGGATGGAACGGCCTGGCAGGGCGCATCCAGCCCGCAGGCCTCGTTTTGCCCACCCCTGATCTATACAGACGTCAGGTGAGCCGGGTCCAAATAACACACTGCCTTTTCTGGACATGCACTGGGCTTGGTGCGGGAATGTGCTGAGTTTAAAGTAAAGCACCATTTGTTTGGGGGTTGTTTTTTTTAACTTCTACAAGCAGCCACAGTGCATTTTTCAAATGAGAATAGTGGAATAATACATCTCGTAAGAATACCTTTACTATTTAGGCAGAGTCTTTCCTGACTCATGCAGTTTTTCCTTATGTTCTCTGCATTTTATTACCCTTTCCAAGGTTTTTAATTCTTATAAAGTCTACTTGTTTATGCCCATGTATCTCCACCTTCAATTGATGAATTTCTTTTCACGTTAAATGCTATGGCCTCTGTGGGATTTTTTTCCCCCACCATGACTTTTAGGCACATTTGCTAAGTGAAAGCCTGAGCATAGCACTCTCCAAATCCCTTCAGATCACTAGGCCATAGTAATAAATCACACTAATGCTGTGAGAATGTCCTCCAGTCTTACTATTCCTTCCACTGATGGAAGTCTGCATCAGTGGATACAGGCTGTGACTAAGTAGTGAACAGTGCCCTCCCTATACCACTTATATAGGAGATGCAGGGTGAGGAAGCCAGCCAAGTCTGCAAGGAGTCTCACCATCCTAACATTACATAAAAACTAGAGACTGAGGCTATATTAGTACTTGCATTGGTTCCACTCCTTCTGTCAGATCTTCCCCCTGTAGGGGAAAGCCCCTGGGCAAACTGCAGTTCTTTGTGATAACAGGGATTGGACCAAAGCCCTGAAGAGCTAAAAGCCCACAACATCCCACTTGTCCAATGACCTACACAGGTATCCTGAGAGCACAGAGGAAATGTAGACGATTTCACAGCCCTTTCACTGGAATGCATTAGCATTTGTTTCTCTTTCACCTGTTTAACCTTTATGCACACTGAATAATTTCACAGTATGATACTCTGCACCTCCCTTCTTCATCTACATCTCATTTGGCTGTTTTTGTTTCTGTATTGCTTTTATGGAAAGAACCATTGCAAAGAATGGCGATGGCTTCTGAGCTGAAAGTGTGGAAGCACTGCCTGAAGCACTGAAAATGTCACAGGCCTATGCAGTATGATAGGGTTGGTCAGTTATCTGAACACCCACTACACACATTGTGCAACAGCTAACAAACAAGGCTTGAGCCTACTATCTAAAAATTACCTTTTATGTTCTTCAGTTGCTAAAACCCATTCACTATTTTTTGCAGATTTCTGAATTCAGCATTTCTGAAAAAAAGAAAAAGAAAAAATAATTATATATGAGCTGAAGATTTATTACATAGTCATGAAAAGTATTTTTTATATGCATTTATAACATACGACAATCAGTACCATTTCTTTGATGAGTATATCTGGTTTATAAAGGACAATAATATGATTTTTTATGCAACATACTTGTTCTGAAAGCAAAAAATAAGTGTATAATCCTCAATGATTGAAGAAAATAGTGGCAGTCATCAATGCCAATTATAAAGAAAGAGACAGACCACTGGCAGTGCAAGGACAATGCACCTGGAATATCAGATCAATGTATAAGTCAAGGGTCCAATTTTCCATTTAAGTGATTGTTGAAGAATTCCACTCAACAGGAACAGCAACAAGTGGCCGTGCCTTAATTTAGTCTCCAAATGTAACTATAGTTCTAGCTCAGTTTTATAGTGTAGAAGGAAGAACACAATGAATTACTTTGTTCAGAAGTATATTAAAGTGACAAATAGGAATTAACAGCTGCTAAGTCCCAGTCAGATGGAACCCACTGTTAATCAAGTGCAGTCACTGCCAAAGAGACATCTAGAGCAGGGACTCTCTAAATCTTTTATGACATGGGCTATAATATATTGCATCTTCCTTCTTGAGCCCCCTCCTTGTTCAGCCTCCTAGTTCTCTGGTACGTGCTTCTCAGAAAATTTAATTCTGCATATGGTAAAGGCTGGAGACCAGAGCTGCTCCTTGGACCACTGCTTTAAAAAGCTCACTCTCGAGTAAAACTACCCCACAGACTTGATGGGGTTAGGGTTCTGCCTGTAGGGTAAAGTCAGTTCAGGTAGCAGAGATCACTCCTGCTTTGAAATTATATTTAAGATGCCTTGTTCTGAGTAGTAAACTCTGTCCACAAAGATCCTGTTGAGTAAAGGAACAGTTGCACTGATGTTAGCAATATTTAGCTGGTCCATTAATGAAACTACACAAGGGTAAAATCATATCCCCACTGAAGTCGTCCTATTTTTTCCCACTGGGCTGGAGTTCACCCCAAATATTTACATTTTTCAGTAGACCTCTGCTTCTCTGTCATTATGAGAGCCTGGACAAATTTGCAGAAGAGGCCCTCAGAAAAGCTGGGTTCAATCCCCTTATATTTAGAGAGATGCAAAAAAACAGCCCATTGCAGCTGATGGCACTCAGCAGTTTGGGGCAGAGGGGAAATCAGGAAGGTTATCTGAAGCCTAAATCCAGGCTCAAGAGCTTAGTCTTCATGCCACCAGTTTTGAATGGTTAACTAGAAAAGTAGAAATATATGTCACTAAGAAGAAATAGGGGCCTGATCCTGCAGCTTTTATTTGGGCAAAACTGCTATTGTAGCCAACAAGAGAATTGTAAGTTGTGTAAAAAAATCACACACTTAGATTCACTGATCATTCTGGCTTGGCTCAGGTTGCTGTTTTGCTGTGCTGTTTACAGTCCTGGATTTTGATCAACAATGGATCGTTTGAGAAGGAAATTTAGTTTTACAGGTGCAGACTGCAGAGTACACTATGCAATACTTCAAGAGCAGCATCCAGTATTCTTTATTTCTAGGAAAAGTGCCATTTGGTTGGACTACAGTCCTTATACATTATGGCAACAACTACATTCTTTTGCAAGAAACCATTGGAGAATAACTTTGATTTGACTGGAGCAGTGTATGGCAGAAAGAATGGCTTGCTATAACAGTCTCAAGAAGTTAATATTAGTTTTTTTACCCGATTACCTTGCTGCAAGTTTTCAAATAAAATTCAAACAAAAGGCTCTTAGTTTCATTTATGGTGCCCCTGATTTCACATCTTTTTTAATATAAAATTGTACACATAGCACAATATACAGCGGTTTATGGCTCTACTGTGTCAGTTTAGGATTCAGAGCATGCTTTTCCTCCTACATTCTTCTTTATGCCAAGGCAGGAGCATTGGCTGATGAGTATTCTCCCTCCAACTTCCAAATGCATCACCTCGTGCTGATCTTCCCTATACGTTATTCACGTGCAGATTTCAAATACTGTCTGGGGATCCCTGTTATTATTTTAATCACTTAAGGAAACCACCCACAGATCCCTGGGCTGCAAAGACTGCAACAGCTACAAAGGTAGCAACAATGAAAGGCACAGCCATCCTCTGGATTTTGAGATACCCAAGCCCTGCAACTACAAAATACGTGCATTATTGCCCTGGCCTGTCCTCCCCAAGATGTAATTTTAAAAAAGTGGGTGGTGTTTTAGCTCCAACCTCTGTTAGCACTGGAGTTATGCTAGGAGTATGCTACAAAGGAGTTACAGTTCATTCCCTCCCGCGTGCTTATGCACACACCAAAATTTATATTTTGTTTGCTTGTTTCCTTTCACACCATATCCTCAGCTTGGCCACTCACAGGTCCCCATCCTCCACTCCCTGCACCCATTAAAATATGCCTTAGAAAGTGCTCTACGAGTCAGACTGCCTGACCAAACAGATGCGGGGGTTCACTTTGGAACTGAAAGTGCCATTCGGCAAGTAGCATCACTCAAGGCTTGGTGAAGAAGGAAATTATCTTGTCTCTCTTACTCCAGTCTATATCACATTGTGGAGACAACCTAAATAGCCTCCCGCACCTGCAGAGATTAATTCTACCTGGATAGCATAGCTTCCTCAAAACAGTCAACTTTTACTAACACTACTGCTGGTGTTCTAGAGCGATCTTCATGTCCTCTGCGACTGGAACAAATTCATCTCGCTAACCAAATCAAGGGCAAACTATTCTGCAACTCCAGATGCCAAAGTGAAGGCAATTTCAACTAAAAACTACTGCACTTCTGTGTTAAAGCAGAAGCTGCTAGGAGATGGCGCAATGACACTCTCCAGTCTTTGGTTCCAAAAACTGGAAAGAAAACGCATCATGATACGAGGGCATAAGCACATGATGTGTTCCAACAGTGCCAAACAGCAAAGTGCAGAAGCCCTTCCCATGAATGACCCAGAAGCCTAAAGTTTCAGAGGTGACTAATAACTTTAATGTGCCCTACCTGAGGTGCTGGAATGATTAGCCTCTTTTCCCAAAGGGGCCAAGCACCCAACCTCTGAACATCCTACCCTTCCCTTCCCAGAGCACATCTACATATACACTTTACCATGCAGACTAATTTGGTGCACAGTAAAAAAAAAGCATTGCTGTCTACACATGCATGGCAATTAGGCCAGTGTACACTAATTTACTGCAGTTGGATAGTCCTATCAGACACGCCTATTATTCAACACCAGAAAAAATTACTGCATTTAAATGCCCATGTAGAAAGTGACATTTGGATTAGTTTACTCTGGCTCAAATTGTGCCAGAGTTTGTTCAGTCGAATTAATTACATATATAGACATGCCCTGCCGGTGTCTCAAGTTAGACAGTCAAAAATCGCTTTTACAATTTTACTCCCATTCAAATTAATAAGTGAACATGCAGGATGAAGAGTATGAGAGTGAAGTTACACAACAAGGTAGTCTATCCATGTCTGAGGGATGCAGTTCACTTTTAATCAGGAGATGTTGTAACACTTATGGTTGGTCTCATATATATAATGGACTCTAGGCCAGGGATGTAATCATCAGGGTTTGCACCTTGGGCAGCAGTGGTCATCATTCGTGCACCCACTCTAACTGGGTATTCCAGGGCTGGTGCCCCAGTTACCCACCCCTTGTTATATTACTGCTCCAGCTCATAACACAAGAATCTCTGCAGTTACAAGTTGAGGGGACTTAATGGCACTGGAAACTGAAATAATTTCTCTAGGATGAAAACCAATCAGGACACAGCACAAGGTAGTTCCCAATCTCGCTGCTCTGTCTGTGCTGGCCCGGTGGACATCAGGAAAACTTCTCCCATCTAGAACTAATGCACATACAGAGCTTATGCTTTTCAAGCACCCCAAATTTCTCCACTGTGAAACTCTTTTTGATGCCAGTGATTAAAAGTTAAAAATTATAATTTGTAATGCAGCTGAAACCAGAGCCTCGCTCTTCTCAGAACACAAAGAGACCAACCTGGTCGCCTTCTATGACCAGGTGACCAAAGCCATGGATGCGGGTGTACCTGTCGATGTAGTCTTTTTAGACTTCAGGAAGGCGTTTGACACGATCTCTCACCCCATCCTCATTAAAAAGATGGGGAGCTGTGGCATTGACCCCTACACGGTTGAG
>JAGPOW010000229.1:27786221-27838284 GCA_030014935.1 Caiman crocodilus
GGCTGAGGTCCTGTGACTCCAGCACTTGTTCCTGCCATTGGCAGGGGGTCAGACTAGATGGCCTGCTCTAGGCCCCTTCTGACCCTAGATACTATGATAGAGATGGCTCCTGCCCTGAAGTGCTTACCATCTATGTAGGCAAGACAGGGAAGGAAGAAGAGATGAAATAAATTTCCTGGAGTCAAACAAGAAGTCAATGGCAGAGCCAAAGATAAATCCCAATTCCCCCGTCAGTACCCTGTCTACAAGGCCATTCAGATTCTCTAGTATTAAACTGATCAACTTCTAACAAACTTTATCAACAACCAAGAACAAAGATGAAATCAAATTATGTCTGCATTACACTATATCCAGCTCTCTTAATACCTCAACATGGATGAAAACTGATCGCAATTCCTTTCTGCAACATTCCTGTTTATTTTGTAGTAGCTCTTCAAACTGGGCTAAATTGTAAAGTGAAAAGTAACAGGTTCTGTGGGTGAACAAAACCTCAAGGGGTCAGATTTTCAAGAGTGCTCAGCTCCCACACAAGGGGCTGTGTTCACAAGACTGCTTTCATCTCCCATTTGAGCCAAGGCTATACAGAGTTTTCTGACAATACAAGATGGATTAAGACCCATGACTGTGCACTGCTCTGGTTGCAGCAAGCCTCCCTTTCAGACTTCTTACTAATGAACATGCGTAATGGAAAAAAACTGCCTTCTCACCACATGCACCATAGCCTTCTCTCCCCCTCCTGCCTTCCAAAGGGAGGCATTAGGACTTTCTATAGTCATTACAGATGTCCTTTCATTAGCTTCTTCTTTAGTTGCTACTTTCAATAATGAAAGCCACTGCAAAAAAAAAATATATATATCTTCTCCACCTTGTGTTTACAACTTTTAAGAAATGGACAAATTAAGTATGCACAAATATCAAAGTAAATGGGCCATTTTATCTTATGTTCTAAAATTTTAATAGGATTTTGCACTGTCGAATCTACAGTTTCATTTGCAAGGCAAAAACTCCTAAGTCACTCAGACATTAAGAGTTTTACATACCTAAAACATTAACACGCAGATAGGGATATTATAAAGGGTTACATTTCTAGCTACTTTTCCCCTGAAATCTAACACGCTAATAAATGTGATCTGCTTTTCACAGATTACTGGCAAAGTCCTTCAAATAAAAGTAAAGCTGGAAAATTATTAAATTTTCTTCTGTATAATTAATCTGTAAAGAAGAGAGCATTGTGCACTTTACAAATAAAGGAAAGATAAAAGTAAATGTGTGCAAAAAGAATATAAAGCTTTTAGCCTTCGCAAACAATTCTAGCACATAAAATATTAAAAGTGATGCTAAACTAATCTTTGGCAAGAATTGGAAGCAACTGGCTACAGCTCATAATATAGATTACTCTGGTTTACCATTTTAAAGACATTAAAGTCTACCATTATGGTCATGTATCACAGCAATCTACATTATCCTCCACAAATGTCTAACGTGGTATATTACAGCCAAGCAAATTAGACAGACTCCTCGGCAAAAAAATTAAAAAGATGCAATATTTAAAGTCGACAGGCAGGAACTTTCTTTACTTTACAGAGAGCAAAAGAGAGCGAGAGAAAGTCCAGTCCTGTCATCCTGAAAGTGAATGGTAAACTCCCATTAATATCCACAGAAAAAGACAGACACAGGCCCACAGCATCTGGGAAAAGATTCATTCTGGCAATCTAAATACAGCACAGACTCAGTAGATGAATGCTTTGTGGTAGAGGGTTTGCCTGCCCTCTTTTTAACACTTTGGTGCTCCAAGAACAGAGCAGCCCATTCCCTAACTCTATGATTACTTGGTGGCTTCCAGTACAATTTCCCCTTCAACAATTTTGGATTTCTGTCTCCACCTCTTTCTTCCTCACTTGCCTAAAGTCTTTAAATCTGCTCTGTGAACATATTAGAGCTCAAAACATATCCATGACACTATTGAGAACATCACAAGCCAAATGTTGGTCTACTTTACTTAAACAGTAGAACATATATGTGCTACCGTTTATGAAAAGTGTGCATTTATTAAAAGGATCAAATCACAGGGTACAAGTCCACTTTCAGTCCACATGAAGGTTTTCCTTCACAGAATGAGACTCCTGCTGTTCAACATACAGCACAGAAAGCCACCCATAGTAGCTCCCAAAGTGACCTTTTCCCAGCTGGAAACCATGTAGCACAAATGGTGTTACTTTATTAGACATCCAGATTTGATTATACAAGTCTCACCCCTCTGCTCCACCCCAACCCCCAAGAAAACAACACAGTTTAAGCACAGACTGGTATTGTATTATACACTCATAGCCCTACACACCAGGACGACTATGTACACATCCAGTCTGGTTATACACTCTGGCAAGACAATACATGAGAGCGTGTGCAAGCTCCCATCTCCCCACTCTCCCCCAAACAGTGGCTAGGGCACTCACCTGGGAAACCGAGGACCCGGGGTCTGGGTCCCTCTGGCTTCCCAACAGAGTTTTCCAAACATGTCAACACACAGGTCAGCTGTTTTCCAACCTTTTTTCTGGTACTTGTTTTGAAGCTGCCCCCTGGGCAGCCATGAAAATGAATTCTATAGGAAAGACATGGAGGAGAACGTGCCGGAGCATGGGCATCCCAAGGAACTAGCTGCTGGGCTAGCAACCTGTACTTTATTGGGCTTTTGGGGAATTACATAACCAACAACTGCCATGTAGTTAATCAAATCTGTACACCTAAGCCTCCAAAAAAAGACAGTACCATCCCAATTGACTCGGGCTAGTCAGAAAAAAGGGATTTCAGTTTGTTAACAAATTTCAAATTTTGCTTTTGTTTTACATTGTGTCATCTTCCAATGATTTTTTTCTTCCCCCCCATGGGGAAAAAGAAACAGGAGAGAGTGGACATCCCAGACATGCCAGAATAGCTGGGTGATTAGACCACTGAATGCAAGAGACCCAGATTCAAAACCCTATTCCAAATAAGAAAGCAGAGCACTTGCCTACTACTCGCGTGAGTGAGTGCCCTTACCTACTAGGATGCTGGGTATCGAGAGGTCTCCTCTCTTTCAGAATTTCTGAGATGGGATGGAGAGACTATCCCTAAGAAAAAGTCCTAATGAAGCTTCATCCAAATCAACATGCTTCTGGAAATATTTTTTAGATTAAAAAAAAAAAAATCATCAATATATATATTTTTTGTACCAGTCTAACGACTGCCACAAGCCCAGTATTTCACTCCCAGATAACACTGCCTGAAGTCAACGAGTCTCATAAATAAGCATCTGAGAGCAGAATCTCACCTCCATTTTGGAAGTATGTGTGACACCACCTGCTCACTTAGGAAGCGATTTACCGACAATATACTCTGCTTCTTCAAGGACTGGCTGCTCTGTTGGCACAACAATGACCAAACTCTTCTGCCTCATGTGAATTCCTGGCAAAGAATCCAAGAGATAAAACTGATTAATCCTAATTAAAATGAAAATCAAGGAAATGACACAGTCTGTTGAATCTACTTGATGAATCCCAAACCTCTCTCATTTCAATGTTAATTGTCTTTTTACAAATGTGCAATACTCTAGTACACACCGAATAATGTTTTCATATTTTCTCCGCTTGGAACTTAAAGGGCCAGATGTTAGAAAGTGTTCAGCACCTATTTCAGCTTTTAAACAAGACCTGATTTTCAAGTGACCCTCTCAGGACTTTTTAACATCTGAACCCCAAGTTCACGGGTGGATCAAAGCTGAAGCTCATCGCAGTGGGCAGGGTGAGGAACATATCTTCTCCAACAGAGCTGTTGGGAGCAATGGGCCTTAGACATGTGCAGTGCCTTTAAAGGGGTCTCTACCTTTGCATTAAGCAGAGACAGACCTTACGATGTTTCTCCCAGTCTGTAGAAAAGGTCAAAAAGAAAAAAAAAAATACTAAGAACATTTCCTGGATCCTGCTGGCTGCCTGCATGTGAAGTGCAAAGGAGCAAGTGTTTCAAAACACATATGGCTGGAGATGACCATCTTAAAGGAGTGCCTGTACCAATGACTCTGCGATACATTCATGCCCACGTGTGCAAGGACAGCCACGAGGCAACCCAACCCAAGTAGCAACTTGTTGTCTTGCTGTTGTCCAGCCACACAGAGATTTGTACCCAAAAACATCAACGGGAATATTAGAGAGAAAGGGAACAGAGTGGGGTTCAGGACAGGCTTTGTCAACAGATCAGTATAGGACAGAGGAAAAATGGACATTGCTAGATGCATACTTATATCAACTAGGCGTGGCTTCTGCATGCAGAATCAATACCTAACCTGTGACCCAGCCCCTCCACTTACCAAAACTAAAATCTCTTAGAGGCCGGGCAGGCATCAAAGAGCAAGCAGGCGCTAGCATTTTACCCTCATGCTCTAAAACGTTGAGCAACATCTGCATGGAATACGGAAAACATACCCTATTCTAACATCCTGGGGGATAAATAAGCAAAGCCAAGGCATTGCTTTGTGGTCAGAAAGACAAAACCCAAGTGGGTAAGTCATAAAACATGACCGAAACCAACCCTGCGATTTGTTCGCATGGTGCTGTCTATTCTGTTGCTGTCAGAGGAACACACAGAACTTTATATTGCAGAGAAGTTCATAACCTGGTATGTGGGTGTGTATGGGTGTGGGTGGAAGGGGCAGAGATTGTATAAAACTGTTAAAATGTAGGAGTAAACTTCTAGAGCCAGAATAATGCAGATAATCCCAGATCCTGGCTTTATTTTGCAAAAGAAATTACAGACGACCAGCTTCTGTGATTAACGAAGTTGGACAAGGGATGAACATGGTTTAAGATGCAGTCCTCTCTCTCCCCCCTGCTATCTGGGTATGTATACAAAACATTAAAAAGAAACCCAAATTCAACTTGTATCCAAGCGGAAATAGATGCCTGCTTCAAGGAAAACTTCAGCTAAATTGAATAGCTAAGACAAATTGGAGGTAATCCAGAATCTGCCACGTTATTTGCTTAGGCACTATTTATTATGGTTACATTTTATTATACAGTAGTAAAAAATTACAAGGCAACATCCTGTGTTATTTCCCACTGGGATAAATGATACAGATGTACCATTAAATCTCAACACCAACACCAGCATGCCAGGCTACATTCCATTTGTGTCTTTATAATGTGTCAATAGACTGACATTTATGCATACTGATGGTAAAGCTATTTATATTATAGACATTTAATATATGCTGTAAAATGTGTAGCATTACACAAATCTAGAACCCTTAAAATGCCCACAAAAAGCTAGTAAACATACACCAAAAAACTCACTGGGTACCTGTAATCCTAAACTGAAAGAACCATTCACCCAACCCTGGAAAACATGGTTTGTTTCAGGGTTATCATAATTATGCAGACAACTTAAACAAACCTTGCATTTCACTTGTAAATCAATCTGAAGCCATACTTAATTTTCATTTGTAAATTTTTGTTCATTTCCAAAATGGGAATCTGTATACACTAGATCTGCACTCAGTCATGACATCTTTTAGGCTTACTGCATGATGAACTAAGCAAACTCAAGAATTGGTAAAAGGATAGTTTTGCACATTTTAGTTGATGAGTCTGGTTTACATTATACTGCTACTGACCAGAACCCGTCCTCTGACACCTGTGCCTTGATATATGAGACTACATGAGTGACCTTGGTATAGTTACCAAAGCATGGATTTTCGAAGGAGTCAGACACTCAACTACTGAAGTAGTATGCGACGGAGGTGGTTAATCCCCATTGGTTCCATCTGAACTACACAAGAGGTCAATACACAAAAGATGTCCGTACACCTGATATTAATGGGTGCTCTTGTTAAAAGTCTCAGCATAAGACTGTGCAGACAGGGACTTGAAAATCTTACCACCTTCTGCAATAGTTTCTCCCATGTAATACAACTAAGCACTGTGGGAGTGATGCATAGATTTACTGTACCAGTTTGGCTATTTTCACATGCACCAAATTCATTGCTATTGTAAAGGTAATTGGCCATAAATATGCAAGCTGGGAAAACATGGCTGAAGATTACATGCTCTTGTTCCCAAGACAATTGATATGTCAGGGTAAGGAAGTTACAAACATGCAAACTCCTTTTCTTTTTTAATGAAGATCATGTCTTGTTGAAACAAACAAGTCACTGAAATTGCCAGGGCTCCTCACAAAAGCTATCAAATTGACATTACAATGAAAAAGATGCATCAGGTGTACAGGGGCAACACATTTCTCCATTGTTGCCCTAAGACACAGCACCATCTGACCTAAGGGTCTCATTCAGTGTCTGAAGATTTTAGCAGGAGTTTTTCTTCCATTGATTTTAATACTCTGCTGTTCCCCTACACCAATGTTGTGATGCCCCATTTCTTTAAGGTGCCTACAGACGGCACAAAAAAGCCAGAAACTGAGTAACTACATTCATTCAATGCTTTTCCACAGCTGACAAGACTGAACTCTCTCTAAAGCTTGTCTCCTAATTTATATATAGCTCAAGATTTTCTGCACAGTTGGTATCTCTCTGGATAGATCTGTCACACTTTTTAAATTATTAGTAGTAGTATTAATGTGGCACCAAGATCCTTAACTGAAATTTATGCCACCTGAACAGACTCCCAAAAATGTAGTTTATCATTAAAATGAGCATCAAATGTGACTGAAATGTAAAATTATCTTGACCTTCCTATTCCATGCACTTTAGCAGTCACAATCCTTCCTTTATGTGAGCAGCCATCTCCTGTTCCATTGTTGTGCCACGAGCAAACAAGGCACATAACTAGGATAAGGATGATCAGAAAGGCTCTTCCCAGGGACAGAATGATTTAAACATACTTATGCCCACATTCTTACATGCATATGAACATGGCATCCAAAAGCCACTAGTAGCCGACAAAAAAGGAAAGCTCACCCAAAACTAGTGTCATCTTAGAACAACGCAGCCCAACCCGAAGCAACGAGAAGGTTCAGATTTTTGAGAGTGTGTATCACGTTAACAACAAATTAGTTTTAGCAGGGCTGTGCCACACCTTGCCAATTAAAATCCTGAATGTATAGGATGAAGGGTCAACCACAACACAAGTGGAAGAGTGGGGTTCACAGAAGTACAAGCTCCACGCTACAGATTAAGGAGTTGTCTATCCAGGGAAGTTATCGCCTAGTAAGCAAAGGTACACATTTACAATGTACGAACGCCCTGTGTGGATGCCCGAACAGTGGGGGGTAAGCCAAGCACAGGATGTTATCCTCCACTTGTGCACTAAGGGCAATTGCACAGGAAGTTGAATAGAGCAGTCAGAGTGCTGAAAGGTTACACCTGAACTTTCTGGGCAGCAATTCCCCTACATCAAAAAATCCTGAGAACGTCTGATGGTTTGAGCTATTTCCACAGCATTTTGCAGAATTTGAGCTTCAGGGGTGGGGAAGAGGGGGCGCTGTTTGTTTGGGGGGTTTCTTAAGTTTCTAGCCTTTGTTGTGAAGATACCCTGCCAATGAAGAACCATTACTGTAGTACTGCACTGGCAAATAACCTAATAGAGAAGCCCTAAGGATGGTACCCACCCCTGTCCTTGGTATCTCAGTGGCATGGGAATTCGAAATCCAACCCACAGCAACACAAGGGGTGATATTAAACTTTCTAATCGGAACTGAAAAGGGCTGAAGGGCTCCAAAACCAACGTGGAGACGCACAACCTCTGTCTGCAGATGGCCTAGCACCGTGCAGCTGTTGGGTGACCTATGGAATTTGGGGATTAGCTCTCTCGCTTCATCTCAGGCAGAAAATGACAACCCTCCCTTCTGAAGAAGTCAGAGGAGACTCCTACGGAAGACTAAGGGAATTTAACAGTTTTCTCTTCGCCATCATCATGGTCTCTCTCTCCTCCCATCAGCTTTTCTATGGAGGCAGGCCACCCACAGAAGCTTAAGAATTGTGTAAATGGAATCAAGGTGGCTACTAAGGGAGTTCAAAACAATAAGGACGGCTGTAAAAAAATCCACCAATAGAAAACAACAAAAAGGCTTCACTGATTAACATGCCAACATGCAACAGTTTCGTTCTGAGCAGTGAAATATAAAACACCACAGAAAAAACATGAAAAAACACAAAGACCTCTCTATATACAGCTCTTTTGAAACTAATTTAAATCAACCCTGGTTTGCCCTCCCATATGACATGATGTCATCAGAAGCCTTTTAATGTCTTCAAAGCCTTTTTTCAGTTCCTCTCAAATTATCATTTGTGAATGCATGTGTGTGGCTGAGGGTACTTCCACAATCATGTGATAAACAGCAATGGCCTAAGATAAATTACATTCAATTCTCACTTTTGACCTCCTCACTTGAACTCTGCTCCCTAATCCATCTCAGAAGAGGCTCTTTCTAATATACCATACCTCTGAGCAGCTTTCAAAAGGCTGTAGTTATATATAAATAAACAAAGGGGGGGGTTGCAACAAAAATACTTTCTTCCTTACCCTCCAAAATGGATCAAAGGATAGCAGAGTTTAAAAACAAAACTTGATAACCCCAGCTCTAAACTGGTGATATTTTTAAGATCTGAAATCTCTTTAACTACCAGCTTTCAGATATGCCCAGATTAAAAAACAGAGAGTCCACAGTTTCCTGGTCTCCACATAACAATTTTACAGTATGCCACCCTTGTAGTTCATGAGATACCACACCTCCAAACTGCAAACTGCCTGATTTATGGGAAAGCTATTTAAACAATTACCTCCACTTCTAGCAGTTCTACAAAAAGCCATACGGATCTTGACTTAAGAAGGAAAAAGAAGTATAGGATTTAGGCCCACATTTTTGAACATGCATCTAATGTTGAATCCTCTATATCCTTAATGAACGATGTGAATAAAAATTAGAGAATTTTCACTCATAACTCCACTTAAAAAGTAGAAACTACAGATGCCCAACCACCAAGCAAATAAGGCCATTTTTTAATTAAACATTTAAATATGGATGTAGACATCCAAATTTGAAAACTAAAAGGTGTTATCACGCTGTAGAATACCATGTTAAGGGGTCTACCTTGACCAGAATAAGCCATTAACAAAATAGACCCTTTACTGCCATGCTATTAACACATGAAACTGAAAGCTAAACAATCTGAATAGTCTAACAGGTTGCAAAGAAAAGCTATCACCTGTTCTGGAAAAGAAAAATGACAAAATTTGAGAGCTGTGATATGAGTAACAACCTACAAGCAAATCAATTACATTTCTCATTTCAGCAAAATTAAGTGGATACTTTAACCACCACCTTTATTAGTACACAGAACTAAAACATAGACAGATCCATTTCCTCTGCATATTCAACAGTCATTGCTTTTAAACAGCCTATGTTTCTGCCTTTTACACTTCTCTGCTTGGTTTCATTCTAATTTTTATTTTTAAAAAGCTAGTGATAAAGTTTTGCTTGCAGTTAGCATAAACAAGGTATCTTGCAAATATTAACCATAATTTTTCATAGAAGGAACGAGAATAAGTGTTATAATAACTTGCTTAAATGTCCGTGACAGAAGTGTTCTGCTGCAGCGAAGCTGCAGTTTCCATTTGACACACCTGACCAAATAGCTGAAATGCTGCTTTCTTTTGCCTTTTTTGCATTTCAAATACGATGGATCATTACCTCATGCCCACAGGTAGCACTCATTTCATATTTAACTTACCCGTGCACCCCCAGTCTAGGCAGTTCAGCAAAGCACTTACCCACATGCTTAACTTTAAGCAGGTGCGCTTCAGCCCAGCTGACTTCAATAGGATCTAAGCATGTGCTTCAATGCCATTCTTTATAAAGGATTTAAATATAGCACCGAAGGAAAGCACTTAAGCACTCAATTTGAAGCCTGCGAGTAGCCCATTGGCTTCTGTAAGAGTAAGGATAGGCTTAAAATTAAGCATGCAGTTAAACACTTCACTAGATTGGGGTCTACATATATTTCTCCAACAAAAGACTGAGCACATTAGATACACCAACATGCCCAGCTTTAGCAAGTCAATTTATATTTGTTATAAGTCTTGTAATCAGATATTCTTTTCATTATGTGCTATTACTAGTAGCTTTGTATATTTTTCAGATAATAAGCAGATACAAGTAAAAATGTATGCTCTTCTGCACTTATTTCAGGTAAGTACTGCTGTTTTTAATCCCCTTAAAGTATCTTTTAATCCCCTTAAAGTATGTTATGGCAGAATATAAGCACCTAAGTCTAAGTGAGGTGGCCACAAAACCCTTGCTTTGTCACGTGGGCTCCCGAAGGTGCCACAATTTTCACCAGTAGGCCTCTGGGTTCCCTAGGGTTTTGCTACTGCACATGCCCAGAGTCCTGGAAGGACTGAGCCTCTGGGTTCCTAACTCCTACCTAAGCCTATACGGGTTCAGAAAAGAGGCAGCTTCATAGCGGTGTCCCCCGAGGGTCTCGATCTGGAAGGCCTGCTCAGGTTATGCCTAGACCACCACACCGGCACTGAATTCAGCATGTTCCGTCCCGCTTCCTTTCTCCGGCCCTATTCATCTGAAATACTTTCCTGCCTGGAGGCTCAATTTCAACAGGAGGCAAGGAAAGTGCAACCATCCAACCTACCTGTTAGTCTGGTTTGAAGAGATGAATTTGAACCACCTCAGGCTGAGAGCAATCTAGGTCTCACTTTCTGAGCAAATGCTCTAAACATGAGGCTATTATATAAAAAGTGGGCACTTCCACTTCTTTGAGATAGGTCTTAAAAGAAAAGAGTGATCCAGCAGTCCATACCCAAAGGGCTGACTGTACTGCTTAAGGCCAGGGGCAGATTTCAGGCTATGAACATCCCAGTCTCACACAGATCTCTAACTTGGATTGACAATGCCTATATCTATGAGTAAGGCTCAATTTCAGATATACCCTTCTCTTCTACAGGTTCCTACTGGCTAGCAGGGGCAGTGCTAGGGGAGGACTGGGCGGGGGTGGCAATAGCCACCCCAAAATTTGTCTTAGCCTTCCCAGAGCTGTTACTGCCTCCCATGTGCCCCATGCAGCTGAGCTGGCCCTGCTCCTACACGCAGCCAGCAGAGGCATTGCACAGAGCCTGACCCAGCCCCACCACTGGTGCCACCCCTCCTGGCTAACCTAGGTTACCTGCCTCAGTAAGCTGACTTTTTCAAAACTCAGCATACTTAGTCAAGGGTAACTAAGTCCCCACATTCACTGCATATAGAATTTGAGTGCCTAAATCAGGGTTGAGAATTTCAGTCCAGGAGCTGGACACACAACAGTTTAGTGTGGTGACACTAGCACTGCAAGGATAAGTCTCTTTGTGTACCTAGGCCTAATACACTCACTTACATGATATAGTTTCTTTCACAATGACTGGACGGGTTCCAGTTTTACATTTAATATCCGATGAATCCACTTTTTCCCCACCCTGGCAAGCTCTGCTGTTAAAGACACCACCATTAAACTACAGGGAAGAATCTCTCCTGAAGTTAAATTATATCTAAAGTATTGATGCAGACATTGCATTATGTTTAAGGCTAGTGACAAAAAAAGCAGCAAGGAGGAGGAAGAGGATCTACCCACCTTTTCTATTTGGGCAGTATGGGGTAGGCAGCACTCAGGCCGCTAAGTCCATGTGTATGACTAAAAAGTGGAATGGTAGTGCAAGAGTGATGTTGTAGCCATGGTAGTACAGAAATCATATAAGAGGCAAGGATTTCTTGCAGTGATGTCTTTTAGTGGATCAACTACGTAGTTGGGATAGAGTTAAACAAGCTTTCAAATGCAAGCTTTCTGATGAGAGAAACCCAATGAAAACTATCTTGCATTTGAAAGCTAGTCTAACTCTATCCCAGCTACATGGTTAATTTAATAAACACTAATCACCATAAGACAGTGGTTTTCAAGCATTTTTAAACATTCAGCTCCCATTCCTAGAGATTTTTCATTTGTGGACCCCTACAAAATTGCAAATGGAAGTGCAGACCAAGTGTAGCTATTCACATATTTTTTATTGATCATAGTCATCTTTCCTGGACCCCTTAGACAGAGTCTGTGGATTCCCGGGGGTCTGCAGACCTCAGGCTGAAAACCACTGTCCTGTCTCTCGCATAAAATTTGTTACTAAATACATTGTGGCTTGACATTTTCCAAGCGTGGCCACCTCTCAAACACAATTTTCTTTTCTTTTTCATTTTTTTTTTTTTAAGATAAAAAGCTGATTTGGCAATTGTGAAGTCAAAATGCCTTAAAAATGTAACATTCTTTGAAAAAATGTTTAAATATACCAGTTTTCTTAGATGTGCCTACAGGAAATTTTGCACAAGCAAATTTCAAATCATCAATGTTCTCTGCAAACTTGACTTACCTTTTAGATGTCACTAAGAGTAAGCCAAGTTTCATTTTTTTAGAAATCGTTATTATTTTAAGATTATGAGCATTTTCATCAAGGCTTTCCATACATAGAAGAATCAGCCCCACCCAACATGTTTACAGCTGGCAGAAACTGGTTTATTGAAGGCTGAGAAACGTTTTTCATGGGTATTCTGATATGAAATGAGAAAAAAAAACCCTCTAGTAATTGGAGCTGAAGAAATTCCCCATCTACCTTTTCCTGCCTTCTGTCATGAATCATTACTAAGGCCATTTAGTCAAAATGGACACATTTTGTTGTATTACACAGATACATTTTTGCTTATACCCATTTGTGCTGGTACTTGTCTACTGATACTGAACACGTATTATAATAAACATCTATTGAATGAAAAGAGAGAACATGATCATTTAAACAGCATGAAAAAGACATTGGTAGTCATTTAACAGATTATTGGGTGGCAATATGTTCTCATAAGGTATTAGCAAAATTTTACTCTGAAGAAATCTCTTTATTTGGCTTTATGTAAATTTACACTCAATAAAATCCACCCCCTTAGGAAAAAAAAATCTGTTTTCATGTATATTTTGTATGGATACCTCAGACTATAATAATTATTACTGCTGAGCATGTCACATAGCACTTAGAATATAGAGTTTAACCATAGGTTCAAAGTCAATAGAAATACGGTACATAAGCAGCAGGCTCCATTGTAGGTCATCTTCCTCCTCAGAAAAGTTTTCAGAACTGAATTCCAGAGCTTGAGTATAGCTACTTCTACCTAGGATTTTGGCATTCAAAGATGAAACGGTGAAATAATGTCAAAGGGGATATGGCTTGTACTTTCTGGAAAAAAAAAAAATCTCTCTTGGCTTGATCCCAACCTAGGGGAAATCAATGGTAAAACATCAACTTCAATGAGAACAGGATTAAGACTTCATTTCCAACCCTATGATGCTGAGCAGCTTTTCCAAAGTGAACAGCTGTAAAGGGACCATTCTGTATGAAGTAGAAAGCACTTTTAAAGGCAGACAACGTGCAAAGTTGGCCAATATTTTTCTTTATTGGTACTGTACAAAATGCTAAACTTCAACTAACTGGGGTCTAGTAAATCCAAGTCTCTTAAAACTCTTTTTCAGAGAGACCCACAACAACTTCTGTGTTCATGACATGGATTGTGTAAAGCATTCAGAAGTTATATTAGTGCTCAAATACGACAAGACAGTCTCAGGTGAGGTTATATCCACAGATGATCAGTATCACCAGGTACCTGTACATGAGCAGGGAGGCTGCCCCAACACACTAATTACAGAGCATAAGAGCAGACTTGATTAATCGAGTCTGCTGGAGTATGGCAAGTACTGGGCTTCAGCAGCCTCCAACATGTGTATCAATATCCCTGCACTGCAAAATGATGGCAGGGGCTCTTTATCTAAAGCTCATTTGACAAACTTTAGTTAAATGCCCCAACTCCTGTTTTGAAGCCCAGGGACATTGGTACGCGAGACGCTCCAGGTGCTTTAATTAGAGCTGCTCTAATTAAAGAGCCTCCCCTCCCCCCACTCCCAGAGCACATGTATAAATACCCACCACTATTTATGTTCAGAGTACTACTCAGAAATGATCAAAAATCAAGTTTTCTAAGCAAGATACTGTACAAACATACAGGAATAGATAGTTCATGGCATGGTTTTAATTACTCTGGGGGCAGCGCCGGATCAATAAATGGGGAAAGGACGAGTCAGTTGCCCCCATTTTGACTGTGCAAACACACTAATTTCTGAACTTTCACATAACTCTGGAGCTCCAGAGGTAAACACTGTTATTCTTCATCCTCCCCCTCCTTCTCCCTTCCCACTGAAATTAGGATTGGGGGAAAGGGGATGGGAGGAAGCAGCAGTACTCACCCCTGGGCTCTGAAGATGCAAGGCAGTCAGAGCCCACACACATAGCTCAGGTACAACCCAGGCAAAAAGGTGCGGGGATGCAAACAAATAGCTGGATCCATCCCCTGTCTCGGCAGTAAAATGGGGGGTTAAAATTATATTGGTAATTTTAAAATTAGATTGTACTGAAATGAAACCCACCTTGTTATTTCACTATTGGGGTCTCCTTTTTATTCTTGTCACGCTGGCTCAGCCCTGCCAAAGGCATTTTACTTTTACCATTAAAACGTAGGCTAAAAGGAAAATAAGCCACAATTCTAATTTTACCTGTCCTGAACTGGAATCAGAATTCCCTAAAAACCTGTTCAAGTCTATCGTAATTATAATACCTCAACATGTCATGTGTACCAACTTGAAAAGTTCATCCCCTTCACCTGCCTCCAACAAGAAAAAACAGGGTACTGTTAAATTCGTCCGAATAACTCTTCCCCTCTCCTCTAACAATTAAGACTAAATTCTCTATATGGCACCAGTAGAAAGGGAATGGCAATACATAAATTAATAAATAGAATGCAGTAATCAACAAAATGTAGGTATAGATGAAGCAATACTGAAGGTGCATTTTTGCTGAGCAGTGTCAGAAAAATAAATTATAAAGAAATGTAACCACTGCCTATTAAAGGACAGATTTATATGATAGCTAAAGCTTTCATAGTTTATGAAACAATGTCTAATAAAATGGCACAGTTATGATTTAGTAAGGTATTTAAATTCATTGTTACACATATTTTATAATTCAGACTGGTCCACTCTACCTGGTCATATATCGGCTTTGTCTGATATATGCATTCTCTTTTGCATATTTAATAAGCATATCAGCTTCCAGGGTAAAAGGCAATTTAAGAGCTCTCCTTCCAAGGTTTGCTCTTAAATATGCCAGATGACTCATATTCTCTGTATTAATATATGTCTTGAATTAAACAAGGTGAAAAATGGTAAGGGATCAGTCTGCACTGCACTGGCTGGAAGGTGGGGAGGGAGGAGTAAGTGGGGAGAAGGTGAAGCTTCAGATTTGCAGCTGTCTTGGCATTCACCTGACCCCGGGTGCCTAAAAGGTCCCAGTATAAGGCTTACCCAAAGCTCCAGCAAGCTATCCTATAAGCAGCAACCCAGCCTAAAATGTCTACAGAGCCATGGGACCAATGTTGGTGCCTACTTCCTGTACACCCAGCATGCCCCTTTGTGATGCCAAGTGGCTCAGGAGGACTGGGGCATGGGGATGGGGGAGTTTAGCCTATGCTCTAGGGGGGTCTGGGAGCAATGAAATGGGGACCTTCTCTCAGGGCTCTTTGTTTCTGAACTAAAGACTGTCTAATGTAAGCTGCCTAAACAGTCTTGGGAATGGATACCTGAACCCAGGACTCTGCCTCATCCAGTGGAGCATCCTCATCAGTAGGCCATGGTAGCTTCTGAACTTTGCTCTTAAGGCTATCAACATGTTAGACATGCTGTGAGCATGCCTTATGTTTTGGAACCCACCAGGGACTTAGACAGAGCTTAGGTATCTCCTCACCTCAACCCTGGATCACAATGGGTACTTCTACATGTGCAAATATCCCGACACAATATACTTTCGCACAGTTCTATCTTACAGTGGAGTTAATTTACTGCACCTTAATATAGGCACACGTGTAGATGGTGACACTTTACTGGGGAGCTAATTAGCTAACTTTGCAGTAAAGTGCATGTGTAGATGCACTCAATGGATCTTAAAAAGGAGCTGGGTGCCCAGACTGGATCACTACTGAGCATGCCCAGAAGCCCAAAGTGAAACGCACAGGAATCTCTGTAGTTCAAACTGTAGGGACTGAGTTAATGTAGACACTACTGAGTTTTGTGACCACTGGAACAAGATTATTCCAGTCACT
This sequence comes from Caiman crocodilus, assembly GCA_030014935.1. NCBI lineage: Eukaryota > Metazoa > Chordata > Crocodylia > Alligatoridae > Caiman > Caiman crocodilus. The sequence continues at coordinate 27,802,425 of JAGPOW010000229.1, forward strand.
CTAAGGGACTAATACTCTTTACCTCTACCTAAAACATCCAAGTTAGGAACCTCATTGACCAATCCAGATTTGGCCTCAAAATTGTTTGTCTAGGCCAGGATTTTCAGAAAAAATCAATCAGATCTAATAAATTGTAATGTATAACTGCATTTATGCAGGGTTTTTCAATTTTAAAGTGATGCATAAATGCAAGTAAATGAATAACTTACGGTGTTAGATAGAAATTCGGCAGCTTCCTCACTCCCAAGTATCTGTATGACACTCACCGCACTGACAGACATGGGGCAGGGGTTGCGTTTGAGTGGAAGCAGCAGCACATTTGTTTGACCAAGCTCCGCAGCATCTGTATAAATCAGAAGCTTCAGTGGGGCCTTTTGGCAGTTTTATCTAATAGCTGATTCAATCAGCTATTAGATTAAAGCACCAAAAACGCCCCACTAAAGCACCTGATCTATACAAACATTGGGAAAGCCAGGTGCAGCTAATACTGCCTTTTCTAGGCATGTGCTGGGCTTAGCACAGAGTGCGGAGTTTAATTTAAAGTGCCATTTTGGTTTGTTTTCTATGTCTGCAAGCAATTTTCTTGCAGACTTAATTCGTTCTGGACCTGATGCTATAGTCTGACTTGTGACATGAGGACGTACGTTACATTCTCAACTAACACATAAGGTCTCAATGGCTCTGTATGGCTAGGGACAGAAGTTAAACAAACTGGTTTAAGTGACTGGAAACCAGTTTAAACCTGTAACAGAACAGAAGTTCAGTGCACATAAACCAATGTCAAAATGGTTGAAACTCGTTTAAGATCAATCTGGTTGAATGTAGTATCAGACTTAATTGATTTGGGTCAAACCAGTTTATGAAATTTCTGCCCCAGACCCCTTCCTGGTTCCAGTTAAATCACAGTCCCCCAGCGTCCTCTCAGCATCCAGAAAGCAGGGCTGGAGCAGTGAGGGAGGAAGTGATGAGCAACCCTGTAAAGTGCTGTTGGTGTGATTCTGGACTGCAAATCCCAGAGACCTCAGAAGCAGCAGGAAGAGGAAGCAAACAGACAGCCCATGCTGGCTTTGTGCCAGAGAACCATGCTCTAGTGCCTCCCAGCTTCTGGGCAGAGCCACTGCAGGCACGTGGCTGCATTTCCTGAATCAAAGGTAAATGTCTTTTCACTTCTGTTTCAATTTATTCTATGCAGGTTAGGCTAACCCAAAAAGACTAAATCAATTCTGCCTCAGGCTTTTTGACTGTCTGTACTTAGCCTGTGTCAGAATGCAGACAGCAATAAGTCTGCTTTAGTTTCTCCCTTAATTCTCATGGCCATTTCCAAATCCAAATTGCTTGGCATCCAGGATGTGTTCATACAATAATAGTCTTACACACTAAACAAAAGAAGGAAAGAAACAAATAAATAAAAGACTTTAAGGATAAGATCTCTTAGATCCATTTTAGCAGTGTCTATTTTCTCAAACACTAAAGAACTTCTAATATTCATCCTCAAAGATGCTCAGAATTCTGCTCTATCTTTAAAGTGGTAATTAGTAGGAGAGTAAATAGGCTTAATTATTCTACACATCTTTAACTACATCACCAGGCATATATCCAGCTGTAAAAAGAGAAAAAAGAAGGGAACTTTTTCAGGCTTTGTCATATAGAATAAGCAAAGTAGACACAGTGGCTACGATTAACAGAACCTGCTTAGAAGTAGCCCTTACAAGCTGCTACAAGCCCTCTTACCGAACATAATGTCAAAGAAATGCTTTATATGGTTCAAGGATGGATCAGACATTTGCTACTTTTAAGGCATTCTGTTGTATTCACCCCATCACTATTGTGAATTCCTGTAGGCTACTGCAGTAGTCTACAGGAATCACAGGCATGAACCAGGACCCCACTGTGCTACACATTATCCTCACACATATAACAAAACCAGGCCCCAATCCCCATTCCCCACCCCCACCTCGAAAGTCTTACAATCTAAGAATAAAACCAGAAACAACCACTAGATACAATGGACTAAGGAGTATAAGGAAACAATGAAACCATACTGGGTAACACCAAAAATAGCAGCCTCAGCTCTCACGCTGCCTAGCCAGTCCACAACAAAAGACAGTTTTAAGGAAGGAGCTGGAGGAGGACCATGAGATCACTTTGTAGATACTAACAGGAATCTCCTCTGAAGGGGTGAGGGACAGCATAGGAGAAAGCAGAGAGGAGCTTGCTTGCAAATATAACAAATTTCCTAAAAGTTAGAAGGTCCAGCAAAGTGAATTTATGCTGAGTGTAGAAACAGAATCGTAACTAGAGCCAACACCCATTAAAACAGACCAGATGACAAAACCTCTGTGTTGCCCAAACCTAAAGTAGGTGAGGGAAGCTGAGGCAACCTTAAATCTTTCTACTAATTTTTGTAACATAACTCTGTCTTTCTCAGCCGTCCCAGCCCAAATGAAGACTTAAAAAAAATACGTTTGGTGCAGAAACCTAATACGGTTGGGGCTCCTTCCCTCAGTATATGTAAGCTTCATCTATAGCTTGTTTCACAAATGTTTATTTTGGGTATGCATATGAGAAGTGAAGGAGCACCACATTACAGTAGACTGTGATAAGTCTGAAATAAAATGATAATCACAGATCCTGGTTTTCCCTGATAAAAAAAAATTGCAAATTCTCTAACAACCCCTCCCCACCCCAAATTTGCAATTAAAATTAAATGCCACTGTAAAAATAGGTATCAACTGGACACAATGTTTTATTGATATATTTACCATTTTAAAGTAATTTGGAAGCCTGCCAGTGCCTCAATCTCTATAGTAAAAAAAATTGAAGTACCTATAATTTTTGGTATTTGATTTTGAGTTTATCATGGAAAATACAAGCTTTCCCCTGCCCCCTTAGCTAACCAGGAGCCAGGTCCATGACCCTGACACCCAAACCACAGCTCTCTAGCCCTGCTGGTAGTGCTAACTGGCCTCCCAGCCCTGCTGGTGGCCCTCACTCTCCCCCATAGTCCTCCCAGCCCTGCTGGTGGCCCTCACTCTCCCCCATAGTCCTCCCAGCTCTGCTGGTGCCCCTTACACTCTAACCACAGCCCCTTGCTCCCCCACCCTGCCAGACGGGGCTCCCCAGCTGCCAGGGCTATGGGGCAAAGGGCCCATGACACAGTCCCCCTGCCCCCTGTAGCAGCGCCCAAGCCCTGGCTGCCACCCATGGAAGGCAGCAACTGACGTGGCAGAGCATGGAGTCTGGCTCCCCGCTCTCCCTGCAGGTGGCATGGCCAGAACAGAGCCTGTGGGGGTGGGGGATGGGATGCAGGCTCAGGCAGGAGCTGGACTGGCTCCCCACTGTTGTGCACACTCCTGAAGGGTGGGGGGGGAGGGGGGCCATGCCCCCCAGATCTGTGCGTGGGGTGGGGGTGAGCTGCCAACTACTGGCTCAGACTACCTGCCCTTCTGCCCTCTGCCTGGGGCCTCTGCAGCCCAGCAAGCAAGATCTGGCTTGGCAGGGCAGACCGGCACTGGGCAGGAAAGCTCCTTAACGCTATGAGCCCCGCGCTACAGTGGTGATGTGCCCCATGCCCTCCTCAAAGTAGCAAGGGCCACAGCTCCTATTGATGCTGGGCATGCAGGGGATGCCTTGCTAGGACAGTATGAAGCCCACAGCAGCAAGGAGCTTCCCTACATATCCCCACCCTGCCCTTCTGTGGTCGGGTCCCACTTGCTGGACTGTTGATGCCCCAAGGGGAGGGCAGCAGGATGGGGAGTCTGAGCCCACAGAGGGCAGTCCATATCCACCCCATGCCCAGATCTGGGAGGCACAACCCCCCCTTGGGAATGCACACAGCCCATGGCCCTGTCCCACTTCCTGCTAGGTCCCTGCAGTTACACATTGCAGCCCCAAGCACCATACACTGCCCAGCTGGGCAGCATCCCCACCCCTGCCCTGCCCTGCCCAACTCCCTCCCTCCCTCCCTATGGGGGGGGGCTCAATTCCTCCTTTCCCTCTACAACTTATCTGAGGGAGCCCTCTTCCCACTCCCCTGAGCCCTCTGCAGGCTGGAACTCTGCCGGGCTGCACAGAGCTTTTTGCAAAAGAGCAAAATCCACATTTCTCTGTTAAAATGAAAAAAAAAATCCATGTTTTTCTTGGGTAAAAGGGAAGATAAGTGGATTTTTTCCCATTTTTCTGTGGGAAACAGAAAACCCGGATCCCTGAAGATGACATATCTGGAAACATGGTGTCTAGAAAGGTGTGACCTAAACAGATGGATTCCTATCCTGGGTGGGAATTTCTAAACTGCTACATGTTTGCATGCCCAATCTCCATACAAGTCTAAAGGAAATCCTTTAGGGAGCTTTGAACTCCCTCTCTCCCTTCATTTTTCAGCTTTTAAATTGTCTCACAATAAGATCAGTTCTATACTGCTTAACTGTGAGGGAGGACTGCCCTGTTCAGGTCCTGTTGCTTAGCATCATGCGCTGAACCCCTTCCTCTTGCTGACTCATCTGGTTTATCTCCTCTTACAATGAAGCTGTGAGCTCCCCTGAAATGTCAGTGAAGAAGTTCTGCTAATAGATTAAACCCTTGACCACCACCCTAAACTTTATCTAACCCAGCTAAAGGATCTGCTTATCCAAATGCTATTTGATACTTCAGGGGAGGAAAAATGCTTGGCAGCTATGACCTGTAAATCAATTTGGGATTTTTATATTTTTTCCCTTCCAAGAGAGCACTTTCCGCTCTGTCCCGGAAGAACATGGCACTACTTTCCAAGGCCTAAACAAAGCCAGCAACTTGCCAAGCAACGCTTTCAATGAGTCGAATCCAAAACTTGCTAAAGCTTAGTTGTGGGCAAGATTTAAATGTTAGAACGTTTGTTCAATATTATTCTGTAGACTGCTTTATTACAATTTCTCATCAGCAGGATTCTCCCTTCAGAAAATGATGCAGAACAGAAAGCGAAGAGTGCTTGGTTTGGGGGGAGGGAGGGTTGGGTACTTTGCCTTCCTCCTTTAAATCTGAAGAATTATTTCAGTAAGTGTACTTCTGAAAATGGCAGACTGCAGGTTGGCCCAGTAAGGCTCCATTTAACACATGGAGAGAAGGAATGGTAAGATATGCATCCCTTTTCCTGAACAACTGACAAAGTAAGAACCATTTAACTGGAAAAATATCCTGCTATGAAGTACTGAATTGAAATCATAATTACAAAGGACTAATAGCTTTTGGACATTAAACGAAATCCCAATGTTAGAACAAAAGTTTGAAAGTATTGCAAAACTTCTGGGCAATACCCATTCATGAGCATTTGGTTCATGCGACAGTGTGCAGGAAATATTTTGGGCAGCACCTCATTCATGTCAATGGGAGTTTTGCAACTGATATCAATGGGGCCAGAATTTCACCCTGCAGGTACAAAATTCAATCTTCACCTACCAGCACAAGCAAAAATAACTTTCCAGGCACTCAAACTGGCTGTAGGGCACAGCAGTATTATAGCTGGAGTGCAAGGGGACAAAAAGCCTTTGGTGAGGCTGGCATTCCTCATTTCTTACCTCTAGCTGATAAAAACTGAGCTTCAATACATTACTAATGTTCTCTTATTCATAGGTTCTTTGATGTACCTGGAGCTATTTGCCGCCTTATGAGCAATGCAAGCTCTCATTACCCCAAAGCTAGAGCCAAATCAATTATTTCCTCCTCTAAAAGCCTGACACTGCTTTGCAAAATTGTTGACATTCATATATTTGCATTGGTTTTCCCAAACCAAAAAATGTCAAGATTTGAAAACTATCTTCCAGAAGACAGGAGGCTGATGCCAGCTACCCAGTTGACCTTAGAAGGAAGAAAATATAAAAATCCCAAATTGATTTACAGGCAATAGCTGCCAATAAAGCATTATAATTTTTTTACTGAATTATTACGTAGTATTTAGATAAGCAAATCCTTTCGCAGATTATGCAACAATTCCTGTTCCTTCTTCTCTTCTTCTGACCTCCATCATAAAATGGGCATTATGGGTCAGCCAGACAGATCTGAAATCCAACAGAAATAAACAAGAGAAGCCCATACCGATGTCCTAGGGAGCAGGTACAAGATCTGGGTGTACATTTATCAGCTAGACTTTGCCATGTCATAAAAGCTTAAGAAAGCACATATGCACAAGCATATACCGACACAAATCTTGGAAACCAAAGATCTCAACCCCTAGATCCCATGAGAACTAGACAGCAACCCCTCTGTTCAATTAAAAGATGATGTGGGGGTTAAGGTAGGGGTGCTGAGTTCATCAGGCTCAGGGGGGCTTCATGAGTGACAAGGGGCCAGACTACTGGGTGGATCAGACCCAGAGATTGGCCCTGTGCACTGGATCAAGCATGCAAGGCTGGTCCAGCACAGGTGTCATGAATGCCATGGACTAGCCCTATATGCCATATGCTTGCCAGACCCGTGCACTGTGTGGAAGCTCTATGCCATGTGTGCAGGATGTGTTAAATAGGGCCCTGCACAGCATACAGTACATGCCAGATCCAGCCCATGCACTAAATGGAGCATGATCTAGATCCAGCCTCATACATCATGCACGGTGTGCACCGGATCTGGCCCCATGTGCAGGGCTGGTCCAGTCCAAGGCCCACAGACCCGCAAGCAGCACAGAGGGCAGATGCTAGGGTTCTGCAGGCTGATTCCAGCCTATGAGCTGTTTTATTGACACCCCTGGCTTAAGTCAAAAAGACATTTCAGGTGCACTCAGTGCTTTAAAAGCCAGCCATACTAATTTAAAAATCTACTTTGTAACAAACAGTGTCATCTTTCTGCTCCCTTAAAATTGGGAAGGACCAATTTGCAAATCAGCATAAAAACCCTCCCAAAAATTTGGCATACCACAATGTACTGCAGCTGTGCCCACCCTACCTCTGTCTCTTTCATAACACGTGTTTCCTTAATTGCTGCTTGTGTGAGACATAGCAATCTTGGACATGGGGAGTCAACTAATCTATGCCATTTTCAAGGCATCTCTCAAGCCAACTACAGCAAACTATCTTGACCACAGCCTCCTGCCTTAGAGTAAATGCCCTTTTCCTTTGCTGTACAACACAGCAATTCTCAAGCTGATAGGTCTGTCGGTTTCTGAAGAACTAATGGCTCCTTCTCCTTGTTCATTGATGTTCAGAAAACGTTCACCAGTCTCTTGCAGTCATCGCTCGTCCATATCAGCAATAGCAGCATTACTGAAATGATACAATGATGTCTCAACTGAAAGAATTAGTGAGAACAAGAAAGAATGGGAAAGGACTGTCCATTATACATTTTCACTATAGAAATTTGGTTAGATCTAGAAAGCCTTTACTCCAAACAGTCTCCAAACCAATTACACAAGGAAATTTAGATTTAACGTAGTGTCCATATCTCTTGTTCAACAACAGAGGACCATCTAGACTGCAAGCCAAGTGTAGTGAGGAGTCCTTTGTACAGCCATTTAATGCTTAGTATTGATGAAAGACAATCTGGAAGGGAACTGGATGATTCAGAATTGCTGCCCAACTTCCTGTACCTGGGGGTACAGTTCTCCCATCCATTTGAGCATTTCTCACGCAACAACAGAGAAATAAGCGGCATGAGACAGTAGAGATCCTGAGACAAAGACTTCTGTCAGATGTCCCATTTCTTTTCATCCTAGAAACAATTTTGCCTTCTAGAAGAAAAGGCAAGTTACTGGCACAGGAAAATGGCTGTCTTGCACTACTCTGTGGGGAAATCAAACCCACATAACTCTCTCCCCAGGCAACTCAGCAGGGCAAATTTTGCATCTGGAACAAAACATGTATTTCTCCATCTGAAGCTCCATGGCTGGATGAATAGCTATTGCTTAATCAGGCTTTCCTTTCTCTGCTATAGTTGGAGGTTTGCCAGCAGTTGTTTCAGGTTTTGGAGATACCAAAACATAAAGTCTTAGTTAAGTTCTTACACAGGTAAATAAGATCTTCTGTACTGAAGGGCCTGGAGCTGTTGATTATATGCTTATAGAGTCAAGAGCAAATATGAAGGCGGCTCTACTTATCTGAGCAAGATAATGTATGTGGTAAATTGGAATTTATTTTTGACCCCAGCATAAAACAGGTAGTGAAAGCTGTCTGCTTAATGTTTCCATTCTGCAGAGTGTCAAGAGACCTTCATGAGACTGATCACAGCTCAGGAAGGCGTCTGACCACAGAACGAGGAAACGAGCAGAGCAGAATAAAGAGGGTCCGAACCCAAGGAGCCCTGCTATGCCTTGGAAAAAAGGCAGCGCGTGGCTCTTCCTTGGCACTGCTGAGGAACAGCGTAAGAATGCTTATAGACACAAAGCAGCAATCACAACATTTTCCAGGTTTAGGCACCTAACTTTATACATCAGTTGCCAAAGTTGCCAGTCTTCTCCTAGCGGTATTAAGTAAACCAAGAATAAAGGATCCAATGCGTTGAGATAACTGCAGTGCCAACAGAGGGAAAACAGCATTCCTTTTCTTTGGATCTGTCTCCATCCTCTGCACGGGGAAATGCACCTTGACTGTAGCAACCAAAAATTAATCCAGTTTTAGTTCGTGTGAGACGAGAGTCACAAGATATTTATCTGCCACCCTATCCGCTTTCTTTCCTTCCATCACTACCATTTTATTTCTGTGTAGTTAGAGTGAAGTCCCAGGGGACCAGGTCCAGCAGTTGCTCTTAATGCAGGTAAAAACAGAGAAACCAGGAGCAGCCTAATTCTGTACCTCAGCTCACATTGAACCCTGCTAGTCGCTCTAACTTGATCCTGTGGCCTATGACACCTGCGGGAGAGCTGGAACACATCTCGCTCTGCAATCCGCGTCCCAGGCTCCTGCTGTGCACTTGGGCACCCTCCGCACATTTTCTGTCCTGAGTTATTGCAGGTGGGAAGAAGTAAGAAACAACTATGGCAGCTCTTTGTTCCCCAGAGCACTGCTCACAGGCCAAGTGAGCCCTCCATAGGGGGTTTTGGTGGCTTTCACTTGCTTGGTTGTGCTAAGCAATATAACTCAGACAAAATGTGTCAGAAGCTGTTTAAAATGGCACGTTTGGCATCAGGTTCAAAAGCCTGGATAGCAACAAGCATTTCCCTATCCTCTGGTGCAGGAGAAGGAACAAGACTGGAGATGAATAAAACTTTTTTCCCTTCAAGCGTTTATTTTCCACTGTACATTTTATGGCAGATTCTACTAATCTCCTTTATCTAAATACACACCCTCCACACTTGTCTAGTGTATAAGGTCAGGCATATTTGCCTTCTAATGGCATGTCCTCTCAAAATCATACTGTGCATTATGAATGCAGCCAGGGCTGCCCTCTCTCCAAGAGACAGCACGCAGGAGGAACGGCAGCAAGCAGCAGCACAGGCAATATGTGATGGAGTGCAAGATGTTCTGGGAACTGTAGTTTTCTGGAGTGGCAGTGAAGTCGACTCCTGCTGGGGGGAACATTAACCCCATTTTTTTCCTGTCAAAGCCCATGTCAGGAAAGAAAAATAATTGCTGATTTTTGTAGCCATACAAGGAGTCTATTCTCTCTCCAGCAGCAGTAAACTCCACTGCTGCTCTAACAAACCATGATTCCCAAAACACATTGCACTGCATGACACATACTGCCCACACTGCTGCAATTTTCAGATGGGAAAGTGAAGCTCTCTCTACTTCCTTCTGGTGTCCCTTCCCTGAGGTGCCGCCCAGAGTAAGTGTCCTGCTCACCCATTGTGCTACTTTATTCTCTGCTAAAACAAAGGCTCTAAACAAGTGTCTGAAGACTGGCAGCATATTTCTTTCTCTACAAACTTTACAACAAGGGTGTCAAGCTCATTTGGCCCCATGGGCTGCATGAGGGTTGCTGGGCCTGACCCAGCGCTCAGGCCCAACCCACTGTGCAGCATCCCTGGAACAATGCACCCTGGATTACTGTAATCCACCTGCACTGCGCAAGATCTGGACTCGGCCTGTAACAGCAGCAGCAGTAACAGTGGATGAAAAGGTTCCCCCTTTCTGCCTGGTCCCACCAGGCATTCATTGCCAGCCCAGGAACAAGTGCAAGAAGGCAGAACCCACCTGCCCAACGTCACTGCAGTCCCAGGCTATACCCAGCCCCCAAAACAGTTTGGCTGGAGTGGAAGTGAGGGGAATTGTAACCTGCTTTAGAGACCTAAAAAAGTCCCCACCTTCTCCTATGATGCTGTCTACCCATCTTGGATTTGGAGGAAGAAGGATGCTGGAAGCAAGGGGTGCAACCACCCCTGCAGCACCAGCTGATGTTTGTGCACCCCCTTGTGAAATTGTGGGTTCCCTTATGACTGAGCGTGCTCCAGTCCCCCATGTGAGAACTTCCCATGCCACTGAAGCACTGGACTGATGTGGGCTGTGTCAAGCACCTGAACTCAGAGTTGGCAGCCGGTTTATTCTGTGCAGATTATGGAATTAATTCAACGTGTATGCATAGAGGAAAAGTTCATCCCCTATGGCAATAAGCAACACCTAATCAGGCATGCACTAAGAAAAAGGGCCATGTCCTCTCTTTCTTCTTTAGAAACCCTCTTCATAAATATTCTACCAAAAATAAAGGGGGATTGTGCTCCTCAAGGGGGGATCTAAAATCATGATCCCTTAGGCCATATGTAGATGAAATGAGGGGCCTATGTGCATTGCGCTTTAAAGCAAGTTAAATGCTTTTGCACTGTTTTAATGGTGTTGGTGTTTGCACGCATCGGTGGTGTAGTGTGCAGTAATTCCAGGCGCTGTAGCAAATCTGGTAGTGTAATGTGCCTTAAATGAAGAGTTTTAGTTTGCCGCCCTACAGCTGAGAGGTGAAGCACCGGGCTCCATGCAGCGCAGGAGCTCTGCAGAAGCCTGTGCAGGCATCCTGGCAGCAGCCTGGGAAGGCAGGCAGGCCCCACCCAAGATCTTTTTTTCTTTTTCCCCCCTGGAGCCTGCCTGCCTGAGCTATGTGGAAGCCGAGTGGTTTCCTCTGCAGCTGCGGAGCCCCCCAGGACTGCTCAAGCCAGGTCCTTGTGGGTGGGTGCCACTTGTAGGGTGTGGGACGGTGCTGCTGCAGAGGGAAGCACCAGCCCACCCTGCAGCCCAGGGACAGCTTCACTCACCAGCAACTTGCCCTCCCCTCCCCGCTGTCAGAGGCACAGGTAAATTCAGATGTGTGCATGGCGCAGGGATTTAGAGGGCCCTAACTTGAAGCAGTGTTTTTAAAAACCCACCGCTTCAATTCAGGACCCCCGTTTTGTCTACACACGCCCTTAGTGTTTATGTTGTACTATTAGGTTCTCTTATTTCTATGTAGCCTGTATATTGTAAAGAACTGTACTAATGAATGCACGACTTCAGCAGCTAAATGAATCCAGAGAATGCAGCTATCATGAAGTTGGCAGATCATTTTACATAGACCAAATACTGCCATAGAGGTACCTGGCTTCTTTCCAAGAGAAGAAAAAAAATTAGCAAAAAGGGTTTAGCACACCTCAGCTACATGATGGAATCCCAAGTTAAACACCTTGTAAATAGTTTATTTCAATTTTGTAGAGGTTGTGTACCTAGACATCAAAACACCTGGAATTCAGTTTGACTACAAAGTTCATGTTTAAAGAGATAACATCAACTTGGAATATATTATTTTTTTAATAATAATAATAATAGATGATGATGCTGAAAAGGTATTACAGAATCTTCCAGTATTACACCTCCCAGTTTGTCTTTTTATTCTCATACTTTCCCATATCTAAAAATGTTATTTTCTCCCTTACTCTTATGTAGGAAACAAACTGCCTAACTGAATATAGAGGAGGAATGTGAACGGGATTGTTTGCAAAGCACAGACAAAGACAAAGCTAATAAAACCTTTTTTCCTTTTCTTTCAATCATAGTCATTTTCAATATTTCTTGCAACAACAGTAGGTTAAAAAACATAAATCAAGCAGCTATATAATTTGCAGATTGATGGTGTTCCTTTGATTGTACATAGAGGTTCTTTCTAAAAATTGTTTTACTTATGGGTGAAGGTGTTGGTGGGAATATAGTAACATGGAATGCAAATATTTACTCCCAGATATGGGATTTTTCTGTCGTATTTGTAAAGGTTACAATAAAAGGCGCAGAATATGCACAGGTTTGTTTGTATTTTACTTCATTTAAGATCAGAACAAAATAAAGCTCTGTATGGAACCACTATACCAATAGCCTGACAATATCTTGTACTGCCAAAGGCAAGGAAATTCTTAGTATGCTATGAAAAAAATAAATTCCAAGATAGTATCTTATAACTAACCAACCATTTCACAAGGCAGATTACCCTACCTAGATCTTAATGAAGAACAGGTCAGATCAGAATTGAGATTAGCGTGGTCCATTTTATGCTGCTGTAAAGGGAAGGCCCAGAGAAAAATGGAACAAAATAAATAACGATGACAACCAACATTTATAGTGCAGCTTGACCCACAGATAACACAAGGCAATCATGGAAGACAATCATCCTCAAATGCTGGGGACTGATGATGATGATGATGATATTGCAACTTTCAGGCAATGCTTCCCCTAATGAGCTTTACTTAAAGCACCCCCGCCACCATTTTGAAGCACAGAGATGCTAACACATGAGACACTGGAGTCTGCTGGAGTGCAGTAATTATCATGCTCCAGCAGACTCGATTTGTCGAGTCTGCTCCAACACACTGCAATTCCAGTACATTGGAGCAACCTTGCTGCTCATGTATGGGTGCCCAATAAGATCATTTTCCTATTACAGAAAAGCAGCTACCCTAGGATCAAGGTGCATCAAAGCACTTAAAACCTATAGATGACCCTTCAAAATCTGAATAGCAACAATATACAGTAATTATGCGTGGGAAGCAAATTAGACTATACCACAGTGAGTCAGACTACATGGATATTTGAAGCAGAAAATAATCTGGTTAGGGGACTGCCACTGATTTACTTACTCTTGCATAAAATGCTTTGGGGTCTTCAACTATGACCAAATGCTCTTGATGTGGGTTTGGAAGAGTGAAGCTTGTTGAAGAGTTTAAAAAAATGCCTCTTGAAAGTCCATGGAGTTGGGATCCTAAAGCCCTTGTTCACTTATGCAACTGCTATCTGAATGAAATCAATAACCTTAAAAATCTAGGAAATCACAGATTCAGCATGCATTTACACCTAGATCAACCTCAACTCACTTAAACACTCATGGATTCCTCAGTTCCACACACAGGCTCCATTAAAATTAATGGCAGGTACAGATGTTCAGTTTCTACCAGGAGAATCACTATTCTCCCAGGAGAAAAAAAAAGGGTACAAATACTCAAGCTTTTCCTTCCAGAGGAAAAACTGATGCTCCAGGAGAAAAAATAATCTGACTTTCTTCTGGGAGACTGAATGTATATATACTTTTCCCCAGCTTAACTCTTCCTGTAGATAAGAAGGAATGGAGCCAGGGGAAGGGCTCCCTGCCTTCCTGTGACCAGTGTCAGCCTGGTCTTGGAAAGGTGCAGGGGACAGCTGCTCCAACTGAAGGGAGTAGCATACACCACTCCCTGCCAAATTCCCCAAATCAAGCAGTCCCTGGTTTTTGGAAGAGGTGGGAAGCTTCGCTGGCTCCTATTGGCTTCCCCTTGTGGCCCCCACCACCCAGTTGAGCAGCAAGTAGTGATTTAAAAGCTGGAAGCCAAGAGCAGGTCTTCAAGAAATTCTCCCTGGCCTGGCTCCTGACTCCTACCAGCTCCCCCTCATTGCCCTACCACCTGGCTGAGCTGATAACTGGAAATGGAGCTCAGGAACCCCATTTCCAGCCACCAGCTTTTAAACTGCCACCACACCAGCCCAGCTGCAGGGCAGGTAGACAAAGGGAAGATGGAGAGTCTGGTACCCAGTCATGTTGAGGCTTTTCCTGACCTGGCTCCCCACTCCAAGACCCTCCAGCTTCCCATTGCCAAAGGCACCACACAGCTACACCACAGCATTGCAGGACAAGGCAGGCTGCTATACCACAGTGACAAGAGGAAGATAGTAGCAACTCCCTCACCTTGCCCCACAATGCTCTGGGTCATCCCAGAGCAACACAAGGCATGGCAAATCAGCCTTTTGGAGTGTAGGGTTTTCACTACAAGAAAATGCCCCTCTCCTGTCAGTCAGTTAAATGGCGAGATGGGAGGCCCATTCTCCCACAATGGGAATCCTCCCTAACAATCTGCAGAAGTTGCTGCTTTTCAGAATCTGCCCAGTGCCAGTTGACAGCCTGTCCGTTCCCAGGCAGGAGAGAGGGCAGGCTGTCAATTAACAGACTCCCCTGAGGGCAGAAAAGACCTCTACTACCCTCCGGCTGTTAACTTCTCCAGCCACAGGACTAGAGGAAGATCTTTACAGGCCATATCCTGGGCTTTTTTTCCCCACTGGAATAAATTTCTCTGTAGAAATGAATGATGTACATAGCCGAATCGTCTAACCTACCACGATACACACCTGCACAACCACACATTGAAAACACACACATCCATGTCTCCAAATAAGGAAAGATAGGCAAAAATTGCCTACAGATGTGCGTTCTCTTGGTAAAGTCAAAGTAAAACAGGAGATTTGGAGCTGAATGAGTATTATTACACCTGAGCTGTGCTTGTGGACTCAAGCTCCAATTCAAATCCAGCTGAAGTCAATGGAAAGACTCATGGACTTCTGTAGGCTTCAGCTGACACTCTTGATTGTACATGGGAGGAAGAGGAAGCACAGTCCATTGGTTGATCAGAGAAGACCAAGGTGCTCTTGTGGAACACTTGTAGTGGGTCCACAAACTTAAAAGCACAGGCAGTTGTATCTGGATCTACTTCCTGTCCCATGTTGATAACATGGATTACAGCATGGTGGGAGAGAGCCAGGAGATGAAAAACCTGCAGCCACAGTAGCCAAAGGAGCCAAGGAGAATTCCCTGCGGCGTGCTAGAGATAAGCCTTGAAAGTGGCATAGGGTACATGATTCCCCATGTCCAAGATGGTCAAGTCTTACACAAGCAGCAACTGAGGGCATAAATGCTATGGAGGAGACAGAAAGGTAGAGCTAGCAGTGGCCTGGTTAGTGACATAGCCAGGAATCGGAGAAAAAGGCAGGAGAGAAGGACCATTTATTGTAACATCTCAAGAGAGAGACCCGGACATTGCTGGGATATAGAGGAGGTAAGGTAGAGGCAGGCAAGAAAAATGGCTGGAGGCCTCAATAGTATAAGAGAGACTGAAACTGGTTCTGCTTAGCATATAGTAAATGGAAATAAAATAGAACAATACAGAGGCATATGCCATAATAAAGAGTATTCAGAAAGTAAAGCTAACATTTATATCTGTCCTTTATTACAATATATGAACAAGGGGATGACCCATGAAGTGGAATGGCAGCAAACACAGAATGGATTTTTTTTTTTTTTTTAATACAATGTAAAATTATCTTGTGAAACTTGATGAAACAAAATGGTGTATAGGTGAAGACCATAGTGGTTTCATGAAATGAGTAGACACCTACATGGATAACCTGAGCAGCCACAAGTACATTAAGATGTTGAACAACATTTTAAAAGGGTATAAACCAGTGGGGGGCAAACTTTTTGGTAGGCGTGCCCCAAAATTAGCCCTGTACCCTCCCTGAATGCCACCCTGATCCTTTTCCCCTGCCTGATTTGTTCCTCTGCTTTCTGCTCCTTGCCCTATTTCCACTGTGGTGCCTATCCACCCACTGATCTGCACCACACACAGAGGCTAGCCATGCCACTTGTGGCACACATACCACATATATATGCACTGTGCTTCAGGACATAAAAAGACACTTCTATATTCCCACCTATTAGGAAGATGGTATTGAAGAAGAAATATGGGTACTACTTTGGCTGCTCATTCCAGAACTAAATCCAACTATAAGTACTAATAGAAATAATTCTGTATGCTTCATTTACAATCCACAGAATGACTTATGTCAAAGATCCTGGGAAAAAGAGAGGCCATAGACAGAAATTACACAAACTGGTATAAGTGATTGGAAATTGGTTCATATTTGTACCACCACAGAAGTTCAGTGAACCCAAACTGCTTTCAAAAAGGCCAAAACCAGTTTAAAATAACCTGGATGGATGTAGTATCAGCCTTAACTGATTTAGGTTAAATTTGTTTATTGAACTTCTTTCCCAGATCCCCTCCAGATTCAAGTTAACTCACAGTCCCCCAGCATCCCAGGATGCTTTGCACCTCACCCGCAAACTCTCCCTTCACAAGGTGGATGGGCTAGCCTTGACCCAAGCTGTCTGCTCCAGTCAAGCAGGGAGGCATCCTCTAGCACCCCTCAGCTTCTGGCCTGAGCCACTGCGGGCATATGACTACATTTCCAGAATCAAAAGTGAACATCTGCTCACTGGTTTATCAGTTCGATCTACACAGATTAGACTAGCCCGCAAAGATTTGACTGCCTCTACTTAGCCAGAGTTTGGGGCTTAGGTTGGGGATTTGAGAGGATCTCTAGATCTGTAACTTTAGGATGGTGGACTGCATCAGACTCATGGAGATTTAAAAAAATGGTATTTTCCTTTCCAAGTTAGAAATATTCTATCAGGAAAGTACTGAAGGAAAACTAGTTATCTTTCCAAAGAATTACTGTGCTAAATATGAAAACTAAACTCAGTCACTAAAGTATGACAGAGGGATGCGTGTGTGTTGCCACCTTCACTCCAGCTGTTGGTCTCACTTCTTATGAACAGTGTGTTCATTAAGGTTGAAACGGCTCCCTACAAGGGAAGGAAATGCTGTTTAGATCCAAAAAAGTAAACCCTTCCTTCAACCGTCTGACATGCATATATGAGTAAATTTTATAACATAAAAATCTATGCTGAACGATAATTTGACCTGAATAGCCATACATTTTCTCATACATTTATAATCACCCCAGAAAAAAAAAAGAAAACACAAAGTAGAACCATTTAAAAATTCATGTTGTGATTCTTCATTACTGGAACAACCCTAATCAGTAGTGACAAAGATGTGACTAATTCCAAAAGAAAGTCAAATGGGACTACCTGCCTATGAAATGAATAATGGTTGTTGTGCACTATCACACTGCTTTTCAGGTTTTGTCCACGTGCCTAGAAGGACATGAGTCAAGTAAGCTTATCAGATCATATGGTTATATTAATCCCTCACAGGTATATAACAGGCTTTTCAAACTGTTTCTTCAAGCAACACAAATAAATCAACCTCTGATGAAATGAGGTCGGTAATTCATTTCTAAGAGGTTAGGAAAAAAATCAGATACTATTCAAAGGGAAAAATAAAAAACACATATGCTAGACTTGCTTGTGTTGTAGCACTTCATTTATTTATAAATTTATGAACACAGTGCAACTGATTTTAGCTACAAACAAGCAGTTAACAGGGATGCAATGTAAGCCAGAAGAACTGCAAGTGACTGTCGAATACAGCCATAAAAAATAATCCTTTTACTGTTTATGAAAGAATGAAGCACACCATGCTGAACCTGAAATTAAGGAAATCATCATTCAATTAAATTACAGTATCCAAACTCATCTGCATCAGTTGCAACAAAATATTAAGCACAGAAGATCACTGACATCACAAATTTTCAGCTGTTGATTAGAAATGGAATAAGACTGTTCCCATTATTTTGAGTGGAAGAGATTCTGTTTTCCAGGCTGAATATGGTTTTCCCTAGAGAAGCCACTCGGTGTTCAGTGCTTTCCATGGAACTTGCAAAGTAAGTGCTCAACAGCTGCTGGATAGACATTGGACTGACATGCTCAGTCACATGTCCCTGGACATCCAGAACACACACACACACACACACACACACATATATGATGTCAGTGTGCATGTGTGTGTGGAATGAAGATACACACAAACACACAGATATTCAGGATATCTACATTCTGCGATATATATCATTGTCTTTCCATTTTATATATAATATATGTTATTTATATATAAGATGAAAAGATGATATATATTGCAGAATGTAGATGTCCTGAATATATGCATCTCTCTTCATTCCACACACACATACACACTCACATCATTTATATCCATCTATAGCTATATAGAAAGATACAGATATCCTGTAACACATCCTTTATTTTGCCAAATTATTTTTAAAGGGATGTAGATTTTGGTTATCAAAAAAGAAAATTTCTTTTAATGGCTCTCAAATGACTTCTAATAAATACTAATCCAAACCGATCTTCCTAGCCCATAATGACTCCTTCCAAAATGAACACTTGAGATTCAGAAAATTTTATTTTTAAAACGTTTCTAAACCCACTCATCTAACATGCTTCATAACTCTGTGTAGCTCCTGAATATGCATTCATTTCTTTAATTCCACATCTATAAGAACAAAATAAAATAAAGACAACAAATGAAACTGTTCTCCAGCAAAGCTAAATATAGATTTTAGAATAAATGATCAAGTGTGTGCGCGCCAATAAATGCATTTGAGCGGTGATGTGAGCAACTTTGTAAAAAAATTCAATAATAATTCCTAATTCTAGCATAGTACTTGGAGCATCTCAAGGACTACTGCAAGTCAAGTGTATTCTCTATATCCAAAACCATTAAACCAAAGAGATAAAAATATATATTTAAAAAAGCCCTTCCAAATTAAATGAGGCATTACAGACTGGGATATTATTCCCAGATGGGCATAGCTATAGCTGGCAATGAAAGAAAACACTGTTAAACAATGTTTATCCTTATCTAGCTTATCTGGGACAACATATCCATTGCACCATCTATTGATTGTTGCATTGACCAAGAACTCCAGGAAACATGTGTGTGACTATTCAGGTAGCACGAAGATGGTTATACTGGTTGTATGATATCAAGAATGAGGAGAGCAGGATCTGGGTTATCATTTCATACAGTTTGTATTATGGTGGTGTCTAGGAACTCCAGTCAAGATCAGTACTGTGAATACACACAGCAAAAGATCCTCTCCGCTCTGCAGAGTCCAACCTAAATTCTTCAGGAAAAGAGCAAACAAAGGCTCTGAAAAAGAAAGTACTGTTATTTTTGTTCTGTGGATGGAGAACTGGGCCAGAGAAAGATAATGTCACTTTCCCAAGGTCATAATTGCTTTGGGATCTAGTCCCCAGATCACCCTCACTCTCAGAAGTCTACACGAGTAATGTTAAACTTGTAGATCCCAGGTGTGAAGGCATGTGACATCTCCTCCTAGAAAGAAACATTAATCTACCTTATCTGAGAGGCAGAATCTGTGTTGATTGCAATGAAAAGGTGAGCGTTTCACACACAACCGTACTCTAGGCCCTCTTCAAGATTTTAGGAAATGGCTGGAGGTGAAAATACCAGATGGATTTGGCGCATCCCCCTGTACCAAAATGAATGACATTCAACATCACAAAAAGATGCAGCAATCTCCTGTTCAGAGGTGTTAAAAACCTGCATAAAACTGTAGCAAACTCTCAACTGTAGAAGACTGTGTTCAGTATTCAGGCGCTATAACAAATAGCTGGTCCTTATATCTAGGGGGAGATAGGCACCGTTCCACTGCATGGGTTAGTCTGCAACACAGTTCCACGGTCACAATACAAGGAAGAAATAAGGACATGCTAGCGCACGATTAAGGCAATTCTAGTGGAGCTAGAGGTCAACATATTCCTTCTTGTTTGGTCAAGTGGAAAAGGAAGCAGGTGCAGGGATGGATTCCTGTAATTAATTATCCTTCCCACTAATACTTCCACTCCACAAGGATGAACGTTTTAGCTTTCAGATGAAGTTGATCACCTGTAAACTAGAAAAGGCCAGTAACACTCTTGTCCAGTACAGTCCAAGTCAGCTTTGTAAAGCAGTGTCAAAGGATCGGCGATACTATTTGCCGTTCTATACAAGATTTCTTCCCTATATTACAACTTTCAGGTTACCAGTGGACATTGTTTTGCACCTGAAAATGGAGTTATCATCACTGGCACTCTTTTGGCACACTGATGGATCTTAAGATGATTTAAGAGTCCAATCCTTGAACCACAGTTCCATCCACAGAAGTTGCAGATCTTTCTGCCGGGGAGAGCAAGCCATAGACCAGGATATTTCTCCTCTTCTTCCACTCTCACTTCTCTGCCTTAAGGGCAAAACAATTTGTTGAGCCTGAGGTGCCACTGGAGTTAGTTAGCAGCCAGCTCTTCCCAGGTCTTAATGTTGGCATCTATTCATTTAATGTGAGAATGCTGACATTTGTGCAGTGATCTTCCCATTTTGAAAATGAAGTACTGATCTAGTGGAGATGTAACAGCTTAGGGTCATCTGTGAAAGCTTGCCAGGCAAACTTAAGAGTGATGACAACTTGTCTAAGATCTGGCAATTGTCTGTGTGCTAGGACATGCAGACTAGGGGGTTAGTGTATGGTCCAGGCAGCCACTGAGTTGAGCAGCTGAGTTCAACCTTGTTTCAAGAAGATGAGTATGGCACCTGTTTTCCCTGTCCATAGAAGAGTATTCATAGGAGAAACCAAGGCCAACCAATGGGTCTTCTCCCCTGGAGAGTCCAAACAGGTTTGGTATCAAGGCAGAAGGGAAAAAGAGTTTCATTTTTAGGTGTGCCAGGTGTGGCCATGTCAGGCTGGAGTCATATTTTACACACAAGCACATGATGGAATGGCAGAAGCTGTCACGGGATCCGGATTGAAACAGGTTTCTGACAAGATGGCTGTTAAGGTGACATTTTAGTTGTTGCTTTTTTAGTTTTACTGAGAATCTGTCTCCACTGCTAAAAGTAAGTGGTTAAAGCATCCATGTACTAACTGAGACACCTTTCAATAAGGTGAAAGTCAGTTCTATAGTCAGAGATGTTTATGTCATTATTCTTTAAATAAACCCTACTTCATTATCTCAAATAAAACAACCCCCAAATAAAGCATGCACTTTTTAGAAAGGGGCAGGGGGGGCGTTCTTTGTTTGTTTGCTTTTTTTATAGAAAGTAATGGCTGACAAACTGCCTCACCCAGACTCTTGCCCGGGATGCTATACGTCCTGGACATTCTGGCTACGGACAGAAATTTCAGATAGACCTGTATAAGTGATCAGAAACCAGTTCAAATCTGTAACAAACACAGCAGAAGTTCAGTGCATGTAAACTGCTTTCAAAATGGCCAAAACTTGCTTAAGGTAAATGCGAAAGGATGTAGTGTAAGACTTAACTGGTTTAGGTTAAATCAGTTTATTGATCTTCTGTCCCAGATCTCCATGTTTCCAGGAGAATGTACACTGTTATGCACATTTGGGCCCCAGACCATTGCAAGGGCAATAGCAAGATGGCTAATTCTTTATATAAATTCCTGTAAATAGTGTTTTTTTCCTCATCACATGCTTCATCAGCTACTACTAGCAGCTAACTTGCTGCCTCCAGCATAAGGTAAAGTGCTTGGCAAATAGCTATGGCTATGAGAGGATTTACACAGGACTCTACGATTTTTGCACCCCGCCTTGCTATCTACATGGTGTGCACAGCGCCTCCAGGATTACCTCTCTCAGTAAAAAAAACCAGCTTCCCTACATAAAACTCCAATTTTGGGGGGCTGATTTTGGGGGGCAAGATTTGTGTTGCATATATGAGACAATTCAGTATGCCATGGCAAAATAATTCTATTAACTATATCACTATATTTGAGACTAGGCATGCACCTCTGTTCAAGGTGAAAGAGGGAAATGCAGAAGGGTTCTTGTAGACAATGCTAAGAAATCACAAGCTTGGGAGGGGAGTAGTCTCAGTGCTTCCCTGTACAAGTCATACCATGGGACTCAGTAGGGTAGCCAATACGAGTAAGATGAACAGAATTTGGCCCAATAGCTCGCCTGGTGTCTCTCTTTTCAGAGGCAAACATACTTTTAGGGATACACTTTCTGCATGCTCCCATTTGACATCAATAATTTCATTAAACTGGTTCTCCTAGGGCACTAGGAGAATCCTAGCTCCTGTATTTCATTTATTTTAAGGTCTTCATAAACTTAACCAAGCTAAGCTTTAACAGTTGTTCTGGGCATAATTCACTTTAAATGTGATATTCAAATGGCATTTTTATAGCACTACACTGATTTTGCTATGTGACATTTTAGTGTATATTCCTCTCCTGAATGGATTTTTAAAACCAGGGCAGCAAAAATGCACTTAGTTTCCTAGGATCATAGCAGAGCAAAATAAATCCTGTCACTTTACTTCTTTGTCAATCGCACTGTTTATCGTATAGGTGAAAAGTTCATCCATTAATGGGATGCAGATTTTTACTCTACAGAGTATACATGCCAGCACCCATTCATTAAATCCTTTATGAAGTTATAAGTTATTTACCTTTGACAGCATAACAGATTGTAAAATCCTTTTCTTTTTCCTAGACCATCAAAATCCTATCTTTGCAACCTAGAGTTCAGGTACAAAGGGTGCAGGCATGGAGGGGGGCCATACAAAGAATATTGAATTTTCTTTACAATAAAGAAAATTTTAGGCCAGAGCATAAGTTGATGCAAATTAGTGCAACAGGTCACTTCACTTCAATAGCACTATGGCAGTTGGCATCAGCTGAGGACCTGGTCTGATTCAAGTTGGGGCCTATGGAACAGAGAAAGATGCCCAAAAGAAAAAACCAAACAAACAAACATGGCAGTAGAGAGAACAGTGGCAAAGAGGACGTTCGCCAGATCTTTTTGTCAGAGGTGGAGTCTGGGTTTCACTGAATGAGTATGTGGTTCTCACTAAGAAGCCCTGCATGGATCTCAAGTGATCAGTGGCCAGCGGAGTCATGGGGTTGTTTGCAACTTCCACTCCTGCTGCAGCACAGTGCCATTAGGGTTGCCAACCCCCCAGGATTGCCCTAGAGTCTCCAGGAATTAGATACAACTCTCCAGGAGACTCCTGAAAGTCACCCAGGAGATAAGTGATAGGGCAGTCATTAAAATAGATACTAAACGTTGAATTCAATGTATACAGTATCCGAGTGGGTTTTTAACATGTAATAGTAATGTACATTTGCTTTCCCGAGGTAATGACTCATTAATGTTATTGCATCATGTGATAAACCTCCCGGAATAGAGTCAAACAGAGTTGGCAACCCTAAGTGCCATTATGACAGTACGGTTGTCTTATCCCGCAGTGAGAGGGGTGGTTTCCAGCATGGAGAGTTCAACTACGAAGCTAGCATGGCCTCATCTTCCTGGAAACCCCATGGAGATTTAACCGTGGGGAAGACATGACATACGTATGCCCTTCTCTTCATCCCATACCCTCCTCAACATCCTGTGAGGTCTGAATGTTGGAGGGATCAAGACCATAGAAGCACCTCTTCTGTGCAGCCTGAAAACAAGTCCAACAATGCAGGCCTCAAGCAAGCAGCACTGGACAACTTCAACATCTACGGTTTTAACAATGAGTTTAAATGGTTCTGATTTTAATCAAGTTTTGACTACTTGGCGGGTTTTATTCTTGAAAGTGAAAATTTTTTTTTCTCGTGATAGTCTTAAAAAATACTTTACTTCTAATAGTTTAACATACGGGGGGGGAGGAAATCACTGACCTTTCATTCTTGACTCTGTTCTTCACTATTCTGATTCGGAACCTCATTTTTCCCCACCAGGCTTAGCATTAGTAAGCAAAGTTATAAGTTGTACTTATCTCCCCTCCTAACCTGTTTAATATATTCTGAATGAAACTATAATTTGGGAAAGTGCTACTGAACTAGATACTGCTACACATACTTGCAGATGAATCATTAACCATAACAAACTTTGGAGCTAAATATTCTTTTTTTCAATGAAAACCACTTTATTGCTGGTTTTACACTCATCCTCATAACCTCCAAGCATAATCACTTTGGGTAGGGACTTTCATATGCCTGGAACTGAGTTATTAGGGGCAAAAAGTTAGGTTTAATATCTTTCAAAATCCACTGGTGAGCAGCTTCTAGTTCTGCATTTAAATTAATCCCCATGTATCGTCAATGAAGTGTGTAGCAAGTAAGCTGGGGTCACACACAGTCATTAAATCCTGACTCGATCGGTGTTGCATATGGTTTCAGATTTTTGTTATGTATTAAACGTACGCACTCATATGTTACATCAGCACATCTGGCATGTCCACTCTGGAGTCGGTCACAAGCAACTGCTGTTAGTTTTAGCTGCTGACACAGGTGCTTTGACTCTTTGTACAGCTGTATATTGTTGATGATTTTGATTGTGTTATGAACGTCATTCATGTTCAACTACAATACTCATGTAAAAGATTTTTCAGAAAAAGAGACAAGGCATGCCATTGGACTGTTCTACCTTTTTTCTCCTGGCAATTTCCATACTATTAAGGTAGACATCTGCAGCATGGTGGTTTCTGAAGTATTTTTAAACCTCTATCATTTGACTAAGAATAGGCTTCAGAGAAGGTTCATGAAAAAAAAAAAAATCTATCTATACATCTCTCTCTCTTTCTATATATACACACACATATGTAGATATAAGTATAGATATATCTATATACATATAGATAGATATAGATTCTCTCTCTCTCTCTAGATAGTCATCTATCTAGATATAGGTATGGATCTATACAGAGAGACAGATATAACTATTAGGCCTGTACAAAGCAGCTAGTATTCACTTTGGATTTGGCCAACTCGGGGGACAGTGATTTGGCCGAATCTCCGAATCAAACAGGTCCCATCCCCAGCTCACTCCCTCAGCCCCGTCAATTGCTGATCCATCCGGAGCCCAGTCTCCTGGCTCTTTAAAAAAAAAAAAAGCCCTGTACTCACTGGCTGCTGCCAGGCAGGGGGGTGATCCCCACTGCCCTCCGCTGCACCATGCTGCATGGGGTGTTTGGGGTTTTTTTTGATTTTTTGTTTTTTAAAGAACTGGGAGCTGGGGCAGGCAAGGCAGTCATGGGGTGGCTGAGAGAGTGGTCAGGAGTCAGAGGGCATTTAGGGGGGCAGGCAGGGGATGGGGCCTGGAGGGGGGGGGCCTTCCATTGTCTCCTCCACCCACCTTCAGCCCCCCTCCCCCACCCCTACTTACCAGCATGAAGTCCCAGTCTAGATCCCTGTGGTGGTGAGTGGGTACTTATCATAATCACCAAAGCTCTCCGAATTTTTTTCTGAATCTATTTGGAGAGCTTCAAATCCTTTCAGACCTTTTTATTGGTTTCCTGATTTGATCTGCATTCACAGATTTGTCCACCAAATCAAATCAGCACCCAAAGCTTCACCAAACAGCCCTAATATCTATATATAGTCATACTCTTCTGTTTCTTCTTGGTTCTTGCAGGCCACTTGATTGCCACTCTGATAATACCATTTTCACGGCCATGGACAAAACTCTTCACCTCCATTTTACAGTCTGAATATGTAAAGATAAAAAAGAACCCCTTTTGACATTTGCACTGAATAAGAAGGACCACAGTATCACCACTGGGTTCAATGACAAAGTTGGACACCAAAACCCTAAACTGTATGTCAGTCCTTGGTCTGCACATATTAAAGTCAAGACTGTGAGATCTTAAATCCAATAGAAGTGGAGTAAAAACTGGCTCCATAACAGTTACTGGGAGCTTGTCATCAATTACAATGAGCAAGGATTTCATCTTAATCCCTCAAGCTGGTGGCAGTACAGGTATTTACAAAGATGAATTTCTGCAGTCCCACCCTGCAAATAGGACTGGCCTATATAGCCATAAGCCATCTGACTCTTCTTTTTGGCAAAGCTGTGTGGTACAACATTGCCAGTTAACCTAACATTACATTAGCTTTACATTAGCCAGCTAGCAATAAATAAAATCTGATACTCCTTTGCTCCAATCCTGACTTTTTAAAATATATTGGCACTGCTAGTAAATAAACATAGTCTGTCATTTTAGATTTTTTTTTTAATTGGGCGATTGGAATACATTCAAGAAATTTAGTGAGTAAAGCTTAACGAGGTCAGTGCCATGTATTCATGTTAGCAGAAACTGGACTTTGTCAATAAAATATATATCTTCAGCATAGCTGAAATCATAACACCACTAAGGGGGAAAAAGCTGCCTGAACTTCTACTAACCCTTTGCAAGGGTTGAGGGAAAAGGGCAAATTTATGGCCACATAAGCAAAGATCAATTATTTAAAAATTAGTAACATGTGGCAGCATTTCACAGCAAAAATACTAACAAGCCCTTTGCTGTGCTGACACAAAATAACCTTTAGACTACAACATTTAAAACAGTTTAGTACAGGATAAAGGTGTCTTAAAGGAGCATCTGCTTTAAATGACAAATCACATGCCCTCTTTGGGGATGAGAGATAATTTGGCTTGTATTTTGCAATGTTTATAGCATGAGAACGGTTTCTAATCATTCCTCCTACTAAGAGGATGACTTATTTAATATAATGAGCACCTCCAGTATTAATGGCAGGTTGGATGGTTTCCCTATCTAAGTTGGTTCTGCATGGGCCTAGAAGAGAACTATACACACATATACATCTGCTGTAGTCCATATTAGACACCATCTGTAGCCCATATTAAAGTGTGGAGAATTACAGCCCTTGTGCTCATATTGGCTTGGGAACAACTATGGAGTTCTTCCTCGTCGGGAAGAGGTCTCACAAAAGGCTTTGAAAAGCAGCAGGAAGGAAGTGAAGACACAGCTCTGCCTCGTCCCTCTGAACCCACAAAAGAGAAAAAGAGGGAGAATGCAGTATGCTACACAGGAACTTGGTAAACTATTGCCTCCCACCCTCTCTAGTCCATCAGCAAACTGTGGTGTAGTATGCTTTCTAGGGGTTGGGCCCCCATGTACTTCTGTGCCACAGCAAGACTGTGAGTAAAGTCTACTCTACCCACAAGGTTCCACCAGTTTAACTCAAGGTATGATTTTAAACTGAGGTAGTAAGACTGGAACAAACCTCTGCCTGGATCAACTTGAACCAACAGAAGGTTGATCTATATATAAGTTTAGCATCCATTCATAATTTACAGAGGTATAACAAAAACAATATGACAAATTTAAAGCTAATACAGGGGTTTTCTCCAAAGGTTGGCACCATTTTCTAATTTGATTATTTTTCCAACTAATTTTAGTTTACAAGTGCAACTTCCATCTGCAGGAAATGGCACAAGCTAACCCTAAATTTGTAAGCAAAGTTGTGTGTGACAAAAGCATCTTTTTTCCCCCCCTACAAAAGGAAGAAATCCTCCAGCCTGTGCTGAAATAAAGAAGGAACCAGGATCAGGGAGAGGTTTATGCACGCTCCAGCAACACTGCTGCAAGAGAGAGTTGCATCTTCCCCAGGTTTACCTCATCAGGAGCAGAGAGGGAGGGTGGGGGGGGGGAAGAGAAAAAAAAAAAAAGAAAAAAAAAATCAATGAACACCAGCACTTCATCTCTACTCAATTTAGCTTTTTCTGTGAGTGCAGATAAGTCCTGATGGCAAACATCCAAAGGGTCCAAATTTCAGACAACCTGATAGCCCTTTCAATCAGGTCAGTCCTAATGGACAATCATCAGGCCTCCCACGATGAATTTCATTCACGGAGTGGTGCTGATTATGGAGAGGGTTGAATCATTGCACATTATTGACTAGAGATCAATTTTCAGCTTGAGGTACTGGGGAGCACAAATAGTACACAGCAAAGCTAAGGCAGGAGCAGGAATTCAATAGTCTACCCAACCATGTCAAATAAAGCCAGCATGCATTGAGGCCACAGTTTTCCCTTCTCCCCACGTTCCTTCCCCTCCCCTCCCCTCCCCTTCTCCACCATGTTTTTAAACATACAGTCTATGATAAAAAAAAACAAAACAAAAGCCAAACTCTTAATTCTAAAGACCGTGTTACATCATTAAGCCGCGTTATATCATTAACACTACCAAAATTACGCCGTCCCCCTCCAACTGCTCCCCTCCAACTTTTTTATGGAAAGTACATTGCATAAAACAAGCCCCAAATTGCTAATCCTTTGCTTCCATCTTGTAGGAAATAATATTTCCCAACTAAAATAAATACTGTAGTTTTTGCTGCACCTGATTTCTTCTCCCTACCCCAACCACCCAAGTATATGTATTTCATATCTTCTGATGCTCAGAGCACAATACTAATGCATGCTGATGCTACCTTTGTCAAAGGAAAATGGGCAGTGATGGCACGCTCTTTGTAGGTCTGCCACCTTCCACTACAGATTACTGTTTACTTCTCACCATCCTCAGTCTTAGGAAGCAGTATCTTCAGTATAATAGAATAAAATATGCCCTTAAAATATCAAAGCAAAAACGCATAAAAAAATAGGACTCTTGGGGCTGGTTTCCCCACTTGGCTGCTCCTTCTTGACTTTAGCAGCATTACTCTGGTTTTAACTTCTTACAGTAGGATCGGAACCTGGGTCCTCTCAACTTAAAACAACACTTAGGCAAATGAAAGACAACATGCAGAACCCCGATATCAGGTCTGACCATGTCATTTAGGTCACTCATTACCACATGCCCATGAGTCGCAGATGTGCAGTGGGCAGAATACCATGCTGCAGGGAAACCATGGTGGGAAGAGAACAAGAGCTTTCTCCCTGTTCACCTACACACCATGGATTGCCATGGGGGTCTACATTTCTGGGATGATAGAAAAAGATTCCTGCTGGTAACCAGCCTCTCCGCATCGGTCATTGCCATACAATTTAGCACAATTTTCTGACTAGACAGCAAAACAGTAATCAACTTCAGTCAAACTAGTTGTGGCTTCCCTATGTGACTGCATATATTTCTACCCCTCCACAGGTGAAGGATGTGGCTGCCAGGAGGGAAAAAGCTGTATCAAGAGAAACAGGGTTGTGCAAATGGAGCTGTGTGGACCCACATGCTCATACAAACATGTTCCTTGGCCTCTTCAGTGTCTTCTATTTGGGTCTGACCTCTTCAAGGGAACTGAGAACCTTTATGCCACATCTAGCACTCCGGTTTGGAAACTGGGCTCAGAGGAGGGCAAACCTCCCAGAATACTGCTTAGTTTTGCTTCAATTAGGAAAAACCTTAAAGGAGTCTTAAAATGTGCTGCATGCTCTTTAAATACATATGCAGGGTCCAGTCTATGCTATCTTCAGAGCCTGTTGTTGCACGCACCACAAACCAAGCAGAACTGCAGAAGGAAACAGATCAGCTGTCTCTCACTCACACTGCGTAAGGTCAGCACACACCCGACAGATTTATCCACTGCAGAGCACTAATTCTAAGACCTGCATAACTGCTCTCTTCTCTGTCTGCTGAGCAAATGCCTTTTAAATCTAACTATGTATTTATACTGCAAACTATAATAGTGCTAGTTTAGAGTCTATGATAGTCTAAAAACTATGGAAGCATTAGGGGGTACATTTTCAGCACAGCATGTGGGGACTTAGCCAACAGATTCCTATTAGCACCAATGAGAGTTGCACAGCTCAATCCCAGCACATACTGTGCTAAAAATTTACCCCGTGAAAGAAAGTGAATGGACCGAAAGCAAGAAAACACGGTAGAATTTATTCTCATTTCTCAGCTCACCCCTTCTGTCCAAATTACATTTGTGGTATAGTACAATTTCTTGTTCCAGGATTCCTAACTCTTCATGTAACAATAGCCCTGAGGGGCAAGCTTTTTTGGTGCGGTTCCAGTACTTGTCAGCCAGTGGGTCCACTGACCTTCTGGAGAGAATGGATGTGGAAGCCAAGCAGCAGCTGGGAAATAGGAGAGCATGAATGAGGGACTATCAGCCCACCACCCTGTGCTGATGGAGACCGGACGAGCACAGGCGCACTGACCCAGTGTGAAATTGGAAGGTTTCCCAGATTGTGAATGACTTCAAGGCCACAAAATAGGTACTGGACAATTTATTTGATCCGCACTAAGTGAGAAGAGGATCATGATTTCATGGTTATGAGCCATGGTAGGAGAAAAGGGGCCGAGCAGGCCTACTATTTTCAAATTATGCCAGGTGCATTCTTGTTCAATTTAGAAAGATACAGTTATGACATCTGGGCTGTTTCTGGAGTAGAACTACATGCATGTTTCCTGCGTAGAATTGCACGTTTTACAACTGGGGAAATTACCCCCCTTTTTCTTCTCTCACTCAAGTTAAAGGCAGGCTCAAAAGGAAAATGCCCTTGGATTCTCTACTCAGGCCCCTACATCAAAGGCCTCATTATGGTGGGCTAGCAGACCTCAGCAGGAAATACCCACAGGCTAGGTCTAAATTAGTTTGGGGCTGACCCCAGAACTAGCCTGACCCGTGTGATCCACCTCTTCTCATCAAGGTCTCTACCTGAGGCAGGTGCACGCAGAGCCAAGGCCAGACAAGCAGGGGAGACTGAGACCTAGGAGGACTGGACTGGAGGAACATGAGGCAAAAACTGCCTGTTTCTCAAGCAGAGCCTTTCTAGGAATTAATCTGCTCATGACTTGATTCCTTCTGTACATAGCTCTAATTATGGGCAGCAGAGACCAGAACTACGGCCCAAATTTAAACTCAGGGGATTGTGGGATTGGTGCTCTTGGAGGTTCTGTGCATTCAACCTGCCGCGCTCAGGAGCGTTCCAAATACAATGCAGGAAGGAGCTAGGGAAAGAAGACTTTTGACCTTAAGGTACTATCCTATCCCAGGGATGGGATGGATGTCCATATGAGGAGGGGAGATCAAACTACAAGGTTTTTTCACTGCTGGTAAATCCCTGGGTTTGGAGTTGAGGGTGGCCCTGGTGCCAAAGTACTAATGTAGGTATAATCAAGCATCCACTATGAAGAACATTTTGCAAACTAGGAGGGGGTTGGTTAGCCCTCTATCCCTCAGTGGCTCACTATTTTTTGTATCTGCAAATAGGTTAAGAGCAGTCTGATGTACGTGGGGTAATATTTTATTTGTAATAAAGTCCAGATCCCTGTCTACAAATCAGCACAGTTCCACTGAGTCAACAGAATTTAGAGGAGTTAGCTGAATATTTTAGGCCCATCTATTGAGCCCTCCGCTATGTGAGGCCCCAGAGCCACAAGTGGCTTAAGCGGTCCCCAGTGGCACAGGGGATTCTAGCGTTAGTAGAGATTCAGCATATGTGGAAAGCTCTCGTGCTTTTGTTCTTTGCAGGGTAAACCAGCACTCACCCAGTACGCTCACTGCTCCTTTCTAATAATTGGGCCACACGAACCCACATGAAGAGACTGATAAATAGGCTTCAGCTTTGGCCAGTAGTTTAGGGATTTTAGCTCAGTTTGGGATTGACAGTTATGAGTTTCTGCTAACACCCTGGATTCAATCCACACAGCAAATATCCCACCCAGGGGCGACACTATTCCAGCATTTGCCCATGAGCTGTCCCCAAACTCCCAAAGCCCAGGACTGTCTCTAGGACTATGGCATGGCTCCCAAGGTCTTTATATATTTTGTGTTTACTATTCATCGCATCCAGACAGTGAGGCAGACACTAGTGTCCAGGGTATTTTGTTTTGGCCAACATCCAAATCATTTTCATTTGTAAATCACTAGCTTCATTGTCATTGTAAAGTAAATGAAATAAAGACCAACACAGCTCCCACTCAGCCCCTCCTTGGAGTCTTTCTGATCCTCCCAGTGTAGTTTTTCACATAAAACTAGCAGTTTGGTGGCTAAGACAGTCACAGAGATAATCTGTAGGCTATACTCCTTCAGTGGCTATACCTGTCTCTAAGATGTTTATTTGCCCCCTCTCCAGTCGCATAACCCCCATTTTCAGACTGGGCACCCCCCTTCTTTAATGCCCTGAATTGTCAGGCATTTCTGTGAAGTAGGGCAGTGCTATTATCCTCAGCAGACAGATGGAGAACTGAGGAATAGAGAGAACAGAGGACCAGGTCCAACTCTTGGATTTCAATGAGAGTTTAGGTACCCAAATAGCTTTCTGCAGCAACTTGGACAAACTCACAGAGGAAGTCAAGTCTTGTCTATAAAGCCAGAATGCATGGAGAGATACCCAAGCTACTTTGGGTGTTTAGACTAGTACTTCACACTATGCTCCTCAGGTTAATTGTGCTTTCTAGCCACATTCCTGGGTCTGCTGATCACAAAGATCCTGCTGAGAAACCAAGGACTAAATTGGGAATTCTACCTTGACAATATAACAGTCAAGATGAACTGCTTCTCCTTTATCAGTGACAGGCAGAAATTTCTGACGACTGTTCTGCCTTTGTTCCTAGCTCCTCCATGTTATGTTCCCTAGCGATATATCTCAGTATTTTCCCCAAGCAGTAGTATGCATTTTAGCTTCGAATTCTTTAGACGTTTTCCTTGAGGATGGTTTAGACAGGGATGATCCTGAGTAGATGGTTAGACTCCATGACCTCCCAAGGTCCCTTCCAGGCCTATTTTTTTATGATTCCATTACTTATAATAATTAACATTACATCATTTACTTCCCATAGCTAGAGGGAAATAAACACAAGCCAAAGGTTTTCAAAAGTTACTAGTGATACTGATGTGAAGCCATAAAAGCACTCGATTTTTATCCACCCTTTGGGGAAAGAAAAAACCAAGCCTCTTAAGCCTCTTTAAAGTTGCTTTTTTTTTTTTTTTTTAACTCAAATTCCTAATAACTTGTAACTGAAGTGCTCAGGATCGCTAACCATTTTTGAAAATTCTGGCTGGGCTTCCTAACTTTCCCAAATTGTCCCATAGTTTCTCAGAGGATAGTTCAGAGTCAGTGTCCCAAATTTCAGAAATGAAACAAAGAGGAAGGGACAGGACGGGAGACGAACTCAGCCAAAGTAATGAGGTGTAGGAGCAAAAGCATTCAGTGCACAGCTGAGGACCGAGCTGTAAGGTGCACCTCAGGTAACTACAGGAGCCAGAATTCCAGGGGTTCTCCTGGAGAGCTGTACATTTGCAGCCGTGCCATTAGACCTTTTGCAGTCAAAATGATCAAACCCAGGTGACAGACTAGGTCTCCAGATTGCATTTAAGAAACTAAAAAATGTGGCTTCCTTTTCAGACCTGAACACCTCTGAAAACCAGACCAAATTATTTAAGCACATAAATGTGTTTTTAGGTGCCTAATGTTAGGTACCCACATTTGAAAACGTTGCCCTAGGATTCTACTGATTAAAGGCTGTCAATATTTTTTTCTGAAAGTGGTTTCCTTTACTGCAATACAAGGGCCCATTTTAAAGAATCGGTTTTGATTACTAACATGTGTCCTCGCTTACGATATTTTATTTCACTGCGAAATTTGGATGCAGTTACGATCTCAAGTTTGAAAGCACTGTAAGCAGTGGATTTGAGTGAATAAATAGACTAAACAGAGTTAAGAGTCCCACAGGGAAACCTTAAAAAGATGAATTTATGAATATGCAAACATTTTCATGTCACTCGACTCCAAAGGATGCCAATTCTACTGCAACCACAAGAAAAGAGCCAGCCACACAAAGGAATTCCAATGCTAAATAAGGTCAGAGGATGTAAAAAAAAAGATATTAATCTAGGAAGAATAGTTACATTTTTAAATGTTTTTCTAGACAGAAGTCAATTCCCTTTCAAATATACTGTCAATGACTTTTCCTAAATGTAAAGCCTGTTTGAATTATTAGAATCCCAATCTTTAATGCCTGGCGCTCTAGTCCTGTGAGTAAATAGTTAAAAGCTGTTTTTTTGACACTTGCATGAAATTAAGTCTGTGCATCCCCCTTCCTGTGACAAGCAGTGCAAATAAAACAAGGTCTTTTTCAGTTTGATACACAGTTGCAAATTTCAAAGTTCCATTACACCCTGCTATGTCAGCTACTTTGAAAATAACAAGCCAAGGAAATAATTTGCGACCTCCTAGTGCTTATTTCTAAAGTGCGTCTCCTACACAAAAGGACACCTTGACTATTAAACACAGCAAAACTTATGCTAATGTGAAATTAAAGGATGTGCCTGTGATTTGCAACGTAACCAGTCTAACCGTGGTCTAACAGCGTTCCCACTGTAGTCAATAACATTCCCAACAATGGATGACATCTTGGTGCCACCAACGTCGATGGGAGTTTTGCCACTGACTTCAAAAGGGGGTGGGATTTCACCCTTACTTTTCCATAGGAACAGACTCAGGCCCCTAGTGAATGTTCAGGAGAAAGAAAAAGAGTTGCCCTATAATTTAAATAATGGAATGGAAAGAAATAAAACAGTTATGGTTTGTGGTAATATCCAGTTAGCTCCAGAGGACGTTAGGAATAATCCCAGCATGACTGAGCAGCCACTGAGAAACAAAAGCCCACTCATAGCTTGGTCCCACTCCACATCCACCGAAACACAGAATCCACTCAGCCGCCACTCAGAGTCGCACTGAAGAACAAGAGCTTAAGAGTATCGGGAGAGCGAATTCCCAGAGTGGCTTCCCAGGTGAGGAACAGGAGCAGGAAGACAGATCTGGGCATCTTGGGAGTGCACAAAAGGGCACCAGGGAAGCAATTCACTGCAACTGCCCTTTGATTTTTATAAAGCAGATTTAACTGGGGCCCATACCCTGGGCCAAGTCTACCCCATAGTTATACGGCAATGCCAAGAAGCCAGTATGAAAAGCAGCCCTGTATAATATCTATGTGGTTCCTTCTTTCTAGCCCCATCCTTGTAATTGCTGCCATACAGTAATGTTAATCAGTACCTGTATTAAATATAAAGGTTACATAGAGTAGTCAGGGCTGAAAGAGCAGGATTCGCCTTATGGGCTAGGGACAGAGATTCAAAATGCTTGAGCCTGAATTGATTCAACCTTCGTAGGTTAGTCTAACCTGCAAAGCTTGAACTGATTTGGAAGTGGATAGACATTCCCTTTTCATTCCAGAAATGCGGGCACGTGCCTGCAGTGGTTCAGGCTAGAAGCTGGGGGGTGCTGGAGGAGCCCCCACTTCCCTTTCATAGCACTGAGTTGAGGGGGGTGCTCTGATTAGGGAGGGGTTTCCCCCTTCCCCTCCTGACCAGCAAGGGAGCTAGCAAGGAATTGACAACAGAGTGTTGACTTATACGGAGAACTGAGAACTAACAGACAACTGTTAGCATTTATTACCCTATCAAACAAAACAAACCTCTCTCATTAGTTCAAGCTCTTCTTAAATAACGCTTTTTTTCCCCCAAGGAAGGGACATTACCAACTGTGTGCTAATTAGTTCCAAAGAGCCCTAAGTCAACACTGTCCTGTCTGTCTTTGTCCTGTCTCCCACAGCACGAACCATAGCCAGCATGCGGTATACTAGCTGACTAGCTGATGCTGAGAGGTGTCTGTGTAAGGCAGAGGGGAAGGGGGGATCTCTGCTTCAGCAGGGAGTGGTGGGAGGAGGGGAGCAAGAAGAAGCCAGGCAGACCCCACTGTACCTGCAGTCTCTGCTGGAGCTGCAGCCAGGGAGCAGAAGGGAGGGGCCAGTCCACCTCTCTGGAGCAGAAAGGCCTATCCAGCTCAGACAGCATCCCAGGAAGCTGGGGGAATTTAATTTAACTTAAAGCAGGAAGGGGTTTGGGACAGATATTGCATAAACTAGTTTGACCCAAATCAGTTAAGTCTACATTCAACCAGGTTCATCTCAAACTGGTTTCAGCCATATTCAAACTGTTTTATGTGCACTGAAGATCTGTTGTGTTACAGGTTTAAACCAGTTTCTGATCAGTTAAACTGGTTTATGTGTAATGTCTGTCCCTAGTCATAGTGACATTACATTTTGACGACCCTTAAGCTGGCCAGCTTAAGGAGGCGGTTAGGACAAAGGATATCGTTGTCATGGGTGATTTCAATTACCCGGACATCTGCTGGGAGGAGCAGTCGGCCAAGTCTGAGAGGTCCCGGAGGTTCCTGGAGGAGCTGCAGGACCTCC
>JAGPOW010000229.1:27838384-27854010 GCA_030014935.1 Caiman crocodilus
TCCTGTGACCCTGGCACTCATTTCCTGCCAATTGGCAGGGGGTCAGACTAGATGGCCTGCTCTAGGCCCCTTCTGACCCTAGGTACTATGATACTATGACCCCCCTCCCCCAGCATACTCAGTCCCTCCAGGGTTTTGTTGTTTTTGTTTTGGGTTTTTTAAGGGAAAAAAATAAAAAGAAAGGATGCCATTCCTTTTTCTGTTACATTAACCCGGTTCTGCACAGGAGACCTGCAAGAAGAGACTTCAGGGATCCTATCTAAACAGAAAGAAGAACAACTTGTTGATAAAGGCAGAGGTTACCAAGAAGGGGTGGTTTTGGCCAAAGTGAAAGCAGGCATAGAATATGGCTGTTGTCTAAGTGATTATTTGAATGAATATTTGGGGAGTAAAACAAGCTTGTGTAAGGAGGATTAATTTCATAAAACAAACACCCTTTAGGAAATTTGAGATAGACCCACAACATTTTTGCAGCATGTATGGTCACATCATCAGTTTCTGCTTACCAAAACCTGGATTTTTAATACAAGATGTTTTTCTGAAGTCATAAGAAAGGAAAACTTGGTAACATTTTAAACTTAAAACACTATGAAACATGTTTGTGAATAATAGGAAATATCAATAATGCTGACTATACTTTATGTAAACTTTTGATTTCAAAGTGAGATCATTTTTTTCAGTGAAAAAACCCTTCATTTGAAGCATTTCTGCCAGCTCTAAACAGAACCTTATGATCAGAGGAAAAAAGATGAGTGGTATGGTGCTGTCTATTACAGGCTATGAAAATAGTAATAATGCAGGACTTGAAATACCTGTGTGTAAATGGATCAAAGGCCAATGTCAGAGAGGGTTTATTGAAGCACTTTTTTGATACCTTAAAGGATTACTCTTTGTAATAAGCTTGGTCCAGAACATATAAGAGGAGAGACTATTCTTAGTTTAGTACAAAGTAAGACACAGGAGTTAGTCCTTAAAGTACAATCGAGACACAAACTAAGAGACATCACAGTCAAATTAGGTCCAATACCCTCAAGGGAAGAAATCACCAAAAACTGAGTTGCCCAAATTTAACAAAGGGGGATTCAGAAATGATGAAGAACTAAAAAATGACGAAGTCCTTAGATCTAGCATAGAGTCTCATTTAGCAAGCCACAAGTGAATCACAGAAGATACAAGTTACCTTTAACCTGAAAATAGAGGCAGGAAGTTGCAGGAGGAAGGGAAGAGGGAGGAATACCAGCATCGTGAAACAGCAAGGTTCAAGAAGTTAAGTCAAACAGGTATCTTTTGAGATTAGTAGTCCTCAACTGAGGTGCCACAAGACCCTTTCAAGGGTGCCATAGTGCTGGTGCTGGCACTGTCGCTGCCAGAGCCAAGTAAATCTGTCCTGCATGCTCCTGTCTCCAAGAAGCACACAGAGCCAGATTAGGAAGTAGCTGTGGTAAAAGCAGGCACAGAAGCAGGCATTCCTGCCTACATTAAGTTTACCAGATCAAGTAGGTAAGTTGAGACAGTACAACAGTGGTTCTTATATATGGTGCCATTAAATTTAAGAGAGTTATGGAGGGTTGCCTTGAGTCTACAAAGATTGAAAATGACTGTTGTAGGCCAATGAAATCCGGTTCAAAAGACAGCCCCACCAAAGTACAAACCTGTGGTAGGTAAATGTGAGATGCATTTAGGAGGGATAAGATGGGACCTGGAGAGCAAATAGCCAGATGTAACAAAAAAATCCTAACACTAAATTTTGTTGGATAAATCAGAGACAGGGAATGTGTGACAGACCCTAGGTGGGGCTCCTTGCTGGATCAGAAAGGTGTTGAATGGAGAAACTCAAGAGGATGAGGCCCATGCAGAAAAGCTCACCTGAA
This sequence comes from Caiman crocodilus, assembly GCA_030014935.1. NCBI lineage: Eukaryota > Metazoa > Chordata > Crocodylia > Alligatoridae > Caiman > Caiman crocodilus. The sequence continues at coordinate 27,840,256 of JAGPOW010000229.1, forward strand.
ATGCAATGTCCAGTTCTATTCTGCATGTCTAAAAGAAAGAAAAAAGGAAAAGCAAAACAAAAGAGGCCCTGAAACGCACATTAAGAATAATGAGAGGCACGGAGAAAAGCTGTTATATGAGGAGAGATTGGCAGGACTGGGATTCATAATTTAGGAGACCTGACAAATAAGAGGGGTGATAACAGAAGCAAGTAGTATTGAGTAGAGAAATCAGGGTAGCCATAGTAAATCCCCTTTATGGTACAGTAGGTGCTTTTATGCTGGACTGGTTTAGAATGAATAAACTCTCTTTGTTCTTGGAATAACTTACATTTTTAGGATGGTTTTGGAGCCAACAAGAAAAGGTGTACTGTTCAAGCAACCTGGATAAGAACATTAGTTAAGGTTTGTCCCCCTAGCCTGGCTGTAGCAAATCTACTGCAAGGGAAATGCACCAAAATAGTTTGGGTAAAAGAAAGAATTGTGATTGACAAGAAATACAAAGTCCCTTTGATACTGTAAAAAGAAAGCATACCTAAGTCTAGCTTTCCACTTTAATGAATTGTGACTGTGGCCTGGGGCTCTGCTTTCTTCGACTGGGCCACAAGCACCAGTATCCAATGACAGAGAAGCTAAAGACAGGCGTCCGTGCTGTTCACTGTCTGACTTGATTCATCCACTGGGTTGTCAGGGGCCCCTTGATTTCTCTGCCTGCAGGAGAAACCCTCAAACCTTCAAGTTTGAGGTCAGCTATACCTCTGGCTTTGATAACGTGTTACTTTGTTAGTAGCGGCCACTTTCCTTAGAGCTGGGGAGTCAGAAATCTGGAAAGGGGAAAGGAGCAAGGCATGGAGACCAAGGCAAGGGCTCTTATTTCAGACAGGGTGGGCCAAAACGCCTTTTATAAAGCTTGGTCAAAGCAACCTCCTCCCCACGCTCCAACTTCCTGCCAAAAATTAACTGCTTCTGAAAAGGATTTCATTTTCGAGACAGGAAAGGAGTCAAAACTCACTAAGCATTCGATGCCTTCCCGAAGTATGTAACTGTTCCTACTAAGGACACCAAATCCCAGGTGAGAAGGCAAAGAACTAGCTCACACAGCAAGCTGTAATTAATTTGGAGCCTGTTTTCCTTAGAGCACAACATGAAGATTGGGTGTGGTGTTAATCACTGCACAAGAAGTCACAGTTACCCAAAAGCAGAAGCTTAAACCTATGCGTAGGAATGGTCTGTGGCATAAGTGGGATTCCCTATGGATTTTCACCTGATTGAAGTGATGTGCATATGTACAGAAGGATTTTTTTTTTGGGGGGGGGGGGGGGACTACAAAAAAAGTGGACTGACCTGGGTATTTAAAAGAACCATACAACCTTCTCCATCAGGGTTTCTGCACAACAAAGTAGGAGGGGTTGTGCACAAATATTCTACAATTAACAGCAGCTGCTCCTCAAACAACACTGCAGTCTCTCATTTACCTGGAGTGTTTTCTTTCACATCTGTGCTCAGCAATCACAGCTGCTACCTTCATCAGAAAAAGAGGATGCTCTCACCCTTGAAAAACATGGCAAACGTTACAAATAACTCCTCCACAAAATCCAGCCATATGCATAGCAGTTTTCAATTTACTATAATGCAGTCAATTGATAGTGTTTCATTATAACCTTGCACACAGAGATTCTAATTTAATACTTAAATACCTTTAAAGCTATATTTCACACATTCCCATAGCCTGCTCATTGTAATAACTGTAACAGTAGATATGCTACTTGTTGCTTTTCTCACAGTAAATTTAATTTTAAAAGAACCTGATAGGCTTTCTAATAATATAATATATACACCTTTAGTGCTCTTCATAAAGCTAGTTAACTGCCTGGGAAAAGTACAGCAACTGAGCATTTCCTATTCCAGTGTTTCCGGTATGAATACATCTGATGTCTATGGAGCGCCACACCAATCTGCTATAATAGCTTTTAAGCCCACCTAGCAGTGAAATGCATAGGATCACAGACTCATAGGAAAGTAGGGCTGGAAGAAAACTCACAAGGTAATTTAGTTCAGCCCCCTACTCAACGTGGGATTGCCTCTGACTAAACCCTTCCAGCCAAGTGTCTGTCCAACCTGCTCTTGAAAATTTTCAAGGATAGAAATCCCACAACTGCTCTGGGCAGCCTGTTCCAACGCTTAACCATGCTCACAGCAAAAAAGTTCCTCTTCATCTCCGAGTTACTTTCCTCTGCTGCAGCTTGAGGACATTGTTCCTAGGCCTGTCCCCTAAACGTCTTCTCAAAGCATCTGACAGGTTCTAACTCACAGATAGAAACAGAGGAAACGTCACGTGATAATTGATTTCACAGAAAATTCTCTAATCCCAGTTCCACGGTGACATTGTTTTATATCAGTACAGTACATCAACAAGCAGGTGTCCTCACAGCAGCATCAGAGGAAAAACAAAACAGAACAATGGTCCAAAATGAGACCGATTCTTAGAGAAAAGCGAAGAAGCAATTCCACACAGCTGGCCAAGTAAAGGAACCCACTCCAGGTGTCAGTTCAAGACGAACCATGTAGAAAAAAATCCCATTTTAGGACAGAGATAAGACTTCAGAATTGGATCCATGGTCAGAGTATTCAGTATTCAAAACATGTGTCCCAAGAGAAATAAATAAGCTATGCAGGATCCCAGGGTGGCTTTAGGTTTAAATCTATGCTTCAATGTAAAGTTTAAAACCCCCTGTTCTCAAAGGAGCACCTGAAGAAGGCCTTCTCACCCACTCGGTAGTGACAGGTAGCAAACACTCCCTGGCAAGTGGACAGGCCTGACTCAACCAGCTTCTGTGGAACTGAAGCGTCTGTCTTTTAAAAGACGTGATCCTACTTACATCAGGGGAAGTCTGGAATAATTCCCTTTAAAGCCTGCAGAGTAACGAGCCTGAAACTGACAAAAATGAGAAGGGAACCAGGCTGCCCGATTTCAGCTCCAGTCCATGTAAATGTCGCCCAGAAAACATGAAGCGAACGTGAACTGATACAGTATTTTTGACCAATTCTGCAGGAAGACACCACTCTGCCGACACAAAATGTTGCCAAAAAGTTACAGAAGTAACGTTCAGAAGGTTATGAGCACCAGTGAAACCGACAAGAGCAAGGCCAGTTTTACACTGCTGTTTCTTTTGAGTAGCTCCAGAGGACCATCCCCCCTGGAAAAAACAAGAAACTGCCAGACAGAAAGAGGTGCAGACACACCTTCATATACCACTGAGGTGGCCAGGTAGGAGAGACACGAACATACAACCCCTACACCTACCGGGAGCGGGTTTAGAAATTAGGAGAAACTCTCCTTTTCAGAGTAGAGCTACAAGAACAAGTTGCAAGTAGAGCTAGGGAAAGAAGTTACACAAACTGGTTTAAGTCATCTGAAACGGGTTTAAATCTGTAACAGAACAGAAGTTCAGAGCAGATAAACCAATTTCAAAATGACTGAAACTAATTTAAGGTAAACCTGGTTGAATGTAGCTTCAGACTCAACCAATATGGATCAACCCAATTTATGAAACTTCTGTCCCAGACCCCTTCCTGGTTCAAACTAAAATACAGTCCCCCAGCCAGCATGCTTTCCAGCCCTGGGCTGGGCTTTCTCCTCTAGCAAAGAAGGGTTGGGAGGAAGGGAAGAGGCAGGGACAGCCCCCCACCATCAAGCAAACCCCAGATAGGGTCTGAGGCCAGACACAGGGGTTAAACCTCCTTTCCCCCAAGTACAGAGCTGCCCTGCCCTGCCCTGCTGAAAACTTACTGTTGGCTGTAACTGTGGACTACAAATCCCAGAAGCACCTGAAAGCAGGAAAAGGAAGTAATGTCCAATCCTGCAGAGGCCTGTTGCTGTAATTCTGGACTACAAATCCCAAAAATCTCTAGGGTAGCAGAAAGAGGAAGTGAACACATAGCCCATGTTGGCTACATGCCAGACAAACATGCTGTAGTGCAGAGGTTCGCAAACTGTGGTCTACGCGCTCTGCTCAGGTAGTCTGCAGAAAGGTTGCAGAAAAATCTGCACTTGTAAGGTAAGACTACTGATACTAAAATATGAGTTGTGGGCTTCGATTTGTAGAACAACAACAACAACAAATATGTAAGTGGTCCATTGAGGCCCTCAGCAATTTTCAAGCAGTCCTTGAAAAGACAAAGAAGTTTGAGAACCACTGCTCTAGTGCCCTCCTGCTTCTAGCCTAAGCCACGGCAGGTACATGGCTGCATTGCCTGCATCAAATGTGAATGTCTGTCCAGTTGTTTCTCAGTTTAATCTCTGCAGCTTAGACTAACCTGCAAAAACTGAACCGATTCGGCCTCAAGCTTTTTGACTGTCTGTATTTAGCCCAGATGATATGAATTTACAATGCACTGGCTACTCCATAACTGTCCCCATGCATATTCTTACCCTCAGTAAAGTGAGAACCAGGTTACCCCAAATGAAAGTGGGATCTCTGGGAGTGTGAGTCGAGTCCCCTGGCCTCCCTTGCAGTTTCCTTGACCACCCCATTCAAAAGTTCAATCTGTTCAGATTTCAGTTTGAATATTTAGCCCACAATTTATAAGGTGGGAGCTACAGTAACCTCTTTAAAAGATTGATACCATTTGCAGGTGTGCAGGGTGGGGCTGGCCACCAAAGGCATTGTGACCAGTTTAATCAGTGATCTCTGACCAGCAGCGCCACAGATTCAAGCTGTCTGAGCACTCCCAACCAGCACTGGGACAGCCCTAAAGCAGAGCTGGTTGACTTCTTTTCTTCTTTTTTTGCTATCCTTAATTCATTTTCTTGAAGTCAAAACACAAATTATGTTTTTTCCCCACCCAATTTTTGATTTCATCAAAGCATGGAAAATGCTAATGAAAAATTATTCTTCCCCTTTGCCACCTCCCCACATTTATTTCAAACATATGGCATTTTTTTTTTTTTTAACAGTTTCAGCTCCTGCACTGCAATGTTGGGAGTTAGGGCTTTCTTCTGTGTACCCAAATCCCATCCTTTGATGTGAGCAGGCAGGGGAGAGAGAGGGAATTCCTGAGGAAGAAGTTTATTTAGATTTATGCATATTTTTAAAAAGATCATTCATTCATATAGTACACTTTGTATATCTCTGTTGCATTTTGTGTAACTATAGCATAACAAGAACTCATCATTGGCACCCAGCTCCAATGAACCATACTTACAATCCTCACTGTTTCAAATACCTGAGGAGACAAATGTTCCTTGTCTCATGCCCGCAAGCTCAGCAAATGAAAAGTGGAAACAAAGGAAAGGTAAGAAATGCTCAGGTATGTATTGAGACCTGAAAAGATAAAGGAAGATGGGAAAACTACAGATAAGTAATAACCAGGTACTTTTCCATTACCAGGGGAAAAATAAGCTAGACTTCCTACAGTTATAGAGACTTGCCCTTTCATCCTTTTAGTTCAGAAAGTCTAGATAGTGAGTTGTTCACTAAATACACTCCTAGATAAATACTATTATTCAAGATAAAAAGGGTCAAACCTTTTTAGCCTACCTAATAAGATAGCACATATGCTTCCTGGTAAAGAAAAAAATTATGCTTGTGCCTCATATGTGAGAGCAATTTTTCACCAAGAATATTAATTTCACCCTCAGGCACCTACTCTTTCAATGCTGCCATAGATAGGAGTGCCCAACGAGCACAATCTGTACAGTCTACATAGTTATTGTTCTCATTCTGTTTTTCAACATGTACTATACAGTTTTTTTACATAGTCCCAACGGCTTCCATACATCTCAGACAAAAGGAAGCATGTATTAATATAAACAGTTGTATAGTTGATACAGAAAATAAGGATATAAATATTTGCACTATGTTACTTACTCAGATGCAGACTGCCATTACTGGGGTCTGATAGTCAAGTCCTAGCTATTTGGTATACTCCAGCCCTGTTGTCCTATTAACCTATTAATTATTGATCCTGGGCATGACAGTAAATTGCATCCAACTGGAAGGCCTGGTGGCAATGAGGTGGGGCTACTCATGGCGGGGTAGCTTCTGTAGAATACCATAATGTTGCAAGGTACTTCTTGGTTGGAGAAAGGCTAAGGGCCATCACCCTGACAGAAATACACTCTCACTGAGGTATTAGGCAGTCAGCAGCAGTTCTTATCTGTTGATCTCTGGCAGAAGCTACACCCATTGCGGCACTGAATGACTAGACTCAGTCTGGCCTCTGGATTCTGTCTCAGTGGTCTACAGGGAGATGGTAGGTCTTGGACAGCCTCTACTCCTCCATACCTTGGCCTAGGCATATGCATTGAAGGTCTTGGTGCAATAGTCACAGGACGCTGTACAAGCAGATTCACGAGGCACCTGACAAGACCTACACACGCACCCATGATCCAGAGAATTGTCAGTTGATATTCAAATCAAACACATTTAAAGATATGAGTAGATTTAATGCCTGACTAGCTCAAAGCCTTACATCACAAAGAAATATAGGATCTAAGAAAGACAGTAGGAGCCCTAGCCAAAACAAGGGCTCCCCTTGCACTAGTGGTTGCCGAAGTAGGAAGGAATGCTGCTTTCAGAAAGAGTTCCCAATCTAAGGCACCGATATCAGGCATGAAGATTGAAAAGCAAATCACTATGTGACCTAAAAGAAGCATGCTCTTGCTCTCCAAAGCAAAGCAGTAAAAGGTAAGGTCAGAGTCTGAAAGTAAAAGTCAACTAGTCACTTTGTGGAATGGCTGCAATTATTACGGACTCGTGGAAGCGGATGAAAAGAGCACAGGTCATCCTCTATTTTGAGAGGCATTGCTCTGGACTGCAGGGGGCAGAACAGTCTGTAGCTAGCTGCAGCTTCCGGAGGACTTCTATTGCTGGGCTTGGTCATGTCTAAATAAAAACAATGCCGTTGTTAAAGAAAAGCTTCCTCTACCCTAACTAACAAAAAAGACCACGTCCACAAACAGAATTCGGTCGCATTTTCTTCCCCCGTCCACCCGTAAGTTTATTAAAAGCCTTAATGAAACCCGAGGAGGATGTCATTTAGAAAAACTCTAAATGAGTTCACAGTTAAAGAGTCTCATCCATCTTTTTACAAATTACTCCTATGTCACATTGAGTTAAAAATGGTAATCAAGTTTTCTAGGGTAGAGAGGTGCAAAAAAGCCAGCAATGGTGAAAAATGGAGGCGCATCCAAGACCCAAAATTATTCTTATCCCTTTTTTTTTTTTTCCTTATAAACTGCCAACAACAAGCAGTTGACCAACATGAGCCTTTCTGGACATCTGTTTGCTTCAGCACTGTCATCATAAATACTAAAAAAACCCTATACAATTTTCTTTGGTACACCCCCCAAAAATGTTTAAATTGCTTCCTCTGAACATAAAGATCTAATCCCACATAAGCCATAGCAATCTTGAATCGCATGCAGAAGTCTCTCTTCCGATTCCCATTCGCACAGGTTTAAATGAGAGCCACGCAGAAAGCAGAAATGTACTAAGAATGCAAACAGTTCAGCAGAAGGTGGCAACATTGTGCACTGCCTGGACAGTGCATCCCAATCTATGTGCGACTGAAAAGGAAACGCAGCTTTACCTAGTTCCTCCAAACCAGCTTTTAAATCTTATTTCTATTTACATTAACAACCCAATGGCACTGGCACAATGTAGCTGTAGTTATCGTTGAAGATTTTACCATAGCGAGACATCTGGAGAGAGCCAGCCTGGATTAGTCAACAACTGTGTAGATTGCAGCAATGAAATCTCACACTCCTAACTTCTGATACACATTTACATTTGCATACATCTGTACAGGAAGCCACCGCAAGCCAAGCTGGAAGGAATCATCCTGCTTTCTTTTGTAAATTGCATTCCTAGCCATAACGGAGAAGAAGAAAGACGACTCCCACTAACAATATCATCTCATTTCAGCACTGGAGCGTTTCCTTTCACACACATACTTAATTTAAAAAGGCAAATCATAAAAAAGTCAAACTAGTGAGTTTTCACTCATACTGGTACATCACTTGATGGGATGTAATTAACAGCACATCCCCAAAGGCATGCTCTTTTGTCACGAAAGGTGCTACAGTTGTTACATATTCTTCTGTGAGCTTATATATGGTATCAAATAACTTCTTCAAAATGCATCCAGCAATGGGGAAGAAGTTAGACAAAACGCCCATTGCCTGACTCAGAACCACAGAGTGAGCCCTGTAACTTGTTCAGGAAGGGAAGTCTGTAGATACTTTTGCACTAATGAGGCACCATAGAGATGAAAATGAGTTTATTTGTAGATTTACCTTAACCTGTATGTAAAACAATGAGCTACAAAGATATAGCTGACTTCTAGGCAAGTATGCATCAAAAAGAAGAAGGTATAGATAGCCACATTGCTCTGTGCTCACTAGAACCTTATCATTACTACTCTTACTATTATTATTATTTTAATGTGGACACAGTAGTCCTGATGCTTATTATTTGACTGAATGAGCTGAAGTGAGACTCCCCGGGCAGCTGCTGACATAATGACTGATTGTGTGGTGAAGCTGAGAATGTGAATGATGATGAATTTTGAAAGGCTCTGGAATTTGTGAATAACAAAAGTAGCTACAGTTCCAAAAATCTCATCATTTGTTCTCAGCAACAAAGGAAGACTCAAAGGCCTTTGTTTAACAAAATGATTCAAAAACAGGATACGAGAGGAATTAAGGGTTATCTCTACTGGCATAATACAGCTAGCAGATTGTGTCCCTAAGTAGAAAGAATTGTGAATGTATTCTGGTGAACATATTGTAAACTGAATTACTACAATTTTGTTTCTTTTATTTCATTTCCAGTGCTGTTATGGTGTTTCCTATGTAAGTAATTCAAGGCCCTGAGCCCTTTCAGACCAAATTCAGCCTTGGTGAAAAGGGGACACAGTTCTCCATGAGTTCTGGGGGAGCTGTGTCTGTTTGCTGCAGGGAAGACTCCGGTTTCCCATGACGAAAAATGTAAAGAACCAAATACTTGGTACATATCCCTGCATGTACAGAGAGCCTCTGGCTCATTCAGTTTCTTCTGGTACACAAAAAACAAAAAGGCAGTTATTTTTCCCCTGATCAATTGTTTCAAATGCAATATTAAGACTGGCAATACATGTTTTGTTTTTACTGACACTTCTTACCCGTACCGGGGTCGTGCCTCCGAATCCTTTTCCTGGGCCAGAATTCCATTGTTAGAGATACATTTCACCGTGCCATGAAACAAGCCTTTTTGTTCCAGAGCACACTGCAGAGCTACATGGTAACTCAGTAAAAGACATGACCTGATGAAGATTCGCGCCATCCTGACAGCTGCTACCCAAACAAATGTACACTTAAATAGAAAAGAAATGTGTTAGACCAAGGAATGGGAACTATGTATTATCCTGAAGGTTGTCATGCACGAGAAATTGTACCTCAGGCTAGAACAGGTCTGATGCTAAACCAGAACTAGGCATCCTAGAACAGGAGAGAAACTACAAATGGGAAGGTAACAATTATTGAGAGCCAGATTTTCCATGAGTCCAGCTCCCAGCCCAACCCAGCTAGGGACCTACATGAAGATTTCCATGTACAGCATTTTCAGAAGGGCTCAGCATACAGCAGAGACCACTGTTTCAGAGCAAACTGTGCTGAAAATCAAGCTCAGTTGTGAGGGCTGAGCATTTTCACCCAGGCTGACTTAATTTTTTACCCCAATTTAACTGAAGAGATTATTAGATAGAACAATAAAGTCACAGTATTCTCCACAGCATGAAAGACTAATCTGAAAACCCAAGGCAGATGATACTTTATAGGTTTTGTTTGCTGGTATACCGGTGGGGGTGCTTTTTGCAACATTCCCACCTGTCCTGTAAAAGCACATTTTACATAAAAATAAAGCAATTAACATTATACAGTGCACAGTCCACTGAAATCACTGTTCAAGCTCAAACATAGTTAAAATATTTCAAAGCATTTACATAATAAGCTCTTTTAAACGCAGTCCTCCCTGGTGCAATTAGCAGTACCTGGGGTCAATATTGCCTTTTATTTACATTTTGATGATTGCCATTAAATAGAACATTTTCTTTCTGCAAAACCACTGGCCCCGCTTAAGTTGATGGGAATCTTGCCATTCCCATCAAAGGGTCCAGGATTTCATCCTTTGAACAAAATTGAGCAGGAACAATGCCCCTAACTTTAGTGAGAATCTAGTCAACTCCAGCTAAAGGTGGTCAATATATCAGCTACAATGGTTATAAAATTCCCCCTAGTAAGGAGCAGGACCAATTACAGAGAGAATGAATTTTGCTCGGGTTAATTTAAAAGTGCAACAGTGGAAGTGAAAAGCCTCCAAACAGGCAAAAAGCCACTTCCAATCCCAACCTGTATTGCTCATGCTCTGAAATCTGCTAGGAAAGCAAGGAGATGCATGTGAAGTAGGCATTGGTAGTCATTGAACCATAAGAAAAGGAGCAATTAGTTAACATGTTCTCATTACACCTTGGATGCACCTTCCTTTTCTTGTGCTTCCTGCTTAATGTGAAGAAGGTAAATCCAAATGAGTCAAATTCTATTTTCCAATATTCATGCATAACTCCTGTGGAGATGTCAGAGGGTATATATATGCAGAATTCAGTATAACCAACCCCAAGACATTTAAGTCATAAGTCTGACTCCTCTCCAAAATCATGAGATTTGAAAAATAATAATAAACAGTGGGTTCTTGTTTTATATCTGTTCTGGTTTTTGAGCCTTTAGGGAATGCTCAGTTCATGTTTTCAAACTTTCCCCCATAACTCTGATGTCTAAAAAAACTCCTTTTACATTTCTAAGTAAAACTGAATTTCTTCTGCAGTATAGTGCTTCAAACAACTGGGGGCTTTATGGGGGGAGAAAACATAAAGCAAGAAAACCACTTAAAAATGCTAAGACCCAAATCACAAGAGTTGTGAGTGATACTGAGAATTTACCCAGAAGTACTAGATTCAGAAGCCGAGTATAAAATTGTTATACACAGCATGGAGTAAAAGGCCTGCAAAGCAATACAGGTCTGGACATTATATTTTCCAGTTGCGATGTCTTTGAAATGTGGTTTAACACCTGTTTCTAATTCTGTTCTATGGCATGTCTGTATGAGCTTGCTTTTCAGGCTTAGCTATAATCACACAATATCATCTCTGACACTGATATTAAACTATGGAAACGCCACAGTCCTGGTTCACCCACTTTAAAGGTCTCCAAAAGAAAGCTTTCTGTTATTTACATTTGCTCAGTATATTGTGTTTTGACGTGCAGTAATCCGAGTTTACTGTTTGAATGAAAACTCTTAATTCTCTAGACCAAGACCTATTATCCCCACTGTCAACCCCATTTTATCCTTTTGTCTACAACAATGGTAATTTATGTATCAAAATACACAGCATGGCAGCAACCGTGCTCTAGCTGCTGATTTCCATTTTTCCAATGTACAGAATCTGCAGAAAGTCACAGGGAAGTTGCAATGACTCCCTCATGCTCACATTTGCAAGACATTTGCTGAGCACGAGTAAAGAATTTGCCTTTGTTCCTCTCTCCTGACATTCCATCAACCTGAAAGACCTGTTCTTCAGAAAGGGGTCATTCTACCTTCTGTTTCATTTCCTGTGCCTCCCAACCAGTAGTGATCTGGTTCTGATTTTTCATCAGTGCTCTCCAGCACAACGCCAAGGCATGTAACCCTCTCACCCTTCCACCTCCCAAAGCTGAACAAACTAAAGGAGGTAAAATTCTTGTGTTAAACCCAAACCTATCTATTTTGATTCTTGATTATATTTTGAGTCTATAGCTGGGAAGGGAGGGGGGAGACAATGATTATAAGCAGCTGTTTCAGGGCTTGAAAAAAAAAAGTTGTTCAGCAACTACTTCTAGCTCTAGCATTCTGAATCTGCTCTCACCTGGGTTATATATGTAACAGCACTGAAATCAGTGACCTCACAACAGTTTTTCACTGACACATGATAAAAAAGGATCAAGCTCTTTGCATTTATATTTGCATTTTGTCCTCCATCTTCAAGGCACTTTAGAAATGTTTACTAATGAATCTTCCCTACCTAGCCATGAAATGCATGAAGAAAGACACATTTCTCACACAGCGAAAACAACGAAAGATAAGCAGGAGAGAACAATGATGCAAGTACAGGACGGAAGCTGAATCCAAGAAGTCTGGCTTCTATTCCAGCTCACTTCACCTGCTTTTATTATGGATCTTTGTGGGCATACAGCTTAGCCTGGGTGGTAAAATGCACCCATCTTTACAAGTTCCTCTGTGGACTGGTGTAGCACATCGTCACTAGAATGTTATAGTAATATAACTGCACTAAGGTAACTATGACAACCTAAAAACCCCTCATGTAGATCACCCAAACCCAAGGATGGTACTAGTTCACATAAACATTAATGAATTACACATCATGACATTTATAGAGCAACTTAGGACTTTCAGAAAGGAAATGCTGTGTACAGTAAGTGCTTAGTAAGATTAAGTAATCCATCTAAGGCCACAGGGTAGATTAATGGCATAGTTGAAACTGGAATAGTCGAATGTCTAGCTCTTGGTCTCACACTTGGACTACAAGACCAGACCTCTCCCCTTCACTTAGACTCTTTCTGCAAGAATGGAAAGCTGCCAATTTACCTATTTACCAAGTTCTTCTGGCGTGAAGTGAAACGAGTTATAAACTAGCAGGAAAATTATTGTACTACTAGGAGCAAGAACACCATAGTAGGGAGAGAAAACCCAATGCAGAAGTTTTCAACTAGAAAGAACTGCCCTGATTTCCTTCATGTTGCAAACCTTCCTGTATGGAGTACTGGAACCTCAGATATAAGGTAGAAAGAGTCCAGTACTGCAGTCTACCTTCAGTCCCCCCAGTGTTAAGAAATTTGGCCAGAAGCAGACGTACCAAATCAGGGGAGAAGTAATGACCTACCTACCTGACCTCTCACTTCATGCCTGGCTGGAAAGATAGTGTGCCATTTGACTGGTCATGTCTCAGTACAAGACCACAAACAAGAGATGAGTACAGACAGGGCAGCACGAGGAAACAATAAAGTAGCACAAGTCAGCAATATCTTACAGGGAAAAAAAAAATCCAGAAACAAACCCACCTATTTAGTTACCCAGAGTAACGTTCTGGGTTTCAGAAGAGTTACTTCGCATTTGCCCAAGCAGACATGAAAACTGAATTTGGCCCTGCAATTTTTCCACTGTCTCTGATCTCACTGGTCATTAATTTGCAGGCTGACACAATAGGCCTAGTCACTCTGTCCCGCTGCAATGCCCTATAAATGACCTTTAATCAGCACAAGGACACAATGGAACATAATGGCTGATTCAGAGCGGTTCCTGCCTACCATGTCAATTCTTATTTACACTTATTAAGCCCCAATAGCTGCTTCCTCGGCAGCATAGTTTTTTCATATACAAGCATCATGAATTGACTTTGTCACGGCTCCATAGATGCATGTGTGTATATATTTAAAAAAAAAAAAATTAAGGTTCTGGGTAATCTGCATACTACACTGTACAAATAGTGCCCGCAGGGAACAGGCATGGGGGAAAAATATAGATGCCTGTCACAAAGCAACGTGCTGGCAGTTTGAGTTCATTTTTTTCAAAACACGCAGAGATGAAATTTTCCCTTATGCACTGTCTATTAAATTGTGCATTTCAAGCAAGGCTTCTTTGCAGAGCTATCAAGAGGACTAGAAAAGAGGGAAAAAAAAAAAAA
>JAGPOW010000229.1:27857798-27883648 GCA_030014935.1 Caiman crocodilus
TTTTTTTTTTTTTTATTCTTAATTTTTTTTTTTTTTGTTTTTTTTTTTTTTTCAGTGTTTTACCAACCTTTTAAATGCACCCAAAAACAACTTAAACCCCCTGCCCATCCAAATGAGGGGCCCCCCCCCCCCCCCCCCAGGTAGAGCAACATCTTTTCTATGGCCATGTGATTAAGTTGGTTATAGGATGCTTTTCAAGGTTTGTACAAGCTCTGAAAAAAACAAACAAACAAACAACATTTATTCATGAATAAAACTCTCTCAGAAATAGTACTATACTGAACAACCTATCATTTCTTAAACTGGGTTGTTTTTCTTTTCTGCTGATAATTTTTATGCTTGTGGTGCACATTAAAGTTAGTCATACCAGACAAGTATACTGCATTAAAATGAAAATCTCGATATGGTGAAACAGGATGCATCACATTAAACAACATCATTAAGTGTATTTATACTCCAGGAGGCAACAACCACAAGATGCAATATGATAGCAACTTTTTCTCTTATTAAAAACTTCTGCCGTAACTGGCCAGGTGACATGATGGCAAGCTACATAATGCTTACCCATGCCAATCTGGAACAGCCATTTCTCAAGAACTATTTACATTATGGCTCAAGAAAAGTAGACTCAGGAAATAGTTAATTTGGCTTTTCATACTGGCATTCAGTGAGCGGGCAATGACTTCAGTGAAAGCAGGAAAAAAAGAAAGCAAGCAAGAACAGCAAGTTATAAAAAATAGTGAACTCTCCTTTAAAAAATTAAAAAATAAATAAATCAATCAATCCCCAGCCCCCTTACAGGGGAAGTGGGAGAAGAAAAGGAAATAAATTCCTTCTGAAATTTTAGAATTCATCAGTCAGATTATTTTTAAAACTAAAAAGGATGCCTTGCTCTACAGGAGAATGCTCTATCAGGGCAACACACAGATCACTGTAATCATGAGAGACATTTTAATTTTAGGGGGTCTGACTAGAATGAATTCATCTAAACTGGAAGCTATATACAAGTCCACTGGGTGAGAGTCAAACTGAAGGTCCCATCTTGAATAGTGCAGAGCTTAAAAGCACTTGAGAACTCACATTTTTCTCCTAGGATTGCCCCAGAGACAAACACACCTACGGGAGCCCAGGTTTCACTGATAGCAGTGAAAACAGCATTCAATACGAAGAGCTTTGAATGGCAGATGAGGATGCACTTAAACTCACTTCCTTTTAAATATATTGCCAGATGTACCCAATTAAACAAGCTCATCCACAAATGACCAAATCAGAATAACAGGCTTGTGCTCTAAGAAACCAGAGAACAACAAGGCAAAGGGAAGAAAGCACTACTTTATTCAATTAATTTTAATGCTTTTTAAATGTTTGTGATCAGTTCCAATGAGTTTGAGTTATATAACTAGGAACAAAAACATTTTTGCACATATTCCGCTCAAGACATCATTTTCCTGTCTTGAAAAATGCAGAATGAGAAGCTTCAAACTATGTTTAGTAGAGGTAACAAGTCTCTTGAAAGTCTTGTCAAGCTTGGAGGAAATTATTTCTGTAGTTTGTGACTTGGGTGTGTTTAAAATGGCCAGTCTTCTACATTAGGCTATTTTTGTTAGGTATTCCAGTGTATCTGGAACACCCTTTTCAGGATTCATATGCTAATAATGTTCCATCTAACAATATGGTTGCTGAATTTAGGGGTTCACAACTTGAAACTATCAAACCAATATTTCTCAACTTCGACTTGTTTAAAGGGAAAAATAAAAATCAAGTCAGGCTTGAATTACAGCAATTCAGTACTTTCAAGTCTTTTGAGTTAGGAAACACACTTGTGTTCCATTTAAAGATGCAGATCTTTTCAGTGCTTGAACAGTTTGGAACATTGTGCAGCTTTAAAAAGATTTAGCTGTTAATAACAACAATAGCTGGAGCTAAACAGTGCCAAAGGGCTGGTGTGTAAGAATGATAATGCACATCAAAGCAGAAGTCTTGCCCTGGTTTTCTTCACAAAAAGGTTCTCTCCCTCTTTCTAGAGTATGGTTTGCTGTGTGCTATAGTTGCTCCTTTCACTGGTTGTATGTCTGTACTTGTTAAGGGTTGTGGGATTACTTGAGCTAAAAGACAATATATGCCGGGAAAGCACGGTCATCAACATATAGAAGGCCTGCGACTCGTAACACCTTTCTCATTTAATTTGCTTTTTAATTGCTTACTTGGTGCATTTTCTGACATGAGTTGCTTTCTCTCCAAATGCAGCAGTTAATCCCATTTCAGGAAGGCACTTAAGCTTAAATTGAGCCTATGTTTAAGCATCTCCCTGAACACAGATGACCCAAAGCATGAACACCGATGCTTTGTGGAACTAGAGCCTGCCTAACAACACCTCTGGCTAGAAACAGATACAGATTTTGTGCCAACACATACAGTTTTTGAGGCAGCACAAAGGCCAAGCAAATAGACATCTATGCCCCTTGCCCTGCCACAGAGGCCTAAAATTTTGCCGCAGGTGGTAAAAATTTGTGTTGCTTTTTTTCTGACAGACATCTCTTTGCTGTATGATAGGAGAACACAGGAAGAACAGAGCTGCCTTGGGTATGAGGAATTGTGACCCTGAAGCCCCAGGAGTGCCTGCCTGGGAAATCCAACTTGAAACATGTCTCGACAAACAAGGAAACCGAAGTGCCCCCCCCGATTGCAGAGATGCACCCCTAGTGTTGCGCGCAGCATTGGGCCTCGACTGCTCCCAGGTGCAGCAGGGGCCAACCCTGTGGGACAACAGGCAACATCTGTCTTGCCCAGTGAAGTGGATCAGCTGTGCTGAGACTTTCTGGCAGAGCCGATCTGCTTCAATGGCGATTTCTGTTTATACCCTCTGGCCGCTACTGGAGATTTTCCATAATCAGAAAAAATTCACAGTCTGGCTCTTCATTTTGAAAAGCAGATTTCTGCCCTTAGTGACTCATACGCTAGCATGGGAAACGGCACTTGAGTTTTCCAATAATTTCCCTGGCTGTCTTTAACTTGTTCTGATATACCGAGGAGACAGTGGCCCTGTCACGTCACAAGAAGCACCGTTCTCCATATGGATGCAGTGATAGAATTGGCACAATCTACTTCAGCAGCACTCTGCTCACCTCACCTCACTCACATGCTGATACAGTACATCTTTGCTTAGGTCTACAGTTTTTTAAAACTTGTGTACAATGCATCATCAAGCTCGTGTTTGAGCAATCTATAAAAGACTGCTTACTGCGCAGGTAAGCATTTCTTATTAATCTGAACTATACAACAGCGCAATGTTTTCATATGTTTTGCATCGGGGCTAACCTTCTCAATGGTCAAATAATTCATTTGGTTCTATCATTATTTGTCATTAAGGAATATTATAACGCACTGGTCTGAATTCAGCCATCAGCTAAGAGTGATCAGGACATTGGCTGGCTGTGTTTCCTACAACAAAATGTTTTGATTATAAAACAGATGGGCAGGTGGTTTTTAGGTGCCTAGACTGACATATTCCAAAGAGCCTATATTTCAGAACGTCATAGCTTAGGGCTCAAATGTCAGGATCTTGTAAAAGTATTTCAGGGTGATTCCACAAGAACTGGAGGTCAAAATCATTCGTCAACTTTTAAAGTCTTCACCAATATGAATATTATATAGAAAAGGGCGTTCTATAATGTTTATTCCCCAACATTTTTTTTTTCCTAACGTGCCCTTTTAAATCCCCATCTGGGCTAAGCTCATTCAAGAAAAATGTGATGAAAATGTGCTTAAGTCTATTACAAATAATAGAAAAAGAGGGTGAGGGAAGATTAATGGAATATGAAAGTTAAAATCCAAACCTAATTATACATGGCACTACTCATTATACATCTTGCATGCTTATCTGGCCCCTTTTGCTGTCATATCAAAGCATTTGATAGTCCTGAACATATTTATCTTCTCAACTCCCCTGTGAGACAGGACAATGCTATTATTGACATTTTGCAGGTCTCAGGCACAAATGCTATTTCACCTTCAAGATACTCAAGTGCAATCCTCTTTCATCCTGTATGAGTCCCTAAAAACACCATTAACACAACAGGTGACCGAGTTCTCCTTCTCCTTGCGTTTTTTTGTGATGTAGACTTAAGGCTAAAGTGAAAATGCACTGGTAAAGTTGATGAGTCAACAGTCCTTCTGGGAAATGAAATGGGTGCACAGGATGGCATTCAAGTGCCTTACAGTTGGAAGTCCATCAGGGCAGAATTAGCTAACCAAGTCCGAGGCTAGTATTCTTCTTGCTGCATTATGTTTCCTGCCTAGATATTTGCACCTGCTGTGCCCCTAACAGCAGACCATGCACTTACAGAATTATATGATGAGCCCCCAACAACAAACTACTATTATTATTAATACTATTATTACAGAATTATATCATAAAGATCTATACAACCAACAGCCTAGTTAGCTTACCAGAGTGAAACAGAAGTTAAGGGCCCTGGAGCAAATAAGGAAGAGAGCTGATGATAGCTTGTCTTGCAATTTTGCTAACAGCTTTGCTTTACATGAATGATTTCCTCAGGTGAGCTGTTTACAGCTAACACATCAGCTAAAAGATCTCCAGCCTATTCTTACTGCTTGGCCAATTGACAGGGGAGAGATCCTGCTGCAGGTGGAAGCTGACAGGAGCAGCCACCACCACTGGACAAGGTCAGCTAGCATAACTAAGGCTAAAATGTAATGGCACAGATTACTGAAAAATGTTCTTGCCAAACATCCCCCTGAAGACTTACAGTAGTAGAAAGGAAATCAAAGGGAAAGAAGGCCCATCAGTCTATGAGGCCAGAGGGATCTCAGCAACACTTACACGGCTTGCCTCTTCCCCACACCTGTTAATGACCTACCTACCCTCCCAAAAATGTTCTTAACTAATAGGGCTCAGGCCCCTAAACACACCCCATTTCAGACGTTTGGGCAGCACAGCCCGTGAACAAGTCAGTCTTCTTAAAAGTTCTGAGTTGCTAATTAAATACCTTCTGGTGCAAATGATTTTCTTCTTTTCTTTCCCCTGCAACCTTTCCCCACACAATAGTCAGAACAAAAGACTTTTGCAAGACTGTCGGTGTACAATGGATTTTTTATTGCTGCAAAAAGAAAGCAAACAGTACAACTAACTATAGCCAAAGCACCATCAGCACCAGCTACAGTCCAGTATCTGTCCCATTTTGCCTCTCTCCAAACATGACATACCTCTGTAATAAGACCATTTTTGATCTCCTTTAGCTATTTGTTCCAAACAGCCAATGACAAATAAGACAGTCAATAGCTCATTGAGATTTCACAGGAATTATTAGGTTTCCCAGGAAAAGCAGAACTGACTTAAGAGGACAGAGATAGACCATGGTAGGTATGATGTGTTGGCCCCTTGTAATCCGACTTTTAAACATTTTACCACTAAAACAGCCTGCCTGGCAACTGGGACAGCTTCTTACAAACTTTTGGAGGTCTCTGAGGGGGTTCACTGAGACCCCATGAACTTACACAATATTTAGCATCATTTTCGTAAGAAAGATTGGGGCATTCCTGATTTCATCTGAATGCAGTCACTTAGCTCTCATTGAGATGCATTTAGTGCATTAAAAATGGAAGATGGTGGCTGCACATATACACATAGGAAATGGAAAAGTAACTGGCATAAAATGAGACTAAGGGCCTTGTTACATCTTGCCTTGTAAGCCGTCCTAGCTTGAGTTAGTCGGGCTGTGCAAAACAGCACTTTCTTTCAACTTCCATTTCGCCATTTTGAAGGGAGAGTATTTAATTTCATGTTTCATTTAGTTTCGAAGCGTCGTTCCATTTCGTTTCATCAAAACGGTTTCACCGTTTTGACATTTTGCCCATAGGCTACAATGGGAAATCATGAAAATGCCTGTAACTTTGTCATCTCTTGCCTGCTTCAAATGAAAATTGCGGGGATGATAGCCCCCTCTGAGGGCATGAAGTTTGCCTAGTTCCAAGGATATGAGTGCAGGAATTTCTGGGAAGCCGCACCTCAAACTGCTGACACGCAAAACTCGTATCCCTTGCTGGAAGTGGCAGCTCTGGGGGCGTGCACCCCCCAGGAGTACTGTAGGGCTGAGCCAGACTCCTCCCAGGGGGCACAGACCCCTGGGCCCGCGCACAGGATGACAGCAGGCTGCTGCTGCTGGCTGCGACCGCTGCTGGGTGCAGCCCATGCCAAATGCCAGGAAGAATGGTGCTGCCACTGGCCCCTGCCTGCAGCATCAGCGTACCGTCATCTCACATGCGATCCAGGGGCCCATGCTGCAGCAAGCCTGGCTTTAAAACTCAAAACTTTTGAAATGTATCGAGTGTCTTCGTTTCACTTCAAAGCTTTCTCAAAGCCATGTTTCAATTGGATTCTGCTGTTTCAAGCTCAAAATGTGTGGAAGCAGCTTCAAAATGAAATACCTGTTGAAATTTCTCATAGCCCTATTAGTTAGTTAGTTAGTACTAGTTGGAGTTTGGAGCAGCCACATGTTCGGGCCAGCAGAGGCCGGGAAGACTGAAAGGTAAGGATTCCTATCCCTTTCGAGGCTGTCTCCTTGCCCTGCAGGGCTCCCCTAGTTCCCCTGAGGTTGCCCTACCCCTCCACACACTTACTTGTGGCTGCCCATGCCCACTACCCTGGGGGAGCAGGCAAGGAAGGGTTATCTGACCTGCCCAGCCCCCACTGCTACTGCTGGTCAGGATGCTGCCCTTCTCTGGCCTGAGCCCAGTCCAGGGAGCAGGGGCAGCAGCTGGGATGGCAGATCAACCCTTCCCCTCCTCCTCTCCCAAGACAGACAGTACAGGCAACCGCAAGTAAGCACGGGGGGAGTGGGCCTAATCCAGGCTAGCAGGGAGGGCAGGTGAGGTGTTTACGCAGAGGTATAGCCTAGAATAGCTACACCTTAGCGTACCACAAACTGGGTAACACAGATCAAAGATAATCCTGCTCTGGGGTTAATGTGCAGACAATCCAGCTGTTAAGAGCTCCAGAGGAACCATCCAGACTTACTGTGTAATAAGGCCCTGATTCAATGGTGCAATTCTGTAAGAAACAGGTTTCTGGGTAATGCAGCCATATTACCAAGGTTCTGTCTTGGAGGACTATGAAAGCATCTCTCCATGTAAAAATTATGTTTATATTAAAGTGTTAAAACTTTAGTCCTACTGCATTTGAGTGAATTATTCAGACTGATTTCAATAGACCCAGAATTTCACCCAAAATGTTAATGTATTTAAAATATATTTAAAAGTGGGTGTGATTTGCAGGTGTTTAACAAATAGTCATTCCAAATATTCCAGACTCAACTGAATAAACTCAAGAGAGAAAAAGTCATGTTTTCCAGTCTAATGTTTAAGCAGCAGTCCACTCCTATCCAGAGAGAATACAGCCTGAAAGAGGATGTCTTCATATCATAAGGTCTAAAAAACATTAATTGTAGTGTGCTGCACTAATGAACAAGAGCTTATGAGACATTTATAGCTCATTAACTCAAAGTTTTGTACTGCAGCAAGCCAAACATCTGATACCATATTGCATAATGCCATTTTTTTTTGGACACTTGTCGATCTGAACAAAACATGACATGAACTGGGCATTTTCTTTGATTCCTAGGATGAGATAAATCAACTATGAAAATGCCACCTAGCTTAACAAAAACTCTAGCCAGCTTTGGGAATGTATTACAGCTGAGAATCAATTTGTGTTGCAGTAAATATGTGCCTTGCTTTCAAAACTCTTGATGTAATTTAGTCTTTAATAATACAGCTTGTATTCATACGAAAGTCAACAGCATTTTGCTGCTTTATAACACTCATAATATCACTCAAAAATTCTTAGCAATCAAAGAGATGAAACAGGACAGTTTGGAAGATAAATTAGAAGTGCTATAAAAACTGCTCATTGAACATTTATTTAAAATATAAGACTAGTTGAGAGAGGATGATGTCATCTTTAGCCAACAAAGTGGTAGCAAGGAGATGCAAAAACCAAACCTCTGTGCAGAAAACAGTGCACTGCAAAACAGTTGCTCCTTTTGTAGGAATTATGCATTCAGTGCCCCTCTCCCAATGTCCAGCTTCCCCAGTGTGCCCACTTCCACACTGTCCTATGTGAAGTAGGCACTAGGATCATGATATAAAATAAAATAACAAGGGCTGCCCATGCACCTTCTCTTTGCTGCACTAAATACAGGCTCTTACAGCAATAGATCTACCACACTATTCTAGTCTATTGGGTTTCTTTTCTGCTGGAATCATCCAGACTCCTGCACCTGGCTGACATGTTCTTGTAAAAGCTGGGCTTTGTTCCAGAATATTCTGTCTTAATAAATATTTTAAAGAAAGCATTTGTTGATTTCTCCAACACTGCCTTTTTGAAAAATCTTAGAGAGGTACAACAGAAACCTGAAGCATGTAAGTAGGCTGGATCAGTGAGAGGGAAATGGGAATTATATCATCTATTCTATGTAATCCTCGCTCCTATGTTAAGAGCAGCGATAGCCCTCCGAGGTGTTCAAAAATGTGCAAGAGATGATTAAAAGTAAGATGTCTTCACAAATAGAGGGCTGAATTTGATAGATAAATAACTAAGCTTCTGTACAAGATCCCAGGCCATGTTTCAGCTGACAGCGGTACGCAAAATCACCATTTTGGCCAGGAGTTCATAGTCAGTAACAAATGCCAGTTACCTTAACAGCAAAATGAATCTCCAGAGCCAAATATTACATCTGATTTTTTTCAGAGCTTACACAACAAGTTATTAACTTCTTTTGTCAATGTAAACTATCAGGGAGTTCTAGCCTTACATTTATAAGCACAGAAAGAGCTTCCTGGCTCATCTTGGTGGAGCCCCTGATAACTACTAATGCAATCATATAGTATACTGGTATTTAAATGGTCAAAGTCCTCTTGAAGATCACCACAGTTCAGCAAGATACTGATACCAATGCTTAGGTACAACCCTGGGTTCTAGTACTTGCTGAATTAGGACCTAAGACTATTGGGGACAGAAAATTAGACCTCTACCCTTCCCTCCCTCACAGTAGTTCTTACACTGCAGTCAAGCCCAGATTTTTTTTAAAAGCTCAGTTCCCATTTAGGCAGCGAGGAGCTTGACAGTACTAAATGGTTTTGAATGTCCAGCCTTACTTCTTTTTAGAGACATTCATGCTTCACAATGTCCACATATTGCTTTGTAGCTACACAGATGATAATGGGGTAAGCTAACTCTCCACGATCTCTTGATGCTCCTATTGAATTTGATCACCTTGCCCATTCAGCACCCCCATGGGTTTAGCAACTGTTCTCAAAAGCGGAAGGATTTGATTCTACTCCTCAGAGTGCCAAGGGATGTTCTCTAAACCATCCAATAGTCTGTATTTCAGGGTGTTGGTTGTCGCCATATTGGTCTAAGGACATAGGCAGAAAAGACAAGGACCTTTTCTGCCAGTGAGTAGTCTGTAATTACTTAGCCTTCCCTCTGCCCATTTCTTTTATCTAACCAATAAAGCATCTTCAGTTGTACTCTCTTCTTCCACCCTGCCAACACTGTGGTCTAGTTAAATGTCTGCTGACTATTTGTGCAGACACTTGCGATAAGAAAACCGATCTCATGGGGAAGGCAATGGAGATTAGGTGAGGATCTTTAAAAAAAGAAAACCAAAAAACAACCCTGCCGCGCCAACGGGCACAGCAGGAAAAATTTATAGTGGCCTGAATTTTTTCTGCGCTGGCAGCCCATTCTGGTGTACTGCAGTATCATATCATGTGCACCCCTCCCATCCCTTCTTCCCCAAGGAATTCAACACCCCTTCACCTGCCTAATTCACTGTTGCCTAGCACATGGGAACCTGCCAAGTTGCAAAAGGTCAACACAGTAAAAGCAAAAGAAAGCTCACTCTATGTTTAGTTCTCACTCCATCCATAATCAGAGATGTTCTACAAATGGGCATCTACACAGACCCAGGCCCAAAAACAATACCAAATGAGCATTTTAAAAAGCAGATTCTAGTACTACATTAACCTGTGGAAGTCATTTGTGAAAGGACTGTGGAAGTGCAGCAAACCCACTACAACATACCTAGTTTGGACAACAGCAAGCTCATAAGCAGTATTTGCCCAAATGAAGTTCAATCTTGGATCAATTTGCCTGTAAATTTATTTGAAAAATCAGATAAGAATTGATCTCCTTGGTTGGCTAAGGAGTGATAATACGTTCTGTATTAGCAGTCATGGTTTTTTTTTTATTTTCCTAAATCTCCATAATTAAAGTTCCTACATTACCATAGGGAAAACTAGCTTATAGTCTCCTGTCTAAGGCTTACACGCAAAACACATGGGCAGCTTCTACATTCTGAATGAAACAGAACTGAAACCTATACTGAAAAATGACCCTTGGCCAAGGGGAGGTTGATATAGTTCCAGTTAATCATTTAAAGGGAGGTTCATAGATGCCTAATGGACATAGGATTACAGACCCCATGACTTTCAAGGGGAGAGGGGGGAAAGGAGGGCCTTATGATCCTAAAGATTGTCCATAAGATTTTATCCTATAGATTAGTGGTGCCCAATCATTTTGCCTGGCAAGCCAGATTGGCAGTACTTGGTCCATCTGCAGACCATATCCAGCTAGTGCTCCTGATTCTGCACCCGTGTAGCTTGACTCTGACCATCTAGGTAGGGAATGGAGTTTGGGGATTTGGCAGGAGGCTATAATAATAGCCACCGTTCTCCTGCTGCCAAATTTCTGGACCTATGAGAAGACCAGTGGGCCAAATATGATGGGTCGGTGAGCTGTATTTGGCCCGCGGGGCAGAAGTTGAACACATCTGCCACAGACGTTCCATGAACCCTAGTCTCTTTAAGCCCAGATTTGCACAGGTTTTTAGGCACCTATTCAGCAATAAAATCAAAGCAGGTTATCAAAAGCCATTAGTTGAATGCCTATAGCACAGTGGAAAATCCCCAAGGCCTCGTGCTTGGCACAGTAAAAGTCCTGGTGCAGTGGAAAATTCTGCCACAGTGGAAAAGCCTGCCAAGTCCAACGGGCGCGTCGTTCAAAGGAGCACCGCTCGCTGGCCTGTTACAAATTATTCCCACTTGGCAACTAATGATTGACTCGCTAGGCATATAAAAGTAAAAGCAGTTTCCGCCCAAGTTGGAGAACTCCTCATGCATCCTGGAGTAAACTTGGCGGACTGATCACCCACCGACGACTCCCCGTCACCGACTTCCCCGACGTACCCCCTTCCTTGCACGCTCGGTAAGCCGTTTACGGAACGTCTTGTCTCGTTTCAAGAGCTCTTGCTACGTTTCTCTCGCTACGTTTGTAACTCGTTTGTAACGGCAACCAAAGCCAGCTTCTTCCTACGCTGCACACATCAGTGGCATAAGTAAACAATCTATTTGTTACCAATACACATCCATGCCTAATTCCACTCCACGCGTCAAAGTACCCACCTAACGTCCTGGGCTCCCGGCCACAGCCCAACAGCCGCCCGGCCACCACAGAGGTTAGGCATACAAATATTTTAAGAAGCCTTCCCTAAAACAGTTTTGAAAATGAAGATTTAGGTGCGTAAATCACCTAGAGGACTTTTGATAAAGTTTCCTTTACAATTACTGATCCTTTTCCCTCAGATGACAAAGAAGAAAACCAAAATAAAACAAAACGCTTCTTCTATGCTGCTAGAAACACTTCCTTTGGGGTCACTGATTTTCATAACACCACTGAAAACAATATGGTCAGAGAAAATAAAGATAAATATTCATAATAATGTGCATGGGGGGGCAACTTCTTATGATTTTGTGTAAAACATCCGATTTTATTACTCTTTGTAACATTTTTCACATACTCATTCTGGTCTGCTTCTTAGTCAGAGCAAGCAATCTCATTAAGAGAGAACACTTCAACACAAAGAATCCTGTTCAAACATCCTGTTTCATTCCCATTAATGAAAGAATGTGCCTATTCACTTGTTAAAAGGTACCTTCAGCTTTTAAGATTGTACATTGCTTTAACAAAAATTAAAAGATGGCTAGATAATTACTGAGATTTCAGAACACAACATCCTTGCTTGTAGCGCCTGAGAAGTCAGCTGTACAATACAATATATGCATTAGAGTTTGGACTTTTTGAGGGAACTCTGGGAATCAGCACCCAACACTCACTGAATTCTGTAATTAATAGTTTGGTATATGGGAAATTAAACAAAACACCTTTTTTATTCCTAAAACTCCAGTTCAGTTGTTAGCACGCCACTCAAAATTGCCTTGTGCTCTTTAAAATTGCAGTAATAAATGCTAGCAACTAATATATTTCACCTGTATCAAAATTCTGAGTGTGATGTGCATATCTGGATAAATGTTTGCTCCTTCCCCACATTCACAACACTTCTAATGACACTTCTTTTTCCACTAACCATAATCTGGCTGTAGCACATGGTGAACTATCACTTGTCCTTATTTTATTTTTCATTGTCAACAAACATTTCAGATATGAAAATCAATGATCTGAATAAAGAAATGCTCTGCTCCCTAGAGTTATTCAGTAGTTGCTACAAAGAACATCTTTTAAAAAATAAATTAATAATATATCAATAAAAGAAAAAAGAAAAAGCAGATTACAGTGAAACAGCAAAACGTTTCACTTTGAAGTGCCCAAATATAGTCAAGTGCCCAACTATAGTGGCCAAAATACTTTTTCAACAGAATTTTATTTTTGTCATTGTTTTACTGAAGACATTGAAAAGAAAATTATTTGAAGCGGTATTGCAAATGTGTTACTCACTGAAAACATTTTTTGAAATAAAAATTGATTACATATCTGTTTAAAATTAAATCATTTTTTAATAAAAAGTTAATTTTATGATAAATGGTACGAAAAGTACCATTTTCTTTAGAACAGTTTTAAAGAAGCTTTCATTTCCAGTAAGTAGGGATCTACCAAAATCACACCGAAGTGAAAGGAAGGAGCCAACAGTTATCCTGATGAGACAATTACCTTTTGTTCTGTTTTGTTTCTTGTAATGATGAATAATTATTCTTTTTTAGAATAACACTTTGTGACAAAGTTAAAAAATCACTCATTTAAAAATACAAAATGCAGTATATTAATCACAGATCCAATTACTTCATACAGCCATAGTGTATCTCAACTGCTCAGGAAATTCTACCTGTTGTATCTTTTAAATGCATCTATGTAGAGTGATTAAACAGTTCTTAAGTTCAGGATGGAAAGACTGGTTGGTCAAACAAGATGATCAGTTTTGAGGGGGTTGAAGGGATACAAGAACTGAGGACATGTCATTCAGAAAAAGCAGAGACAGAGAGAGATTCTCTTGTCAAATATTTGCCGCTTACCTACTGTTGCCCAAGATCAAATGTCATTGCTTTAGTAACATTCTCTACTTTCACTCACATTTTACTTCTATCCTCATTGCTGTTGTTTTTACTTTTATTGCTTCTATATAAAAAGCAACCTTTTCCTAATCTCCTTTCTGCTTTAAACCATTTCCTAAATGGAAATTTAGTAAATCTAGAATGGCCGTTCATAGTCCGACCAAGATTGTTAAGTTTTGTTTTGCATCTTGTACTGCTGCCTCATTCAGTTTCTTTTAGGGCTTAGTCAGCTGTTATCACATCCCCACTGTTTTATTCATGATAGAGCCATGCTCCCTTTTATTGAAGCTGCCTGAGATACCTGTAGTATTTTCTCTTGAAGTAAAAGCTTGCAAATATCGAGTCACTGCAAATAATTGTATTTGATCAATGACAATGCAGTCAGAAATTCATTCAGCAATAGATGACGGCTTGCACAACAAGATGCAGAACTGTCTAGTGGAAATGTTCTCGGAGCTCTTGTCTTAACTTCATCTGTTTTGCATTAACCAGAGCTTATCTGGGCTTGGAAAAGCAATGCATAGGTGCCCTTTTGTTAGGCACCGTGCAAGCACCAAACTGATGAGTACCACCAACCTAACAGCTTGATGGTTGACACAATACGTTGTCACACATAGTGTTTAGATGCGAGAAAGTTAACATGCTTTGAGGTGAATGAAGAGCTGGATGCTATGCTCCAGAGGATGGCATAACTTCAATGACTCTCTAGCCCTCCATCAGACCCTTGTTAGATTAGGACTCTGCAAAACCTTAATGAATGTGGATCCTGGGCTTCCTGGCTTATATTCAGGTCCCAGCCAGATACAAAGAGAGCTTCTGAACCACCAGGAACAGTATGCATGCAACTGATGCTATGGCTTAGTTCGCCAGGATGAAACCTGAAACTGTGGGAAGATTTTTTTGTCACAGTTGCCCCATATTTAAATCCAAAGACATGGCATGGAGCCTGAAGCACAAAAACTTGCTTGTCGTCAGGTAAGTGAAAAGAGCAGACACGCAGCCGCAACTAAAGTCCTCCTTCCCCAAAGAGAAAAATCTGATCAACTCATAGTCATTTCCTTAGGACACATTACAAAGCAAACCTACAGCAAAATCAACTGAGCAGTCTGTCAAAGCCATTAGGCCTGGACTGAACACCAAGAACATTATATTCACTGATGTCTTCATATTAACTTTAAAATGCAGTCAGTTTGACAGGCCCATGAGATAGAAGATCTCATTTCATGAAGGTCTTAGGGGACGACAGGAACAGAAATATAACGCACAGCCATCTCAGTCAGCAAAATGACTGCAAAATTACTTTACAAGGGACTCTGACTACTACTTATCCTGTTATTTGGAGTAACTTTGCTCTTTTAAAAAGATACAAACTGCAAGACCAACCACATATAACAAGGTTGATAGGTAATCTGGGTAAATTTTCCTTCCTTGTAAAACAACACGCAAACACGGTAGCTTTGATATTCAAGAGACACTCCAGGAACAAGACCTACCCACCAGATGACAGAAAAGAAGCTTTATCTGCTGACAAGTCTTCAGTGTCATCTAGCCTCAATTCACTGACAACGTCATGTAAAAACATGGGGGCAGGGGGGAAAGCCTGCATCTCACAAATATAGTAGATGGGAAAAAAAGCCCCATACATCTATCTTTGTTGGATACCATAATACAGAGAATGCCCATTGATGATATCGGAAATGCTGACATGGTCTTAGGTGCCCGTACACATCAAGCCAGACACGCGCTGTTAGAATGCAAAATGCTCGGAGAGGAAATGATTGTCTTTTGCGGCATCTGTACAAGCACCTATCACAAAAGGGTCAAGACCCATGTCTGTGGCTCCTCATTCATACCACAATTCAAACAATAATAAATAATCCTGGAAAGAACAAGCATATGGGAGAGAAATTAAAAAAGAAAAAAAGAATCACCATAGCAAAGTTATTAAATAAGGTGTGTAGGATGAGGGAATGGGCAGCAGCGGCAGTCACAGCCCCTTGCAACACCAGAAAGTCATTCTGCACAAATCTGAAATCTGATTTCTATCTGCCCAAGAGGCCACAAAGGGTCTTGTCTGACGCTGCTTCCCTGAGAATACTTGTTAAAACTTGCAGGGTTCCATCAACAGTAGGCTTCCCTCACCTGGAAATAGTTGCTTTAGATCCCAGTTTATGATTTCCACACAGTACGAATAAGACATCTAATTTCCTGAAACTTTCAATCCTACTCCGGTAATATTTAATTGCCTGTTTGACATCAAAGGCGTGCAGCTGGCCCTCTTTGGGATGACATGGGCAAAGATAAAATGAGGAGAGTGAGGCTTTGATTCTAATGAAAGGAAGAATTGATTTTCAGAGCTGACTCTGCTGCTGCTCGTAAAGACACTTTGACAAAGATTCTAGGTGGGGATGTCTGGATTGCTTATCCTCCATCTTGGAAAACAGCACAGCAACCAGAAAACCCATTTTAATACTGCATACAGACATTAGGGAAAGGGGCAATTGCTCCCAATTGCACACAGAGGGACTTATAGATCTCATGTAGGACTGTCTTGGAAAAATACTCTGCAAAAACAGTGTAGTACCACTAAAAAAGCCGGCTAGTGCATGAGCAGTTATTACTTCTGCAGTTGTTCAACCACCCCACTTAGCTAAGCACAATACCAAGGTAGGCTGCAATCAGTCTTACAGGCCAGGCATAGGCATTACACTTTTACTAGTATATGTGATCAGAAACCATCTATGCCCATAACAGAACAGAAGTTCAGCACACCTAGACTGGTTTAAAAATGGCAGTATCTGGTCTAAGATTTACCCCTACCCCAAAGGGTGAATGTGTGTTCTGTTCAATACCTATCTAAACTACACCACTTACAAAAAACCACGTTAACTTAAGAGTGATTCTGCCACTTTTTTTTGAATGTCTGTACCTAGCCACTGATTAATGCTGTACAGGTTTGCAAATCGGCCCATTGCCTTGAGTGGGACTACACACAGAGAAGAGTTAAGCACATGCATAAATTGTGCAGGATCAGAGCTGCCATAAGAAACAATTCCCTGTCCCAAAGAGGATGCAGTTTCATTAGAAGGCATGATACAGCAACAGAATTTCAGCTGGACTAAGGAAGAAGACCAAAGTGATGGTAGCAAGACCATGGAGTGTATTAGGAGTCTGAAGCTACAGTTTTGGCTATAACCAATAAGACTTTCTAGAAAAGCAAACTTCCTGCAACCTGAAAGGGGTAAAAAAAAAAAACAAAACCAAAAAAAACCAGTTGAGGCCACCAGCAATCTAAGCCAAGTGCTGATAACCATGTTTTAGAAGACCTCATAATAGTATGATTTTTTTGTCTTTTTAGAAAAAAAAAACAAAATTACATATAGTAAGCTAGAATCCCATTTAAATAGCTTCAATCTGATACGTGAATATGGTAAGATGGAAATGAATAGCTAGCTGAGGTAAATGTGCATACCGAAAAAGGGAAGTTCATAGCAGTTCTGGAAGGTATCAAAACCAACAAGCAAAAGGATCCACAGCTGACTGACATGTACCTTTCCTGGGACCCACAGAACATGGTAAAATAGCTGCCTTCACCTGCTGTACTCTGTAGCCTAACAATTTATTGCCTGTTTAAGTTTATCATTATGTTTTTAATAAAAGGTTAAATTACTCTGGTCCTTTGATCTCTTTCTCTTTTTTTTCTCCTGCTACATGACCTGCTAGCAGCCACAGAACTCTTTGACCTGAACAATCAGCCTCATCATCCTGGATCAAGAAAAAGCCATTAATTGGGTCAACCATGGCTTCTTATTCTAGAAGCCTTTGGTTTTGGGCCTGTCTTCACTTCAACCATTTGACTCATGTACCATGGCATCTCTATCCCTTGCACAATACAACTTCCCAGCTCACCCTGGGCAAGCTACCTGGTCCCAGTTCTCAGGGTGAAAAATTAGCATAATCAATGGGATAGCAAGAAGATAAATGCATTCAGAAGATTTCATAAATTGTATAGACATTAGGGCTGGAAGATCATCAAGTCCAGCCCCCCACTGCAGGGGCAGGAAGTCAGCAGGGGTCATAAGATGCCAGCAAGATAAACATCCAAATTTCTCTTGAAGGTAATTAAAGTAGGTGCTAGAACCACCTCCAGCGGCAGTCTATTCCAAACCTTGGGGGCTCGACTGTAAAGAAGTTCTTCTTTACGTCCAGCCTGAAATGGTCCTGAAGGAGTTTGCAACCATTGACCTTGTCAACCCTTGGGGTGCTCTGGTGAATAGATGTTCCCCCAGATTCTGGTGAGCACCCCTGATAAACTTATAGGTGGCCACCAGATCACCCCTGAGCCTGCACTTTTCCAGGCTGAAGAGTCCCATGGCTCTCAGCTTCTCATCATATTATCTGTTTTCCTGACCTCTGATCATGCACACGGCTCCCCTCTGCACTCTCTCAAGCTTCTTCACGTCCTTTTTGAATTGCGGAGCCCAAAACTGGATGCAGTACTCCAGCTGCAACCTCACCAAGGCTGAGTACAATGGGAGAAATATGTCCTGGGATTTGCTTGAGAAACATCTATGGATTCAAGCCAGAGTTTTGCTAACTTTACTAGCCACAGCATCATAGTTTCATAGTTGGTAGGGTCAGTAGAGACCTAAACAGGTCATCAAGTGTGACCCACTGCCATGGGCAGGAAAGGATGCTGGGGTCAAACAACCCTGGCTAAGTGATTGTCTAGCATCCTTTTGAAGACCCCCAGATAGGGGCGAGCATCAATTCCCTTGGAAGTTAGTTCCAGCTCCTAGCTGCCCTGACTGAATTAGTGGCTCCTGATGTCTAGCCTAAACCTACTCCTGGTAGTGCTCAGGGGAACAGGGACTCTCCCATTGCTTGCTGGTCCCCCTTGGCAAGTTTATAGGTGGGCACCCGATCCCCTCTCAGCCTTCTTTTGTGTAGGCTAAACAGGTTCAGGTCCCATAGCCTATCTTCATAGGGCCTACCCTGCTGCCCCCTGATCATGTGAGTGGCCCTCCTCTGGACCATCTCGATTCTATCCACATCCCTCCTGAAGTGTGGTGCCCAGAACTGGACACAATACTCCAACTGTGGCCTGACCAATGTCGCAGAGGGAGGATCACCTCCTTGGACCTGCTCATGATACATCTATGGATGCATGACAAGGCGCGGTTAGCCTTCCTGACAGCATCTCCACATTGGTGGCCCACGTTCATCTTGGAATCAATACTGACTCCCAGATCCTTTTCTGCCTCTGTGCTGACAAGAAGGGAGCTCCCCAGCCTGTAGGTATGCTGCTGGTTTTTCCTCCCCAGGTGCAATACCTTGCACTTGTCCGTATTGGAACCCATCCTATTCCCATCTGCCCACCTCTATAACCTATCCAGATCCAGTTGTAGCCTGTCCCTCTCTTCTAGCATGCTCACTTCTCCCCACATCTTAGTGTCATCTGTGAACTTAAACAAGCTTTTCACCCCCACGTCCAAGTCACCAATGAAGATATTGAACAGTGGGGGCCTGAGGACAAAGCCCTGGGGAACCCCACTGTCCACATCCCTCCAGGTCAAAAATGACCTATCCACCACCACTCTCTGGGTGTGGCCTTCCGGCCAATTTATGACCCATCTGACTGTGTAGGCGTCAATACCAATCACCTAATTTTTTAATGAGGATGAGGTGAGAGACAGTGTCAAAGGCCTGCCTAAAGTCCAGAAAGACTATGTCCACTGCAACATCTACATCCAAGGCTTTTGTGACCTGGTGGTAGAAGGTAACCAATTTGGTCTGACAGGACCTGCCTCTAATGAATCCATGTTGATTGCCTCTGAGCATAATCTCCCCTGCTGGTCCCTTGCAGATGTGCTTCTGGATAATTTTCTCAAAAAGCTTCCCCAGGACCAAGGTAAGACTAATGGACCTATAGTTTCCTGGGTTCTCCTTCCTCTCTTTTTTGAAAATGGGAACCACATTGGCCCTTTCCCAGTCCTCCAGCACCTCGCTAGAGCACCATGAGTGCTTGTAAAGCTGTGCCAGGGGGCCAGCAATGACCTCTGCCAATTCCCTCAGCAATCTGGGGTGGAGATCGTCGGGACCTGCTGATTTGAACACATCTAGTCCCTCCAGAAGTTCCCTGACTAGGTCCTCACTGACCCTGGGTCTGGCTGCGCCTCCCCTGGGTCCATCCGGATTCCTGGGGGGGGGGAAGGGGGGAATGTCCCTATTCCTGTCTCTGCTCAGAAACATGGAAGAAAAGAAACAATTAAAGAGATGAGCTTTGTCACCTGGTGCTACCACCAGATTACCAAGCATGTCCTGCAAATGTCCCATGTTATTTGGTACCTTCTTTTTATCCCCTATGTACTTAAAACAGGACTTTATGTTATCCTTGATCCGGGTTGCTAGTCCCAGTTCCATCTCTGCCTTAGCCTTCCTAACAGCCCCGCTACAATCTCAAGCAATGGAGGCATAATCCTTCTTGGTGATGGTCCCTCCCTTCCATTGGGTGTACACCTCCTTTTTGGCTTTGAGATATTTCTGGATGCTTTTGGTAAGCCATGGGGGCGCTTTTGAGTGCTCTTGTCCTCTTTGATCCTCATGGAGATTGTCACATTTTGGGCTTGGAGGATCGTCTCCTTAAGGAACGATCACTTCTCTTGGACTCCCAACTCCCCTACCCTCCAGGACCTCAGTGCCTCCCTGACTAGTCTTCTTACCTCATTGAAATCCGCACTCCTGAAGTCCAGGGCTGCTGCCTTGCTGTACGCCTTTGACGCTCTGTGCTGGATGGTGAATTCCAGTAGACGATGATCACTATCACCCAGGTGGTCAACCACCTGCAGTCCCTCACAAGGTTCTCGCCTATGGCCAGGACCAGGTCCAACAAGGGCATTTACCCTTCAATTACACATTGGAAGCTCATGTTCATCTTGCGGTCAATCATGATCCCAAAGTCCTTTACATCCATAGTGCTGGCCAGGGTAGCACTGCCAAGCTTATAAGCATGCTGTGGGTTTTTCTTCCCATGGTGGAGAACCTTGCATTTTTCAGTGTTAAACACTATCAGGTTCTCATCTGCCCATTTCCTGAGCCTGTTGAGGTCAGCCTGGATCACTGTGCTATCCTCAGGTGTTGACACTTTACCCCAGAGTTTGGCGTCATCGGCGAACTTGGTCAGTCCACTTCTGATACCAATGTCCACATCATTAATCGTTAAATAGTGTTGACCCAAGGACAGTGCCTTGAAGGACCCCACTGGTCACAGGGCACAACAACTGACTTCTAT
This sequence comes from Caiman crocodilus, assembly GCA_030014935.1. Lineage (NCBI taxonomy): Eukaryota > Metazoa > Chordata > Crocodylia > Alligatoridae > Caiman > Caiman crocodilus. Next base: position 27,878,515 of record JAGPOW010000229.1, read on the forward strand.
CAGTCACCACCCTCTGGGTCCTACCACGGAGCCAATTCCTCAGCCATCAGATTGTGGTGAAGCCAAGGCTGCAGTTGGCCAGTTTTGCCAAGTGGTGATTGTGGGATACCAGATCAAAGGCTTTTTTCAAGTCAAGATATACGATAATCTCCTCTCCCTTGTCCAGGGAATAGGTCACCGGGTTGTAAAAGAAAATAAGATTGGTCAAGCAAGGCGTACGGACAACAAACCCACGCTGGCTATCCCTCAGGATGCTGCCATCGGCCAGGTTATCAAGAATGGTCTCTCTGATAATCTTTTCTAAGACCTTCCCCAGAATAGAGGTCAGGATCATGAGCCTGTAATTTGCCAAATCCACTTTCCTCCCTTTCTTGAAGATAGGCGCTACACTGGCCTTCTTCCAGTCTTTGGGCACTTCACCAGAGCACCAGAATTTCTCAAAGATCCGCCCAGTAGTTGAGCTATGATGCTTACCAGCTCCTTGAGTACCCTGGGGTGTAAGCTGTCAGGGCCGGCTGACTTGAAGGTGTCCAGCCTCTCAAGGTGTTCCTTCACAAGGTCAGCATTGATGGAGGGTAAGGAATCATCCTCACCCAGGTGTTCCTGTCCTGTATTTATTGTCCTTGATACTTATAGCTAGTTAGAGTTCTGTCACAGCCTTGGCTTTCCTGGTTTGCTCCCTGCAGGTCTGGACCAGTGCAGAATATTCCTCCTTGGAGGTGGATCCCATCCTTCATCCATTGTAGGTCTTTCTTTTTAGATGTAGGAGGTCTGCTAGTTCCCTGCAAAGCCAAGGGGGGTGCTGTGCCCTTTTGCTGCCTTTCCCCTGAGACAGAATAGACTTAGCTTGTGCATCCAGGATCGCTCCCTTAAGGAGCAACCACTCATCCTGAACTCCCTAGCTTTTGAGTCATGGTCCCTTAGGGCCTCAACTATAAGCCTCCTGAGCTTGTCAAAGTCAGCTTTCCTGAAGTCGAGGACTTCTGTATTGCTGACTGACTTGCCAGCTTTACAAAGGGTGGCGAAGGTGATCAGCTCATGGTCGTTGTCACCCAGCTTTCTTTCAATCATTAGGTCACTGATTAGGTCACCCTCCCATAGCCAGTATCAGGTCAAGCAATGCTTTACCTCTCATCAACCTGTTGACTTCTTGCATCAGTAGATCTCATCCACACATGAGAGATAGCTTTGCGACTGCTTCGATTTAGCTGACCGCTCTTCCCATGAGATATCAGGGTACTTGAAGTCTTCCATAAGAACCATGGACCAGGAGCGCACAGCTTCAGTCTCCCTGGTGAATTCCTGGTCAAGTTCTTGATCTTGGGTACGAGGTCTGTAATAAACTCCCACCATTGTGTCACCCGTGCCATGTTCCCCATGGATTTTAACCCAGAGGATCTCCATTCATCCACCATGGACGCCAATGTCAGCTTGCAGGGACACTTAGCTTTCCTTGACATAAAGAGCTATACCCCCGCCCCTTTTGTCCACTCAATAGCCATCTATACCCATAGTCCAGTCATGGGTGGAGACCCACCAGGTCTCCATTATCCCTATGACGTCTTAATTATTTGTGTTAAGCACGAGGACAAGTTCCTCCTGTTTATTCTCCAAGCTCCTGGCATTCGTGTACAAGCAGGCAAGTATCCCTTTAGGGGCCCTTGCTTTGCCTACAGCTTGTTCCAGGGCTGGGGCAGAGGTAGGCTCTCATAAGTGCCTTGACCTTCTGGCTTTGCAAGGGTTGCTCAGCAGGCCAGCAGTGGCAGTAGTTCTCCCATCCTCTGGCGGGCTTAGTTTAAAGTGGAGCAGGTCAGCCAGTCTGGCTGAAAAGAGCCTCCACCCCAGCAGAGAGAGGTAGATACCATCCCTTCGCAGCAGCTCGCTGCCTCTCTCACCAAAGAGCAGACTATGGTCATGGAAGCTGAAGCCTTCCCGATAACACCAGCGCTGCAGTCTTTTGTTTACTACCTCGATCCTCCTCTCCCTCCTCAGCCCATAACTCGAGACTGGGAGGATCGAAGAAAAACACCACCTGCATCCCCAAACCCTTTAGCTCTGCTCCCAAATCCCTGTAATGCTTCATGACTTGGCTGGCATTGCTCCAAGTCATGTCATTTGTGCCCCCATGGATAAGGAGCATAGGGTAGTGATCAGTGAACTGGACGAGTTCAGGGATCTTCTCCACAATGTTTTGGATATGAGCTCCCAGGAAGCAGCAGACTTCCCAGGCTAGGGGGTCAGGGTGGCAGATTGTCCCCTCGGTCTCCCTCAGGATGCAGTCTCCCATGACAAACACTTTGCATTTTCTTAGGGAAAGTGGGGGCAGTAGCTATAATTGAGCCTTTGTTGTCTACCAGAGCTGGCAGCTTAGCAGGCTGTACTGGGGCTGCAAGAGGTTCATGGGGCAGGGACCTTGGTGTGGCGGGCCTTGAGGCCTTTGCCCACCTTGGTCCAACCCCTTGACTGGACAGCATGGGAGATTCCCAAGATGGCAGGGGATGCTCAAATAGTCTCTGGCATGAGCACCATAGAAGTGCCACAAGCAGAGGTGCAAACCCCTATAAAGTTTTGTAACTCCCCCACACCATTTTTTCTTCTTTTTTTTTGCCTATTTCCATTTTTAATTCAAACCTCTATTTACTTTTATTTTAAGAACCATCTCCCTGTTTTCTCTAGTGCAACATCATTTGTATTTATTTTATTTTTTCTATTTCTCTCTTGTTTTTCATGTAAACCCCTCACTTTTCATACTTCCAAATTTTTACTTTTGCCATGTTTTGTAACTTCCAAAAACTCAAAGCAATCAAAACACTTTTTCCTCGGTAGTTATTTTTCCCCCTGCCTCCTTTACTATCCCCTACAAAGTACAGCCAACCATTCCTTCCTCCCAGGCTCCCCCCACCTTGAAAACAAAATTAAATCCCATTTAAATGAATCGTAAGTGAACCAAAACCTGATGGCATTCAATGCAGAGAAGTGCAGGGTACTCCACCTTGAGAGGAAAACCCAGCATCGTACTTATAGGTTCAGCAGTGCTACGTCTGGTAGCACCATGACCAAAAGAGACTTAGGGGTCTTGATTGACCACAAAATGAACGTGAGCCACTAATGTGATACCATAGCTAGCAAAGCAAACCAAACTCCAGTATGTATCTATTGATGCTTTTCAAGCAAAACCAGGAACATCATCCTCCCACAGTACTAAGCTGAAGTACTGCATCCAGTTTTGTCCCCCCACACTTCAGAAGGGGCATGGCATGGATAAGCTTGAGAAAGTCCAAAAGAGAGCCACCCATATGATCAAAGGCCAAGAGAGCAAGCCTTATGAGGAGAGACTGAGGGACATGGGATTCTTCAGCCTGGGGAAGAGAAGACTCAGAAGGGACTTGGTGGCAGCCTATAAGTATATAAGGGGGTGGCACAAGGATCTGGGAGAACAGTTGTTCAGCAGAGCTCCCTAAGGGATAATAAGATCTAACAGCCACAAACTCCTGGAAGCCTGATTTAGACTGAACATAAGGAAAAAATTATTTGCAGTCTGAGTGTCTAGGTTCTGGACAGACTCCCCCAAGAGGTGGCGCAAGCACCTACTCTGGACTTATTCAAAAAAATTTTGCATGCTTATCTTCCTGGGATCATCTGACCCCAGCAGACTTGCTGCCTATGGCAGGGGGGCTGGCCTCTATCTCATGAGGTCCTTTCCAGCCCCTAATGTCTAGGAAATCTATGAAATCATCCAGAGCTAAAAGTTGCAGCCATGCAATGGACTTCTGCCATCTTTTGGTTTCATAAGGAGAACTGAGATCTTGCAGAGGTTTGAGGGAGAGTGCTCCAGATAGTTAATGGCAGGGTTCTTCCCCAAGAACAAAGACTGGGAAGAAAGGCCTTGATAGCCTTCCTCACCCATCTCCTGCTGCAGCTCCATTCCACTGGCTTTTCAAAGACAATGGAGGCATTTCCTAGATTGCTTTTTAGCATGTGGGGTGGCTGCTCCCTTATGTGGTTGGAAAAAAAGGAAAAGTACTTGAGTCTTTTTCTAACACAGTCTTTTGACAAAAAAGAGCAGATGGGAATCCTCTGACCACCTTTCTACTACTTCAGTAAGTTTAAGCATCATTAAATCACTAGTCTGGCCTTCCAAAAAACAAATAACCCGTTTAAAAAAAAACACAAGAGGCTTAAAAAACACAAAAAAAGACAGGCAAATTTGGAGTCATTTATGCTTTCTGGTTTGAGCATTTCATATCAAATTTTCAAAGCTTTTTAAACAACATTTAGGTTAGAAATTACATTGTGTAGTTGGTTGGTTTGTAAGTAGGAACTAAGTTTCTCACTGGGTGTGTCTACTTGCTCATTAAGGTGCTGTAATTACAGCACTTTAAATTGAGTATCAATAATGACAGGTACCAACTCAATGCATTATAATAGGTGCTAATGCACATTAGTGCAGATGAATGCTTTTTTATAGTGATGTTAATGCACATTAGACTAAATCTACTGCACATAGCGCATTACCACAGGTTTTGCCTGTCGCAGTAGAATTAGACTTTTGCACATTAAGTGTCTTGTATAGACGCACCCACTTTATCCCAACCTCCAATACTGCAGGACGCAAAAACATGGGACCTGGGCAGCTTAGCTTCCCAGTGAAATGCCGACAAATTTTTTTTTGCATTAATCTCCTGATCCCTAAAGTTTTCAACAGTGAAGTTGTCCACCTCCTATTTAATTGGTGCGATGGAGAGCTATTGCCACAAGCAGTGTGCACGAGCCCAAACAAGCCTGTAAAAACCAAGACTGCTTGAAATTCCTTCTGAAGAGCCTATGGCATGTCAAATAAAGCCATATACAGAGCAGTATCTTGAAGCAAAATGTAACCTGAATGAATTAGGAACCCAATAATTAGGCAAAACACAATTATGTAAAATTATCAAAGGACAGCTAGTATCTGAAGTGCACAAGATCATAGTATCATAGTATCTAGGGTCTAGTAGAAGGGGCCTAGAGCAGGCCATATAGTCTGAATCCCCGCCACTGGCAGGAACGAGTGCCAGGGTCACAGGACCCCAGCCAAGTACCTATCCAATCTACTCTTAAAGATGCCCAAGGTAGGAGCAAGAACAACTTCCCTAGG
>JAGPOW010000229.1:27883748-27911596 GCA_030014935.1 Caiman crocodilus
TCCAGCAGTGCATCCCCCCTGGTGGGGCCATGCACCTCCTGGACCAAGTGGAGGTCCTGCAGCTCCGCCAGGAACCTCCGGGACCTCTTGGACTTGGCCAACTGTCCTCCCAGCAGATGTCCGGGTAATTGAAATATCCCATGACAATGACTTCCCTCGTCCTAGCCGCCTCCTTGAGCTAGCCAGCAATTTGGAAGTCCAGCTCCTTCCTCTGGTTGGGTGGTCTGTAGCAGACACCCACCATTAAGTCCCTTTCCCCTCATCCTCCTTGCAGCCTGACCCATGATGTTATAACAATTGCAGTATCTGCAAAATCTGTCACAGGCAATGCAAATAGATGCAGGTTTTTATTGTTACCACTAAAATAATCTTAAAACCTATTACAAACCACTCTGGCTTAAGACTGGGATGGAAAAGGTGGTCTGTAGCACATGCATTGCTTATAGGAAAGAGGAATCTAGCCAAAATTCTAGACACAGAGAGATTCAAACAGTTGGCATATTCTGAAAAAGCCATTATTGCTAGATAAAATGAAAAAAATAAAAGACTGAAGAGCCCTGGAGAGCCAAAGTGAGAAAGAGGGAGGAACATAGATTTGTTATAATTAATTTAATTTTGTATTTAAAGAAATTGTTAAAAAAAAATAAGATTAAATGCAGATCACATTGTAAATCAAAGCAGAACTTGTTAGGAAAAAAAGGAGGGCTAATTATAAGGATTGAATATCACCTGCCCAGAACAAATAGTACATCATCATGCTACAAGGTTAATATATCCACACAAAAAAAAGAAAAGAAAAGAAAAGAAAAGAAAAGAAAAGAAAAGAAAAGACCCGATGTGAAAATGCAATGTTCATAAATCGGCAAAAATTTCAGGTTGTAGGTATTAGTTGCTATTTTTGCACAACAAAAATAATCTGCAATGGAAGAATATTGCAGCAGAATTTTTCAGTCCCATCCAGATTTTAAAAAAAGCTGTTTCTATAAATTACACACATGCCAGAAGCTGAGGCTGAACTTGCAACGCTGATAGCTAGGACCCAAGGACAAGCCCCAGAATTTGGGCAGACATGACCGCAGATGCAAGTTACTGGGGGCTATAAAATGCATCGGCTGTACTAGGTATGAGCACACAATCGCCAACCATGATTCATTGTTTGTAATCAAATAGTTAGTTTACATGGAATAAGTTCCACTCTGAATCGCCAAATGACTCAAGTAGTGTAGGGCACAGAATATAACTCAGGTTTAAACGAGTCTTGTACAAACCTAATGCACAGGACACAAAGCTTGTTGTTTTAAAGCACTACATTTTGCTGAATGTTGAACATCAACTGAAAGTACCTGCAAGCTCAGTTCAACACAGGTAGTAGGATGGCTCAGATGGCATCATCCCTGCCTTTGGGCCAAGCACAGATTGCTATCTCGTGCTGAGATTTGACCTCACAGTCAATAGATACCATGGCACAGCATTACAATATGTACCATTCCAGCTCCAATTCTTCATGGGAGTTAAGCCAAGGTGATGTTGCTCTTAAAGTTCCCATTAATATTTTCTGTTGAGAAAAACAGAGTATTGCTGCCAGTATTGCACTTCTTGGTAAAACAGGTCTGAAGGCCTACAGGTAAGTGTAAGGTACACTTGATCCCAAGCTTGATCTAAGAAAGAAAGCATAGTTTCATTATTGTGTCTTTTATTACATTCAGAGTTGGTGATTATTATTTTATATCAAATGAGACAAGGGGGAAAAAAAGGACATAAAACAAGCAGCACAACTCTGATATCCAAAGCATAATTTGGTTAAAGCTCAGTTCTTCATATGAATTTCCAGTCCTACTTTCTCTACATTAGGGGTTTTGTACACTTGTTTAAAAAGAGTTCATGGCCCTTCTCTCGGATACCCCTTTATATTTTTTCCTTGTTTTTAAGGCCGGGGAGTGCAAATAGAGGCCCCGGCAGTGAGGGAGAGAGTGGGGCTGGGCCAGGGCAGAGCATGGGCTAGAGCCGCAAGCGGCTTGTCTGGGGAGGCAGTGGTGACTCCCACCGATGCATGCACCCCGGGGAGCATGGGGGTGTATGCCACCGAATTGGCATGCAGGGCAAGAGTGGGCTGGTAGGGGAGGGAGTGGGGCTAAAGCAGGGGTTACCTAGCCAGGGGGGCACAGGACCGAGCTGTGCGGGGTGCCTCCCACAGCTAAACACACCCCTGGGAGAGCATGGGAGTGTGTGCCCCTGGATCTGCACAAGGGAGGGCAGGCTGGAGCCAGCACAAGGCTGTTCCCAGCAGGGTCTGGGCTCAGCTCAGGGCAGGCAGCGGTGCCATTGGGAAGGGGCAATCAGGGGGGCCACAGTGAATTTTGGGGTGGCTAAAGCCCCTCCTGTAGCCCCCTCCAAGCACAGTCACGGCCAGCCCAAAGTGCAGCCTGGCCCAACTCCCCTCCCCCAGCCCACAGCAGCATCCAGCTCTCCCCCATGCAGATCTGGGAGCACATGCCCACCTCATGCCCTCTCAGGGTGTGCACAGTGGCAGGAGCCACCCCCCATACAGCTCAGTCTGGCACGCCACCCCAGCTGGACAGCCTCAGCCTCAGCCACAGCCCCCGCCGCACTCCTTCCCCCACCACTGGGGCCTCCATCTGCCCCCCTCCCCCCGGCACTTACCAGCTGGACCTGGCTGCTCTCCCTGGCACCTGCATGCTGCACTGCAGCTGTGCACATGCATGTGGCATTTATCAGCTGCATTAGGTCTGCATACCCCCTAGGGCCTTTTTAAGTACTCTTAGGGGTATGCAAACCCCCAGTTGACAGCCACTGCTCTACATTGTAGCAGCAGACATTTTGCTCATCAGCTCTAGAAAGCAAGGTGGTTTCATCTTCACAGCATAAATCCTTCAGGGCTTTTCTCTGTACAGGCTAAAACAAAGGCACATTGGGTAGGCAGTGTCAGGTTTTCCGGGAAGGTACTCAGCCGACTGTATAGGCCAAGGGAACTGTACACTCACCACAGTCCCACTGGCCAAACAGACCAACTTGAGAATTGAAAGCAAGTCACTACACAAGAAAAGAGCCAATAAGAGGTGAAGGGCTCCAATTAAGGAGTGTTGTCTTGCTGTCAGAGAGGGGCAAAGGTTGTAGAAAGCTACAGCAGCATTGTGTTCTTCACTAAGAGCATCTACATTCTTGTTTGCATTGTTGTTTCGACAAATTGCCCCCAAATGCCCGAGCAACTGGGTGTTTCTATCAGGTTCTGTAATCTTGATTTCTGATGGACTGCATCTGATTCTGCGCCGCATCTATCTGAATACAAAACCCAGTCCTTTACGTATAGATGAGAAGAGGTCCATGCTTACACCAGTACATTTATGCTCCACACAATGCCACAGAACTGGGCAATTGAATATTCGCTTACCCTGGATGTGAGCAGTTTATCTAGGTAAACTTAGTGATTTAAAAGAAGGTCACGTGTCTGTTCTTTACTTGGATGTTCCAAAGATATTTTCACGTTCAAAAAGGGTATCTTGGGAATCAGACAAAAGATTGATGTACTTCTTAGACGGTGAGCAAGGCAACAACTCGCTATTACCTAAGTTTTAATAATTACCTTTCCTGATCACAGTTTATTCCATTGCCAAGTTTCTCAGTTTAGCAAACTATTTACCACTTGATGCTCTGAAGATTTCCTGGTATATAATTAAGACCAGAGAAATTCTGCAGTCAGCAGTAGGATGAATATGATACAGTGCTATGTAATGTCTAACCCATAGGTTATGTAGGTGGTGCATATATAATCTTCATTCCTCCTTGCACCCTTCCCTTCTAAACAAACTATTAATAGGTGGGGAATTTAAAGCACTGCCTTTATAAGAACAGTATTTATATACCATTTTGAATGTTTGTTTGCATTACATTTTTGTAATTAACTCCGTGGGACATTTCTTTTGTCACTGTGTTGGAAAATATTATACAAGGGAAGCTAAATACATTTCTAGGTTGGTCGGTGCATTTTCTGGCCTGTTAAAAGGTTGATTACAAATTCGTTTTAGCAAATGGGGTAAGGCAGATCACTATAAGTAATTTAATTAGTGTACTGACACAATATCAGCCTCCGTCTGAAGCTCTATTCTTCCTAAGAAGGCTAGAATAACTACATAATCACAGAAGGTGAAATGTTGGCTACATTGAATGGTAAGGCTCCCACTGCCTTCTGAGGTGACAATTTCATACAAAGTCTGACCAGCAAAATATAAAAGATTCCTGTTAGTTGTGAACATGTTTATCATTTCAGATCATAGGTACCATTTACCATATTCTACATACCAATTTATAGAAGCACTCCCAATTATGAGTTAATACACTGTGGAAAGATACCAGCAAAAGGTCACTTATATACTGTGCAGTTAATTACACTGAAAAGAATGAGAGCCACAATACTTTATTAATAGTTACTGAAGCCAGTTAGGTTGACTCAACTGTGTTTATTTAAAGTTGAGCACTATCTCCTTATTAAAAAATATTATATGATGATAGATCTGAAATGTCAGCCATCATCCCACACTTAATCCATGGATTTAGAGAAAAGAATATTAATAAGGACTGAGAAAATTTACTCATCTGCACCTGATGAAAGCAACAGGAGCATGGCCCAACTATCTAAAGGTATGACCACACTGCAGGCTGGAGGTGCGATCTGGGAATGCTCAGGACCATTCTGACCTGGCTAGCCAGGGCAATAATACCTGTAAAGGTGCACCAGCGCAAGCTTTAGCAAGAGATTTACAGACCCACTGGAGATCCTGGGTACAGAGTCATCTTGTTAACCTACCCTCAAGTCGAGGCCACCGTGACTTCATATTTAAATTAGAGCTAATTTGGGTGAAGTCTATAGGCACTTCACCTGCACGGATAGCCTGCAGCACAGATATAACCTAAGTCACAGAAAAATCCTGTCAGGCAGCCTGCAGTGCTCCATACGTGGCCCATCTGCATGTAACAGGACATGCAGATCCACCTGAACCTGCCCTTCGTCTCCAGCCGGAATTAGCTTCCCACATTTTTATTCTTTGTCAGTATCTTCCATTTATTGGAAGCTGACTGACCTTGGTGACAGCCTACTTCCTTGTTCAAAAGCTAAACTGCCTCCAACACATTTAGCAATTTAGCATCGTATCCCCTAAACAGTTTGCAACCCATAGCTTTAAATGTAAAGCTGCATTTCACTCGAGAAGCAAAATATAATTCCAAAGCAAGTGTTTGAAAAAGTGAAATGGCCACTACAATAATATCCCTTCTGTTGCACACCGTTGTGCTTGGTCCTAGGGAAAAAAATAAAGAGGGTGAAAGACAACACCATAAACTTGTTGTGCCATCCAAAAATCACGTGGCTGCCTGGACTGCATTCTTTGCACATGCAAAACAGCCCTAGGCTTACTACGTGATCAGCGCTGGTAAGCAAAACTCTTGAAAGATCACGTCAGATTTCCCTCCCCCCACCTCCAAAAAAAACACAACAAAAAAAACTCACAAGACTTTTCAAAGTTAAAACTTTGGGGTTATTTCCAGCTGTGTTTTGGTGTCTCAGGGCATACTGTGTCATGTAGAAGTACCCAAGCTAGCTTGCCTGTCACCTAGGTGCAGCAGTCTGAAGTTCAGCATGAGCTAAGCTAGCCTGCCAAGAAGCACTGCTGTGGAGGCAACTGTGTACTCCATAGAGTTGTCACTTGCAAGCTCTTTTCTACGCGTGTGAGAGCTAGAAAATTCCTTCAAAGACAGTGGAGGTTCCCTTGTAATCCTAGGAAGGCTGGGGCATTAGGAGAGTAACAAAACATGGCAAACTCGCAATGTAAAATGGGAAAATTAGTGACATTGGGACTTCCACTTTGGTAAGAAGTACAAGATGACATTTTTGCTTTGCAACTTATGCCCTCTCCCCTCTAACCCAGAGCTATTCAGAATTAAGAACAAAGCTATAGGTTAAAAGAGAGTATGTACCGTTTCTTTGAGGACTCTTTTTTTTTTTCAACCATGTGTCTGTGCAGAGCCTTGAGCACCGGGGCTCTGATCTGGGTTGGGCTCTCTGAGAACTTGTTCAGTGCATATACAGCATAAAAAATACTATGCAAATAAAAGACGTATTTATGGCACATCCATACATGGAAATATTTTAAGTAAATAATACCACTGAGCATTAGAGAAAGTGTGAAATCTTCATTCTTGGAAATTTTCAAGAGCAGGTTAGATAGACACTTGAATGTAGGAAGCAATGATCCTGCCTTGGGCAGAGGGCTGGACTAAATGATCTCATCTGGTCCCTTTCAACTTGACTTTCTTATGATCCTACTCTCTCTAAGGACAAGTATTGCCTTTCATAAAACTGTGCTGTGTTGACTATCGGTGGAAAAAGAGGGAAGCTTCTCTTTAATTGTTACTGCTACTACATGGGCTCCTAGAGCTTTGTATAAGCATTTGTGTTGAATTTTATAGAAATCTTGAATAGATCAACCCACAGATATGCCCCAATATACAGCATTTTACCACTTCCATAGAAACTTAGATCAAATGGAGCCCAGTTCTCAGTTCTCTTGGTACCATGCATAGCTGAAGCACCAGTACAAATCGCGGATAAGGTACTGCCACTTTGGAATGGCAACATCACTGCATGCGGCCGCTCTCTTACGTGAGCGTGTAAAACACAAGATAAGAGTCAGTCCCCATGCTATGTGAATACAGCTTCTGGCGGGAGCCCAAGAACACCCAAGCCTACAAATTAGCTAGAGAGGATGGCTCAAACACATGCCTGCAAATCCCTGAGCATGCCATTTCCACGCTCAGTTTCTTCAACCCCAAGAGTGCTTAAACATAAACCAGGCATAAGTGGGCAGAGTTTCTCTCTTGGCACCCCCTCCGCAGTCTGACTCCAAAAGGAGTCTGTCTGGAGACAATGCTTTTATCGGTCAAATCTGGCCCGTTGTCATTAGCCAAAAATCTGCAGTCTCATAGTAACATGCCTTTTGGGGCCAATTCAAAGCTATGGAAGATGAGGGAAATTTTCCTATTAGGTTCAGCAGATTGTGAATCAGACCCTCTGAACTTACATTACTGATATGGTAAAAGCAAAATATGCCCCCGCCAAAAAAATAAAAAAGAAAGAAAAGAAAAAGAAACTGGTGTTTGCATTATGTAAGGCTAATAGTTTAACAGTACGTGTGCAATAAATTTAGCAATAGAGTTTTACCTGCAAATATCAGGGATCCATGTGGATGCATGAAATTTGCACAGTCCCTAGTGAATGATTCATGAAAAGTAGAGTCTCCAGTGATAGATTTTACCATTTACCTTTGAATGCATTACTGCACAAGTGCTGCTTTCAACAAACTATATTTAACTGCCTAATTATACGTCTGCCAAACATACCAGGAGAGCTGACTGGTCCCCTCCTCTAGCAAAAAGGAATGGGATGGGTTGATCAGGGAAAAACTGATGCAATTACCAAGAGAATCTGGTTATTGCAGTGCAGCATGCCATTGCCTCTGCATAAAAATGCATGTGCCAGAAGGAGAAGGGAATGTGTAGGAACAGCCTCGAGTCTAGACCTCATCTGTATGAAAAGCAGCAACATACGGGCATATCAGTAGGGCAGGGCCACCCACTTAGTTTTTTTGTGGACATAACATCACATATGATTCCCCAGCCAACCTCTGCCATCTTTCTGCTGGCTCCCCTCCATTCTGCTCTCTGGCCTGCTTAGGGAGCCGATTGCAAGGGAGATCAGTTGAGGCATTAGATGTTCAACAGCATCATATCACTGAGGCCCTGGAACCCTGCATAAAAACGTACGAGTCTAATCAATACATGGTGCAACATACCCTCTGGCTGGACTTCGCACATGTCCAGGCATCACAAGGGCTCATGATTTATACACGGTTTTAAACCAGTTATTTGTTCACAAAAACAACAGGAAGTTTCAGATATGAGTGGGCTAGGCTTTTTTTTAAGTTATACCAGATGAATGTATTAAAACTAAAATCAAAACAAAGGCACAACACAGCTAAATTATGCTCCATCTACTCTGGGTAGTTGTTATCTCCAGCCTCATTTTCAGAACTCTCCCAGCCTTTAATGGATTCATCTTCCTACCTCCCTTCTCAAATGCAGACAGGATAATACCCCAGATGTACAGATGGACTCACAGAGAAGTTAAAGTCCAATTCTCCAAAAGCTTCTAACTCCCCCTCACTCTGCACTACCCTGAAGTGACGTGACAGAAGTGCACAGGGCAGCATAGCACCACGTCCTACACAGCATAAGGGCAACCTTGCCAATCTGCTCCGGATAACCCCCTCTGCTCCCTTTCCACAGGTGCGAGGCAAATGGGAACCAGATCCCTGCTTGAGAAAACAAATAAAAAGTTATTTAAAACAACCACAATGGTAGGTTTTCTGGCAATTCCATTACAGTGTCTCCAACATTTACTAAACTAAAATTACCGGCTTTATCTCAAGCAGACCTTTCAAAGGCCACGGGCTTAATTGAATAAAGCTAGAACTTGCAACTGTCAATTATCCACAGAGAGGTACTTGTCATTAGATAAAATAAAGGCAAAGTTAGCAACTAGCTACAACTGTTTATAGAGAGCTAACTTTCAGTGTTTGCTGTCTTCTGTTTGACTCCATGCTGTTATGCACACTCACGCAGGTCCTCACTCCCTGCCTCTCATCATTTGTTTTTTTTTCCCTCCCCCCAAAAAATTCTGTAGCCTTTTACCTACCATTTATGGGGTTGCTGTTGTACAATGAAAGCCAAGCAATTAACCTGGACCAAATGTGCTCTAATTGGTTATAAATAAAGAAACACCAGCCTGCTTGCAAGCACAATAGCTATGCTGTCCATTCATAATTTAACATGTGCCACTTCAGTCCAAGCAACACCTTGGTATTCAGCTACTTACCATTCACTAGCACACCCATTTCCTGACCTCCTTTATTTTAGGCACTGAATGGCCATTGTTCGCATGTCTGCAGCTGGAAGCAGCGCAGTATCCTAAGGTAGTACTCCCATTACATTTCCTGACGACTTTTATTAGATGACCAGTGGCACATCACATGCTCTTTCTGGTGCCCTTATCTCTGAAACAGATTTGCTGCTGCCCAGTGACTGAATACAAAACATTTACTCCTAATATTTAAAACAAGCTTTTTGTGAGAAGAGATCAGGTTTTTATTATTCATTACCACTGAAGCGTTCGTAGGACACCTGACACATGTATGCCTTTCACACAGTTTAAAATTCAGGCTCTTGCCATTCCCCAGTAGAGAAAAGTATACTACTCAAGCAACAATTACCGAGGTATTCTGCCAGCAACCCCAATTCTGGCTTCAAGCCCCACTTCTGCAACTGCATTTCCAGCTGCTGGGGCTGAGACTCCATTTGAGGATTTAACACCAAGCCTGAGAACCACAGCACTAGCAGTTTACTTCATTTCTCTTACGTCTGCAGGCACATACGTAAGCCTTTCATTACTATACATGAACAACCTCATCCTGCATTGCTGGGAACCAACCAATTGTTGGTTCCTGCTGATAAACCTCTGGAAACACTTTACCAACAGAGACAAATGGGCAAAGCCTGCCTTCCCCTGAGCAGTAGGTAGAGGACACGACACGGCAGCCTACTGTTTCCTAGCCATTTAAGTGGTTATTTCTTGGTCTACAGGGCATTGTTGGTGCTTACGCACCCAGAGATATTCTATTCCTGGATGTCTGGCTTTGCATGCATGAATACTATGGATGACTGGATAGCTGTGCCAATAGAGCACGTGCAGGAGGGGCCAGGGCACATACATGCACCCCTTGTATCCAGAGATGTCCAGAACTGTGAAACTGAGCAAAAGCCATGACTACCAGATTTAGACTCAAGAAGTGGTAGGGGAAAGTTGAAGCTACATATTTGCCCTCCAGTAGCAGAGGGGCTAAGCCACTCGCCTGGAAAGACAGAGGACCTAGGTCCCAAGCTGTCCTCACTCAGTTGGTGTTTGAATCTTGTCCTTCCAGCCATTATCCAGTCCCATCTTCTAATGAAGCTGAGCCACTACTATAGTCACTAAGAAAAACGAAAGGACGGCATTATAGGGAAGAAACTTTGATCTCACTAGTAGCAAGGACCCTAACTAGAACCAAGGCCTTGCTCCTTAAGTCAAACACCCTTTGGCTTGCTTCCTTCCTCCTTGCCCCGTATCTCTCTTTCATGGCTGCCCAAGGAGCCAGCTCCAAAAAGTGCTGGAGAAGGGCCTGGATAATAGCATAATTATGATAATAAAGAGTGCTATATTGAAAGGTCACGAAGATCAGGGTCACATCACCTCTAGAGGAGAGGGACTAGAAGCCAGGTCCTCTGGCTTCCCAGGTGAGTGTGCAAGTCAGCAGGGGGAAGTGGCAGAGGGAAAGGGGCAAGGAAGACGGGAAGTCTCATTTGCTTGCCAGTGTGCGTGTCTAGCCTGCATGCCTCTGTTGTCACCCACACGTGCAGGGCTACATGTCCAGGAATAGAATTGCTCTGGGCATTTAAATGCCAGAAATGTCATGTAGATGATGAAATCTAGGCTCTCAGATGACCAAGGAAAAAAAAAAACATACTTCCACCCATGGTTCCCTAACCTCATAAGTGTTGCAAGAGGCCTAGGATTTTTCCATGTGTATAGCTGCATGGAGAGGCAACTCTGCTATCGCAGCCTTTTCCTGCATAGCAGCACAGCTTTGGAAGGAACCGTGCTTCCTTTGACCTGCCCCCACCCAAGCCAGCATTGTACTAGACTCATGGACAAAGAGGAGAAGGTAAAGAGCACAAGAGAACATTCACATAAGTTACTACTATTAGCTCCAGCACCTTTGCCTGTCCAGTTATCCATCAGTCTCCTCCGGGAAACCTCTATTACACCAAGCCTCACTCCACCAAAAAAACAAACTCAGAGCCCCAAAGCAGCCCTGGGGCTCCAGTAGGGTATCAGTGCAGCCATTTAATCTGGCCTGCTCTGTTTTCAGACAGATCGACCAAGGCAGGAATGCAATTATTATGCCCATTTCCTAGCTCTTACGCTAAAGGTTTGGGCCTTGACCCACAAAAGCAGCACAAAAAAATCTCAGAAAACTAGACAGATGCAAGGTCTCCTGTTTCCTGCCCTCAGCAATTGCATCACCAGAGCACAAATGCCCCTGCGAGAAGGCACCAGTGGGCAAAGCAACCAGCAAAGGCCTGGGATTGCCTACTTGCAGCTTCAGGCAAGGGCTACATAGCACAGGTAGAGGCCTCTAAGTTTGCTAGTAGGGCCAGAGTTCTGCTGTGCAAATCCACCTCGAGCTATCATGAGGTTAGGTAACCAAAAGTTTATACCATCCCCACAGGTTTCCCCTCTGGCATTAGCACCTGTCAACTGATGCTTTGTTGTAAGCCATTCGTTCTTAGCTCTGGAGCACTGCAGGTTTCCATGAAAGCCAAGAGTTATTTTTTCACCCTGCTTTGGTATCCAAAGGAATCCTTTTGATTCTCTATGAAAGGAGTCACTGCCTTGCATATACATGTTCCCAAGCCACCCTTTTTGTCACCAAGGGGAAGAACGGTTCTGTGAGTTTTTCTTTGCCAAGACAGGGGGCAAGGGAGGGGAGGGGGAGGGCAGGAACAAACCAGCAGACAAATCACAGCCTAGGGGTGACGGGGCCACTCTGCTACTGTTCCAATCTTGTTCATCTCTGCTCCATTCCTCCCCCTCCCCGCCCCCATTTGGGAGTTGCTATTTTGGAAGGCTATTTATCTTCAGTCAGAGAAAAGGACTTCACAATGCTGAAATAGAAACCAGAGCCTGAAAAAGGTCGCTGCATTACGTGCCCAGAAGCTTGCTTCAGTGCACATTTGCTCCTGGTCTATCTGCAGGAGGCAGTTTTAGCTTCAAAAATTGCAGTTTTCCTTTTAAAAGTGTGGCAGGTCTCACCAAAAATAAGTAAGTAAATATATAAATAAATAAATAAAGACTCACACTTGGACTATGAGAGTTCCTATCCACACCAAGCCTACAGTCAAGGGTTAGCCACTTGCATAAGCACCCCATACCCCAGAGATAACTGCAACTTCTACTGAACCTTTAAAGCATTAACACTGGCTGGTCAACATGCTAAATCAGGGGTAGGCAACCCCCGGCACGTGTGCCAGAGCATGGCGCACAAAGGCATTTTGCTTTGCACGTGCACCTTGGGGAAGGGGTCAAGGCTGCACTGCAGCAAAAAGGATTAGGCCCCCCATGGATCCCCCCCAGTCCGCTCCTGGGATGCCAACCTCTTATAACTGGGGGTTGCACGTATTTTTCACATTCTGCCCCAAAAACGTTGCTGACCCCTGTGTTAAAACTCAGGGGCCCCTGTATAAAATGAGAAAGCCATTCTATCCTCACATTGTCTCAGCCATGTTGCTTTGGGACCCAGTTTTCAAACTGGCCTACCTACAGCTCATCCTCTAAATACCTGCTTACGGTACCTAAATGTAGACCCAAGTTTCTAGAACTTTGCCTTGAGGAAAAACTTTCACCGGATAAGCTAATGAGGTGACTTAGCTAATTCAAGTGAAAAAGAACAGATGCCAATGCAGAAATTCTTATTCTGGTTTAAGGGCAGCTTATTTTGATGTAGCTTAAATCATTTAGGAGCTGCTTTAAACTAACCTGAAACAAATCAAAAGTATACCAAGATAAATACTTACACATTTGCTGGTTTCCATAAAGTGCCAGATTTACTCAAATCCCAGATGAGATTTTTCCCACCAGTCACCATGGGGGTGGGGGGTGGACCCATTTACACTCAAGTATTGGTCCAGTGCAAGCAGCAGCTAAGGTCTGGATTTGGACCCAGGGCCCAGGCCGCAGCTGAGCCACAACCTTCTCCAGGCCAGCGTGGCTCATGTGGCAGCTGGCAGGGGAAGGTGCTTGCAGCCATGGAAGCCCTATGGTGGGAAGAGCACAGGGGAGACTGTGCAGCCTGCCTCCATACCCCTGCCTTACTTTCAGCTCTAGCTCTGACCCAGCCTGGACCTGATACTGTTTGGCCAGGCTGGGATAGTGCTGACTACCCCAGAGCATCTCAGAAGGTAAATGGGGCAGGGGGAGCATTAGGCAGTGGGGAGAGTAGGTAGCAGGGGGGCAGGCACAGGTAAGGGGACCAGCGGGTGAAGGGGCAGGCAGCAGGAGGTCAGGCACAGGCAATGAGGGGCCAGGCACCAGAGGAGGGCAAGGAGGGGCAAGGGGAACATGGTGGAAGGGCAGACACTTCAGGAAGCAACTGGAAGGGAGGTCAGGGCTCCGGCTCCTAGTCTCTTCTGCTGCTTTCCCTTCCATAGCAGTGGTCAGGCAGCGTGAATTTAAAAGACAGCCCTCCAATAAGTAGACTCTATAATGTAAAATTATAACAGATTCATAATTTCCCAAGTGTAGAATCTAAGTATTGGGAGGTTGTCCCAAATTCAAAGTCATCATGGATTCAAGTAAATACGGTACTTCACAAACTCATTTATGTTTAAACCAGTGAGACAGACTTGCACAAGCAAATTTCAAGTGAGCCACACATTAACCAGAGAAGGCCTTGGTATAATATTAACCTCAAATCACTTTCCCTTTCTTCAAAGGATCACAGGAAGCAGAGACGAAAATGACCAGTACCCACAGAACACATGGACAAAGTCACTATTACCAAAAATAGGAAAAAGAAATGGAGTAAGGCTATGCTGAACTTGCTGTGAAACTGGTGCTTTTATCCTTCTATCAGTTTTGAACCAGTTTTGCTAGGTGCCAATTGTTAACCAAATAGGGTGTGTTAATGTTACTATGCAGCAGTAGTATTCAGGGTTTTGGCCCCACAGCTAAGAAGAATGGTACAGAGTTGGTCCATGGGCTGGATCAGGCCCCGTGCCACTTCCATGCAACTAGGGTAAGGTCCTGGGGCCCCACATCACCTTGCCCTGGCCATGATTGGGACCCAGAGTCCGATTCCAGCCAGTAATTCAACTCTTGTCCGTATTAGACTCTCAAACGCACATTTACCGCAGCTTCAGCATTTGGGGATGATGCAGTCAAGTATCCTTCAGAGGTACAAGAGGTACTGTGCCTTTAAAGGGGGTTTTAGATTTGGAGGCATCTGACCTTTTTCCAGCTTTCCCAGCACACCCAAAGAAATACGTGCAGATTTTCTTGGAGGAGTGCAAGGGAACCCCAAGCCTGGTTTGAGAAAATAAATAAAATCAAGCCAGAGCAGACCAGATGAGAGCTTGAAGAAGGGAACCATGCTCTAGAGGTCATTGCTTTCTCCATGCTTTCCACAGAATTTTCTTCAGCTGTATATGAGAAATGGATTTTCATCTGTATTTCCCTAGGGAGACTGTGCTCCTGGCAAAAGTGCCTTAGAGCAAATAGCCTGGGGGTAAGACCCGTAGCAAAAATACAGGAATTGTCAAGACTGAATCAGCTGGGGGTGCTACGGGTTGTCTCTAACCATGGGTGGGCCACACGAGGAAGAGGTAAGATGTCTTGGAAAACAACAATTCTCGAGTAATCTAACTTACCCTACAGACTGTTTTGACTCCTACCCCAAGTGTCAAGGAAGGAGACAATGCCGCTAATGGGTAGGCGGATGCAAGCGTGAGAGGGAAGATACTTTTCTTTTCTGTGAAAGGTGGGTGTTTGTTTCCAGAGACAATCCAAACGACGAGTGAGCACTAATAGCAAAAGGAAGCACCTCAGAGGTTTGGCAGAGGAAATTTGCCAAGCTTTTCTGTTGAGAGAGACTCTCTTATTTCTTGTGGGCTCTGTTTTAAGACATTTTGGGTGACCTGACTTGCCAGGGATTGCATTGCATTTTAATTAACTTGTACTGCATTATAATTAATATTTTGGTGCTGCGCAGGAAAGCACACTGAGCCATTCAAAATTCATGCATGCAGCAAACTGACAGGCAGTATTACTGAGAGGAAGGAACAAGATGAAAGCTGTTAGGGCTTCCTGTCCTAGGGCAGAGAGAGAGCCAGTCTGTCGAGGTGGTTTCTGGTTTAAAGGATAGCATGTTGCAAACTAAAAAGGATCAGGAAAGACCACAGTACACTGGTTTGAGGTGTTCAAAAGGAGGAACCTCCCCTGGCTTTCTCAATTAAGTCCATGCTTGCATCTATACATGCACGCAACATGCTGGGCTGGCAATTTTTTTTCTGACACCTGCTCAAATGTTATCTTTGTTAGACAAAAACTGTTGCAGCACCACCCCTTTGCCTGTTAATTTACATTAGCACAGTTTCATTCCCCACCCCACCACCACCAATAAAAATCAATTCCAGCCCTCCCACATCTATCCTCCCCAATAAATTAATTCCACTGCCCAAATAAATCATTCTCCACTCTCACCACCATCCATTGCAGAGCTTATTGCTTTTCCCTGCCTGAGCCTCCAAGACAGCGTTCTCCACCTTCGATCTCTGTCCCCAGTATCCTATCCACCCACCTCTCCTTTTAGGACAAAGTTAAATGTCACACTTAGACTATACTAAGGGCACTTAAAACTTGAGCACCTGCACCTTAAGTCTTGTTAACTGCTCTCTGAGCAGCTTAAAGTTACGCCACTTAAGACAAGGCTTAACTCTGGGTCATGGTACTTAGCTTGTGTTAAGGTAACTTCAGTCTGCTCCATGGAGATAAAACGAGCAAGTTTCAGTCCTCCGGCGTCTCAGAATGTGCTGTTTCCAGCCCCTCTTCCCCCCGCCCAGAGCAGGGACAGTCTGGCTCTCTTGGCTCCTAGCCACATCCCTGCTCAGTAGCCCTCTAGCGACAAGGCAAAGTTGTGTGGGCAAGATATGGTATTATTAACCCTTAACATGTAACTGCTCACAGCATGTCCTAACCTCAACACTGCTTAACGTTCCACACATTTTGTATGGTCTAAGTGTAACGTAACTTCACCCTAAATATACTTAGTTCCTGTTTTACTTGGCATTTCTTGAAAACTACAGGGACACAAGCAGACACACTACCCCCAGCCTCCACCTTTCCCATCCCAAGAGCCAGGCAGAAGATCAATGGACCCAGGCAAACCAGTTTTTCAGTACACATACAGTTACAGCAGTATAAAATGTATGGGCCTAATTCTGTTCCCACTAAAGTCAGTGTGGTTAAACAACGTGAAATCAGAGTGATTATAAAAACACTGGCTTCCATTTTTTTTTACTGAAACTTATTTTCAATTCTGGCCATGCTATGGCAATACAGCATGAGGTGGGCTGACAGGGAAGTCTCGAAGAGGCTATCCTGCAACTTTGCTTATCCTGCAACTTGTGCGACGGTCAGTCAAGGTTCAGACATGATCAAATCAACAGCACTGCTCTTTTAAAAATCTAAGCTAATAATAAAACACAAGTCTTCATGAAACTTTGGACAATGTGACAGCAGATAACTCATGCTCCAGAAAATTCACCTCCCAGAGCACAGCCACAAGCATGAACGTTAATCATCTCTAACTTCATCTTGCATTAAAGCGCAGACAGTAGGACTCCATACAGTGACATGCTTAACAAAAGGCTCCTACAAATAAGTACTTTCTTAGTTTGTAATCAATCCTGTATCTTGAGGGGGAGGAGAGGGATGTGCACTTGCATAAGAGAGAATTGAAGGAACCTATGTGGGAAGAAGCCTATGTGCTTTTGTTTAAACAAAACTTGCTTTTGAAAACCAGAACCAAGCCAATAAATAAGAGCAACCCCAAAACGGCTGATCCCTGTAAAGCTTTACACAAGACTCCTGGATCACTACACCAAGCATATTGACAGAACAGCAAGAAGTTCAGCTTATCTTATGCAAAACAAATTGTGCTTCAAAACCTGTAATGGGAAGGGATTAAATCAGAGGGTCCTTTTCCTAGGAATTTATTTCAAGTGGATACAATATGAAGCACTCAACTATAGAAATACTGGGTCTGGTGACCAGCAGATGCAAACTGTCATAAGCTGATTGAAGTCAATGAGCCAGGCACCAACTGTTATAAATCAGCACAGACCCGCTGACTTCAGACCTGTGCCGCTTGACACCTACCAAAGATCTGGCTGATTGTTCGTAGGTATTGTTCTGTGCTCGTGAGTTCAGCTCTGGGAATGCCGAGTAGCACTGGGGAAGGCACGGAAATCTTGTCTCCCTCTTGATTTTGGACTTCTAACCAGTGGCTTCAGGAAACCACAGACAGCTTCACCCAGCACACGACTAACTCTCTATAAAGTGCCTGGTCACGTCATTGTACTTTATAAGATTTCTGGATACAAGTTTAACTGCTGCTCCTCAGAGAAAAATATCCTCCCCACTTACACCTGATCTTAAAAAGATCGGATTTAAAGCCTTTGAAGTACATTCGTTATTTGGGGGGTGTTTCTCTCTCTAAACTAACTCAAATATTCATGTTATAAATCAGCACAGACCCGCTGACTGTCTCCTTTTTAAAAGGCTGATCTTTCAAAAGGCCTGATCCAGAAGTAGATGAAATGATGTGGTTCCACTGCCTTCCATGGAGCATCACCCGTTTATGCTAGCTAAGAATATGACCTTGATACATTCCAACATAATTTCATCTAAAAGTTTTGAACTTTGAAAGGGTTTATGAGGAGCAAGTTACACGAAACATGGAGTTCTTGTAATAGCCTTTTATTTACAAGTATCAACACGCAAATTCAGGAGTTCAACATGACCACATCAGACGTGTAATTTACAACCAAACTCAGAATTATAGTGCTGCTCTATCATCTTGTGGATGATAGCCCACATAAGTGCACTTCATTCTAACCCTGTTTTTGATACTTGCAGAATAAAAATATTTAGATTGGGTCTCCTCTCAAAGGCAAGCTTTTGGAACACATCATCAAAAAGAGTTAAATCAGCTGGGAATAAGAGCAAAAGAGGGATGGAGGGAAGGACCCAATTTCTTTACTATACAAAATATCCTTTAGAGAGACTATTTCGTAGTTCCACCAGTGTGAGATCGAATGGAAATAGAAATCTCATATTTCCTGTGGGCATAACCCTTAGCGAAAAGAATGACGTCAGGATCCTCCAATGATACTTGTTTTCAATACAGCCCATTTTTGGGGCCTTTTCCTTTATTGGAGGGCTGGGGCGGGGGTGGGGAGGAGAGGAATATCAGTTTATATCTGCTTGGCACAATTTCCAACCAAGACCCTGAAAGAAGGTACGCTTCAACAACTGAACACGTGTAGCAAACACAGATATATGGTTGACGTCTGACATAGATATATGGTTGCTTTTCACTGGCTCCAAAGGGATCAGCAGCCACTTCCAAATGCTTCTCTGAAAATGCCAGGTCTAATTAAAAGAATCCTGCTTTGCCAAAGCTGTATACAGGGCCAGGTAAAATTAAAACACTTCTAATTTTCATAACCACAGGTGAAGTGTGGATGCCACCTTGCACATGTGTAAACTATATGCACATGCAGATCATAAGGAATAACACGGTAACATTCTTATGCTAGCGGGCACTTAAGCAGTTGGTGCTGCAGCCACCAGGCAGACTGCTTGTGGAAATGCTTAAGGTGTGCGTTACCCATCAGTAGGGTTCAGGAGCTATTTGCAGGGGTTAAAAGCATTCTTTTGAAAAGGTGCCATGTGTCAGTCTGTGGTTTAATCAAGTTTCTGCAACCTACAGCAGTATGAGCTAAACAATTGTGCCTGGCTCATGCAATAAAAATAAAATAAAATAAAAAACAAATCTGCCATGAGAAAGATATCTAGCAATGGAATCAGGACGGCTACAGCTGGTTGACTATAAGCTATATTCGGTGCACGTAGAGTACAACCAAGCAAGGAACTCTACCTATTATTTACACAGTGACAGATAAAGGAAAATGAGGTGTAGCCTGATAAACAAGCTTTCTCCTAAAGCAGATTTAGACACTATTCATTCCCTGCTTCTCAGGACGCAGCCTTCCTTAGCTGGAACTGTAAAATAAATTCCGGCACTCGGAACATTTCAAGGAGGAATAATTTTCACCACTGGCTCTCGCTTTCTCCCCCCACCCCCCAGTTTGAAATGGATTCGATATGCTGCTAAAAGAAAAATTGGTTTGTGTCTCTCAGAATAAAAAGAGATTTAAGGCAAATGCAAGGAATCTAATTTTAAATTCATTTAAGATTTCATCCATGTGTTCTTGGACATTAACTATTTCATCACTGCCACCTGGCATGCCATGGTCTGAAACAAACTTGGAGCATGTGCTCACTGTGAAGAAGTAAAATTCAACACATATGGACAAAGATACAAAGCTAACTTTGTATGTTAATTAGGGCCGTGCGAAGCTTCAGTCGCTGATTTGATTTAGCGGACATTTGGCCCAATTCGATGGCTGAATCCCCAAATCCAAATTGAATCAGGAGACCCTTTAATCTCTCCGAATTGAATCAGAACCCTCTGAATTGATTTGCAGAGATTCAATGATTCGGACATAGACCCAGCTTTATATGTTTTTTTTACATACCTCAAGGTACCAGGCGGCTCATGAATGCTGCGATGCTAGGGCGGATGGAACATCCTATGGGAGGGTGCCCAATGTGCTCATCAGCGGACCCAAAAGTGGACCAGAAGCACTTCTGGTCCACTTCTGGGTCCACTGGGGAGCACACGGGGGACCCCCACCTTTTCCCCAGTGACTGGTGCTTCCTGGGTGTAGGGGGCACTCAGGGTCCCCCTGTGGCCGATCGCCGAGCGGAGGGGGCACCCCCCTCCATGCTTGGTGGCAGACCCAAAAGTGGACTGAAAGTACTTGTGGTCCAGTTCCAGGTTCACTGCCGTGATTTAGCAAAATGCACAGTGATTTATCAAAATGCCTGCTATAGTAAAGTTTTAGAGGAGCTGAAGGATCTATAGGCAGACCATGGAAAGCTAAAACAAGAGACTAATCTCTCACAGACAAAAGCTACCGAAGTCAACAATGGGATTTTCATCAGCACTCAGCGGGCACGTCTACACATTCATTACTGTGCAGTAGTTATTGCGTATTTTAGTATATGCTTAATGAAGTACTAACTAAACAGAGTAACTACAGTTACTGTGCAGTAGCACCAGCACTTGGGTTTTTTTGTAACTCTTTCTGTGCAGTAGCCTACTAAGACTGCTCAGTAGTGTATTATTTTTGATCGGTTTTTGATGGGCACGTTACTGTGCGGTGTTATTAGGCTACTGCACAGTAAGCATTTCATCTAGACATGCCCAGAGTCACCTAACTCATCAATGACTATAGAGGGAGCAGCCAATATGGAATATTTTTGACAATCCCACCCTGAAAGTACTAATTTCAACATATGCATTGTGACTTCATCCATCTAATTTTAAAGGATCACAGCTGCAAACAATTCTGTGAATGAGAAAGAATCTCCCTGAATCATTAGAAGCCCAAAAGAGATGACTTTGTTTGGAAAAATTTACACATCTACTGGAAAAGTTACTTGAAGGGCAGAAGCTGCACACCCTTGCTACAGGGGTGAAAGGCCTAGAAAGCAGCAACAGTGTAGCATGCTCGGAAAGGCAAAGGTGAGGGCAATATGTACAGAAACAATGGAGTTGTCACAAGAGGAGGGCTCACAGCAGCAAGAGGAGGAAATCTGGGATGGATGATGGCCAAGAGACTGGCAAAGGTGAAATCAAGGAGGGCAGAACTGCCAGAAAAGGAACACATTCTGCCTAATTTCTTTCTTCATGAAAAGATTGTTGAAACACTTCTTCCTCTAGCATCCACACGCCTTCTCTGATAAATATTTTGGCAAAATAAATTGGTCAAAGGTATAGAAACGTTTTAATTGTTCATGTTTTTCTTGCATTTTTTCTTGAAATGTTGAAAAAAAAAATGTAGCACTTAGTAAGGAATAGTATTCTTGCTCTTATGCACATTTTCCAGAGTAAATGATTTTTCAGTTAAAATTGTAGCAAGAAAATTAAGCAGAAAAAGTGCATTGGGAAAGTGAGGTCTATTTCAAATTGCAAGTATTCACAAGGCTGTTTTCTCTGAGGAGGACATATGGAGGCAACCCCGAACCACAAGAACAAAGCAGTGGCCTGGTGGCTTCATATCCAGCAACAAGATTGCACTCAAAGGGCATCTTTACATGTACTTGCTGGGGAGGGGGGTGGCACTTTAATTAGAGCTGCTAGTAGAGCTGTAGTGTCGCATGTATTCAGTATCCCACACTTTAAAATGGCAGCAGGGGTGCTTTAACTAATGCTTGTTCAACAAGCTTTAGTTAAAGCACCCCCGCCCTCATTTTGAAGTATGGGGACGCTAAATACACATGACGTGGAGGCTGTTGGAGCATGCTAATTAACAAGCTCCAGCAGACTCGATTAATCGATTCTGCTCTGAGTCTGCTCCAACACGTGCTGATTAGTATGTGTCAGAGCAGGTATCTGGCATGTGTATAGGTGCCTAGGAAGTCCATTCTTCCAACTTGCTTGGACCTTCTCGGCACCCCTACCCTTCATTGCCTCTCCCACCATTTTCTTGACCTTTCAGCAGAATACTAATAGAAACTCTCCCCATTCCCCTCCTCTACCACATCAGTCAGCAAGGAACCCTACAATATGTTAAAGAGTAGTCAGGGCTGACTACATGTTGCTTGATGTAGTCCTAAAACTTAGAGATTCTGACAAAAGTCTTCCTATTTTGACTGTCTGCAGGAAGATTGTAGAAGAGGCATCTAAGTCCCAGGATTGATTTTGAAATGCACCCCCTACCCCCAAGCTTATTCCACATATTTTCATATAAAATGGTCATAGCTTCCCAGGGTTCAACGTGCCATTTTAGAACTAGCCAAGGAACAGCCTTGAAAGTCAGTGAGTGCGCTTTGCAAGACTGCCCTCGGTACCACAAATAACATTTGTAAAGGACACCACTATTTTACAATCCACAAAACAGCATGCAAGTCCTTATTTACTTGCAAGATGACTACATATGTTTTACTTGGATGTCACTCCAGATTACTGGCTAATTACACTTTGGAAGTACCCAAGTAATTACCACTGAATCTTCCCTCTAATTCAGAAGAAACTACAGCCTTGCACTCATATTTACATGACAAATTTCATACGCCTTCAACAAGCCACTGGTTCAAGCACAGCATGTTTGTGGAATTTGGTCATGCGCTTACTTTTTAACAAGCAAACACAAAGCATTTATATGAAATGTGCACGATGTGAAAGAGCACTACAAAAAGTTACACAAGCCAACCAAGGAAAAACAAGCCCTTTCCCAACCTGGCACCAGATACGTCCGACGGATGCAAATTTATTTTCCATTTCTGAATGAAGAAAATAAGATTACCAGAGTGGATATTCATCAGAATATTTTGAACTGAATATGCGAACTGCCTTAACTGAATTTAAAATCGATAACTCCACTGCTGTGGTTAGTTTTATTGAATTGCACATTGAAATAATATCATTTCAATTATGTTATGATCACAATATTAAACTATATCATGGGTTTTATTTATTCAGCTGGAAGGCAAGATGTGCTAGTTCTTCATTTGACAAATCAGACATATGATAGCTTTTAATGTTATTTTACTGAGTGATCTCTCAAGGTTTACACTGCTGCACGTGTAACCTGCTCTTTTCTTTTAAAGGTCAGCAACTTGAAAGACGTTGTCTTTTGATACCATTTCTTTTATTCTTTCAGAAACAGCAAAGTACTATAGGAAGCACCAAACTGGGATTTAAAAAGTAATAGTAAGTGCATACTTTCTGTCAGAGAAATTAAACCGAATCTTAAGAAAAGAGGTTAACTTTCTTTCTGCATCACATAACCTGTCATATCTTAAACTCATCCATCTTCATCATGCCAGCTGAGTAAAAGCCGAGATACCTTTCATTTTAGATATCTCAGGAATGTATGTGTAAGAGGCAAAGAGGGCAAATGTTAACCGCATAATGTACAATCACACATACTGCTGTATTTACAGTCCCGGTAGAAAAATCCACCGAAATAATTTTGGAGGAATTGGATTCTAACATAGCCTGGAGGCAACAACTTATGCACTGGAAATTTCTATGTATTTTCTGCCTTACTGGCTCTGCTATTCATGATAAATGTATGTCACTTAAAAAAAGTCACCGATCTACAAAGAGTTCATATGATCCAGGCCTCCAAAATCCTATCCAGATACCCCAATAGCCCTAGAAAGGCAATTTTCAATTAACCTTTGATCCTATTTGTTGAACTCAACTTTTTCCTGGGGAGGGGGAATGGGGGTAGCAGATTGGGAAAGATTAAAGTTGAGTGAAAGAAATAAGCAACGTGAGTCTTTTGGAAGTGTCCTAATGGGCCAAATACAAAGAACACTGAGGTCAGTGAAAAGTTTCATTAACATCCATGGGCTTTAGAGCAAGCAAAGGAAAAGTGGGTTCACAGCTGGGGTGGGGAGAAAGGCAGGGAAGAGGAACAGATATTGGACTTCTACAGCAAGCACCATTGCATAAATTTCCTCCCTGCAATAAAAAAAAAGCAAACTGTTCTGCTGAATCAGACTATAAACAGTTCTTTGTCTTTATAATTATAGTTATGTGATGCCTTTCTGAGTGTCTTGTAAATATACGTGCATTTACCTCACAATCTTCCAGTAAGTAAAACCAGGCACCAGTGCCTATGTTCCCTTTAAGCAAATGGAGCTATAAACACACAAAGTGAAGCTTGTGCTTAGCAACAACTGCTACTCCTATTTTACAGATGAGAAAACTGAGGCAGGCAGATGTGAAACAAATAAATGAGAGCTCTTGAAAAGCTAATGGCACAGATTTATTGCCCCACTGCAATACTGTATCCTTCACACCACATTGAAAACGCATAGTTTTTACTGTCTTTGAATCTAGAACAAAACGGTCTTGTAGATAAACCACCATACCAACACACAAGAGGATGCTTATAAATTCAGCCTAAATACGTACTGTTACCAGTATTAGTAATGGCCTCAGAGATCTGAACTAGCATTCTTTTTTCTTGTCAAATATAAATATTATTTGTATATGTAAGATATCTTAAATCCTCTTCACCTTTCTTGAATGGAAACAGAAGGGCTAACACGAGGGGAGCATGCTCATCTTGCTTGGCTCTCTCAAGCATATTATTTTAAACTACTTTTTGTCGTTGCAATGGCAAGACATGGACGGCCTCCTCATCCCTTTGTTTCACCTGTGGCACATTAGGATGTTCTTTTAGTTTTGGGGCATTGTGCCTGGAAGTTGCATGCAAGTGTTGTCCATGCCATTTTATTAGGTGGGTATTTGTATATGATGGGTTAGATAGGGATGATCCTGCCCTGAACAGGGGGTCAAATTAGATGACTTCCTGAGGTCCCTTCCAAGCCTGCTTTTCTACAATTTCATGACAAACACTGTTGCTGTTCTTTAACATCCAGGTTTAAAAAGGAAGAAGAAAAATGACAGATTGAGAGTATAACTTGTTCTTGAGACTACAGCTACACAAACAAGTTACAGCAAGTTAATGAAATAAAAAGAGCAGAGGAAGGGAAGAGAGGGCCATGGAGTGGGGGGGTTACTATCTTCCGCTGTAACTGTTTCTTGCAGCTCCTCCTATGTTATGGTGAGTTCTCCCCTCGATAAAACAGCTTCCCTTCACCACAGGCTAGGAGTGACTACACACAATTGTTACCACTGAGCTCGTAATGGGACATAGTTCATCTCCTCCCCAACCTATTCATTTTAACTCCTGATAATGGATTCATCTCAGCATACCCTCAGCTCGGTCCCATTTTAAAGCAGCGAGACGGAGAAACCAAGCTTTGTGTACATAACACTTGAGCTTCCTTTCTGCAAAGAGGTTGCGTCCAACAAGCCTCGTCCTAGCCCGTAACTCAGAGTGCTCCTTTATCTCTTATTCCCAGTGTTTAAAGTTAAAAAGGAAACCACTTCAGGAAAAATAAAAACCAAACAAACCTCTCTACGTCTTACATGGCGCATAGTCCTCTGTAGAAAGTGAAGCCCTTCGCAAAAGAGGTCAGTGCCAGTATCCTTATTATACACATGGAGGAACTGAGCTATAGTGAAGCAAACCAGCTTGCCCAGTGTCACCCAGAAAGTGAGCAGCAGAACCCTGAATGGAGCCCAGCTCCCTGAGGTGCCACTTCGGCACATGAAAAATGCTGAGGTTACAACCTTTTCCTGCAAAGGATGTCACACTTTCACCCTCCCCGCCCTCAAAGGATCACAACTACTTCTTTAAACTACCTTTGATCAAGTTGATTTTCCTCTCTGATTTTTGAAGTTGGGTGCATGGAAGTGGTTTAATTTGTTTGCCCACTGTTCACAAAACATCACCATTGGCTTCTATTACCTGGATGGCACTGAAAGGCCTATTTTTTTGTCTTTACTTGAGGATAAAACGTTATTTATTATATTACTCCCCATAGTTTAACAGCAGCTTTTAAGACCAGCACCAGCCATATATTTCTTCTTTCCACCTACTTTGAAAGATTTATTACTGCCACAGGAAGAAAAGCCTGCTCTACGTTCATTCAAATCCTATTACAGTCCATATTAGAATCTCTTTAAACCACTCAAGAACATCTCAGAGAAGTGCCAAGTGAGCAGTCTTGGGGTTTTCCCCCCTTCAGATTCCCCGTCAATGGATTTGCTCCTTAGACGTATTTATTTAGTTTGTTTAAAACCAGAAAAGGAGAAAAGAGGACATTTAGATTGCCTGTTCTCATTCTGAGAAATGAAGACATAAATGAAGGCAACTACTAAAGACACATAGTGGGAAGGAGAATTAGCCAGCCTCTGTGATCATCTACCAAGCATTGTCCATGAGCTTAGGCTGCTTCTGGGCATTACACACAGTTGGCGATTCATTGCTAAATTAGGCATTTGCACTCCAGAATATACCTAGGTTTGTTCCAGTGATTAGAAATAAAAGCCTGCTACCAATCAAGTGGTACCCAACTGCCCGCATATGATGAAGTGTTTTGGACAGTCAGACTAAATAGCATCCATACAAGCAGGCATCTCTGCAAAAATCACCACTGATTTGAAAGATGACAGCACGTGATCATATACTAGATGCGAGGAAAGAGCTGAACTGAAAACAGGACAGCCTAGAAATACTACAAACTGCATCAAGGTCCACCTGAGTTTAATGAGGTACCATGTTTGGAAACATTAGATACGCAAGCTGCAGCAGATCCAGCCAAGAAATCGTTACCATTTCACTGCCTTGAATTCAAGAGCAGTGCATGACAGTTAACTACATTACACTTCAGTAGGCTAACGGAAGTGCTTAGTTAATATCCACAAAGGATAATAATTTGTATGTAATTTTTCTATCAGAAATTAATCCGCTAGAATTAGCATGTTGATCATGATACTTATGGATTTTCTTTTTCCAAAAAGGAAACAAAATCTTACAGATGCACTGTAAAGCGCCAAGTTAGAATACTACCTCCAAGCTCATTCTGCTTGCTGCCAAGCTTTGCTTGAGTCTTTAGCTATGCGTACAAATGCTAATTACAGCTCAACACTAACGCTAATCCTGACATCTGCTAATTAAAAGATCACATCTTCTGCAGAGTCAGCATCTCTATTCATGTGAAAACATTAATCAGTTTGAAAAATTAAAAAAAAAAAATCAATCAACTGGAAGTAGGAATTTTAGCCCTTAGAGCCCTTAGTTCAATTAAAACCCATGTACAAAACAGAGTGCTTGATAGTAAGGGTTAGTATCCATATTTTGTTTTTTCAGATATCTGATCCTGTTGGTCATCAAGAAGATTTTTCAGCAGCATATGATTTGTCCATTCTCAGTAACTTAACTTTGTCTCTCACCTTGCCTGTTTCTGGTTTAGCCCCTTTCTCTCTCTGTTATCATCTACATGTGTGAAGGGCTCTATCCAAATATAGAGAGTATCAATACAGCCAACCGAGGCCGAGTGGTTGCTCCTCAAGGGAGCAATCTTGGATACGCAAGCAAAGTCCATCCTGTCCCAGAGGAAAAGCAGCAAAAGGGCACAGCAGACCCCTAGACTCTGCAGGGAACTGGCGGACCTCCTACATCTTAGAAGGAAGACCGACAAAGGATGGAGGACTGGAACTACCACCAAAGAGGACTACACTGCTCAGGTCTGGACCTGCAGAGAGCAAACCAGGAAAGCCAAGGCTGTGATGAAACTCCAGCTAGCTACAAATATCAAGGACAATAAAAAGTCCTTTTTTAGATATGTGGGGAGTCGGAGGAAAAGAAAAGACAACATTGGACCCCTGCTAAACCAGGTGGGGCAACTGACAACCGATGCCCAGGAAAAAGCGAACTTGCTAGATGAGTACTTTGTGTCAGTTTTTCACCAGTCCCATGGGACACCACTGCCCACTGTGGGTCATGGAGGGAGATTCCTTGCCCTCTATCGAAGCTGACCTCGTGAAGGAACACCTTGACAGGCTAGATACCTTCAAGTCAGCCAGCCCTGATGGGTTACACACAAGGGTAATCAAGGAGCTGGCAAGCATCATAGCTCAGCCCCTGGCACGGATGTTTGAGAGTTCTTGGTGCTTTTGTGAAGTGCACAAAGATTGGAAGAGGGCCACTGTCATGCCTATCTTCAAGAAAGGAAGGAAAGCAGATCCAGCAAACTACAGGCCCATCAGCCTGACTTCTATCCTGGGGAAGGTCTTGGAAAAGATTATCGAAGAGGCCATCCTTAACAGACTAGCTGAAGGCAATATCCTGAGGGATACCCAGCATGGGTTTGTTGTGGGTAGGTCTTGCTTGACCAATCTCATTTCCTT
>JAGPOW010000229.1:27911696-27967882 GCA_030014935.1 Caiman crocodilus
GGCCATCCTTAACAGACTAGCTGAAGGCAATATCCTGAGGGATACCCAGCATGGGTTTGTTGTGGGTAGGTCTTGCTTGACCAATCTCATTTCCTTTTACAACCAGGTGACCTATCACCTGGACAAGGGGGAAGAGTTTGATGTTGTATATCTTGACTTTAAAAAAACCTTTGATCTGGTATCCCAAAATCACCTCTTGGCTAAACTGGCTAACTGTGGCCTAAACCTCACCACAATCCACTGGCTGGGGAACTGGCTCCACAGTAGGACCCAGAGGGTGGTGGTTGATGGGAGCCAATCGTCTTGTTGTGCAGTCACCAGTGGGGTCCCTCTAGGCTCTGTCCTAGGGCCTATACTATTTAATATCTTCATCAATGATGTGGACACTGATGTCAGAAGTGGACCGGTCAAGTTTGCCGACAATACCAAACTCTGGGGTAAAGCATCCACACCCGAGAACAGGAGGGTGATCCAAGTGGATCTTCACAGGCTCATGAAATGGGTGGATGAGAACCTGATGGTTTTCAACACTGAAAAATGCAAGGTTCTCCACCCGGGGAGGAAAAGCCTGCAGGATCCTTATAGGCTCGGCAGTGCTATGCTGGCCAGCACCACAGATGAAAGGGACTTGAGGGTCATGACTGACCACAAGATGAACGTGAGCCGTCAGTGTGATGCTGCAGCTAGTAAAGTGAGCAAAACGCTGGCTTGCATCCATAGATGCTTCTCACGCAAATCCTGGGACATCATTCTCCCGTTGTACTCAGCCTTGGTGAGGTTGCAGCTGGAGTACTGCATCCAGTTTTGGGCTCCACAATTCAAAAAGGATGTGGAGAAGCTTGAGAAGGTGCAGAGGAGAGCCACGCGCATGATCAGAGGTCAGGAAAACAGGTCTTATGATGAGAGGCTAAGAGCCATGGGACTCTTTGGTCTGGAAAAGCGCAGGCTCAGGGGTGATCTGGCGGCCACCTATAAGTTTGTCAGGGGTGCTCATCAGGATCTGGGGGAACGTCTGTTCACCAGAGCACCCCAAAGGATGACACGATTGAACAGTCACAAACTCCGCTATGACCGATTGAGGCTGGCCATAAGAAAGAACTTCTTTACTGTCCAAGCCCCCGAAGATTGGAATAGACTGCCAACACAGGCGGTTCAAGCACCCACTTTGAATACCTTCAAGACACATTTGGATGCTTATCTTGCTGGGATCCTATGATCCCTGCTGACTTCCTGTCCCTGGGGCAGGGGGCTGGACTCAATGATCCTCCTGGTCCCTTCTAGCCCAGATGTCTATGAAATCTATGATACCCTGCAGTCACTTATTTGCATGTGGCCCCAATTTACTGCACTTTAAAGACATGTGCAAGTCCATGTAGGATCGGGGCTCTTATAGTTTAAGATGCATCTACACAGCTTAATGCAGTACTGTAAAGAAATACCTTAGATCCTGTTTACATATGCTAACTCAAATGTCAGAAGCAATATAATATATAGGCTGGTGAGAGAGAGGGTACAAAAGCCCAGGCCAAGCACCACACAAACACCTCTAGTTCGCTACATTACCTCTGGTTTAGTACCAGCTCAGGAAGCCTGGCATTGTACTGCTTTGTGCCATGAAGACATGTTCTTAGTTATACGTTAACTGCTCCCTCCAGAATCTGAGGATTTAACCAGATACATTAAATGGAGAAGAGAAAAATGCTTTATCTCAATCCCAGTGGCAGCTACTAGACACACAGCAGCTCTGAGGTAAGGCTTCTCAAACTCGTTTCGTTTGAACCCAAGGGAGAGAGGTGAGAGAAAGAGATGAGAGAGGGAGAAACCACCTCCTTTGCAGCCACTATTCCCTGCTATTCGCAAACCACTTAACACCCCTGAAATACATGTGGAAAGTATAGGTAACATGACAATGGTACTGTAGCCAGAAATCTTGTGAGTGGCACAGATTTCTTGAGGTGACGTCTTTTATTAGACCAGCTATGTAGTTGAGATAAAATTAGACAGACAAGCTTTTAAATGCAAGACACTCTTCCTTAGATCTGATTAAAGAAAGCTAGGCACAGAAAGTCAAGCACAGCATACAGGAGGTGATGAGAAAAAGTCTCAGTTGTAGCGCATACATTTAGCTAAGGAAAAGTACCTGCTTACTGGGAGATCAAAGCCTATCAAACCTTTCACGAGGAGGCAAGTTTCTCAAAAAGCCATGGTGAAAAAAAGGGGTGTATTTGGTTGCCACTTTGGTCCGAGACAAAAAGAAATACATAACTCTAGAACTCTCTGTTCAGAGTTGATACCTTTTATTAGACCAACCAAGAAATTGCAAAAAGAATTATCTTTTTCTGCAAGCTTTTGGGCACATGTGCCCTTCCTCAGGCTCAGGGAAAATTAAAGATGGTAAAAAGTCCCCATAGGCAGAAAATAAACTTCATTTTTGCACAGAGGAAGCTGAGGGTGGAAGTCTGTTCCTCTGGGTCCATGAGAGTGTCTTAAGTCTTATATCCATGAGAGTGGTGAACAAAGGCATTTTACAGATCTCATGCTCCTAAACTAGAAAGCCAGTCTTCTCAAGTCTTCCATGATATATAGTTCTCCAGTAAGGCATTATTGTCTCTGAAGAGAAAAGGAGCCATGTAGGCTTGTTTGGAGTCATGTTTGGCATCAACAGAGATGTATCATCTCTGTATGAAATACCTGAGGAGAAGTCAGCAGCACTTTGAAACCAATCATTATTAATACAGTGAGAGCCCTGAAACATGGTCTGTATTACAGTGATGCATCTCTAAATACCACTAGGGCTATCTCTGTATTTTTCTCTGTTCTAATGTCAGTCACTAACTGTCCAGGATATTCGTGGGTTTCTGTTTGGCTGCCACTCCTTCCTCAACCATTTTGCTGAGAAAAGACGGCTGGAGACGGAATCATATTGAATAGATTACCTTCATCCAGTGGCTCTGTCCCATGCCTGCTCTGCCCTAGCGGGGCAGCACTTGCCCTGCCCCTGCTCCTGCCCCAACCCGCCCTCACTGCAGGGGCCTTGATCTGTCCCCCACCCCATGCCCCTTCCCTTCCACCACACCAGACTTACAAGCTGCACATAGCTCTTCAAGCTCCCGGGTTGGTATCGGAAATTGGATCAGTATCGGCTGATATGCCTCCTTAAAAATTGGCTACCAGTATCTGCCCCCAAAATCTCTATCAGTGCACCCCTACAAATAATGGCAGGGTCAAGTTTGTCTCTGCCCGGACAATCATTCCTACTGCTAGTGCCTTCTGCAAGGAAATAAGCAATATAACCCGTAATTTTTAATTGGGTGCCACACCACAAAATTGGGTGCCGCTTTTCACAAAAGTTATGGAGGGATACTTTGAGTCCAAAAAGGTTAAGAACCAGTTTTATAGTGAGACAGTTAGCCATGCTAGTTTGAAGTCAGACAGAAGACAGGGTAGATACATGCCTTAAAGACCAAGTAAATCAGCGATGCATATGTTTTCATACTGTTATAGTCCTGATGGTCCAGGAAATGTATGAGAGGGTTTTCTGTGATATCTATAGTTGAGAAAGAAGTTTGACAAGTTTTCAGGCACAAAACACCTTTGTTCAGTCTTCTTGTTGTAACAGAGTAACTTTCCCCACCCTCCTTTGCATCCCCCAAAAAGAAAGAAAACCTAAAAATAGCAAATTTAAAATTTGTAACAGTAATAAAATAAGGTATTTCAATCATTTAGTAGGGTACTTAGTTAAAATATTTCTTGTGAAATGCTTTGCTACAGACTATAGCAAAAATCACTTTGCTTTGGGCACACTGGTTTATGTTTTTATTTCTAAGAAAATCACAAATCAGATTTACTGCGTTTTTCACCACGTTAATATTAAAATGTTCTTTTCATGAATAATGCCTGTTTTGTATCTTTCTGTACTCTGCTATGTCTCTGGACACTCTTAATGCAAATATCTTCACACCTCACTTTAAATTTTCACTCTGGGAAAAGTCCTACTACATAATACATCTACAGCTACTAATACATTGAAGCCAGTTATAAATTAGTCATGTTGATAAAAGGTCTAACAAAGTTACCAGTATCATTCTGTAATGCACAAGCAATATTATCAAAGCCTGATTTAAATAGAATAGGCAATTCAATCAGGAAAATGTGAAAGAGCCTTCAAACTGCAAAGGAATCTTAAATCATTAATGAAACTAAGAATTTAATGTATGCAAATTAAATTATATATGCATATTTCAGTGGACTAAAAGTTTATGTGCATACTTTACTCGGAATTCAGTCTTGTGGTACAATTAAGAAGAAATGGTGACAATTTAGATTTTTTATTACTTTAGACTGTCAAGCATTCACATAATTTATCCTCTCTTTCCAAAAAGTACAACATCCACTCAGCAACACCAAATCTCCAGACAATACAAGTAGGCAATAGGTTTAAATTGAAGGAACCTATGTTCTTCATCAACCGGGATCAGGTCTTATTTCACTGGAAACAAACACCACACAAAGCTATATCGGTAATGTTTTAATAACTTCACCCTTTCCAGTAAAAATAGTGAATGTAATGAAATTCAGTCAAACATTAATCTTAGTGACATTTCTGTTGCAAAAAAAATTGAATAAATAAATCAAATATTGATGACATGATACTTTGTGACTACTAAACTCCTCCTGGTACGCATATAGGATGACTTTTTCCATAGCTGATTAACGTAGGCCAACAATTAATATCCTTTGGGTCTTGGACAATGGTCTTTTAGAGCATTCCTGTGTTCCATCTTAGACCCCAGTGCAAATTAGGATAAACAAAACTAAGCAGTCAATGACAGGGCAGTACACAATCTACTGTTTCTCTTAAAACAAATGTTTCACCACAGTATAAACGCTATGTAGTGCTGATAAGGAGTACTTAAACATTGGCAAGATGAAAGTATCAATAAACACACAAACAATTGGTGCACTACAAGGAGTTCAAAATCATTTAACATCCCATTCTGTACCAGAATCTACTAGTCCCTTCTGATTTAACGGTTTTAAAAGCTCAGATAAAATACACAGAGTATAGGAGAAAATATCTGGCTTGGGTGTGGGTTTGATAGGATGGGATGAATTCAAAACCAAGCTTACTTCAAATCAAAGTAATTCTGATTGCTTTAGGAACAGAGGGCAATCAGAGAGGCATCATCAACTGGTGTGCTACTATCCACCTCCCATGACATTCAGGGCCCTCTTCATCTTCAAAGGAAAACATTTCCTGCAGGATCAGGTTCTTTGCAACCCAAGATTCAGCAAAGCACATGGGCTTGTGCTTAGCTTCAAGAGAGAATTTAAGTCCCACAGCAAACATGCCTCTGCATTGTGATGAATGAAGGCTCTGCCCAGGCACACCTCCCCTATATTAGTTTCTCATCTAATCACCCAGTATCACACAGTATCTAATAACCAATGAAAAAAAGTGATGTTCTCAGCATTTGCAATTCCCTTCTCTCAACATAGCTAACGTAAACCACAAAACAGTGACAATATGCAGAGCTAGGCCTGCAAAAAGACTACAACCAAATGTCATTTCTCAATATTATAAAATACAAGCAGAACATGCAAGCAGCAATATAACTAGAATCGGATCAAAAACATTAAATTATTCTTTTTCCAGTAGTCAACCACTTCAATCCTCAAAACTGTGGCCACATCTACATGAGACGCTGAGCGTGCAGTAGCTACTGTGCAGTCATTTAGTACCTGCCTACACAAGAACTAAATGGCTGTGCAGTAACCAAAAGCTACTGCACAGTAGCATCACTGAGTGGCTTTCTGGTGATGCTGACCATACAGTATCTCATTACTACTGTGCAGGATTGTCATGTCATGCTTCGTGCCATGTGATGCAACTGCGCAGTAGTAACAAGCTACTGCGCAGCCAGCTTCTCGTGTAGATGTTGCTTGTAGGTACCAAACCATTCATGGGTAAAAATTTCTACTGGCAATAGGAAAAAAATCCCCCCAAAACAACAAATTATTTTATGAAGAGAACTGAGTAATATACAAAATATGTCAAGTGCAAATAAATGCCTGACAAATTTTACCTTTACGGGTATTATTTGAGATGCACACTGTCTCCAAAATAGAGACCTAAAAATGGCTACGTAGAATACCATGCACAAGAAAATAGCCAGTTCTTTCCACCAAGTAAAAGAAATACAGAGGTTGAAAATAGTGGCTCTACAGAAAGCCAGTCTTTTCAACCTACAGAAGGAGAAGGTCTACATTTTAAGAAAAGACCCTTGGTGAAAAGGAAGCTGTTAGGCTTGTTCTGCTTCCCATGCTGCACACTTTCTATCGCACACTTGGTACTTTTTAAATGTAGTTATTGGCTCTATCCACAAGGGGACAGGCCTCCTGGTTGGTCAATACCCAACAGGATGTTTTGGCAGTACAGAAACATGCAAGTGCCAAGACAGGGGGATGACGTCATAAAGAATGGTGACAAATTAATGGTCATTAATGATGACTGTTAAAATGGATTAATGGGTCTTGCCACAAGTCCTCTGTGAAAAATGTCAAGAAAATGTAAGACATCTTGGAACCGGAAAAGTAAGGGGCTCTACCCCAGCCACATTGCCAACCTTTTTATACCACAAAGAGAGGTTCTGCCTGCCTCTTGTGAGCAAAGTGAAAGGAATGTAACCAAGTGTGCCCCAGGCTCCCAACAAACATCTGTAATCCTTCAAAACTTTTTGCTTTTGTTGTAGGAACAGGTCTTTCTTCAATGAGAAGGGGCAATCATGAGAACAACTGATAAGACAAATACCACCCACAGTAACTACTAGCACACATTTTACTGACCAATACCATTTAAAAAAAGGCAAAAATCCATATACGAGTATAACTTATTAGCTTAGTTAATTACTACAGCTTTGGGGTGATCTATGCTCATGTTCTTCTGTCTTAGGAATGACTTCCAAATGTCCTACATATACTTTTAGTATTGACTATGTCCTTTACATATACAGCTAAAATTTACTTTTGTCATTTGACTTCCTTGTTTTCACACACCACTCAACAAAGTTCAGCGGCAGCACAGTAACATTAAGAAGTCGAAAGCAACCTACACATGAACAGCATTCTGACTAAAAAAAGAAAAAAAGAATTATTGAAGTGCATCCCTTTCAACTCTTCATTGCTCACAGACTTGAAAACAAGTTTGTTCTTTGCTACTGTTATCCTTTTACATATGTATGTCAAGCATTCCCCATGCCCCAATTTTTCTAATAGAGCTTGAAATTAACATACTTTCTAAAAAATACTTTAAAAATCAACATCACAGAAGTCAGCACAGTTCTAGGAACAGTTTGCGTTAACAGCTGCTACAAAACCAGAGGGAACACAAGCCCACATTAAAATAATTAATATTTAAGTTTCTCACAACAAGAGTAGCAGATATGCAAAAATAAAGACTGGCATTGAGAAAAAGTCAGCTTTTAGCCAACATTCAGCTGTGTCCTTAAAAAACTTAGACATTAACATGGTGCTTCAACTCTAGCCATACTCAATCAACTTGTTTCTCAGAATAAAGAGGTCAAAGCTGTATTCACTCAAATCCTGAATACAAAATAGAAACTAACCATAAGTTTGATCTATATTTAAAAGACTTCTATTATTTATTCAAAATGCGCAAAATTGGAAAACATGCCAAAATTAAAATATAAGTAAGACTAATTAATAATATGTCATTATCAAGATATATGTTTAAATCCTGTTAGTTTTGAGTCGTTAGAGTGACTTTGTAGCCATGATGGTCCAGGAATTATATGTGAAAGGCAAGGATTGCTTAGGGTGATATGTTTTAGTGCAACTGCATAGTTGGGACAGTTAGACAAGCTTTTGAATGGAAGTTTTGAACATATGACATGTGCTGCCCTGAACAGGTATGGATATGAACTTCATATGAAAGTAGGGATGGAGGGGACCTCATGAGATCATCTAGTCCAGGGCCTTCATTACAGGCAGGGTTATTCTCGACAAAACAAGCCTAGCCAAGTATCTGTGTAATCTGCTCTTGCAAGAGGCAAGGATTGTTGTGGCTGATTTTTTTTTGGACCTACTGCATTGTTGGGATAGACAAGCTTTCAAACAGAGTGTATCCAATAAAAGATAACATGCACAACAATGTTTGCTTATCAAATAATTCCTGAATCATCATGGCTATAATATCATTCCAACACTACCATAACCTGCTGTTGAAAATATCAGGTTAACTTTCTAGGGTTTGAAATAGATGTAGATAGCCTGTTCCAATGCTTGACCACCCTCATAGCCAAGAAGTTCTTCCTAGTCTCCAACCTAAATTTCTTCTGATGCAGCTTGAGGCCATTACTGCTAGTCCTGTCCCATATAGCCACAGAGAAAAACCAATCTCTCTATCACCTTTCAGGTATCTGAAGACTGTTATCAACCCCTCTCTCCTGCCTCAGTTTTTTCCTTCTCCAGAGGAAATAACTCCAGTTCTTTCAACTTGTCTTCGTAGTCTTTCCTCTCAGACCTCTACTCGTTTTTGCTGCTCTCTGCTAGATACTTTCCAACGCCCACAGCCTTCTTCAAGCATGGGGCCCAAAACTGGACACAGTACTCCAAGCAAAGCTTCACCAGTGGCAAATAGAGGGAAAGAACCACTTTCCTTGATTTGCAAATGATCCCCCTGTTATACAGTCCAGTATGCAACTGGTGTTTTCTGCAACAAGAACACACTAGTGGCCTTCTCTGCAGTCTTCAGCCTAGCCAATAATTCCCCAATCTGTAAATTTGTGCAGAATTTTGCACTTGTCCAAAATCAATCAGATGAAATACAAGGACCATTTTTCCAGTCCATCAGGGTCTTTCTGGATCCCAGTCCTACCCTCCAGAGTGTCTGCAACTCCACCCAACTTGGCACTGGAAGCTGTTCACTAATTTGCTAAACATATAATCCGATCATTCAAATCATTAATGATGATGCTAAACTATACCAGACTCAGTACAGACCCCTGGGGAATCCCACTTGATATCTCCTTCCAGCTAGACACTGAGCCATTGGTGACTATTTATTGAACACAATGTTCCAAACATTTTTGTATTCACCTTGAAGTACTCTCATTTAGTCTGTATTTTCTTAGCTTGTTAATGAGTATGTTGTGGGAGATGGTGTCAAAAGCTTGCCAAAGTATCTCACCATCCACTGCTCCCCTCTCCCAGTCCCATCCACAGAATCTGTCACCTTATCACAGAAAGTGACCAAGTTGGTCAGGCATGGCTTGCTCTTGGTTAATTCAATTCTGGCTGTTCCTGATCACCTTGTTCTCCTCTAGGTTCTTTACAGTAGATTTCTTGAAGACCTGTTCTATCATCTTTCCATCCATTAAGAGCAAGCTGAGTGGTCTTTAATTCCCCAGATCCCCCACATTTTGTTAATGGAAATGAATGAACACCTTTCATGCTCAAGTGATTAATTACGGCCTCTGTGATATACAATTGTATGAAAACACCTATACTTTTTATTCAAATGGTTATGCACATTTTTCGCATAGTTCTTTTAATTTATTCTACATGGACAGCTCTCTACAAAATATTTCATGTGGCCACTATAAGTTGGAGTTTATGGAAACTTTGGTAAGCAGCAGAAAAAATATAAGACATAAATAAATAAAAGTAAATGTGTAGATCCTCAGATCACCATTGGATAAACGAGGAGCACATGGACGTGAAAAAGCAACAGACACTCACTGAATCCAACCTATAATTACAACAGAAAATATACATTGATTTATAAGATTATGAAGGACATGGGAGCAATATACATTTTACTATCTGCTTCAAGGATTTTTATTTTTAAATCTGACAATCTTGTCCATGCTAAGGGCCTGCTAAAGAATAAAGAAAATGTTTTAAGGGATATCAAATACCTGGCCCTTGGAGCCCTATGATCCAGCCCATGAATCTCTGACCAAACCCTCATGTTGCATACATGTCTGGATAGGCACAGCACACAGCACGGGACATCTGTCTGGGGCCCTGTCCTGTATGCAGCTCACATGGCCAGTCAAGCCCCGCATTGCACATGCAGCATATGCCAGCTCTGCTCCGGATAGGGTGACTATGCATCCCTACTTGGGCAGGACAGTCCTGGAATGGGAACCTCAAGTCCTGGCCCCAGGCTGCATGACTCCAGGACAGCATTTATCCCATATTCACAGCATTGTGCAGGGACTGGGAAACACCAGGTTTCCCCTTACAGACTGCTAGCATTCCAGCCCTCAAGGGGCTGCAAAGAACAGGACACAAGAAGTGACACATGCATGTGTGTGCTCACACACATGCACGTGGCTGGCAAGACAGCCAGGCAGTGTGGAGAGCAGCCTCCTGCAGGTAAGTCTATGTGGGGAGGGGACACAGGGGAAAGGAGGCAGATTGAAGCCCCCACAATGAGGGCAGGAGTGAGTTAAGGGCTGAGGCACTGCCCAGGCTGGGTGGTGCATGGAGCCTGGGGCCAGGGCGGGGAGCAGGATGGAGCCATGGGTAGAGTGCCCAGGGGTTGAGAGTGGGAGAGGCTCCCCATTGCTGTGTGAACTCCCAGGGAGGAACGTGGGGTATCACATGCCCCCCAGATTTGTACATGGGGCAGAGGTGGATGTGGGCTGCCCTCTATGGCCTCAGGGCTCTCCGACCCACTGCCCTCACTTCAGGAGTCCTGTGCTGGCCGTGCCACCATGACGAGGCACCCCCAGCCTAGCCAGCAGGAGTGAGGATGGTGGCGGCATACAGCTGTGCCCCCTGATGCTGCTGGGGAGGCAGGGGGCATGTAGTTCCCATGGGAAGAGGCAGCAGGGTGGAAAGCCCCAAGCCCACACTGGGCCATCCACATCTGCTCCCACTCTGCCCTGCTCAGCTCTGGTCTGCTCTGGCTGTATTGCTGGTGGGTTGTGGGGCGGAAAGACAGGCATGTGCCTCACAATTTTGTTTTGAAAAGATAGTCAGTCATCTTAGCTCCAGGGCTCGCTCTACATGCAGCAGAGGGAGCCGGCATGGGGTGCGTCCATGGGCAGCATCTATGGCACTGTGTCCATCTTACACATCGCATGTAGAGCAAGCCCAGCACATGTGGCAAGTGGTGCACGGAGCTTAATTGGGCACGTGCACAGCACAGGGGTCCAGTACATAGTGCATACTGCCAAACTGGCCAGGACTGGCTACAATGCCTGAACCTGCAGACTGGAGCAGCAACCCTCTTCCACCCCCGTTTTAAAGCATATGTACTATAACCATTCATTTTCAACAATGGAGCTAAAATGATAATTAACACAGTCCTTTTTTCTTCATGCCTATATTGCTTGCAATCCGATTCAGTGATCCAATAACATTTGTGACTGTACATAAAATAAAATGCAATTTTTTAATCCACAATTATGTAAAATTTCAGAGACATCTGGTTTGCCTTAATTTTTCCACTTCAAATTATTCAGAGGAAAGAGTTTTAAACCTTCCTTCATAATTGT
Source organism: Caiman crocodilus (assembly GCA_030014935.1). Classification (NCBI taxonomy): domain Eukaryota; kingdom Metazoa; phylum Chordata; order Crocodylia; family Alligatoridae; genus Caiman; species Caiman crocodilus. Next base: position 27,923,225 of record JAGPOW010000229.1, read on the forward strand.
CTAAAAGTCTATACTTAAATGCTTCTATGTTCCTTTCATCTGTATAGAGCAACTAATATATTTTTATTATATTTAGTTTGTGCAAATCATCTCTTTTTAAGACAAAACAGAATACAAAATATATTAGCATTTTACCTTTTTTTTATGACAAAGCCTAAAATGTAGCTTTTCAACAACAGTAGCTGGCTTATAACTTTATCTACCTTCTAATTATAGTATACAAGTCCAGAAATGACGAGCATAACTGAAAGCAACATTTACCATAGAGGGCACAAATACTAACATTGCATTAAATAAGCACCTTTGAAAAGCAAGTTCTCACAAGCGAAATGGATGCTAAGCATTAGTTGGTTCATATGTTCAATTGAAGCAACTGATCAGCCCAAGGAAATTTTTTTTCATTCAAGTACACAAATTGGCACAATTAAAAAAGTAATGGCTGTTCAAGGATTCAGTTAAAAAATAAACAGAGTAAACCTATATTAATTCATTAGAAACTTGGAAAGTATACTTAACACCACTCATTTGCAATAGGTTCAGGCATGGCCTATATTTGTAAAGGTACCACAGTTTTCCTTCAGGTCATTGCCCAGACTTCTGTAGCTCTATGAGCTGTAAGATGCATTCGTACACAGTAAAGGCAAAATTCTGCCCTGCTTCACCTGGCTATACTAGAGAAAGGAGCTCAGGATTGGTTAAGTGATTGCTGCCATGAAGAACAGTCCCTTCAGTTTGCAGGGTACCAGTTGTCCAAAAGATTCAAGGGGATATCCACCAGTCTAGTCCTTTGAGCAAACGATAGCTCCAAAACACTCTAAAAGAAACAATATTGTTCTTTAAACTAAATAGCTTTTCTCCTTTCCCATTATTCAGCATATATCCCATTACAGCCTTCATTTTGCTAAGCTAAACCAGCCAAGGTCTTTTAATTCCTCACATTAAGTCCTCCATTCTTCTGCCCATCCTAGTGGACTTTGAATCTTTTCCACTTTAAATACATCTTTTTTTCTTGAACATAGGTGACTAACTGTCATAGGTGGATCAGAGAGAGGTATCTACCCATGTTAGTCTGAAAGATAAAAGCAGAAAGCAAGGTAGATTTTTACTGCTCTGTGCATATCCTTACATAGCACGTGGTGAAGTGAGCTCAGCCTCACAAAAACTCACAATATACATAACTGTAGTGAACATTTTACATGGGGCCTAACTAATGCCTTATTAATATGGTTTCTAATGATAATAATCCACCTAATGCACCCTAAGATTACCTTATCTTTCTACACAATCAAATCACATTGGTGGCTCCTGGTCACTCTACAATCAATCCATTCAGGTCACTGTCCTCCTCTGCCATCTCTAGAAGGCCCCCTCATAAAGGAAAAGTCCTTGTTATAAGTCCTTAAGTGCATGATGCTATACAAACACACACATACAGCCTGATCCTCTTGCACATGGTCCATACCTCCCAGCACTATTATCTTCTTGTTTCCTAAGCATCCATCTGGTTCTTGAACCAGGGTCGCAAAAGAAAAAAGTAACAGGATGGGGCCCAAGACCAATCTCCAAGGAACATCAGTATCAACTTTTCTCCAGTCTAGTAACTCCCCTTCTAACATCATCTGTTATACTCTCCCTTTAAGCCAACTATTTACACACTTAATGATTTTAACATTGATTCCCCCCACATTGATCTTAAATAGAGATAGACTAAGTCCATTGTATTGCTCTCATCTAAACAGACAGCTATCCTATGACAGAAGTTTGAAATTAACTTCCTTGGACAAAGCTATGTTGTGTTTGGTCCCATTTTCCATTTTCTAACTATCTCCTCGAGTTTTCTTTCTTTCAAATGTCTTACCTAAGATTTGCCATATTATGGATCTCAAACTACAGGAGCTGCAATTGCCTGGGACTTCTTCCTTTTTTTAATATAGGCAGTCCATTTGTTAATCTCTTTCTATGAAGACTCCTAACCTCTAAACTGACCAGTTCCTTGAAGATCCATGTTACAAGAGCTGCTGCTTCGTGTGCAGTTCTTTCAATATTTTGAGGTTATTTCCTTCCACTTTCCCAGCTTAAAACTGCCATAGAAAGCAATGCAAGCTTTGCCTTCAGCTCAGATGAGATCATTCCATTTTTATATGCACATTATCTTTTGGTTCCCTATCGCTGCCTCATTTACACCTTCAATCTCATTAAAGATCAAGGCAAATACTGACCTAATATTTGGGCACACCTAGAGTAACTCTGACCCTTTGTTTCTTCCCTCCTGGTTCTCTTTTTATAAGAACACTTTTAGATAGCTGAGTTAGGTCTTGCGAAGTAAATCGGAACAAAGCCTCTGGCCAGCCTCATTGGGTGCATCTACACATGTACTTTTCTGCACCTAACTTTTCTTTACATTTTTCTGTACCCAAGGTACACATGCTGTCAGGTGCAGCAGGTATGGTATAAGGCAGGGGCGGGCAAAATCCGGCCTGCGGGTTGGATTGGGCCCACAGTGGACTCCATTACCCAGCAGCCCCTGTCCGTGTCACTGTGGCTGGTTTTCATGGAGACTTTAGTAGCAGTAGCACTGTGATAGTGCAGGGCCAGGGTTTCTATGGTGCGCAGCTGGGCAGAGAGTTGCTCCGTGGTTGGGGTGGGATTTTGCAGTGGTGACAACACGGTCTGGAGCATGTGCAGAGCTGGAATTTGCTGCCTGCACACTCCAGGCTGAATCTATCATTTTTTCCAACGCTGCTCCTTTTGAAAGCAGTACTTAAGTGCCCTCTAAAACCATGGATCCCTGGGTAGGCTCCATCCTTCACCTCTGGTACAGGCATACTGGCTTAAGGAACCACAGCTTTTCAAGCTGCCTCTGGTCTATTCTCCTTGCCCACCACACCTCTAAGACAATTTCACCCAAGCTTACAACTTTTTTAGAAAATTTGATTACAAGGCCTTGATGACATGGACTTTTGATATAATATGGGGGTGGAAGGGAAAGCAGGGTATAGACATGGAAAACCCTAAGCATTCCCAACAAACCTATTTGACTACTAGTGAGACCCATGGACCACTGGGAAAGGATACTGGGCCAGAACTCAGGAGACCCAACTTCTACTTCCACATCGACTCAGCAACTGTGGCCAAGCCTCTGTCTCTCTCTGTGCCTGAGTTTCCACTCCATCCATACGTCCGCCTTTTCTAATTAGACTGTAAGCTTTCGGGGCAGGCACCACCTCTCTCTTACTTGTACAATCTTGACATAGGGACTTTGAGATACATTTGTAACCCAAATAATAAATAATAAAAGCAACTTCCATGAAAACCAATGCCTATTTGAAAGCAGGCCTGTGTCCTAAAAAGTATTTATATAAATTTTTGTCTTTAAAAGCCATGTTTTCACTTTTACATACACACATTACATTTCCAGTATTAATTGGATCAAATTCTACCTGGTAAAGTGCAAGAGTAGGAAGATTTCCATTAACAAAGAAAGGAGACGGGGAGCTAGAGTAGCAAAACACACATGACAGTGTCAAAAGCTGTGTGTTCATGATAGTAGAACACAGCTAAAGTTTTTTGTTTTGTTTTAAAAGACTCACTAAAAACAGAACAGGAAAAATGATCAATCATTCAAGCCCCACTGTGTTATTTATTTTGGTAGCATCCACAGTGCATGCCTCATATTAATTTAAAAGCCACCAATCCTTTGAATAACAAAACTTACAAAAGTTCAAGGTCTCTGAGTGGCTGGTTTCATAATGCAGCACTTGATACAGGTTTATCACAGATCTATATCCAAGTTGGAAATGCAATGCAAGACCCTTGACAGTCATTTTTATATTTTTCCTGCTACTGAAAAAAGCAAGTCTATGACAGAACGTAGAGTGGCACGCTAGAACCAACAAAGGTAAATGCGTGTTACATAAAAGGACAAGTCAAAAGAATCCACTTTTCCTATACAGCAAATTCCACCATTATAACAAAAGCCTTTTAATGTGTATCAGCTAAGTTAGTCTTCTATAAAATAACAGTGTGCAGTTAAGACCCTCATACTATGGCCCCTTGGTTCCAGGGGATTCTCCAAACACCTTCCCTGGCGCTTTTAGGCCCCCATGCATCTAAACATACCCAACACGCTTAGCCTGCATAGCAGACCAGGCACAGAGCACTGCTTGCAGGAGGGCTTTTCTAGTTATTGAAGACAAAAAAATAATTACAAGAACATTGTAGTCATCAAAAAAGCAACCATCACAAGCCAGGAAATTCAGAGCCAAGGTTAAATATATACAAAAAAAGCCAGGCATTGATAAGTAGGGAATGCAAAGCTGAGGCTTCCAAATAACCTTCACTCTGCCTGCATGGTAACGTCAGCCTCCAGATTCCCCTCCTTTGTTTCTTTCACAACCAGTGGGTAAGCAGTATTATTTTTGGATCAAAGAAATTTTCTAGTTTTTCAGAAAGATGCAGCTATGGACAAATTGTGCACAGCAACATTTTGGAGAAACTACCGTCTTGGGTGCACCTTGGACCGTTTTGACTGTCGAAATACACTTGTATAAAACTGGTTACATGCATGCATCCCACCAGAAGAAAAATAGTTATTAGTGGGGGTAGACACTGAACTGAACCAATGTATATAGCAATAAAATAGTTGTGTGCCCAATAACAGTGGGACTTCATGTCTCCTGGGAGAATGTTGACTTAGATATTAGAAGAAGAATATAGTTAGGTGCTCCCTGTGACACAGATCCCAAAGGTAGGGTGGAATGGAAAGAGAGAAAACAAAGAGCAGGTGCATGTGTTAGGTGCTGCTATTAGCTGCAGGGTTAGTTGAATTAATAATGTATATACAGTAATTCATCTGAATATTTTAGCCTCACCTACCATCCATGGTGAATCAGTGAGTAAAACAAATCTTAAATTCAAAACGCTTTGACAATATCTTCTAAATCTGTTTTAATTCTGCAACTGAAAATGCAAATTTCCCTTTGTATTTAATGCCTGCTAATGGATCAGAAAGTCATGGGAGGTCGTTTCTTCTCCTTGTGCAAACATTTTCATTAAAAATACTCAGGCATGCAACTCTGAAATTTTCTTTCCATAAATAACTTGCACCACTAAAATGGAAATCTCTCAACTCCAGAGAGAAAGACATCAAAACAGGAATGCAAACACAGCTGAAGACCAACTAGAGATCATTTTTGCACTGTTAACTGGCAAGTGCACAACTAATGAGTGGGACTGGAGAAAGGGGACTGTTAAGTTTGGTTTGTCTGGTTTTTGTTTAAATATTCTTATATAGCTAAGATCAGCAGGAGCTATTATGAGCATCTAACCTAACATCATCACAAGTAATATGATGATGTAACATTATAATCTAACCTGACATTATGATATGTAATATAATAACTCCATCCTACATTTCCTATACCACAGTCAAGCACTTATTTCAAGTGTGTCCAGGTGATGGACCATTTACCTCCTGAGTAACCAGTTACTCGGGCCTTTAAAAAATTGTGCCTGCTTTCCAGTTCAAACTCTGCTCACTCCACCTTGCAGAAAGTCTCTCAGATTGATATATGAGAGCCATCTACACAAGGAAAATGTCTAAAAGTACGGACCGCTAAACATCTGGCCTGTTACATGTTTAAACCAGTTTCTGATCACTTAAACCAGTTTGTGTGTAATGTGTGTCCCTAGCCAAAAAGGGAATGACAGGATTCCAGCATTCCATGTATTATTTTAATATTCCCAACTCATTGCTGAATTCCTTGTCAAATGCACACTTATTCATCCAAAAACTAAATCCAGGACATCTTACCAAGACCAAGTTAAACTTCATTTGAAGGTTCTGAGAAAAGCCATTTTGCAGATAAGATACCGTGGAAATCAGAAGCAGAGTTTTCAAAGCTTGATTAACAGTGATTTTCTGATCTGGGCAAAGTCTCCCTCAGAAAAGATTTGTCTGAATTGCTACAAAATGTTGGTAACGTCCCTGCGGGTCTTTTACCCAACCATGCAAATGATGACATGAAAGGAATCTTTTGGAGGATTTCAGAGAGGTGGCCAAAACTGATCTATAAACGGAAGGCAAATTTTACCGTTATCAAAGAGAAGGAACCATCACTCCATGACGTGTACTGGGCAGGAACATGAACCACCTGAGCAATATGAAAGAAAATGGAGTCCGTTTCAAAACCATCTTTTATCCCAGAAGATAAGGCATAAACCTACAGCAAGGGGAAAAGATAAGAGGAGGGAATCCCTGCTTTCTTTAGATCATCACAACAGTGATAAAATAGAGATAGGAAATAACCATTACATCTTTCTACATCAATCCATGTTGATGTCTTATTGCTACAATGCAACATCATCACATATTGTGGAATGGCACAAGGCAAATATTGCAATGAAACATCAAGATACCATGTTGTGATTAATTTGTGGCTCCCAGCAATGCTATCAGGTGATGAAGTGCCTCTACAGCTGATGACAGCTGAGTATCAGAACCACACATCTACATTAAACAAAGTGGTACTCCTCCTGATTATTATTTTATACAGTTCTGTTGAAGAATGATGTTCACTTCCTCAATTTAAATAATTTGCTCTACGTTTCAAAGGTATAAACCTTGATATATCATTGTTTCATGTCCAAGATATCAAAAATCACTTTATGCAATGAGTAAGACAATGGCAGTACAGGGACTAAGAAAATAGAACAGATATTGTATGCTTGAGAACAGACAGGGGCACTTTGGATATTAGAACTGGTTTTACTGAAAGTGAAAACACTGGTAAGGCCAGAAAAGGGTATCATAGTATCATAGTATCTAGGGTCAGAAGGGGCAGAGAGCAGGCCATCTAGTCTGACCCCCCGCCAATGGCAGGAACAAGTGCTGGGGTCACAGGACCTCAGCCAAGTACCTATCCAGCTTCTTAAAAAAATGCAGCCAGGCCTTCTACTTTGCCTTGACCAGTAACAAGAAATTAGCAAGAAAGTTAAAATGCTTAACCCACTGCCATCTCCACCTTAGACCCCTCCTTTTCCATAAACCTGCACATGCTTACCTGAACACCTGTAACTAGTGTCATACTACCAACATACCAAAAGTTAGCCACATGCATGTTTGCAGGATTGGGTCCCTAGATACTAATGACATACAGGCCCTGAAGTAGAATAAGCAGAGATAAAGCTTTCAACCTGACACAGAATACCAAACCCAATTGAGAACATGCTTATTTGATTATAGAGGTGGCTAATTTCCACTTGAGAGAGCAATAACAATGCAAGAAACACTCGAGTGCAATTTGTATGAACATAAAGGAAGCAGCAATCTCACCAAACAGAATCAAAGTCATGCTGCAAAAGTTTAATAAGTGACCTTACTACGCAAAATGTTGAGTCCCAGCCTCCAAGCACTACTGTAATACCAAAAGTAAAAAATCATCCCCCTTCTCTGAACTTTACTCTTTGTGCAGGATTCACATGTTCTGAACCTCTCCTAGCCCAGTTCAGGATGTACTGATCTATTCCAACACCTTATTGTTAAGGGTCTACCAATACCACACACAGACTCACCAATTATTGTGGGTTGATCGCAGCATAAAATTCTAATTCCATTGACATTTTGCAGTGGCCCCGTCTCTCAATACCAATTGGCAGAGAGGCCCTGGTCCCATGGTGCTGACTGGTGGAGAGGCCCTGCGGCAGGGAGGGGGAAGGAGGGACAAGGGTGCGGCAGCCATATTAATTGCTGGCTGCCCTTTTGTGTGGCCCCATCCTTCAGTGCTGATTGACAAAGAGATGGGGGAAGGAGGAAGAGCCACCATTTTATTTTTATCAAGATTTTTTGGTTGTTGTTGATTCTGCGGACAATTTGCAAAGCATCAAATTAAGTAGGACTCTATTTATTATCCACGTGGAAACATATACACGTCTTAGAAATTTACAAAATGCTGCCACAAGGTTGTTTAACCAACATCAGTATTTATAGAACCATAAAATCATAGAAAATTAGGGTTGAAAGGGATCTCAGGTTATCTAGTCCAGCTCCCTGCACACAGCAGGACCATCATAAAGTAGATCATGCCAGGCAAGAGTCTGTCTAGCTGGGTCTTAAAAACCTGCAAGGATGGAGGTTACAAAACCTCTCTGAGTAACCTGTTCCAGTGCTTTATGACCCTCCTAGTGAGAAAGTTAATGCTTAACCTAAACTTTCCTTGCTGCAGCTTGAGACCATTGCTCATTGTCCTGTCATCTCCCACCACTGAGAACAGTCTAGCACATCTGTAATCTTTGGGCATGCCCAAAGGTACGTGAGGGCTGCTATTAAATCACCCCCAGTTCTTCTCTTCTCCAGACTAAACCAGCCCAGCTCCCTCAATGTGTCCTCATAAATCATGTGCTCCAGCCCCCTAGCCATTTTCACTGCCCTCCACTGGACTCTCTTCAATTTGTCTACATCCCTTCCATTGTACATGGCCTAAAACTGGACACAGTGTTGTTCCAGATGTGGCTTTACCGGTGCCAAATCGAGGGGAAGAATCACTTCCCTCCTTCTGCTGGCAACACTCCTATTAATTCAGCACAGCACACTGTTAACCTTCTTGGCAACTGTTGGCTTATTTTCAGCTTACTGTCTGCTGTAACCCCCAGGTCCTTTCCTGCAGAGCTGCTGTTTAGCCAACTGGACCTCAGTCCATACTGGTGAATGGACCATTCTGTCCTAAGTGCAGGACTCCACACTACTCTTTGTTGGACCTCATGAGATTTCTTTTAGCCCAATCCTCCAATTTGTTGAGTTCACTCCGAATCCTAGCCCTACCATCTAGCATATCCACTACTCCCCCCAGCTTGGTGTCATCCACAAATTGGCTGAGGGTGTAATCCATCCAATCTTTCAGGTCGTTGGTGAAAATACTGAACAAAACTGTCCCCAAGACTGACCCCTGGTGCACTCCACTTGATACCAGCTACCAACTAGACCTTGAGCCATTGACTACTATCCTCTGAGCCTGATGATCCAGCCATTTTTCTATCAACCTCACAGTCCAGTCATTCAACCCATACATCCTTAGTTGGCTTGTGATGATATTGTGGGAGATCTTATCAAAAGCCATGGTAAACTCAAGGTATATCACATCTACTGCTTTCCCTGCATCCACAGATCCACTCATCTCATCACAGAAGGCAATCAGGTTGGTCAGGCATGACTTGCTCTCAGTGAATCCATGCTGACTGTTCCTAATCACATTTTTCTCCTCTGAGTGATTAAAAATGGTTTCCTTGAGAATGTACTCCATGTTTTTTTTCAATGGACTGAGGTGAGGCTGACTGGTCTGTAGTTCCCTGAATCCTTATTGTTCCCTTTCTTAAAGATAGGCACTATGTTTGCCCTTTTCCAATCATGCAGGCCCTCTCCCAATCACCATGAGTTTTCAAAGATGATGGCCAATGGCTCTGTAATCACATCACCCAACTACCTCAACACCCGCAGGTGCATCCCATCTGGCCCCATGCACTTGAACACAACCCGCTTTTCTAAATAGTCCCTAACCTGTTCTTTCACCACCCTCGGATGCTCACCTCTTCCCCAAACTGCGCCGCTAGATGCAGTAGTCTGGAAGCTGAACTTGGCTGTGAAGACCGACGTAAAAAGGGCATTGAGTACTTCAGCTTTTTCCACCTACTTTGTCACTAAGTTGCCTCCCCCATTTAGTGAGGAAGGCAACCCTCTGTACCTAGGAGGAAGTACACTTTTCCTGTTCTTCCTCTTGTTGGTGACATACTTGTAAAAACCTTCTTGTTACTCTTCATGTCTTTTACTAGCTGCAACTCCATTTGCACTTTGGCCTTCCTGGTTTCACCCCTGCATGCCCAAACAATGCTCCTCCGTAGTGGTTTCTCCAATTTTCCATTTCTTATAAGATTCTTTTTTGTGTTTTAGCTCACTGAAGAGCTCTTTGCTAAACCAAATTGGTCTTCTTCACTACTTGCTAGTCTTTCTGTGCATCAGGGTGGTCCCTAAGGAAGGTTTTTTCAAGGACAGACAGCTCTCTTGGACTCCTCTTCCCCTCAGACCGACTTCCCTGAACTCCTGCCCATGTGTTCCCTGAGTGAGTTGAAGTCTCCTTTTCTGAACTCTTCTGAAGTCTGGGGTCCGTACTCTGATACTCTCCCTTGCTTTCCTCAGGATCCTGAACTCAATCATCTCATGGTTGCTGCTGCCCAAGTTGTCATTGTCTATCACATTAAATCAAGAATGCCACGGTATTCTGCCCTGGATTTTGCTGCTGAATGGGACCCAGACATCTGAGTGGCATGATGAAACAAATCATATTAAGAGGCACAGCCTGCTTCAGAATCGTTTGAGCATCATATCATGCTACTGTCAGGATATGCCTACAAGGAACAACACATGGCCACACAACTAGCTCAGGTATTTCCAAAATAACTAACTTAGTTACCAGAAGCAGGGTAGCCATGCATTTAAGAGGGAATTTCCTGCTGAGAAGTCTTACAGTACATTGATTTCACTGGAGCAGATGCACCCATTTATGCCACATGAAGATCTTTCCTCATGAAAAGGAGAGAGGTCTTTCCTAAAACAGACCCTGTTTTTCACTGATTACTCAAATTATTCGTGTGTTGGCTCCTTTTTTTTTTTTTTTTTTTTTTTGCCACCACTTGTGAAAGCAAAGGCCACCCAAGCATGCTATTCTGGTACCATTAATACCTACCAGCAAAGCTTACCTCCTTAATTCAGCAGCCAGTCTACGTTTACCCCCATCACTAGATCATAGCAGTAAAGAAGGAAGTTTACAAGGCCTCCTAGACATGCACATCACGTTAGGGCTTGAGGCTGCCGTCCCTACTCATGCAGGATCAGGCCTCACATTGCAAGCAATTTCTGGGACGGTACCTCCTTGTAACGTGCCATTCAACCTAAGGATGGCAGAAGGCAGCCTCACATTATTTAACATTATTTAAAACCAAGAGTACTTGCAATGATTGAGAATATGATTGCTTTATTCATGTGAACCACACATTACTCTGTAAACTGTAAATAGCTGCAGCAAACTCAACGGGGCCATGCTGGGAGCGGGGTTGTTTGGCAAGGGCATGGCCTCCAGAACAGAGCTTAAAGGTTAGTGTCTCCTTTTTTTTTTTGATTTCATAAACTTTGTAGTAGCACCAGGAATGGAGCAGAATTCAAGTCACAGGCTTCTTTGCCTAAAGGGCATCCTAATCCCCGCTGTAACTAGATCAGATCCTCTGTCTGCTCACGCAGCCCTGCCCAGGAGGAAGTACAACCAACCCTCTCTCCCAAACTCACAAGAAAGATAAGATGTGCAGCCCAGGTATTTGCCCCTCAGCTGCAGTGTAAAAGATGACAGGAATTGGCAGCCAGACAAACTAGTTCACCTACAGCGGGACTTGAGAGGCCTGGTGGGATATGGGGGTTGGGAGAAGAGAGGGAAGAGGAGCAGCGCTGTAAAAGGTCTCATGTTGCTAGCCCGGTCTCACTCATGCAAACAGACTAAAGGGATATGACCTGATCATAGCTCTTTCAGTCATTTAATTAAAAAAACACATATTTTTTTGTTAAATAACAAAAGGAAGGCAGATAAAATGTAGCTTTTCTTTTGTCTTTTAGTCACCTTTGAATTTGGTCTTGACTGGTCCTTTTTTAACTGCAGAACTGTTTTGTAGTTAAAAAAATAGGTAGAAAGAAAGAAAGTACATTTTAAAAATGTTACTGCTTTGGAGTTGTTTACAGAACAAGGAAACAATAACATTTTGGTGACTCATTCAGATTTCACCAGCCACATCAGGAATATCACAGGGGTCTTAGCTTTGAAATTTTCCTACAGGGCCACTGTCTCTAAACCTAATTAGGCCAAGTACTTCTAGGGAAGATTACATGGCAAGTATACTTTAATCAGGTGAAGTTTCCAACTTCATTTTATTGACTGCCTTCTAATTTACATGGTACAACATGGAACTTGGCCATAAGCTCTTGTAAGCCTAAGAATGTATCAGTAATGTACAAATGCACTTTGCATGCCAGGTCTTTGTCTAAGACTAGATTGTATCTTGTCCCCTTCCAAGAGCATGGGGGATGAATAGGCAGAAAGAAAAAGTCTCCCTTCTTCAGTTCATGCAAAAACCAAGCACGAGGGTTGTCCTGACTTTTTAAGTCACGTATGGACTGCTCCCATTCAGTGCCCGCAATGAATTCAATGAGAAACTTTGCACTAACATCACCAGGGACTGGGTCCTGATCATAATACCCCAAAGGGATTGGGAAATGCCAGGAAGACAGAACCTGGCTCCAGCCCCCCTTCTCCCACAATTGTAGAGCAGGATACCAGTGACGCAGGGAGAGCAAAGAGTACCCTCATGCATAAAAGGGGCCATAGTAGTGAGCAAGCTCTTGCAAGGAATGGTGGGTAAACACACTCAAGGTAGTACAGTTCTGCATAGCGACAAACAAGAAACTGCGCACAAAGGCTTGATTGGGGAAATTGGAGACATTATTTTTAATAGCGCTTGTTGGTCTATAAAATCGCATAGATTAAGTTAGCCACAAACACAATGAAAAGGTAAAACAGGAATCCATTTTAAATGAGAGTTCATTCTTGGGTTCCTCATACTTTCTATAAAGATGGTTAGCCATGTTAGTCTGACAAGCAGAAAGTGGCGCATGGAGGCACTTCAGAAACTAAACTGGTTCAGAAGCAAGACGTTTCATAGTCAACTTTGTCAGATGCTGATGAAGTACATTGCTACTTATGAACACGCATGCCTTTTTGACCCAATTCACCTCTGAGGTGCCACCCTGACCTACTCTCTCTACAGAAGAACAGAACTGCTCTTCTACTGTCTTTTTTAAATTGTATGCAAGAGCTCTTCGAAAGTATGCTCACTAAACCACGGTCTTGTGGATTATTTATACTGTGCAGGTAGGAACATCAATTCTCAGCCACGGACTTGCACGTTATTTTACTATACTACATAAAAGAACAGAACACACTGTCCCAGTCATCTTAGGGACAGAGAAAATCCAACGGATTGGATCGAACATCCCAGAAGAACACCCGATCCTTGCATTTTATGTCAAAAATAAGAAATCTATGAGAACATGTTTCATATTGATTAGTTATGTACGAAGGTCAACCTAAATCACAGAGACAGGCAGCTGATTTTGCAGGCAGATCCTGGGGATGGCCACCATTTTTGGGGGCTTATCGCAGCAGCCCGCCCCCACAACCGATTGGCTGAGGGGCCCTGGTGGCCCTTCCCGGCATGCTGATTGGTTAAAAGGGTGTTTGTCATATGGCCCTGCCCCTCACCACTAATTGGCAGAGAAGCCTGTCCATCATGTGACCCCACACCTCAACATGGACTGGTGGAGAATGGCAGGGTCACACAACAGGCAGCCAATCAGTAGCAAGAAGGTTCAGGCTGGACATCAGGAGACATTACTTTACAGCTAGGGCTGCCAGGCTCTGGCATGGGCTCCCAGGGGAGGTGGTGCTCTCTCCTACCTTGGGGGTCTTCAAGAGGAGGCTGGACAGATAATTGGCTGGGGTGATATAACCCTGGCACCTGTTCCTGCCCGAGGTCAGACCTGATGATGTGTTTAGGTTCCTTCTGACCCTAAGCACTATCAAACTATGAAAGAACCAGGGGCAGCAGCCATCTTGCCTGCTCCCCTTCCCCCAGGTGGGCTGCCTGGCTGGGCCACAGTGGTCATGAGGACTGCTGGCTCTTACTGGGGGGCTAGCATGTTGTTTTTAATATGTTTTTTTTCCATGAATGTCATGGGTATCACCTGGTTTCGTGATGTCTGCAAAACCCACGAGTAGGTCCCTAGTTATGTATCAGAAAAGACTGCTCATGGCAAGAAGTAAAAGAAAATGTAAGGACCATTTTGCCTGAAAGAAAAATAGCAAAACTAATCAAGGAGCACAAAATAGTTAACAGCTGGAGTACCAAACACTAGTGAACTCCAACATCCATGCCTTGGCATATCATTAAGGCACTAAGCACTGAGCTCACATCCTCCATTGAGTCATCTAAGAAATGGCTTTGGGTTTATCTCTAGGAGAAGAAACAGCTTAATCACCACTTTAACCTAAAATAACGAGTCTAGACAGCTGCTTCACAATGCAGGGGAACACTGGGGGCAAGCTGGAATTGATCAGTTTTACAGCATAGGCTTTCCAGGGCTCCTTCATTCACAATAAACCTCCTATTTGAAAGGGGCGAAAAGCACCTTTACAGGGAAAGCCTAAGTTGCTCTAAAAACCACACATGTCACCTTTAGAGATCAACGCAATGCATATTTATAATTTGACAGCAGAAAAAAACCCCCAAAAACCCACTTCCGGGTACCAGTGTTCACTGTCTAACTCCCACTCTGGGAAAAATCAAGGAACATAATCACGTGTCAACAGCTGAAAATCCCACGCAGTCCACATACTCAATGAAATCTTATCCCTATGAGCCCAGGAGTTTTATGGAAAATTACAATGAAGTTGAATGTATTGGTGGAAAAATATGTATAGATGTCATGCATCAGATGGCATATGGGACTCTTTATAAATGGAAGTACATTTAACATTTTTATCACTTTTAAGGTGCCACAATAATTGTGACTTAATACGGAAGCAATGTACGCTCATCAGCTATTGGAATTAAAAATAAAAGACATGGAAGAGTTGACAATAAAACACTTCCTTAGCATCTAAATGCCATCATATCTGATCTAACACAGGCATACCAAAGGCCAGATTGTCAACTTTACTCACTTGGCTTAGTATCTTTCTCCATAAATAGTGTCTCAGATTTGATGAACCTATCCCAAAGTAGAGAACTGCTCGATGTGATTAGTGTTGGATGAATCCAGCCTTAAGTTGTCAATGCCCATTAAACAACAAAGGACCAGATATTTAAAGGCACTTAAATACCTAATTTCACTTGAAAGGAATGGTAGTGAGGTGCCCGAATCCTTTTATAGTTTGCGCCAAACATCTTTATTACCTACAACCAAACAGGCACACACAGCATTGCATAAGCTCAATACTATATCAACATTAGGGCCTGAATCCTGAGAAAGTCCTACATCAGAACGCCTACACGCAATGCCTACATGCAACTCATCACAGTATTAGGGCCAAAGAAGAAAACAAAATCCTTTGTAAAGTTCCTCATCTTGGCTGCATAGATTGGTAGTAATTTTCCTCGTGTACACGTCCCATTCTCACTCGTGTGTGCTTGTGTTACCTGCTCTCTCTCTCTCATAACCCTCCTTACACAAGGAAAAAAAAGAGAGTCACATAGCTATCTTATTGTCATCTATTATTCAAGAAAGGTCTCATTGAATAAATGTCTGTTCAGAGGCTCTAAACAAATTTCATTTCTGAACACCACTGTCTGCAGCTCAGCGGGCTATTTCACCAAGATAAGATCACACATTTAATCAAACGCTTCAAAAAAGAAATACACACCGAGTTTGCTTAATAACATCAAATAATAAAAGTGCAGTGTTGATGGCATACTAATTTTTAGCGCTCTTTCTTCTTTGAGGGTTGTCTCAATAGTCAAGGTCAACCGTACATGGGATTTCTTCTAATTAGGGCTTCTGGTAAATGCTGGCTACTCCCTGGACCTACTTATTCATGCCACTTAGCCACAATTTTGCCCACAACTAAGATATCTACCCCTTCACTTTAAATGGTAAGATTGTGTGCAACCATTTCAAGAGTGACAGATGAAAAACACAAATGCTGCTCTTTCAATATACAATATATTGATTTAGAGTAGAATGAATGTCCTCAATAGACTATGAGAAACCATCTTCACCAAATGGCTGCAGAAGTGGAGTAGAAACAGATGCAGGTCTGTTACAGAATACTCCTGGATTGCCCATTCATCATTTGGTTGCAGCTCCTGCTGTGCTACACGACAGTTTTGTTCAAGTAGGGAATCGAAGCCACACCCTACACTTCTGAAGTCACCAAAATTAGGTCCTAAGAGGAACATAATTAGCTCAAGAAGTCTGGAGCCAAAATCCATAGGGCTGGCCAAATCTCCATTACATTGTCTGATGGAGATAGCACGTTCACTTATGACTTGCAAATCATTCAGACATAAAATCATAAAAAGTTAGGGTTGGAAGGAACCTCGGGAGATCATCTAGTGGCTAGATTCTAGTCAATGACCTATTAAGGTCATAGACATATTTAAGTCTACGATCTATTTCTTTGCATGTCCAGTGACAACACAGAGATAACAACTACAATCTGCTTTGGCTCTATAAGGGCAATCTAAATTCCCCTGCTAGACCTGATGGATTCTGAGCACCTCCAGCTGACCTTCCCATACAGGAGAAAGTCAAGACTCTTCCACAAAGCATTCCTGCCATATACACACACACACCTCCTCTGAACTGCCAGGAGGGATGCCTCATGGATGCTGAGATCCACAAGAGGAAGGTGCTGCATCATGGGAAGAATAAAACAAGAGTAAAGAAATTCCAGTGTTCTCCCCATCCTCCCATCACCACCCTGTCCAAAGCTCAGGATGGATGGGCAATATAGGCCTAGGCTGTGTAACCTTTCTGTGCCATCTTCAACTGCAATAGCACTTCTCTTTCAAAAGGATACTCAAGGCAGCTTGTTATCTACAGCAGATGCCCTCACATACTCTTTGGCACCACTGGATATCTAGCTTTTTTTTCCCCCACATTGGAGTAGACTTTCAGATCCTCAAACTCTCATGCAGGCAAACTGCTGGAGGAGATAGCAAAGCTGTGCCTGATAAACCCAAAGTTGCCTGGCCACAACCATGACGTGACGCTACTGCACAGCAGTATTAAGCTACTGTGCAACAGCATCATGAAAAGAGGTTTGTTGGTGATACTGTACAGTAACTCAGGTTACTGCATAGTTATTTAGTACCAGTGTATACAAGCATTAAACGACCGTGTGGTAACAACTGTACAGTCAGCGTCTCGTGTAGATGCAGCCTGTGCATGCCAGACTTCCATTCTATTACAGGTATAGACTGTTTCCAATTACTTATGCTGGTAAAAGCATAATATCTATACATGGCTGTAGTGTTCACACGTGACTTGGTATGGGTACGTCCTGGTCAAACTATTCAGAAAGATCTGTTCAATACATGGCAGGTCAGAACTGTGGATTACTTGTGTAAACATAACAAATTATTGTTTCTTAACAGTCCAAGTGTGATATGAAAATGTCAATCTGCTAGTATTTTAAGCGCATACATTGTTTTGGAGCCTAGGGTTCCAAAAAGAATCTAATAAACCCATAAAACAAAACAGCATTTAACTTTTAAAATCTCCCTCAAAAAAGAAAAATCACATCTACTGCAAATAATACAAATTACCTTCCTCCTAAGATTTGCCCTATGAAACTTTATTGTGTCATTAACACACTAATGAAGTCCTCTGAAAGGAAATGGGGTAGGTATACACCTTATTCTTTCCAACAAGAAGCAGCCTGGATTGTGGCATCCAAAACTTATACTGCAACACAGAGTGTCTTATGCCATGAACTGTGCCATCAATGATACCAATTTGGAGAGCAAGAAACTGCTCAACATGAGTAAATGTGACAACCTAGCCATACCAGAGAAAGCAGATAACCATCTGTTATTGAAAAATATAGATGTAATAAATAAATAAAAGCAGTAAACAGAGGTTAGCGTTACATGGGAGATGTTTCTGATACAAAAAGTGAAGTATTTGTGTCTCATTTTAGAAACATTCATCCCCTTTGAATCAATTGACAGGAATTTGCATAGTTTGAAATGACAAAGTGTCACTCAGTGACACACAAATGCAGGCAAAAGCATGGTGAAATAAAAGGAGTTAACATGATCTTTGAAACCCTCTTCAATTATACCCAGCAGCAAAATCTATTCAGAAACACGGCCATGAGGGGCTTTTTTTCCCCCCTTTCCCCAGCAGCCTTTGGAATAGCTTTAAGGGAAGGAAGAAGGGGGAAAAAACAAAAAAAACAAGGAACCATTGAAAAAAAATCTCCTTACAGGGTCAGCTGTCAATGGAATGCATTTTAGTATTCAGGATACCCACCCATGCAGAAGATCAAAAACTGGGCTTCAGTCCCTCCCCTATTCTCACAGGCTTAAGCTAATGCTCCGCTTCTGAGACTGTACTGAATAGTAACGCACACTCCCTCTGCAGGACTTGTAAACAGCAATACAAGCCGATCAAATAGAGGGGGGGTGTAGTTTCTACTAAATGTTTCCCTTTTCTTGTGGCATACTCTAACACAACAAATCTGGTACATTAAATAAAAAAGTCAGTTGGTCCAAAGCTCCTTGCATTAGTCTCCTCTACTACTTACTGCTTCTCCCTCCCCCCTCCTGCCAGTGGAAAGCAAACCTACAAGACATAGTTGCAGTTGTCCCTGTTCTAAATAAAATGTTATATCCCCATCTTAAAAATAAAAAGCTGTTAGTTTCTACCCTGATGATGAAACCACTTGCTGGCTTGAGAGTTACCTCAGTTTAAGTGTGGATTCCTGACGGTCCTTCCTAGTACCAGTCAAATTTAACACATCTTCGGCATTGGAGTTTCAAGGTCTCATCTTGTTTTACAGCAGTGCTATAAGCAAACATTAAAATTTTCAAGGACTCAGAGCTAGTCACTTAAGTGAATGGTTAATATTGTATTTCTCACCCACCCACCGCAACTGGTTACCTCCAGTAACGAAGTCTTTAAAAGAGCGGCTGATAACCTTATGAAAAAGACCCCCCAAAACTGTGGAGGGTGGGAAGGAGGGGAAGATAAACATGCTATTAAAAATGTTATGTATTTAAAGATTTCAGGGATTTCCAGGATTTCCAGTTTGGGATAGCACTGTTCCCAAGCTTTAAAGTCTAACTGCAATCTATATTGCATTCACCCAGTACTGTATTCAAGGTGCGGCTGCAGCTTGTGCAGACATAACCACGCTAGCTCAGGTATTGCTAGTGTCATAACCAGAGCAGCATGGGACCTGGCATGCTGCTAACTTGACCTCAAGAAACTGAGTACATACCTGGGTAGTTAGCCTGCACTGAACTCCACACATTATGACTTCCCTAGCAGCATCTGAACCAACTGGTAGAGTAACATCCTTATCCCATGTAGACCACTAACCTCTCACCTGAAATCAATCTTCAGTGTCACTATCAGTATTTGTGAAATTTACTGTCACAACAAGGTTACAGCTACCATTCCTGTTCTAGCTGAAATTAATGAAAAAATTGCCATCAATCACAGTGGAGACTGGATTGAGACCAATTACTCAAGAGCACAAATGGGCTGCTATAAATCTATGAACAGGGGTCGATAAAATCAGTTGGTGCTCAGCACCTCTGATGATCATGTCACTTTTCTGCAGATTCCTAAATACGAGTTTAGGAAGTTATCTTGAGATAAACCCGAACACGTTGACCAAAGATTGTGTTCTCATCATGTCTATACACTTGAACCCAAAACGAAAATTAAGACATAAAAAGAGAAGCAAAATTTTCTCTGTGGTATTCCAAAGATTTCTAATGAGCATTAGCACCATAAAGAAGGAAAACAATACTGGATTTAGTTACAACTTCCCACTTTGTTCTCCCTTTCCCAAAGGTAGACTCAAAAGCAGCAACACTCAGTGTCTGCTCTTAAAAATAACAGCGTAATATTTTGGCAACGGTATCATATATATACAAAGCACTAAAAGCTGATTCAGAACTGTGCTTTTGTGTCTGTTGCTAGCTACTCAGTTCTTAGGGACAGAAGATGAGAAGGACAGCAGAGGGTAGATGGAGAGCTGTTTAAAAACACTGTATAAGATCATTAAAAATTAGCTGTTTGTGGTAGATTTGCATAATTGTTCAGAGGTTCAGCTCCTCACTGTTAAAATAAAATGCCTTTGGAGAGAATCAGTCTTTTAAAAACAGGACAACTCAATTTCCAGGATACTGTAGTTAAATATTAAACTCTTTACATGAGAGTTCTTGTTGCAATAAAGCAGCTTATAAGTACGCATTTAAAAGGCAGCAATCCTGGAATAGCACATACGACAGGCATAGATAGCCTCATGCCCCTGAACAGTCCCACTGACCTCAGTTTAACTCTACACAGCAATAAGAATCCAACCATAGAGTTCCCTTTGGAAAAAAAAAAAATCAGGCTTCTTAATCATGATGTTTCAGTTCAAGTTTTAGAAACACTCAGCTCCATTGGTGAATTCAAACACATTAGATCCTCCGCAGATACACAGAGCTAAGGGCCCTATCCAGTATCCACTGAAGTCAATCTATCAGTGCTCTGCTTGCCATGGACTGCAAGGGGAGAATGGCTGAACCATTCAGTTTAAGATACTAGAATACCTCTTACTGGGTTTACTGAAATGTTGACTGAACATTATACCAAAAAACCAGCGTAACTGAAACTGATACTATTGTGCCAATTTATATGATAAATCATAATCATAGTGAGTCATTTAAATTATATGCATAATTTAATAAAATCAGAACGCAGCAGCTTCTAAACACTGCTCTACTTCCCTCAGATCATTTACGTTGTGCCCCTTGAACCTGACAGATGAAGGCTATGAAATGGCAAAATGTCCTGACTTTTGTTTGCGCCCTCTATCTTAACAAGCAGAGCTTCACAAACAGGCTGCAGACTCCAAGTTCCTACTAAGGAACACTGATTCTTTAAAACTAAAATACCACTTCTTGAAACAATACCAGAAAGCAGCTCCTAGAACAGCCATGGTGAAAATACAACAAAATACTATTTCTTGGTCTCCTGAGTGTCAGTCCTTTCCAATTATCACCAGTTAATAATCATTCCTCCATACTGACTAGTCACTCCTAAATGGTACCAAACAGAAGCTAAAAAACAAAATTAAATTAAAGATTTGATCTGTTATATTTCCTGCAAGTTTCTGCTTCATATTCCATTTTAATATTCCACTTTCTTTTATTCTATCTTACTATAGGCCACCCTGGGCCTTTGCTGGCAAGTATGGCATACAAATCTGATAAATAAATAAATTCCATAGGCTATACTGTCAGATGTTGTGCTCTCCAGTAATAAAATGAAACTACAGGAGGCTGCGGTGGAAGTCACAGTGTTTTCTAACAGCTCACATTTTCAGCAAGGTGATCTGGTAAAGCAGCCTGTTTGCTCAGGAGTGCAGTTTGTCACGCACACACGCACCCATTCCCACCACCCCACCGGACTGATCCAGCTCACACGGAAGTCAACAGGCATATTCCATTGACATCAATGGAAGCTGAATATCTGTAGTGACTGGTCCCTTGGAAAAGACCAATTATTAGGAGGACAGAAAATGACAAGAAATTTCTGACAAAGCAGCAGCAGGATTGCAATATTTTATTTATTAATGAATACCATAATGTGGTTTGCAATAAAGGTGTTCAGAAAAAAAGGGGTGAGAAGAGAATGCATACGTGATTACTTGTCTCTATCACCCAAGTTACTGAACTCCTCTCCCCAGAGGAATTAGTTGGGATTTCAAAGCATCAAATAAGGAAAAATCCGTCCGTTCGGTACTTCAGGACAATTAACAAAGAGGTCAAAAACAAAAATTTAATTTATTGCCTGAAAAGCAAGCATCTACCCCACAATTAAACACCTTTCAGGCACTGACTGACCAGTGCATCTGACCTGAAACTGAAATTGGAAGTGGGTTACATGCTTCAGGTTCCTTGCAAAACAAGAAGTAAATAGAAGTAATGCTAATATCCCCACACGGCCCCTAAATTATCAAATCCCTCCTGTCTCCACTCAGCCAGTCGCACCCCAGATGGCAAAGTAAGTTTAATATAACAGTCTGTATCCTACTCCCATTAAAAATCGATGCAAGGTTTTCCATTGATTTGAATGAGAGTAAGAACACTGTCTACATGTGTTTTTTTATATAAAGTGCAACAGGGACTGAACCTGCTACCCAGTGAAATTTATGAAGACACTGAAGGTAGAGGCAGCCACACATGAAGATCCATGTTGCCCCAAAGTCATCTTAAAAATTCCTAGACTGGGTGCAGCACATGCATATGTTCTAGAACGAGTATGGTCTGCATTAACTGCTATGAAAAATGTCATTATGTCAAGTGCATCTTAATTCGCGAGGTTTGATAACAGGCAGTTTGAAGGAAAGTCTTTGGATGCCAAGCATGACTAAGATTTTAGCAGAACTTAGTATCTTCACCCGATCTAGGCACCTAAGTCTCTCTGTATTCTTATATTCCGAAGTTCAGAACTGAGCAACCAGTTCTTGCTGTTTTTGAAAAATAGAGTGCCACCTGTGGAAGCTGTTGGGTTATCAGCACTCCTGAAAATGAGGATACCTACACAAGCAGCTCAGTGGGAACTTAGGGACCTAATGTAAAGTACACCTCTGTGAATCCTGACCAACAGGAACTGTAGGTATCGTGTGAGAGGGTGACATGGCTGTATTTAAAAAGCAACAAATTTCCTTTTGTGGTGTTACAGAAAATGGGAAATAAATGCTTACAAGCAAAACCTTTTCTAATTGTTACGGTGCAGCTGTTTAAGACAGGGACATGGGATCTGCATGCACGCACATACAGATGCATTACATGAAGCATTTTCAGTATTCTTGTTCTGACAAGACAGCGGCAGAAGAAAAAGTGCATCAGCATTGAAACTCAGCTGAAGTAATGTGGATGCTTATAAATGCACTCAGTTCATGTTGATCCCAACTGGACAAGCATCTCAGCTGGTAGCAACAGTGGTAGAAAAAACATTCCTCAACTTCTGTATCTTTTCATCAACCTTAATACTCTGTTATTGCCTAGTCACGCGTTAAAATTATGGAGCCTACCATGCCAGACAACCTGTCTTACAGCCCCCAGAGAAGTTGTGAAATTGCTATTCCTGGAAATTTTCAAGACACACTTGATTTGGGAAGATACAAACAGGGATGATCCTGCCTTGAGCTGGGAGCTGGATTTGATGACCTTATCCAGTCCCTTCCAGCCCTACTTTCCTATAATCACTGAAAATAAGTTCTTGATTGGTATTTCTAGATCTTCCCTTGAACCAAGAGAACAGATAGTTTACTTAAACCCAATTACATATAATATATTCCCACAACTATTGGGCAAAAAAATGTTTTCCAGCAGTAATAAGAAGCAAAACCTCATCTGAATCTTAAAAAGCTGGGGCCAAATACCAGAGATATTTTAGAGACATCTCAATGGTAGCC
This sequence comes from Caiman crocodilus, assembly GCA_030014935.1. Classification (NCBI taxonomy): domain Eukaryota; kingdom Metazoa; phylum Chordata; order Crocodylia; family Alligatoridae; genus Caiman; species Caiman crocodilus. The sequence goes on from JAGPOW010000229.1 coordinate 27,946,519, forward strand.
AGCATATTCCTTCTCTTGATAGAAGCCCTTCTGCTGTCCCAGTCCCAACTCTTTCACCTACCTTTGCATGTGATTTTACACTGTCTAGAAATAGTCTTTTAATCAACATACACCTGCCTCAGCTCCATTTACTTTACAAGTTTCCGAAAACTCACCAGTTCCAAGGAGCATTCCAGAGACGGTTACCGCATTCCCCTCAGAACATCATAGCTGCTTGTATTTATACTGCACACACTCATGTTTCCAGTGAAAAAATTCCTCACAGCAGGGTTTATATTCCTGATCTGACATAATGACCAAGGGAAAATGCATGAATACTTACAGTGCTATACACTTGCCAGGCAATGATAGTTTACCCATTCTTCACTCTTTGTTTTTGCTTTCTAGGCTGCCCACTTCCATAACTTCCACTTTGCAAAGTAATAGAAATAAATCTACATGAATAGTCTTAAACCGCCTCAGATTATTGGAAATTTTACCTAAGAAAATTACAACTTTCTGAGGAGGACCATCTGGACTTGTTTTCATAAACAAAAGGGGTTATTTCCCCAAACACTAATGTAACAACAGGCTTTACATCTCCTCAGATGTGTGCCATCTAGAAAGGATCTTCTGGTCTCCTTCACAAGGTAAAGAAAGTATCTTAACCAACAAAGCCTTTCAACTTACGCCATAATGCATGCAGATATAGCACTCTCCAGCCAGAAGGTTCAACATACACTATGCATAACAGATCAGAGAAGTAGGTCTGGAAGGGACCTCAAGAAGTCATCTAGTCCAGCCCCCTATCTGAGGCAGCAAAGGTCTCGTGTCCCACAGGGGGATCAAGCCTGTGACCTTGGCATTAGCACCGCATCTTCATTTACATTTGCTCAATTCTACATGCATTTAACAAAAGAATGCTCCCTCGTATTGTCTGCAGGAAGCACAGCTAAGTGTAGTTTGTGCAAACAAAGGGGTTTATGCTCTGTTCTTTAATTAATAAGAACAGCCGGGAAACAAAACTCAAGCATTTCCTATCGCATCACCTTCAGCTAAGCACTTTCAGACAGATGGACACTGCCCTGATGACATCACAACCTGTGGAATATAGGAGTACTATGGAGCACATGCTGTTAAGAAACAAAGCACATAGATGAAATCAAATCTTATGATGTACAGCCTTCGGATGCATTTTCTAGACCGAGAAACGAATCATTCTGCAATCACTCAACAAGCCTAGAAAGTGAAAAAAACAACCCCTATATTATGGAGCACGGCAGTCACATGCAAACTCCTTAGACTTGCTTAATGGTCTCAAGTTCCCACATTCTCAAAAGGGGTATCTTGCCCTTTTTTATTTAAAAAAAACCCTTTGCACAGCATTTAAGCAAAGTGTAAGTCAACTTCAGTGTATTCTCTTCTCATGCACTCAAAAGCTAAAGGACAGCTAAGTCAATAATGAATAATCTCAAGCTGCTAATCAACGGTTCAATACTTTACTTCCGAACTTCTGGAAACAGGTATCTGTAAGAAGATCTGCATCTGCGTTCACATCTCCTTTTTCCTGGAACAAGCGACCCAATACAGTCACTTTCACGACACTAAAAGCATCGTACTTAATAAGGAAAGAACACATAACTAAACAGCAGACTGAACCGCAAGGGGACTGTAACCCTTAATATTGTGACCACCGCAATTGGAGGTGGGTTGTTTTACCTGAAGGACAACACTGCCATAGAATGGAGCCCTAATCTTAACTTTGAGACCAAACATTAGCCTTGATCGGCAGATTTGCTTCTTCCCCCTACCCTGCCAGCCCGGCCCTTGTTTTTGAGTTCTCAAATGGGGGCCCTACAAGATTTTTGATAGCAGTCCTTTAACCACAACACCTGGTGGAGTCTGTAAAACTTCATGAGAGAGCGTATCCACAGTGCAGGCAAGGTTCTTTGGGTAGATATGATGTCTTTTATTAGACTGAGTAGTTGACCTTTTTGTACTCCAGTCCCCAGAAAATGATAATCAAGTACCTGCCTAAAATACAGTGTAGCACACATTATCTACCAGCCAGCACTGGATACAATCTCTTCCCTTACAGCATTTCAGAATGAGAATGGGAGAGCCGTCTGTGAAGAGCCACATCCCCCCCCTTTAAAAATCTTCATGCTGAAAGGAAGTGGGACTAGCAGGCTGCCTCTGCCGCCTCGTAGCAAGGCACAGGAGGCATTTTCCCCTCCTTCCCTGTCTCCAGCCATCTCCACATTTCCTAAGCAGCTGGCTGCATGCAACCAAACCCGAGAGTGCAAGAATGCTAACACTTCCTAATGAGCAATCTGAATGGGAAAGTAAATACAACAGGCATCAGTTGTTGTGGCTGTGGCCAAGCACTTGCTTGGAGAGATGCGCACACGCACACACACATACACACACGCACACACACAAGCACAGACACACAGGCATAAGCATAGGCACAGATGCATATAGAGACACAAACACAGAGGCACAGGCACACACAGACAGATATGCACAGGCACACACACAAAGACACAACCCCCCCCCCCAACCCAATGCTCTCCCCCTGGCTCAAGGCCCGACGAGCAGGCTGGCTGGCACGGGGCTGCCCGGAGCCTGCTCCCCATCTCCCCAAACACCCGCGTGTCTCCAGGGGAGGGGGAAGGAGCCGGGGTTGTGCTGTTGCTATTGGCGACATGGTCCTTCATGGCAACCCCCCCTCCCCAGGGTCAGGTAAGCCCCGGGTGCTCGGGGCGCTGCACCTACGTCTCCAGCAGCCAGCCGTGCCCGGCAGCAGCTGGATCCCCGGCGCACTGGAGGAGCGGGCGGAGGGCAGGTACCACGCCAAGCCGCCTTGCTTCAGCCACGCCATTTCCATCCAGCAAGCGCTGCTTGCAAGGGAGGATCCGCACATTCATCCAGCGATGAAAAGGGGAATTAAAAAAAAAAAAAGGGGGGGGGGGAGGTTTGCAATTTCCCTTCTCCAGCCTCCCCTCTCGGCTGCGCTGCATGCCAGCCCGCCGTAGCAGGGCTGCTGGGGAGCCGGCTGCTCCACGGGCAGGCGGGCGGGGACGCTGCCAAGCCCGCCTGCCCCTCGCTGTCTCCCCCCCGGATTGCGGGGGACCTGCCCCCACCCCCCTCAAGACCCCGCAGCAGCCTGGGAGCCCTGTGGGGCCGCCTGGGCATGGACACACGGACACACGCGCACACACCCTCCCGGCTGCTCCCTCCGGGACTGGAAAAAAAGGGGGGGACTGGAGGCATGAGAGAAGACACCCCCCCCCAGCCCAGTGGTGCCTTGTGGGGAAGGGAAAGGGGAAGGGAGAGCCTCCAGCCAGCACCTCTCCTTCCTTCTCCCCCGCAGCCCCCCACCATGTCCTCCCAGCTGAGCACAGAGGCATCGCCACACGCCCCCCAGCCCCGCGAGACCCCCCCGCCCCCCGCCGCCGCCGTGCTGCTGTGGAGACAATACGCTTGAGCTGCCCCGCATGCAAGGGCTGGGGGTGGGGGGAAGCGGGGCGCCAGGCATCGGGGTGAGTTACCTTCAGTCGCCGCCTGCTCCCGAGCTGCGGGTCCCCCCATCAGTTCCTCAACAACCTGCAGCGGGCAGCTGCCACAATCCAGCCATGGAAACCCGGCGGCAGGACCGCTGGAGCCAAGCCCCCCTCCAAAAAAATAAAAATAAAAGAGGAAGCAAAGAGGGAGGGGGGTGAGGAATTAAAAAAAAAATCGGGGGGAAGAAAAAAGGGGGGCGGGGGAGTGTCTCCTTTCCTTTCCTGCCGGCTTCCCGAGGGGGGAGGAAATGGAGGGGGTAAAAAAAAATAAATAAATATTAAGAGCCAGCGGCTTCTTCCTCCTTCCCCTTCCCAGCACGGAGCCCGCTCGGATGTATCTCCCCAGTTGCCCAACTTCAGAGCAAGGTGATGCCTCGGCGGGTGCTGGTCGGATGCGGCACGGGCACGCACAGCCCGAGCCGCCGCCGCTGCTGCTCCAGGAGGAAAGCCGCTGCTCGAAGAGACCGCAAAAAAAGGGAGCGAGCGAGAGAGAGAGATCTCCCCCTCCTCCTCCTCCTCCTCCGCCTTCCTCCTCCTCTCTCGCTTCTCTTCCTCCTCCAGCACCACCAGCTGATGCTCAGATCCACGCTGCCCCCTGCTCTGCCTCCTCGCCCGGGCAACGCTGCCCCCCTGCCACCGTCCTTCTTCTGGGGCTGGAGGGGTTGGTGATGATGATGATGATGATGGGTTTTTTTTGTCCGCCTCCCCCTGCTCCTGCTGCCCCCCAGCTCCAGCCAACTTCGTCCTCGGCAGGAGCAAGTTGGAAGGGGAGGGCGTGGGGCAGGCGAGGCGCGGCGCGGCGGCCGGAGGAGCGGGTGGCTGCGCCTAGCGGGAGGCTGGTGGCGGCAGCTTCATCGCTGCTGCTCGCGGGGCTCCGAGCGCCGGCGAGGCGGGAGAGGGGGCCGCTGCCGAGCGCAGGCAGGCAGAGCGATGGTGGTGGCTGGAGGGAGCTGCACAGGCGGCGGCGGCGGCGGCTGCTGGTCCAGGGCGGTCCGCAGAGCCCCGGCCGCCAGCGGCATGCCCCGGCCCCGGGCAGGGAGGGGGCGCCCGGGCTGCGAGCCTGCCGCGGGAGGGAGGGAGGGAGGCAGGCGACGGCCGCAGCTCCGAGCCGGCCCGGCGAGCTGCCTGGACTGCGCCGCGATGAGCCGGAGAAGCGAGCGCCGCGCAGCTCGGGGAGGGAGCAGCTAAAACCCGGATCTGGACCCCGCGCCGGCTGCATGGACGCGGGCTCCACCTAGCAGCGGCGCGGGGGGTCTGGGCGTGCGTGTGTGTGTGTGTGTCTGTGTGCGAGCAAGCCTTGTGTGTGTGTCTGTGTGCAAGCGTGCCAGGTGTGTGTGAGCACACCCTGTGTGTGTGTGTCTGTGTGCGTGAGCAAGCCTCGTGTGTGTGTGTGTGTGTGTGTGACCGCACCCTGTGTGTGTGTGTGAGAGAGAAAGATTTCTGGATTCATGTGCGTGTGCAAGACGCGTGAGAGAGAGCTCTGCGTGTGCAAGATTTGCGTGTACAAGAGATTCCTGTGTGTCAGAAAGAGTTAAGTGTATGTGTAGGCGTGTATGAGATGTGTGTGTCTAGATGAGTGTGAGACAGCTCTATGAGTGTGTCTAGAAGTGCATAAGATCTGTATGTGTACAAGAGATTTCTGTGCGTGTGAAACAGCTCAGTATATGGGTCTGTAGATGTGTGTGAGAGAGAGCTCTCTGTGTGTGTAGATGTGTGTGTAGATGTGCGAGAGATTGTATGTGCAGAAGATCTCTGGTTATGAGAGATCTGTGTCAGGCAGAAAGCTATGTGTGTGCAAGACATTGTTTGCATCTGTGTGTGAGAGATGTTTGTGCGTGTGTATGTGCACAAGGCATCTGTGCATGTGTGTATGACAGAGAGATCTATGTGTGTGTATATGAGAGACAGAGTGAGAGTGGTGCGTGTGTGTGCCAGGGGGCACTGCCTGGATGGATCCTCGGAGGGGAAGGGGAGGGCTCTTTGCCAGGGTTGGCTGAGGCTGCCCAGCAAAAGTATCCTTTGGAGGCAGGGGGCTGTGCACCTCCCAGCAGCCCCAGGCCCCTGATCTCTGCGGACGGTGCCAGGCAAACCATGCTCACAGCTGGTCAAGTACATAAGAGCTGCCATGCTTTGAGTCAGACCAGACCATAAGTGCATCTTTCCCAGTTGGTCCTACATTGGTTCCTCTTCAGATCACAGAAATCTTTCACCTTTCAGTAAAGATGTCCCATGTCACGCAGGGGCAGGGAGCAAATGCTGAAAGAGAGATGGAACTGGGTATGGCTGGGGGTTTTTTTAATGTGGGCAATGCCTACTACTCACAGTAGGGCACTGGCTCCCCACGTCAGCAGCAGTGCTCTCCTACCCCTATTCCTCTCCCCCCCCAGCAGTCCTCCCTTTAGCCACATTCTCCTATAGCTCTACCTGCACCAAGTGTCTGCCGAGTTACCTGCTTCTAAATCTTGGTCACTGCAAACCTTAGCTGGTGCCCAGACCTACACCTACACCTACCCTGTGGATCTTCCCACCTGGTCCTCCCAAACCTCCCTAGCTGCATCCTTGCAACTTTCCCTAAACCTCAGGACTCCCTTCCACCTTTGATGTATACCTTCCTGCCTGGCCCTCCCTAGCTGCTTACAATTTCCCTCCCACTGAATTTCCCTTCTCTCACCACTAACCACCACCCTAATCCCTCCAATACTCTCCCTTCTCTCTTCCCTTACGTGGTCTCTTAGACCTCTCTGGCTCCTCCTGCTAGGAGGAGCACAGGTACACTGATGCTCCCAGTGCGGGTGTCCAGATGAGCACATCCATGCAGTATGTTGCACCACGGACACATCTGTGGCACCACATACTGCACATTCAGGTGTTCTCTGTGCTGCAAGGTAGCAGCACGGGGAGGGGAGCGGTGTTGATCCTGGGGTCAAAACCATGGGGAAAAAAAGCAGGGAGGCTCACCTGGGGACAGCAAGTGCAGCCCAAAACGAGCCTGGCCGGTCACAGACATGCTCCACTTGCCAGCCAGGCTCTGAGCAGCAGGATAGCTGCTGCTGCAGCCCTAAGAGGCCCCCACATAAGGCTGCTGGGGCCAGCCCAGTGCTCCCCTACCCCACCCAGGCGACTCACTTGTTTTGAACCTCTGACCTATGCTCCTGTCCATGTTTTTTTCATTCTTTGTCCCGTGAACTCTAGTATCCCCTTCTCCTGTGGCCTTCCCTCCAATGGAGGCCAATGAGGGACTTGGTGGGCTGGGCCCACCTGTTTTTTAAAGGTGGACAAACGGGCCTACCAGACCTGGGGTAAGCTGCTGCGCACCACAGGTCACGTGGCATAGGCATTCCCCAGGGACAAGGTGTGCCGCTGCTAGTTGTACCAAACGTCCACACTCCTGTGGACAAGGCCAGCATAGGAAGTAAGAGTTGGGACCATCTGAGAAGCTCTACTTCACAAGGCCTTTCCCACCCAACTTCTTCTCATTGGCTGCCTTCCCTACTGGCCCACCTCCTGGGAAAGAGGCAACCAATCAGAGCTCTTGCATAAGGCAGGCATGGCCTTTTCTCCTATTCTCAAGCTTCTGTAATTGCTATTGAGATGAGTTAACAGCTCCTATTCTCATAGGAAGGAGGGGAGGAAATAGGGCAGAAAGAACCCAGCTGCTCAGGGCAGACAGTCTCCTTCCTCTGTTCTCCCTCCCCCCTGTCTGCATGGCTTTCCCAGCTCCTTTCCCCACCCACTGCATCACCTGGCTTGGGAGGAGGATGAGAAGCCCCTGGAGATGCAGAAGGAGCAGGTGTGTGACTGGGGGGAAAATGGATGTTGGGTCTGGGCAACGTGTAATTGATTGCCTGGCTGGAGGAGAACGGCATTCATTAATTGGAATGTGTAGGGATGGGGAGAAGCTGTCAGCTCCCTGCACTGTCAGGCAGCACTTTATAAAGATCTGGGTCACTGGATCTCAGCAGGGTCTCTTCAGCAAGTGCTCTTGCAGCAGAGTCAGAGCCATCTTAGTTCTGCATGTGGGCGAGTTTGTCCTGCTGGGTTAGATACCCCTGCACCCCACTCACCCACCTGCAATGGAGTGGTTTAAACATTAAGAACATAAAAAGAAGAAAATGCAATATCAGTTTCACCTCATGATCAAAGGGATGAAGAGCTGGCTCCATGATTTTTGAGTTTAAGAGGCTGGTAGTTCCCCATATATGCCAGATGGTGTCAGGACTCCTAGCAGCAAGCTGCTTTTGAAATGCTCCCACTGCCCATCACCACTGTAGGAGACATAATCTTGGAAGCTATTAGCTGCCTACAACAACAGAAAGTTTATTGATACTACAACTTACAAGCAACCTTATGTATTCTTATGATCCAAAAAAATAGTGCTCTTTCTCTTCTACTGCCTATAAAAGCTTGCAGGCCTACAGTTTAAACTCAGGTATTAAAACTCTCATAGCTCCCCCTACCTCTCCTAGCGCTGTTCCTCTTCCCATTACTGCTCCTTTCCTCCTCATGGTGCCTGCCTATACCTTTGCACCACTTCCCTTTCTTCACCCTAGATCCCAAACTTTCCACCTTTAGCCAGCTACTGATCTTGTAGCCAAGTTCTCTCCCCCTGCTGCACTCCCTTCAGCTGTCACATCTGTGCTTTCCAGCCTCTACCTATTCATTCCTCCTGAATCCCTCATCCTGCAGCCTTTGTCTCCTCTTTACACCCCCACAGTCTCTGGGTCCTCAATTCCCTCCTGTACCCACCCACCCACCCCCGGCTTTCCGGCTTTCTTCTCTATTCTCTTTCTCTGTCTCAGCATCCCCCTAAGCCCTTGCAGAGGTAGAAGCAGCTACACAATAATGGATGGTTAGTGAGGATGAGAGAGGGGTATGGATGAACGGGAGTGGTGACTGTTGAAAACCTCTATGGAAAGAAACCTAGAGCTGATCTAAATCCATACTCTGCTTCCTCCCCCATCAACAGAGCCAAGAAAAAGACAAAAACACAGCGCAACCTTCTCCAGGATGACAGCATAACGTGGAGAATACTACTAGGTGTACTTCACAGCCTTCTGGAAATCATACTTTGACTGCAAAAAATAATAGATAAATGATTCTTATTGTAATTATTTTACTTTATTGTGTTTTAGATATTTGTAATTTTTTCCCTGTCAAACATTAAAATTTACATAAAGAGCCTTGTTCACCCAAGTACATTAGAGTCAATGGAAGACCTCCAGTTCAAGAAAGTATCTGGCTGTGTCTACATGAGACGCTGACTGCACAGTCGTTACTGTGCAGCCATTTACTACTTGTATAAACAAGTACTAAATGATTGTGCAGTAACTGGAGTGACTGCACAGTCACACTGAGGAATGGTTGTTTTGTGGTACTGACTGTGCTCATGACTACCGCGCAGTAGAGTTGCATTGCACTTCCTACCGCACAGTGAGAGTAGGCTTAAAGTCTAAGTTGAATACGGGCCATGTCTACACAAAATGCCAACTGCACAGTATCCTGTGACTATTGCACAATAGCATTGTGTGGCAGGAAGCGTGATGTGACGCTTCTGCACAGTAGTTATGGGCTACTGCACAGTCAGCATCACGAAGCAGTCATTTGTTGGAACAACTATTCAGTAACTCCAGTTACTGAGAAGTCATTTAGTACTTGCTTATACAAGTATTAAATGATTGCTCAGTAACAACTGGGCAGCCAGCATCTTGTGACTATGAGGCCACAGATCCTTTCTTGAATTGGAGTTCTTCCATTGACTCTAATTAGAGGACTTGGGTGAATAAGGCTCTTCATGTAATTTTTAATGTTTGACAGGGAAAAAGAAAACACAAATGTAATGTTTTGCTTTTTCAGAAATACCATCAGTGATTACATTCCAGGACCCTGCAAGAATGAAGTAGGAGTGTGAGCTAGGTTGCAAGTAAAATTTAAATCAGGAATCAAAAATAGATTAAAAAAATTATGAGATCCATCTTGATAGGTTCCTTTTCGAGTAAAACCCTGCCAAACAACATTAAGAAACACCTGGGCGCTTGCATAAGATAGCACAGACACCAAAACTGTACAAGTTAATGGTTTGTACGGGCCTACAAACGTTTGCTGCACAAAGAAAAGCTTTTGCAACAATTACAAGGCCACCGTGCTTTAGGCCTCTCATTTGGCTTACCAAAATTATTCTAATCTGCTGGCAAAGTCCTCCAGATTCAATGAAAAAAAAACCCAAAAACAAAACCGTCATTTCAATGCTCCAAAGTCAAGAAATCCCTCCCTCCATTTTTTATGGGGCTCTCAGAACCAGTGTTTCACGTTCCCTCTGCTAGCATTAGCACATGAGTCTTGGAGTTATGATTACTTCTGTGATGATATTTCATCACAGATGCTTTGGGGATAAAGTGTCTCAGGCTGAGACTGTTTTTACCATCTTACTTTGAGCTTCCTTTCAATGCAGGGTGGGGGAACAAGAAAATCAATGTTTAGCCAGTCAGTGGAAAAAAACCAAATAGCAGCAGGGGAAAAAAAAAAGCGTTTTGGGTTTGTTTGTTTTTTTACCGTTCCATATAATGAAGAATTAAAAAAACAAGAATGAATCATGAAGATAAAAAAACTTCAAAAAGGCGCTAGCCTGAAGTTACGACTTGGTTCTTGTTGCAGGTCAGTCAGTGTTAAATTTACCACAGTCATAAAAATTAGAAATGGAAAAGTCCTCTGAAGTCACCCAATCTATTCCCCAGAGGCAAGTGCAAGATTATTCCCTACAGCATATTTTTCCAGTGCTTTGTCCAGTAAACTTGAAGGCTACCAAGGGATGAAGCTTCGACCAATTCCCTTGAGCAATTATTCCACAACCTAATATATCTCACTGTCAGAGAGATTTTCCTGCTATTCAGCTTAAATTTTCCTTTTCTTAATTTCATCCCATTACTTGCAGTTATCGTGCTAATTCATCAAAGTACTTCAGCACAAGCTTAACTTCAGGAATGTGCCTAAGCCCCACTGAAATGGTGCATTCCCTTATTTTGATGAGCACCGATGGACTGAAATATGTGTTTAAAATCAAGCCTGTGTTTAAGTGCTGTGCTGAACTGGGGCCTCCATTTGAATATTTTTAAATATTCCCCCATTTGAATATATTTTAAACAGCTTTCTTTCCCTTATATAATTATTGCTTAGGCAAACTAGGCATTTAAATCCTTAAAGATGTTTTAAATTTACTTCAGATATCAATCCTCTCCAAACCACTGCTAATTTTCTGGGCTTCTTTCTGAGTTCCCTCCAGCTTGTTGAAAGACTTCTGGTATGGACGCTGAAGTTCCCCCAAAAGACTGCTGTATTGCAGGCGTGTTTTCCCGAAGAGGAATTGTGCTTTGCTGATAAATGATGTGACGTACCTACGTACGCAGCCCATTGACCCATTTTGCTGCCCGTTACGTTTTTAAGCATATCCATAATTTGACAAATAGTCAAAGTTTTCTATGGCACAGTAGAATCCTAATGTTTTCACCTACATTGATACTTGAACCATGGACCTGTAGATTAAAAATAGGTTGTTTTATTGAACAGACTAGTCAACCTATTATTCCAAGTTCCTTGGCAGCGTTTCAGATGTTGTTCCTCAGATGTTTTATCTGAATCTTGTTCAGCTGTTTCCTGCCCATCTCTCTAGTTTTGTAGGGATTTTTTTGTATTTTTTTTTCTGCAGATGCAGCACCTATCTTCTCCATATTTCTTTAACATTCTTTCAAGACCATGAATAAAGATACTATGCAACTTACAGTAGTAATGAGTATCCCACTAGAAGCTATCGTTAGGTACGAACACTTTCAAATGGAGGGAAAAACTTCTCCTCCAACCAGATCCCTATCAATATGACAATTTTCATATCCAAGCCAATTTGAATTATTTGTAAAAGTCAGCTCTCATTTCATAAGAGGCTATATCACTTGCTTTGCTAAAATCCAGGTATAGTAAGTCTGTCAGGATACATTAATCTGCTAATTTTGCAGTTCTGTCAAACTAAAACAATCAAGGTTGTCTGGCACTGTTTGCTCTCTGTCTGTCTGCCTGACTTCTCTAGGCACCTGCTGCTTATTGCTCATGTTTCCATTATCTCCGAGAATAGATGCAGATCTTTAATAATTGTTCCATTATTTTACTATGGATTTAAATTAGATATAGGGGATCGTAACTGCCTGGGTATTGCTTCGTTTATTTTCTGACATTCTCTGGTACCTCCCAAGACTACTGCTAGTCCAGTGAAAGTGATTTCTGAAAGATCATAAGTCTAGTAATTTAACTTTCTGAATGCTGTGGGATGACACCTGAACTATCAGAGCCAGATTGGTATATATTTTTGTTTTTAAGTATGACTTCATATGTTTTTTAATTAGCAGCTGTTTCACAGTTTTCATTCAGTTCTCTTTTTCCTATATTTATTTTTTTGTAAAATATACTTTATATTATATAGTGTAACAACTATATACTTCCATATCCAGGCCAACTCGATTTAGGCCTACTGTCTCATCTCCTCTGCACACCCCTGTATACAAGAGTCTGAACTTAACTTCACGGAAGTCAATGGAAAACCGCCTTAATTTTCATGGGTTTGGGATCACATCTCTAATGATTCAAAATTTGGCCATCATTAAGGTTGTTTCTCTAACTTAACTGTGAATGTTTATATTAATGCATTCCGATTTATTTCAGATATAACTTTATGTTAAACATTCCTGGATTGTTAGTACTTATTCTGGGGATAACTACTACATCTTAAACCCCCACCCCCAGAAAATACACTGTGATTACTGATACACATCCCTGATACACAGTATTATCTGAACACAGTTTGCTTAATATTCATTTTGAACTACTCTGATTTACTAAAATTAAACATAATATACACATTTAATAAGAACCCATATAATAAGATACAATGCAATGTTTCTAAGGATTTGAAAACATAGTATCAACCTTTAGTCTTTAAAAAAAAAGAGGAAGATTCACCCAGAGCACACCAGCTAGTTAAGATGGGCCTATAATGGCTTAGACTGACTGAAAACACACAAAGCATCCTGGTGACTTTGGTCTTTAATGTATAAAGGTTGACTTGTTGTTTGAGAGGGTGTTACTGACCCTGGTATTGTTTGAAGTAAGGGATAGTGAGAGCCCAGTCTTCCTGCCCCAGTATTTCTGTGCTTCTGGCATTTTACCTGTTCTTCAAAGCATAGTGCAACTTAGGCGGTAGTGCCAGGGGAAACATATCAGATATTAACACCGAGCTAACCTGCAGTTTTAAATAATAATGAGAGCTAAACCAAGCAAGCTACCATTTGGAACCCTTGATACAGGTGCCCAGACTAGCTTTCCACTGAGCCACTACAAAGGTGACTCAAGCACCTTGAGGACTGGAGGATCGTTGGGCGTTGGCACAAGCTACCTAGAACGATTGTGGAAACTCCTTCCTTGGAAATTTTCAACAGCAGGTTGGAGAGACGTTGGCTGGGATGCTTTAATCAGAGGCAATCTTTCCTTGAGCAGCAGACTGGACTAGATGATTTCATTAGGTCTCTCTCAGCTCTACTTTCCTTTGATCCTATAAACAGTTAAATGGTTGGATGTAAATTAGAAACGGAGGAAAGTCAGGGATCGGTTGAACTGCCACTGATTTCACGATGGACCCCCTTAAGAATTACCCGAATTGTTGACCCAAGTCTGTCTGTAATCTACATAATTATAGCAATTAGATACAGCAACATTAATTATTTATCTTAATTACAATCTAATTTCTTCAAATGTCACCTATCCACTAGATTCCAATTATTTTTAACCATAAGGAAATGTGAAGTGTCTTTGTTATTCCATTATTAAAACCATTTGGGGCAGAGATAAAGATTGACTTGGATGCATAGGTGGAGGGGGGGAAGAATGATTTGGGGAGGTCTGGGTGTGCACCTCCCCACCCCCCGCCACCCCCAGCAGATAAAGTGAGGGAAGGGGCAGGGGAGAAGAAAGGGGGGCTGGGGCTTGTCCAGGGGGTGCCTGGCCTGGAGATGGGGGTGGGGGCAGCTCCCATCACTGCACACACATTGGCAGGCATGGTGGGCATGTGCCCTCATATCTGAGCAGGGCAAGGGCAGGCTGCCACTGTGGGCTGAGGACAGGACTGTGCCGGGCACTTCCCAGCGGGGGGCTGGACTGCACTGTACTCAGGGTGGATGGTGGCAGTGCTGGCAGGCAGGGGTTGGAGGGGCTATGGCAAATTTTGGCATGGCTGCACCCTCTCCATACCCCACTGCCTGGCCTGGCTAAGCACAGCCAGCCCGCCCTGAGTGCAGCCTGGCCCAGCCGCTGCCTGCCGGGAGAAGTGCAATGTGGCTGCTGGCTCCAGCCCACAGCAGCAGCCTACCCTTGTCCTGTGCGGATCTGGAGGCACATGCCCACCCATGCTTCCTGGGTTGCTCGTAGTAGCTGGAGCCTTGCCGCCTAGACAAACTGCTCTCCGTTTAGTCCCGCATCCCAGCCCACCCCACCCCGACTCTGCAGTACCTACCCCAGCCCCAGCCCCAGCCCCACTCTGTCTCTTGCTGCTGTGTACATGGCCCTTCCCACCCCCACTGCAGCTGCCTGAGGCCGGGCTGCCTTCTGACCCTGCTGTTGCTTCGCATTTGGCCCCCACTTCTGCCACCTAAGCTTGGATGCTGAATATCTTAAAGGACCCAGAATAAGGGGCCCTAACAGGCTACACCAGCCTGGAGTTCTGACTGGCAGCTGCACCCCAGCTAACAGCGCTGTAGAAACAAAGTTTGGCACCGAGGGCAAAGCCCACAGCAGCAGCCAGCCCTTGCCCTGCACACAGATCTGGCAGGGGGCACCCCCCCAAGCTTGCCGGGGTGTGCGTGCAGCAGCGGGAGCCACCCTTCCCCCATCCCTGTGCCCCCCCACAAAAGAGTGGGTCATGGCTCCATCTTATGCCCTGCCCTGGCTGGGCAGCACCTGTTGGTGCCCCTTCACTTTGGCACCCAAGGTAGTTGCCCCAATCTCCCCCCACCCCCTTGCTATGGCACTGCCAGCTAATGTTCCTTTTAGCCGCTGCTAAGGCTTCCTGATTTGCTACTGGGGAGTGCAACTTCTCTGTTTAGTCTGTTTAGTCCCACCTGTGGCAACAGTCTTCAGGTCAGCTCTGGTAAGCCTCTCCCATCCTGTGCTCTCAGGGCTCCTGAGTTCTTGACCCTACTCTTTCTTCCTGGGCTCTGGCTTTTGGATTCACCCTTGGATCTGGTAATTAGATCTTTGACTCCTAAAATTTAATTCAGCTTTTGACTTGGACACTGCCCCTAGATTTCCCCTTGGATCTGGTACCTGACTTCTGAACTGTGGTTTGGTGTGTGTTTTGTTTTCTGCCCTGTTTCTGGCCCTCCTCCAGTAGCCTAACCGTTAGGCCAGACAGGCCATGACCTGGTACTTACACCGAGGTAGTTAATCTTAATTAATACAATAATAGTTTTATTTGTAAATTCTCAGAAAACTCATTGTATGATCAGAGAGTATAAATTTGGAAAGGATAAGCTGTATTTTTTTACAAAATAAAAAAGCTGAATCCAGTGTGCATGTGTGTTCATGCGCATGCAGACTCAGTTACTCTGAGAGATTCAAATGGCCACTATCAAGGGGCCTTTGATGTATAAGGCAAGTACAAACCTAGTTAAAGCAGGTGGGTGTGCAAGGCATACTTCATTCAAGCTCAATGGAAGGAATAACTAAATGCTTTTTTTATGCAGGGATAGCTGAAATGCTGAAATAAGAGCCACAGCAATATCCAGAGCAAAGCCTGAGCAGAATTAAGCTATGTGGTTTGGAGGATCGTTCCCCCCGCCCCCCCAGGAATAATCCCAAATGCAAAGGTAGAGGGGGTTGATTAGTTACAGCTGAGTGTGTGAAAATTGGAAAGTTTTGGAAAAGCCAGCTACCTCTCCAAAGCACTGCTAATTTTGGGGGCTCCTTTCTGAGTTCCCTCCAGCCTGTTGAATGACTTATGACGGCAGCAGTTCTGACCATGGCCCAGGGAGCAGTGAGGTAATGCCGCTAGCGGTCGAGGACCAGCTAGAGAATCAGGCTGGGGATTTGTGGGCAAGGAAACTGCCTGCTGATGTTGGCTTCTACCATGTTCAGGGAGCAAGGACTTTGTATCCAGTCTTTGATTTAAAAGGGACTTCACAAAAGAAATACCGAACTTGTATATGAGAGGTTGCTCCAGACTCTGAAGACTCAGAAAATCAATCCTTGGTCTTCAGGGAAGCAGGAACAGTATGTGTAATACCATTGCACTAAGCAGCCAGCCATCCTGCTTAAGAATGCCCACTTCTAGTGGTCTGTGGATGTTATGATAAACTCTGAAATATCAGCTGAAGAAAGGGAGGAAATCCAGCCTAGCGTGTGTTGCTGTATTAACATACAGTATGCATTATGCTGACATCCGGAAGAATAAGGTTCCAGTTCAGATTGCTCGCTGGGCTTGAGTGAAAATTGAGCTCATAGAGGAAATATTACATTGCCCTTTAGGGAATACTGGGCACATTGCTTTTGCTATACCCCCCTACTAACAGATTCCACAGTACTAGCATCAGCTATAATCACTTACCTCACCTATCTCCTTGAAAACAAGAGTAAGATAAGAAAAGAAGGGAAAGTGGTATTCTTATACTGACACAATTAGACAGTTTTAAGCCATTTGTGAAACCAGAGTGGTAAATTAGTACAGCTAAGAAGTCAACTTTATAAATTATACTCCCCGAAGACTTCAACCATGATGATATGAATTTAGTATGCTTGGTATTAATAGTGAAATTCTAAGCTGAATAGGAAATTAACTTTTTCACTAAGGTCACACTGGGGGGGAAAAGTAATTCTGATCATTTTGAGACCTACATGCTATGATTATGGGTGAATTAGGATAGATGGATACGAGAAAGAAACAAATAATGCTGAGTGGTGTGGCACTCTGTTGGTGTTTGAAATTTTGTAGTGCAGACAAAGCAGAAATAAAGAGTATGTAGAAAAGCATACAGGGTTGTAAATAATAAAACTGAATAGGCTTATCTATACTAAATAAGGAAATCCCATTCAAGGAAATGCATATAAAATGAGATCTTAGCCAGATAAGTGGTGTATACAATTTAATGTGAAAAAATATAAATCAAATAAGAACGGGTCAAAACACAGCCAAGGGGATTATGCCAAAATTTAGCACGTTAAACAGGCATTGTGTACCGACATGCAATCCATCTTTCCAATACTCTGCAGAATTTTTTTTTTTCTTTTGGGCTTCACATTTTTTTTTTTTTTTTGGTAATGTCAACTCACATTACACCATTTTTCATCAGAATACTATTTTACCCCTTCCCATAAAACCTACCAGCATAGCCTGGTCTCTCATTCATTTTGTAAGCCCCCTCTGAAAGGGTCACAGGAAAATGATCTGAGACAGAGGGGAGATCTAATCTTAAAATCATCAGTATAGTGTTTGGCAGCAATAAGGAAAGCAAACAAAACACTCAGATGTATCAACAAGGGCACAGAACAAATCAAGGAAGATTACTGAAATATACAAAAGGCTGGCAAAGCTGCACATGAAGGACAGTGCAAAATGCTGAGTGCTGTATTACCAGGACATTGACAAAGTAACATACATGCAAAGAGGGCAGCCCAAACACTGGGTAGCCTCAGATATTTGTAAGTATAGCTGTGTCACTGGTAAACCCAATAGGCTTTGCATTCCATAGAAAGAAAGGGGATTTAGGACAATATCTCTCCAAAACATAAAAAGAATACAATTCTGAGAGGTAAAGGAAAGGAAGCAGGATGTAACTAACATTTATATCCAGGATAAGAGGCTAAAATGTAAGGTGTTACCAACCAGCACAAAGAAAGAGCCATGAACCTTTTAAAACACCTGCATATACCAGACTGCTGGACAAATGAGCATCTGACATCGATCTATATCTTGGGGGAGATTTTCAAAAGCACCTACAGGATTATGGGAGCATAAAAACCATTGAAAGTTGTTGGGAATTGTGTTCCTAAACTCCATGGGCACTTCTAAAAATTCTGCCCTTACTCCAAATAATATTGAAAGCTCCAAGGCATATGAAGCCTGCACTGCAGATACACTCAAAATAATACGTGCAAATATGTGTATTGCTGGTGTCTCATTAAGCTTGCTCTTATCAGCTAACCAGTAGCTTGGTTGGGGTGGAAATTCACCTGTAGTAACGTTTCTTTTTTTTAATCCATCCCCATTCTGAGTCATGAGATAAACATCTCAGCTGTATTCCAGGAAGTTGTTAGATTAAGTCAGATCCCCTGTTGCATAAAAGGTACCCCTAGCATGTTTGTGTATATACAGATGGATAAGAAAAATCAAGAAGACAAGAAATAGTGATTTATGCAAATCAGAATGTCACCAGATTGGCCTACAAGTGGACAATTAGGAACCAGATTTTCCAAAGTATTTGAAATGGCACTCTCATGTTTTCGGGGACTAATCGAAGAGACCTTTAAAGGGCTTACTGTTTGGAGGATGGGAGCTCAGCACCTTTTGAAAAAGCAGGCTCCTTTAAGTCATTTGAGGCACTTAAATCTCAGCCAAGACGGATAACTCTCGTTGCTGTGAATAGAAGCTTTAAGTCTAATTCCCCAAATGCACCTCCCAGGAACGTTACCATTGCACTCATCTATTCATTCTTCAGAACTCCGTATCAGGCTGAGTGGCATCCTACTTGCGAACTTGGGTGAAGGAGCAAACAGAAGGGGAAAGCTTTGCATTTAGAACTTGTAATTCCAACCATTTAGGTTTAGAGGAGAAAATAGTGTCCATTCTGTCCTTGATACGTGAATCAAGAACTTGTCAGCACAACCTATCCGTTAAAAAATGCCATCAGCTCTAGGACCTCAGGACAGCCACACAGAGAATATTTCTTCCAAAAATAAATACAACAATGGGCAAAGTCCTCACCTTGTATAAATTGCCATTGAACCATTGACTTCAGCTGGGATATACTTATTTATACCTTGTTTAGGATCCAACCATTTAGGTTTTTAGATATAATGTTTTCCTCCAGCCTAGTTAACAGCCCTGTAATTCCAAATTGCTACGGGGACCTGTACAGCAAGATAATGGCAGTATGGCCATTTTTTCATAATGTTTGCTATACAGTGCCACATGTTTGCTAATGACATTTTAAAGGAGCTGCATAGCACAGAGCTGGCAGGCAAACATCATCGAATATGCTATAATTGGCAAAAGATCTACCCTTTTATCACTCATCCAAGCATCTTGGATGCCCATCATAAGCTTCCTCCAGTTCATATACTACTTTTCTGCAGATAGTTTCATAAAGATACAGTTGAGTCTTCCTTGAGAGAGACTGTAGAAAAGAAAGTGTCTGTTTACATGTGAATGTAGATGGTGGGAATCTATCTACCTGAGAGAGGCACACCGATTCAGCTTAACTCGAGATCAGCACAGGCAGAAGTGACAATTTTCAGCCAATCTGGCCACAGAAAGTAGTTTATAGCTGTGACCAAACATAGGTGCACAGCTACAGACAGCTTAAAAAATTGCTCATTGGGTGAAAATCTAATCTCTCAAGGGGTCATGTAGGTTGCAGACAGAAGTGCAGCTCCCAGCTGTAACTCAGAATGATTTTTGCAAAGTGTTCTGAGTTTCAACATTACCCCGTACCAAACAGAAGTTCACTGTTCGTTCCAGGGGGGAGGGAAGTCTAGCTGGGGCTGGGAGCCTGCAGCCAGGTTTCCAAAGCAACAGCCGGGGGTCTCTGGCAGTGCTCCCAGTTTTCAGAATGGGAGGGGGCAAAAGCAGTGGAGGGAACTCGTTCTTGGTGCTCCCCAGCTGCCGCTGAAGGGTGGGGTGGGTGAATTGGAGCCTCCTCACCTGGGGGAGGGGCTCCAAAACACCTGTCTCACACTCGGGGAGGGGGATGGGGACTGAAACCCCCCCAGACCGGACTCCTTCCACTATTTCCTCCCCCCGCCGATTCTAAAAACAGTGGCAAGCTGGGAGCTCTGCAGAAACAATTTACAAAAGATGCTACATTTTGAAACATCTTTATCTGATACCGCGTGGTTAGATTTTCACCCAATCAGCCATTTTTTAAGCTTTCTGCACTCATGAACTTGTGTTTGGCCACAGCTATGACGTGCTTTCTATGTCCAGATCAGGAGAAAATTGTCACTTCTGCTTCGAAATGGAGCATCTTTTGTAACTTCTGTCTACACTGCCTGCCAGTCTCAAGCTATTTTCAGAATGGGAGAGGGAAAAGTGAACAGAGGGATTCAAGTATGGGGGGGTTTTGAGCTCATGCTGGAGGGTGGAGGGTGTATTGGAGCTCCCCCAAGGTGGGGGTTGGGCTCCAGTTCACCCACCAGAGCCAGCTGGGGAACTGCTAGAATGAGCTCCCTCTGCTCCCTTTCCCCCCTTCCATTCTGAAACAGGGGCAGGCTGTGAGAGAGGAGGGGGCTATTGTTAGGGGAAACTGGCTGCAGGTTAGCAGCCAACAGCTAGATGTCCCTCCCCCCTGGAGCCAATGGTGAACTTCTGTTTGTTCCAGGAGATTGTTGTAACTCTGAACCCTTCCTGCAAAGTGTTCTCAGTTACAGTGGGGAGTTGCACTTCTAGGCCACGTCCAGACATGCACGGACATGCAGTACGTGGCTCTGTAGACATGTCTGTAGCGCCATGTACCACACACTCAGTTGTTCTTCATGCTGCAAGGGAGTAGTGTGTGGGGGTTGTTTGTTTTCATTCCTGGATATCCAGGGGTCAAACCAGGGAGAAAAATGTGGAGCAGTGTATGCACGGGCAGCATGTGCTGCTCAAAAGCAGAGCTGGGCTGCCTGGAGCTGGGTTGCGGCTGCTGGCCAGGCTCTGCACGGCAAAATTGCTGCTGCTACAGTCCCTGAAGGCCTCCAGGACCCCAGGTAAGGCTGCTGGGGCCAGCACAGTGCTGGCTCCAGCCTCTCCTACCCCAACCAAGGTAAATTGGCAGAATGCACATGGCATGGGAAATGGTGGCGCAAGATGCACCACTGCTAGTTGTCCCCAGAGAACCAAATATCCACACCACATTTGGATGTAGCCCTAGATGCCAACATTATTCCACCAAGCTGAAACATTTCTACAGTGGTGTAAATATGGCCAGGCAACGTGTCCTTTTTATGTCTCCCACTTCCTGTGTTGTGAGCTCTGTGGTTTACCAGTTTTTCCCATAAGTGTGTTTTTGTACTAGAAGAGGCTTGTGTTGAGCTATTTCAGTACTACTAAGTGTCTAGAACTAGTGGCCCCCTAACAGCTCCATTCTCATAGAATCATAGAAGTCGGGTCGGAAGGGACCTTGTAGATCTTCATGTCCATCCCCCTGCCTGGGCAGGAGGGAAACTGGGCTCAAGTGACCCCAGCCAGGTAGGCATCGAGCTGCTTCTTAAAGACCCCCAGGGAAGGAGCCAGCACCGCTTCCCTTGGAAGTTGGTTCCAGATTCTAGCCACCCTGACTTTGAAGTAGTTCCTATGGATGTCTAATCTAAACCTACTCTCCAACAACTTGTGGCCATTATTCCTTGTTATTCCAGGGCAGGGGGAGCTAGGAGAAACAAGTTCTCTCCCAAACCCTTCTGGTCCCCCCTAGTGAGTTTACAGACTGTCACAAGATCCCCCTCAGCCTTCTCTTGTGAAGGCTGAACAGGTTCAGGTCCCATAGCCTCTCATTGTAGGGTCTGCCCTGCTGTCCCTGGATCATGCGGGTGGCCCT
>JAGPOW010000229.1:27967982-27988060 GCA_030014935.1 Caiman crocodilus
GTCCCTGGATCATGCGGGTGGCCCTCCTCTGGACCCTCTCAATGTTGTCCACATCCCTCTTGAAGTGGGGTGCCCAGAACTGGACACAGTACTCCAGCTATTTCCTGACCAGTGTTGTGTAGAGAGGGAGGATCACCTCCTTGGCCCTACTTGAGTTGCACCTGTGGATGCACGATACGGTACAGTTAGCCCTGCTGACCGTGACCTTGCATTGTCGGCCCATGTTCATCTTGGAGTCAGTGATGACTCCAAGATCCCTTTCTGCCTCTGTGCTCTTGAGAAGGGAGTTTCCCATCTTATAAGTGTGCTGCTGGTTACTACTGCCTAAGTGCATCACCCTGCACTTGTCCATATTGAAACGCATCCTGTTTTTGTTAGCCCACCCTTGCAACCTATCCAGGTCTTGCTGCAGTCTTTCCCACCCTACTAGTGTGCCCACCTCACCCCAAATTTTGGTATCATCAGCAAGTTTTAATAGGTTGCTTTTCACCCCATCGTCCAAGTCGCTGATAAAGAAATGGAACAATGCGGGCCCAAGGACCGAGCCCTGGGAGACTCTGCTGCCCACTTCCCCCAGGTCAAATATGACCCATCCACCACCACCCTCTGAGTATGACCCTTCAGCCAATTAGCAATCCATCTGACCATGTAGGCATCGATGCCACAGTCACCTAGTTTTTTTAATGAGGATGGGGTGGGAGACAGTGTCAAAGGCCTTGCTGAAGTCCAGGAAGACTACATCCCACGGTGACACCTGCATCCAATGATACCCTGCGCTGGATGATGAATTCCAGCAAGCGATGATCGCTATCCCCCAGGTGGTCAAGGACCTGGAGCCCCCTTACCAGATCATCGCCTGTGGCCAGGACCAGGTCCAACAGGGCATTTCCTTTGGTGGGACTGTGCACCTCCTGGGTTAAGTGAAGGTCCTGTATCTCAGCCAGGAACCTCCTGGAATGGTCTGACCTGGCTGACTGCTCCTCTCACTTCACTACATCTGATGAAGTAAGCTGCAGCACACAAAAACTTAGGGGGTGTGTGTATACACACTTTGGTAGTCTAAAAGGTGAAAATCTACGCTGCCTTCTATTTTCTTATCACCCAAGGCTTTTTTTTTTCTTTCTTTTTTTTTTTGAGTAGATGTTTTTCTTGCTAAGGGGCTTTAGGGTTCCCTGGGATTCACTACTTTTCTACTGACTTGCACAAATGGCAGTTCTTGCAAGTGGGACCAATGAATAAAACACCTGCAGCTTGCTGACTTTTCTTTTTGTGGTATAGAGCAATCATGACTAATTAACCCAAAGGAAAATGTCAGGTCCTAAAGCAAAGTTCCTACACCTGGAATGGAAGGGCAGTGCATGCAGGCCATTCTAACTTGTGGCAGACAGGGGTCTGCTTAATGTTGCTATCACATATGTCATCTTGGCTATAAGTTTTTTTAAAAGAACTCACGATCATGATTAAATGGACTCATGGGTTACATGGACACGGAGTCTAAGTTATCTTCAATGTTGATGTGAGCCTGCCAAGATGATGCTGATAGAAATGGAGAAGCAGGAGAAAGTAAGACAGATGCTCACACTGCTGCTGGCCCTGGTGGGCCTGAAAGTTATTTAGCTGATGTTTACAGAGACCTGTAATGTATAGAGGGCCATAGGGCAGGAAGGGACTTGCTGGTTCATGAAGGTCAGTCCCCAGCAATTAGAGGAAACTACATTATAGAATCAATCATTTTTATAAACTCATCAAGCTCCAGCATAAAACAAGTACAATTTTTCACCCCCCCTTAACTATATCAGTATGTATTAACAACACCACAACTGTAGATAATCATTCATATCATAAGCTCGCAGACTGTTTATGAGTTGGCAATCTTTCATCTTGAGTTTAGAAGAAGCCCAGATGCTTAAAGGATTAAAATGTTTCAGCATGAAAGAAGTCTTCAGAATAACAGCATTTTGAAGGCTCTGGGTGCCAACAGAAATGTCCATGTCTCTGACTTTAATGGGGCCCTTTGCATCTTCCCCAGGTTACCTGTGACACTAAGTACTGATCTAGACTTTCTTCCCCATGTCCTCTCTAATTCCATTCTTAGAAGTTGGTATTTGAAGATCTTCTGTTCTTTTTACTCCTCCATCTGTTCATCCTGGGCTGTGATTTTTCTTTTTGTGAATAAGTTCCTGAAGGTTTCTGAATCAGGAGAATGTTGTCTTCCAACAAGTCCATTCCATCACCGGGTAAAATAGCTAAGGACCTTCACTATATCCTTCCTTGTTATTGGATCGTTTTGTTATTGGATCTGGGCTCTCCACCTCTTCTGACTACCGCATTCAGATAAGAGTTATTATAAATATCACAACCAAGAAAACACCCTCAAACTTGAAAGCTTTATCCTAATTTTAAGGACTAAAAGCCTGGTAGGCACTCAGCACCTATGCAAAATGTATAGGCTTTAAAGGGACCTCAGTTCCTGTTGTCTGTTCTCTCACTGGTCTGAGCTACATGCTATCAAGAGAGCAAGGTTAAAAAAAATGGCATGCTTGAGCCTCCATCTTATAATACAGTGAGTAATCTAGCCTGAGGGAGCCCATGATGTGCATAGATGGCTTTATGGGTGGGGGATATTTCAGCTGACTTGCTGACTTCTGGGCTGAGTACTTGGTACATGTCACCAGGCAGTGATACAGATCTCCGTCTACATGCAGCAGCTAAACTGCTATAGATTCAGAGATGCTAGGGTTGGAAGGGACCTCAACACATCATAGAGGTCGACCCTGTGCCTAGGCAGGAAGGAGTGCTGGTGTCAGATGACCCCATCCAGGTGCCTATCCGCCTTCTCTTAAAGACCCACAAGGTAGGGGAAAGTGCCACTTCCCTTGGAAGCCCATTCCAAATTTTGGCCACCTTTACCATGAAGTTTTTTTTCTGATATCTAGCCTAAATCTGTTCTCTTTCAGTTTGTGACCATTGTTCCTTGTTACCCCAAGAGGTGCCCTGATAAAGACAGCACGTCCGATCCCTTGCTATGTTACCCTAATTCATGTGTACGCGGTCATAAGATCACCTCTCAGGCTTCTCTTGCAGAGGCTGAAGAGGTCCAGGTCCCCCAGTCTCTCCTCATAGAGCTTGTCCTGTAAGCCCCTAACCATATGAGTGATCCTCCTCTGGACCTTCTTGAGTCTATCAACATCCTTCTTGAAGTACAGTGCCCAAAACTGGACTCAGTACTCCACTTGTGGTCTGACCAAGGCTGCACAGAGGGGAAGTATCACCCCCTTGGATCTATTTGTCATGCATCTTCTGATGCATGTTAAAGTGTGGTTAGTTTTGTTGATGAATTCGTCACACTGATGACTCATGTTCATCTTGGCATCCATGATGACTCCAAGATCCCTTTCCACTTCTGTGCTGCTGAGAGGGTCACTTCCCAGCCAGTAGGTGTGTTGGATATTGTTGTGCCTTAGGCACAGCACTCTGCACTTGTCCTTGTCGTACTGCATCCTATTGCGTACTGCCCACTTTTCTAATGTATCCAGGTGTAACTGCAATCATTCCCTACCCTCCAGAGTATTCACTTCACCCCACAATTTAGTATCGTCCGCAAACTTGGACAGACTACACTTCATACCCACATCCAAATCACTGATGAAGACATTGAAGAGTACAGGTCCAAGGACCAAACCCTGTGGGACCCCATTGCCCACAATCTTCTAGGTCAGGATCGAGTGCTACCACACTCTGGGTGTGACTGCTAAGCCAGTTTGCCACCCACCAGACAGGGTAAATATCTGTCACAGCCTGTTAATTTATGTATGAGAATAGGATGAGATACCATATTGAAGGCCTTACTAAAGTCCAAGAAAATTACATCCACCTCTACTCCTGTGTCTAAGCATTTTGTGACCCTGTCATAAAATGAAACCAGACTGGTCAGGCGAGATCTACCTGCTACAAATCCATGCTTGTTTCCCTGCTGCATTATTTTTCCCACTGGACCCCCACAAATATGATTCTTCATAATCATTTCAAAGATATTTCCAAGGATGGACATGAGACTGACTGGCCCATAATTACTTGGATCCTCCTTCCTTCCCTTCTTGAAAATAGGGACCACATTGGCCCTTTTCCAGTCCGCCGGGACCACACCTGAGTGCCACAAGCACTCAAGCAGCCGTGCCACTGGTTCTGCTATGACACTGGTCAATCCCTTTAGTACCCTTGGATGCAGCTCATCCAAGCCTGCTGACTTGAACACATCCAGTCCATCCAAGTGACTCTGCACCGCATCAGCGTCGACAGTTGGTAGAATGGTTTCCTTCTGATGCCCATCTACGAACCCATTAGGAGACTTATCTTGAGCCCTGTTCAGGAACACTGAGGCAAAAACACTCATTGAATAGCTCAGCCTTGCCCCCCCTGTCTGTCATTAATTGGTCCTTCTTGCTCAGTAGGGGCCCTATGCTGCCCTGTGCCTTCCTTTTACTCCCTGCATACCTAAAAAAAGACTTTTTGTTGTCTTTAATTCCTGTTGCCAACCGCAGCTCTGTAGTTGCTTTGGCCTTTTTAATTGCCGCCCTGCAAGTGCGGGCCAAGTAGGTATAATCCTCCTTGGTAGCTTCCCCCTGCTTCCACTACCTATGTGCCTTCTTTTTTGCCCTTAGGCTCCCCTGGATTTCCATGTTATCAGCTTCTCAGGACAGGATTATCTCCTTGATATGTGTGTGTACAATACCTTGTACAAAAAAGCCTTGACCCCATCTCTGGACCCCACGCTGCTACTTTAATACAACTAATAAAATAATAATAATTGTCAAGTAAGGTTAATGAAAATGCTGTGTCCTTTGAATTGGATATTGGAGTTCTAATGTTACTCCATCAAAATATTCCAGCGAAAGGCTTCAGAATTGTACAGCAAAGCTTGTTTGATATACAGTACAAAGGCAAATAACTTATTAAAAGTACACTCCCTTTGGCCTCAGCCCTGAAAATGCTTAAATGGGTGCTTAAAGTTTTTCTAGTTAGGGTAATGGTAAATGGCATGCTTAAGATAGGCAGAAACAATACCTATCACTGAAGTAATGGGACTTGAACAGGTGCTCAAAGTTAAGCATATGCTCAGGTCCTTTTCTCAATGGGAATGCTTTCCCTAATCAGGATCTTTGTATATAGTAAATGGTAATATATTGCTCCTATTACGATTAAAATATGCCTAGACTTGAGGTCAATTAAAATATGTTTGGTTTAAAGACCACATGATCAAATGCACAGCGATCCAATTCACTGGAAGAGTTCTCATGTTTCCCAATGTCTGCGAGGAGAATTCTGCATCATCTTGGGCAAGTCAGTAACTTTTATTATCTATCTGTCCACCAAGGAAAAAGAATCTCGTGCTTTTCTAACTGTTTTCATAAAAAGCAAAGTTGGAAAAGCAGGGACATACTGAAATGGTAGAACGACCTAGTGAATGGATTACGTTTTATGCTAGAAACCAGAGATGACTAAGGGCATTAAATGAACCCATCTTGATAACACCAAAACGATTTGAGTACTGTGGCCTGCAAGCTGTTGACACAGGTGAATCACAACTCTTATCCACCGAGTTTGTCTCAGTATTAGATGTGAGACATGCAGTCAGGTAGCTCAAGTTCAGAAAAACATGCTTTGACTTATAGATTTCAAATGTATCATTTGAAAACTGTGGATGAATGCAACTGTCTTTTGGTACTGTATTAGTTTGGCTCCTAATGGGGGCGCGGGGGGGTTACAGCCAGCCAGGCACTCCAGCTGGGGGTGGGGCGGTTTGCGGCTTTTGTAAACAAACAAAAATTGAATAAATAAAACGAAATAAAATACATTTGAAACCGGATGATAGTGTGATGTTCTACCTGCCCCACTTGTCTCAGAGTTCACCACCCGCACCTGTCCTGGAGTAAACTCACCCAGTAGCATTTGCATATGTAGATGCAAACTGTTTTGTGATTTTTTTTGCTCAAGTTCCTGGTTCCTTTGTATAATTTCATAGATTTCATAGATTTGTAGGGTCAGAAGGGAACTCGTTAGATCATCAAGTCCAACCCCCTGCCTTGGGCAGGAAAGAGCACTGGGGTCAGATGACCCCAGCCAGGTGCTTGTCTAGTTTTCTCTTAAAGACCTCCAAGGTAGGGAGGAGCACCAGCTCCCTTGGAAGCTCATTCCAGATTTTGGCAACCCACCATAAAGAATTTTTTCCTAGTCTCTAATCTAAATCTTCTCTCTGTTTATGGCCATTGTCCCTAGTAACCCCAAGGGTCACCCTGGTAAAAAGAGTATCCCCTATTCTTTGCTGCCTCCCTCTCCCCATCCCCTGTTGAATTTGTAGATTACTACAAGATCCCCTCAGCCTTATTTTGCAGAGACTGAAGAGATTCAGGTCCTTCAGTTTCTCCTCATTGGATCTTACCTGTAGGCCCATAACCATATGAGTTGCCCTCCTCTGTACCCCCTCAAGGTTATGTACATCCCTCTTGAAGTGCAGTCTCCAGAACTGGACACAGTGCTCCAGCTGTGGTCTTACCAATGCCACATAGAGGTGAAGTATCACCTCCTTAGACCTGTTTGTGATGCACTTTCTAATGCATGAAAGAGTACAGTTGGCTTTACCTACCACTTCATCACATTGATGACTCGTGTTAATTTTGGAGTCAGCTATGACTCCAAGTTCCCTTTCTGCTGCTGTGCTACTTAGAAAGTTACCTCTCAGTCTGTAGGTGTCATGAAGATATTGAACAGCACTGGTCCAAGGACTGAACTCTGGGGAACTCCACTGCCCACATTGTTCCAGGTCAAAAACAACCCATCCACCACCACCCTCCATGTGCACCCCATAAGCCAGTTGCCCACCCACCTGACTGGGTAGTAATCTATGCCACAATACCCTAATGTGTTTATAAGAATAGGATGCCATGCTGTATCAAAGGCCTTTTAAAAATCCGAGTAGACGACATCTACCTCAATTCCTGCATCTAAGCATTTTGTGACCTGGTCATAAAAATAAACAAGATTAGTCAGGCAAGATCTACCTGCTGTGAAGCCATGCTGGTTGCCCTTCAGCATTATTTTTCCTGCTAGACTCCCAAATGTGATCCTTAATAATTTTTTCAAAGATTTTCCCAAGGATAGAGGTGAGGCTAACCAGCCTATACTTATCAGGATCATCCTTTCTCCTCTTCTTGAAAATAGGGGCCACATTGGCCCTTTTCCAGTCTGCTGAGACCCATGCTGAGCGCCATGAGTGCTCAAACAACCTTGCCAAGGGGTTCTTTTTGACGGGGTTTCACAATTCTTCCCAGCCTAGTGCTATCTGCAGATTTCATTATCCCTCTCTCTCTCTAATCCTGCCTCCAGATTTTTAGTAAGATTTTTAACTAGT
Source organism: Caiman crocodilus (assembly GCA_030014935.1). Lineage (NCBI taxonomy): Eukaryota > Metazoa > Chordata > Crocodylia > Alligatoridae > Caiman > Caiman crocodilus. The sequence goes on from JAGPOW010000229.1 coordinate 27,975,391, forward strand.
ATGGGCCTAGCACTGTTCTCTGTCATGCTGCCTGAAAGCACTTCCCTATTTTATGCATTATTGTTCATTATTCCCATTTTCTAGGAATTTCTGTCTGCTTTCAATCCACTTGAGAGCTGGGGAATAATTTCTCAATGGATTAGTCAACTTTATTTTTCTTTTTCATGAATTATATGCAGACTTTGATTTTTACTAATTGGGGTGGTTTGAAATTTTTCAAGGAACAGCTCATGCTAACATTTTGCTCGGTGGGCAGTTGTCATATTGTTTGCTTCGATTGTTATAACTTTATTCACTATCTGTTTTTTTCTTGATATAATTGGGCACTTGACTTGCATGGTATTATTTCCAGCCTGGTAAAATGATTGCAATTTTTCAAAATTGAATTAAGGGAATCAAAAAGATTTTAAGATGGCCATATGATCACAGCATAGACCCCTTTACCCAAATGGATATTTGACCCAGTAAGGTTTTTTTTGCTTCCCAAGCTCAATTTTGCAAATAAAGAATTGTTCACAAAAAATATTTGCAGGAAACAAATTAAAAAAGCTTAAGACTACTGTTGACGTGACATCATCATTTTTTATTTTTACAAATGATTTCAGGTTTATTGTTTCAAACACATGCACCAGGCTCCTTTTGAGGGGCTTTCCCTGAGTCAGTCTGCACTTAATTTTCAAACACAATTTTGTGAGAAATAATATCTAATGCTGTGCTAAAAAGCTAAATAAATATATTAAATCTTTACACCTACAAACTTTCCTTTATCAACTGATTTTAGAATTCTGTCTAGAAAGGAATCTAGTTAATCTTTAAGATTTATTAATTCATTGATACATTGATTTATGTATTTATTTTTCCAAACCATGCTACATGCAGTTTACATTTATATAATCTCTTCAGTAATTTTTGTAGAGAATATTTGGCCCGTTATCTGAGTAGGGATTTATTTTAGTAGACAAGATGACTGCAGGGATAGCAAACATCATTTTTTTTTCCCTTTTGTGGAAATCAATACTATATTTGTTTCTCTGTAGCATGTTGGTACGACTCCAGGTATCTTGTTGTCAGTTTTCAGAAGTAATTGTCAGTGGTATAGCAAATAGGGCGGGTGGAAAATTTCCCACTGAAATTGTGATTACATACATTTAAAAAGAAATGGGATTGTTTGCTGAAAGCCTGATTTTGGTTGCCAGAAACCAACACATATATTGTTCTGCAGGGGTTTTAAAATAATAATAATAAAAAAATGAAGCTCAAAAGAGAGAGTTTTCTAACCAGGTCTAACACTTTTTTAAAAAAACATATTCCCCTTAGTAACATGATATGCATGTCACCTGGATCAACTGGTTTGTATAGATGAACTTTTTCCAAACTAGATAGCTTACATTTCCTGAAATCTCATTCCCCTGCAGAGTTGCATTTTGTGGGCTCCTGCAGGAAACTCTTTGGTTCCAAGCTTCCATTTCTTCTCTATCTTCATAAGTTCTTGTCTGCTGATAGGAATAGGCACGTCTTTTCTCTGAGGCGATCCCAGGTTCAGGATATTTCTGCCAAGTGTCATCGGAGATCCAGAGCATTAAGATTATTACAGGTCTCACAGAAGTTTTGCAGGATTTGGAGTCTGATCATATGCCTGCAATGAAATGGAGGAGAAAATGCAAGCTCCTGCCTAAAAGGATGGCCTTAATAAGGCCCTTCAAACCCTGAGCTGAAGGTGTGGAACATGCAGGCAACAAAAAGCAACTATACACCAGGATTTTTCATGTCCTAAGATTGCCATCAGCTGATCCAGCATACTAAAACCAGTTCTACTGGTCTGAGCAGTAGAGAGAGAGGCCAGCACCATTGTCTGTGGCAACAAGTAAGGGAGAGTGGCAAAAGAGGTGAAAAGCCAGCCCTAAAACACTAGGAACTAAAACACCAGATAAACGGTGGGGGCTAGGATGAGGTAAGAAAGGAAAGAATGTGTGTAACAGCTGGTTAAAGAAAAGGCAAGAGCACAAAGAGCTGAGAAGAACTGTAATCAGGGCAGGGAGGAAAAAAATATTGCATTCTTCCCCTGCTTGTTTTTGTGCCTTATCTGCTGTTAATGCAATGATGAGCAGAAGGGAGTGTGACACCCCACAGGGTTGGACCCTCATTCCCTCAGGCTCCTGTGAGAATTCCAGCCTTCTGCTTCGGGCTCCTGGAGGCAGGGACTTGCTTTGCTTTGGGTTCTCTAGAGCACCAAACATATTTTAGGAACTGAATTAATAGAGGGATATAAATAATCATTGCCATCATAAAAGCAGATTCCACCTTCTGTATATGCAAAAGCTGTGCAACTGTACGAGTCTACTTAAAGCAGTACAGCCTCCCTAGGGTAGATGGGACTATATCTCATGTATGACTGTTTATATCAGTAAATTGTATTTCTGCATCAGAAGAAAACTGGCCTACACAAGTCTAATAAACGTTTGTGCTGGTATAACTGCTCCTGGACTAAGCAGTATGCCAGTAAAGCTATACCAGTACAAAAAAGCACACTTCTAAAAGCGTTATTCTGACACAAAAACTGGGTGTTGACCAGGAAGAAGATATTCCTATATCCTGTCCAATAGATTCCCCTCTACTTTCTCAGTTTGATTTGTCATTTTGTTTTACTGTAAGAGGTCTGCCATACCAAATGAACGACCCCTCTGGGTCCACTTATCTATCTATCTATCTATCTATCTATCTATCTATCTATCTATCTATCAAATAGATAGATAGACCCCAAATGAGTCGTTCATATGTATATACCACATATATGTGGTATACCCAAAAGATTGCTAAATTTTTTTCCAGCTATTTAAGTTGGTCTAATAAAAGATATCAAATTCACCCAAAGAACCTTGTCTGCCTATGTCCTCAGACCAACGTGGCTACAATTTATAGCCCTGTAAATACATATATACACATGTATATGGTATATACATATAGATACAACCAGCAGCATCTAGTGTAGGATGTTTGCTATCAAATTTTCCTCAGGGAATAATGATGAATAAAGAAAATATCCATATGTGTCTTTTTACTGTAATAACAAATATGGTATCAAATGAACAACAAAATAAGAGCTTACAAAGGAAAACTATTAAAAGCCACTCTGTGTGTGTGTGTTTGTGTGTGTGTTGTCACACAGTATATGGCTTCTTGGTAGCAAATAAGTTGCTAACCAGCTTCACCAACCCTTATATTCCTCATACTCTGAATCTGGTTAGTAGCAGATTAAATCTACCTTGTCTGGAGCCTCTGGATGGGTCCAACATGCTTGTGTTATATGTCTTCTTCCCAGCGGGTGCTCCGAGCAGAATGCACACCTCTGGTCGAGAGACAAGTCTTTCAAATTTCCCCTCGACCTCCTTCAGTTTCTGGGACACTGAACAGGTTCTTTTTTACCCCTCTGCCAGCAAGAGGCAAAGCTCATCCAGCACTGATCAGCAGTGTTTTAAACAGGACCATCCATTGCAGTCAGCTGGCTCCTGCCCGTGTTCACAGAGAGTCCTCTCAAAACCCTGCCCTGTTGGCCACCACTGCCACGCACACGCCAGCCTAATTGCCAGAATAGTTTTTACCCCAGCATAGCTGCCAGCCACCACCATAGTCCCACTGAGCATACTCAAGAGGGTCTTCCTGACCTTCCCAAGATTGTGAAAATGTATAAATATAATTTAAAAATATAAAGGGGTTACATCACTGTATTGCTGGTGCACTGTCCAACAGCAACTGTCTTTTAGCTTGGAAGCAGCTGGATGTCAGTAGCTGGGCCTGGGGTAATGATTACCATGGGCAAGAGGACAGACTGGCACGCAGTGACATTTGTGAAGCGCTGTGGGTCCTTTGAGATGCTACATAAATGTTGGGTATTTTCACAGTGGGTGGGAGCCAGGCAATTTGAGAAGCGTGGCGTTCGGGAACTGTGTGAGCACAGTGTGCACCTGCTGATAGTTCAGCTTGTGAGTGGTTGTATTCTCATTGTCTGCCACTGGAACTACTGACTGCTGAAGAAGATCTTCACCAATTTCCACTTCATCGTATTTCAGAAAAACCTGTATCCTGCTAAAGCAAGAAAATGCCATTTTGGACTCCTCAGAAGCAATCATATTTGTGCAATAGGCTGCCATTACTTTGTCACCAGATCACTGAAGGAAGTGGGGGGGGAAAGGGAAAATAAACCCAAGCTTCCATCACGATGTTTCACTACTCCTATTTTAAGTAGGCGGTCTGGGAGCTCAAGCACAATGGGCAATGATTTCTTACATTGTTCACAACAGAAAGTATTTGTACAGTAATGCAAATAGAACCTGGTGGCCTGCAGGGCTGTTGTTGAAGGAAAATGTTTGTGAGGATGTGGGAAGTGGTTCAATGAAGTTCTACAGCTAGACCATGCTGGGATTCAATTTGAGGTCTGGATTGCAGGCAAACCTTTAACAATACTTTCTCACTGAAGAAAAATGGTGTCTGGATCCTCACTTGGCCCTAAGGATGATTAAAGCCTCCTTTATCCTCTTTCATGCAACTGCATAGAAGCTGGCAACAGTGAGTTCTGGGTGCAGATGAAAGTATTGGGGTAGAAGAGTCTCCAGAGGGATGTGTTTTAACCCTTGTCTACAGTAGAAGAGTTTTGGTAGCAGTGTTCAATCTGTGTTATTAAACCATCCGGACCCTCTAATGTGGGTGCAGTTGTATTGGTATAAGCATGCCTAAAGTTGGCATAAGTTATATAGGTGTAGATAGAGCTATGCTGGTTTAACTCTGTCTATATTTAATGAAGGAATAGTTCTTGAAATAAAATAAAATAAAATAAAATAAAACTCTGTACTTTAAAAAGGTTGTGGATAACCTCAACAGTGTCCTGAGGAGGGCCACTCATATGGTAAAGAGTTTCCAGAGCCACTCTAATGGTTAAGGGTTTGCAGGCCAAGCTGTATAGGAAGAGAATAAGGGACCTGGATCTCTTCAGCCTCTGCAAGAGAAGCCTGAGAGGTGATCTTGTGGCTGCCTATAAATTCATTGAGGGGGACAGCAAGGAACCGGAGATGCTCTGTTCACCAGGGCACCTCTTGGGGTAACAAGGAACAATGGTCACAAACTGCCAGAGAGCAGTTTTAGGCTAGATGTCAGGAAGAACTTCTTCATGGTGAGGGTGGCCAGGATTTGGAACGGGCTTCCAAGGGAGGTGGTGCTCTCCCTTACCTTGAGGGTCTTTAAGAGAAATCTGGATAAGCATCTGGCTGGGGCCATCTGACCCCAGCACTCTTTCCTGCCTAGGCAGGGGGTCGATGATCTGTTGAGGTCCCTTCTGACCCCAGCATCTATGAATCTATGAATATTAGGGTTTTTCCCAACATACCTGTGACCGGGGGGGAGCAAAAGTAAGGTCCCTACCAATACCCAACCAGTATCTTTTGGACGCAATTGCTTTCTAGAGAGGCTGCTTGGGCAGTGAAGCCATGCACAACCTGTTAAATAAGGCTGAGTGGGACCCTTCAAATTAGTAAGTCCAAATTCATAGGCCCTTCTCCATCTGTACCCTTTCCTGATTCCATGAATTACCCCACTGAGTTCAGTACGATTATACCTAAAGGAAGAATCTCTTCCGAGGATGAGTATCTGAGCGCAGTTAATAAAAGGAAGAAATACTCAGGAGTGACCCCAAAGCTCTGCTTATGAAGGCTTAGCTTCACCAGATTTGAGGCCTTTCACCAGGTTCCAGAATTTGCCTAGTTTCTTATTGCAAATAATGTATGCTGAAGTGGCCTCCTTGGCACATGTTCATGTACGTGAGGAAATTAGAAGCCAACTGCAGGCTTAGAGGAATTTCTAGTAACAAATGTAGAAAAGCACAAGGCCTGACTGCCCTTCTGCTCCGTTTTAAAAAATTCCTAGACATCACTATTTTTATTGCGATAACTTAACTCGCTTAAATATACAGACAAGTAACATGGGAGCCATTTCAGTGTGTGCAGCATATCAGTTGCATTAAAGAATAGCAGGCTGGCCAGGCCCTGGAGTCTGGCTGCAAGGTAGCTTTAATTAATAATCTCTGAATTTTGTAATCATTAGCAATTTCCTTGCATTCAGGGGGAAGAGCTGGGGAGGAGGGGGAGCTAGACTGAAGGAAAAAATAGAAAAGAAAAGAAAGAGCTTTGTACAAAGCATTTGGGAATGCTCTGCTAGGAGGCTGATAAGAATGACCCCCTCTTGCATCCCTGCAGACTCTCTCCAAACACCAGAAGGGATATTACTGCGTGAGTTCCTCTTAGTGCTGAAATTTGTTTCCTCCTCAGGAGCTTGAATGGCTGTTCCTCCAAAACAGGCCCCACAGTTCCTATGTTCACTATCTCTAATAGCTGCTTCTCATTATTGGGGTCCTTCTCTTTGGAATATTTGGAAATTTGCCAACACTTCCTTAAGCAGGCTTCCATGTCTGCTTTTTCAAGAGCCGTCAGAACCCAACACAACTACCATGCACACGGGTAGCCAGGCCTGCATGCTTGTTTGCAGTGTACGGCCAGCCAGAATGGACCGAATGCCACAAGGCTGACCTTGTAATTGTAAAACTGTTTCTTGGTCCATGTAACCAGCAGGTCACATTATCTCTTCATGATGGCACGTGAGGCTGTTTGCTGTCCTATGCATGGGTAATCATGTCTTGCAAACCTCACATAGTTTGGTGGTACATGAGCTACTCCAGTTGTAGATTCTCTGTGGAGGCCTCTTTGACCCCTCTTTCATCCAGGGGAGTGAAGTAGGTATATTTGGGCTCATCCTCCTCCACCAAGTCTTGGACCAAGGGCCCAGGTAACTGAATGAATTAGCCTAACAGGCTTTATTCAACCCCAGCCCCAAATTCTCTGTGCCCTCCTATCTTCAGGGTCAATAGTCTGTCATTCTTTCCAGGGGTCTCATCCCCTTTTCCTGCAGAAGCATCTCTGTCATCTGGGAAAACTCTCCTCAACAAGAGCTGTCCAGCTCTGTGCTAGCTTGCTGTGGGGCTCCTACACTGCCAGCTTCACAGTTCAGACTGGCTCCCCCTCCCTGGCTCACAGGCTATACAGCCCCAGGGAGGACGGAGGTGGAGGCGGAGGTGGCCAGCAGCACTTGGCCAACAGGGAACACCGCACCCCACCCATCTACCTAGCTCACACTCAGGTGTTTCCTTTGCCCTCAGGCTTCAAATCAACCCTCCCCTGCACCATCCCTCACCCCCTGCAGGCACCATCCCTTGCCCCCAGTTGCATCCCCATGCCAGTTCTGCTCCTCTCCCTTACTTATTCTGTCCTCCAACATCCCCCTTTTCTCCATATCAGTTCTGCCTCCACCCACTTACCAGCCCCCATATCAGTTCTGTTTCCAGTCTCCTCTGCTTCTTCTGCGCTTGTTCAACCATTTTTCCAAGCCTGGGGTGGGGAATGGGCAAAGGGGCAGCTAATGTATAAGCAGCTTGTACTAATGCTTGCAGAAAATACCTCCCATAGCTTGTTGGCAAAAGCATGCCCAAGCTATTATGCTGGCTTGCTAAGGCAGGGGACCAGGCAGTGAAACAGACTAAGGACGTGGATCTGAAACTAACTTTATTTGAAGGGATATGTTTTCAAAAGAGCACATCTCCAGTAATGGGGGACAGATTTACAAAAAAGTTCAGCATCCACTAGCTTCTACTGTGGCACCGATGCGTATGAGGCACAAAGTCAACAAACTTGGAGGGGAGGTCAGATTTCTTTTCTCATCTTCTGAGGTTTCGGTTCCCTGACTTGTTTTAATGTTTGACAAATAGGAAAAAAAATCAGCATTCATTCAACAAAACCAATTAGGAAGAGGAAGCAGTAGTGCTTTCCTACCTTCCCCAGCCCAGTAGTTAGGAAGTGCCCCTGGGTTGAGAGAGGCTTAAGTTCAGATCTTCAGTTAGCCCGATTCAAAGTAGAAATCAGACCCAGCATCTCCCAAGAGACTGCCTTTACCTCTGGGCTATAAATTATTCTGGGGCAAGTGTCTCTTCACCTGCCCTGCTGAAGCGGTTCTGTTTCATGTAAGCACTGAGACGTTCACGAGGGTAGGGTCTCTTATAGCTGGCACGTGTGCTAATGGCTGGGCCAGAGGGAGGCATCACACCATAACCGTCTCCTTGTCCTCTGCACAACACTTAATCCTCTCAATTTTTTTTTTTGTTTGGATGAAGAAATTCACCAAAATTTGATTTTCATGACTAGCATCAGGCCACCTGAAACAGCGTTTTCCATTACTACTTGCTGATGAAAAAAATTAACACCACCTAATGTGGGCATTTAACAAACGTAACCAGTACAAATAAATTGCAAGGAGGATATATGCTAAGAGAGAATCTAACAGCAAAAGATTAATTAATCAAAATAGAAGTCACCCGAGGTGCAGATTATTATAAACTAATATATGAGCCTGAGTGAATTAGTGAATTTGGAGACAGTATCATTTTCTGTACATGAAGAGCATGACTAATTTAAAGAAATGTGATCCCTTGTGGAAATCTATGATAATGCCTGCTTGTTATTGCAGTTATTTTGTAATTAATCACTTTTTATAATGTATTATGCCTTATATGCAATGTTTATTCATCCTCATGAGTTAGGAGTGTGCTCTGAGTAGTCCTCACTCATGACGGTTCCCATAGAAGACAGTGAGAATTTTGCCTGATTAAATACTGAATAAAGACTCCAGCACCAGAGCGTAATTTTCTTGTGATTTTTTTCTCATTGCTACAGGCTTGTGATCATGAAGAAAATATTCAGCAAACAATCTTTTTGGGTGAGAGAAACCATTCCTTTTACACTAGTAGAGTAAAAAGGATGCTGGGGATATATGAAAAAAATGAGAATCTTCCAATCTCTCATACATTTTCTTGTAAAAACTGTTTATTCTTGTCTTAGATTCCCAGCTACTTCCTCTTGCCCTAACTCTGTTGCTAAAGAGTCTATGACAAGTTTTATCAAACAAATTTCTGATCCAGTGTCTTAGGCTTTCACAGTTTTATGATGGAGTATTCCACCGATGTAGATTGGCATTTAAAATACAGATTAATTTAAAACAAAAATTGATTCTGGAGATTTACAGACAACCCCAAAGGAACACCACCACACAAAACCACATCACAGCCTGGGAGGAAACGTCATCAGTGGAAGCCTTTGAACTGGAGAAATGTACATTATCATTTCAGTGTATCAGGGAAAGTGAATAGGAAACCTTTCATATGGCTGCCTGGGCTCCATTTTGTTTTGATTATTGCAATATATTTTATTCTTTCTAAAAGCAAGTGAACTTCTTGAGTGTGGAAAAAAATGTACAGGAAAGGCTCAAGTTAAAATTCTCTCTTTAGCCTCACATTAGATTTAGCTCAAACAGCACTACAAGCTTTCTCTTGCCTCTGTGTGGTCCAACCACTCATTTCAGCACTTAATAGGAAGCACCAGCTCTCACTGACAGGGAGGATCAGTTTCTGGTTCATTCAGTCCATGGGCTTTCTAATGAGGGTGCTATCCAGGCCACCAATTAATGCTAATAAAGATGGGTGTATTTTCTGCAATATAGACACTTGGTTCTGTAAGAACTACAGAAAGACCAACTTGTTTGAGTTGGATAACCGGTGGTAAAGACTTTCAGATACTTTTCAAGAGTTTATAATAAAATAAAGGTCACACAGAGCCAAGGTCAGTGAGAGGTACAGTCCTATATTATTAGTTATATTTTGACGAATGAGGCAGTGCCTAAGAAGCAGTATAAAAAGAAAATGCCTGAAGAAATTTTGACTTTGTCATCATTCCATTAAGTTTTATTTGGTATCTTTTGTTCAAAAGCAGCTATCAGATGATTTACTTAATGAATATCAGAAAACAAATAAATAATGGAACATATGAAAGGAAATAGAATATACCATGGCATAGAGATAAGAGTAGCAGTAGCAATAATAGTAGTGGTAATTGCATTCCTTTATATTTTTAAAACCTACAGGCTGCCAAAAATAGAGGGTAGAATTTTCAAATGCACTCAGATATTGGCTTAACTCTGTTTCCACAAGTCAAAGCTCAATCTCCTTTTGGATTCAATGGTAGTAGAATTAGCCCGAGACTAAGCACTTTGAAATATCCTATACATAATCAGTATAAACCAGGATTGCTCAACTCCTGGCTCAAGGGCCAATTTCAGCCCCTGGCACAATGTCATCTGGCCTATACAGCTTCCCATGGACCTGTGGCGGGGTCCCATGGGTTGCGGCTCTGTATACTAGATGGTGCCTGAATTGCCATGCAGGATCCGATTCCTGTGTGTGAGGGCCAGGCAGGGGTGGCACAGGTCCCCTGGACCCAATCCTGGGCAGGCAAAGGTGGTGCATGACCCTAGGGCTCAGTTACAGCCAGGTGGAGGCAGGTGATCTCAGTCAGGGAGGGGTGGTGTAAGGACCTGGGACACAATCCTGGGGCATGGAGGTGGCATCAGGGCCCAGCCCACCCCATGGACCAGCCCTACACTATTCTTCTTGTCTGAGGGGCCAAACCTGTGAGCACGAGCGGTATAAAGTGCAGAAACGAGTGGCACCTCCAAAAAGTATAAAAAGTGCTAACTAGAAGTATGAAACATGGTCAAGAAAAAGAGAGCCATCTCATTAAGCTAAGATGTACCATCTTCCTGTACACATTCTTTCTTGAACGTATGGGCTTATCTACACATCCTGAAGGTCAACACACCCAGGCAATTTGGGATCAGTTTTTTCTGGCTTATAGTTTGTTGGCAGATAAGTTTACATATGTGTCCTGGTTCTCATCTGCTCCGACCCTTCTCCTGTACCGTGATGGTGGAATATGAAGGATCATTCCTTCAGAGCTGAGGGCGTGGGCTTACATCATTTCTCCTATTCTCAATATTCTCTTTGAGTTTTTCCTTCAGTGACTGCAATGGCCAAAGGTATTATTCATCATCTAACAGACACTCCTTTAACAAAGTTTCCTTTCTTGTAAGTCGCTGTTGCTATGTCTTTTCAGGTCGATGTCCTTTTATTAGAAGGAAATAGCATGCCTGGTCCCTTTCTTACATTTACTGTAAAAGTAAGAATAAAAACAGGTTTCCATGATTGCAGTGGTAAACCTGTATAATTTATTTGGCATCTTTAAAGAAAATTAACAGGGAATAGGTAATCGCAAAGGTCTACAGGGGTAGGACATGCCATTTTCTTTATTTGATTTTTTGCTACATTTTTCATCCTCTTTCAGTCAGCAGATTGCCTTTTGTGACTCCCCTTGGGAACTGACCCAGCAGCTGAGAAATACTGTTCTAAAAATGAAGTCAACCTAATAGTTCCCCAAAAGGGAGATGCACAAGGCCCTGATGCATCACTTCCTTTGCACAACCTCAACTGGAATCCATAACAGCTCTCTAGCATTGCCAGCACACCAGCATGTGTACATTATTGAGAGCAAGCTGAGTCCTCTTTGTGAATGGGCAGTACGTACATATCTCTCCTGACAGACATATTGTCTCTCTGAGGACCTTTCATTTAACTTTATCAACTTCTCTTTTTGTGTACCTTTATATTTCTGGGAATAAGTCCGATTGGCCTAGTGGCCTATTCAATTATAATCATGTTCCTTCCATCCTTGAAAAGAAACAACTCCTAAAATTGGAAAGAGGAAAGGAAACTTGGCAATCATGCTAATGGGTTTTCATTCCTCGGTCATTCAGAGAAAGCCTTTTTGTCCTGTGTTTTAAAAATATTGATTTACATTAATGCCAGCAATTTCATGCATGGTATAAATGATGTCTTCTTGTGGATTAGCTCTATTTAAAATGAGAACCAGGTATGCATTTGAGGCACCAACAAAATCAAGGTTTTGCAAGAGCAGCCAACTCTGACAGATTCTTACAAGGTACTAGAAGAATTTCTGGCTATTGGGAAAATATTTTTTTAAGAACAGCCTTTTACATGTTTTTAAGGACAGGGCTTTAAACTGACTTTGCTGGGGGATGAGGAAACTCCAAGTGGAGCATGCCCATGGACCGGCACACAGGAACACTCCCTTGCAGAGGACACTAACACAACTGGTTTTGACAATGTTAAACAAACAATTCTCCCACAGCGTCTCAGGAGATCGAGGGTGTCAGCTGGGGGCTTTAGCTGCCTGTACACCAATGCCAGGAGCATGGGGGACAAGCAGGAGAAGCTAGCCCTCCTCCTCTTTAGTGGGCAATATGATCTGGTAGGGATTATGAGGACCTGGTGGGACTCCTTGCATGATTGGAGCATAGCCATAGAAGGCTACATCCTGTACAGAAAGGAACAAGCAAGGAGGAAAGGTGGAGGGGCAGCTCTTTACGTGAGGGAGCAGTACACCTCTCTGGAGGCTGACAGTGGCTCCAAAGATAAGCAGCTTGAAACCCTCTGGGTCAAGCTACTAGGGGGTGGGGTGAGGAGGTGAGAGAAACCTAATTGTAGGCATTTACTACAGGGCACTGAACCAAGGGGAGGAGCTGGATCTGGAGTTCTCTCAAGAACTGACAAAGGCTGCATGTGCAAGGGACTTGGTTGTCATAGGTGACTTCAATTACCCAGACATAGATTGGGAGAAACGCTTGGCTAGGTCAGATCATTCACGCAGTTTCCTGACTGTGATTGAGGAGC
>JAGPOW010000229.1:28036820-28047830 GCA_030014935.1 Caiman crocodilus
CTGTGACCCTGGCACTCGTTCCTGCCATTGGCGGGGGGTCAGACTAGATGGCCTGCTCTAGGCCCCTTCTGACCCTAGTTACTATGAAACTATGAAACCAGCACATCTAGACAGATATGATTGGGGCCAGAATCAAGAGGACTTAGAATGCTAGTCTATTGTAGGAGGGCCCTGCCACACAGTGAAATTAAAGCTAGAGAAACCAGCTATAAAGTTATTACACATTTTCAAGCACTAACTTTATAGCTGGTTTGTCCTTTTTATAGCTGGCTGGACTTTTTTATGGCATGATAGTTACTTTGCGTATGTGCCCAGTCTTACTTTTTTGTGTGTGGCAGGTCTAAATTTATTGTGTGATTAGCTAGTTAATTATGTAATATATGTAACACATGGCAGGTGCCAGACAGGCAAAAGAGACAAGTTGTATTCATAAAACAGGATGCTGATGACCAGAACAAATGTATTAACAGGGGCACATCTACACATGCAATTGGCATGGGTGAATAAATTTGGCGCAGTTTGCACTGGAGTTTATTGCTCCTGGGCACAGTGTTTGCATGTGCACCCAGGACAACAGCATGGGGAGCTGGGCCAGAACAGCCTGGAGCTGCTCTGACCCAGCTCAATGTGCTGTGGAGGGGTTGGCTGGGGCATGAGGGTGCTAGAGTGTGGGTTAGCTTGCAGGCAGCTCTCGTGCCCCAGCCAACCCTGGTCACCATCTACATGTGCATTGCAGTACACTAAACTCTGCTGTAGGGTAGTACTTGTGTTGGGCAGTACCACTGGTGATACATAGAGGGTGCAAGCAGGTGTACGTCCACCCCCTGAGCACAGTGGTGCACTCCCTGTGAAAAAGTGCCACCAACACTGCTGGCGGTGCCTGTGGGTGGTCACAAATCATTCCCCGCCTCCCTCCCCCTGCTGACACCACTGGCAGCATCTGTGGGTGGTCCATGATCACTGCTGGCCACTGTCAACACTGCTGGCAGCATCTGTGGGTGGTTGTTGACCATTGGTGCTCAACAGTGCTGTGGCTGCCTGCGGGAGCTCCTGCTTGCCACCACCATGCTCCCGTTGCTGACAGCACCACCTCCAACGGGAGCTCGCTGTTCCCCCCCCAGCCTCCAGGGGCATGTAGCATTCATGGGCAGTATTATCTTATAGTGGAGTTAATTAGTTTGCTGAGGCCTATAGTGAAGTGCATGTAGACGGTAGCACTTTACTGCACAGCAGATTAGTTAACTCTGCAGCAAAGTGCATGTGTAGATGCAACCAGGGTGAAAACACTCCCACCACCAATGCAAACAAGAGATGGGAAATGGGCTCAGAATCAGGTGGAAAGTGATTCCAACTGGATTAGCAATAAAGGCCACATTCCCAGGATGTATGAGAAGCTTCTGGCCCTGCAAGTCATCACAAATTCTGGAGTAAAAGAAAGAACAGTGACAAACATTGTTAAGAGAAAAGACACAGAAGCCTTCGTGGAATTTGAAACAGGGAACACAGGTTGAATATGGGAAGAATTTGGAAAATGCTGTCAGAAGTCCATTTGAAAACATGTGGCTGAAAAGATGCTGCTGCCTTTGTAGCAACACTGTAAATAACTCTTTTAATGAAAAGCTAGTTTTGTTTTAGAAATATGCAATCCTTTCATGCTGTTACCCAGCATGTAGTACATCTAAAAATATGAATATGAACTGAATAGCTGCTCTGGGGAAAATGTGCATTAAAAAAAATGGTGGCATAATGTTTACTTCACAACTCAGATTTTTGACAATCACACGTTCATTTCGAACTTTCCCAGGAATCAGTGAGCACCAGTTAATTAAACATGTTTGGGAGAGCAGTAACTAGATAGAGAAGTGTTTCCAGCAGCCAGTTCATCTGTGCTCAAGTGGTGTACCATATTTACCTCTCTCATGTGGACTCTTTGGGAGGATCACCTATTCACTTCTTGCACACACAATGCTGACTTTCTCATCACATGATTCAAGTCCCTGGGGCAAAATCTGTTCTTGGTTACAATGCATGCAAGCCTGCTGAAATCGATCAGGGTGAACGTCTGTCTGAGAGAGAGAAGGCTTTGACCCTACCTGTTTTTTTTTTATTCTGCTTTGTTTCTCAATCTCCCTTGTCCCACCTCCAATCTTATTTCTCTTGGCCATTAAGCCCCTTATGGCTTTTTCCTCCTCAGTGGTGTTTTGGAGCCTAGGCACTGGGTAATGCACTCTCCATCAGAAGCTTCAGCAGTAGAACCTGAAGAAAGACTTGTTTGGCAGCATGCACAGCAGAATAAAAATCACGTATTGCTGATGGGGCTTTTTTTTTCTACCTGGTGGCACCAGGAGATGTTTGCAGAGACTGACAGTGTCTGAATACTTATCCTTTACTGCAGGTATTGCCTTGAAAAGTCTTGATTTTGTGTCAGCTTTGATTAAGCATGGCCTGTCTCTTTTACAAGAGACTCTGTGGCAGCTTTTCTGTCTCTCCACTCCATTTGTTCTGGGTCCACTCTGAAAAACTGGTGGATCCAAACATCTCTTCTTGCACTTGCTATGGTAAAGGGGATGAAAATCCCATCTTTTCATCTCCTGTGTTATGTAAGAAGTTAAGGAAACAGACAGCCATGCAACATGTGATGATTCGAGCGTATTATGCTAGGTGCTTACTGAAAAGAAGATGCTTTGAGGCATGGATGGTGAGCCAGTCTCCATCGCTTCTGTTCATGTAGTCCTGCTACGTTCTTATGAGAGCTTTTATCCCATCCAAGAAAGAAGAGCATTCTGAACACAACATCCCATTTATGGTTTCTCCTGAGCTTTTCCTGGTCTCCTACTCATGCCAATCTTGTCTCCTCTACAACCTCTGATTTCTGCTAGTGCTGATAACAGGATTTCCAAAGAATCGTTTGCATGTCATAAAATGACTCTTTTCTGACTTGTAACAGAGGAAACACTATGGGTATCATTCTGTTCCCTTCCTGATCATCTATGGTTGGCATTCTGTTCCTGGACATGCGCACGACTATAGGTGACTATATAGTCATGCAGACTGAGCATGCATACTAATAGACAGGGCCTATATGCATGCCCCTTGTGGACACATCATTTCTTTGGCTGCCCAGAATTTAAGTTGTTCATAACCCATGGCTAGTGGTCTTGGACTCAGAAACAGAAAAAAGGGGTAAGTGTCCCTCTTGAATACCCATAGTTCAGTGACTTGGGCATTTATCTGGCTGTTGAGAAGACCTGGTTCTAAGCCAGCCTCACCCAGAGGGAGCTTGGACTTCAATCCCTCTAATCCAACACAGTATGCTAACCACTGCACCATAAGTCAGCTGTCACTCAAGTGCTTCTCTGATGCTACTTTTGAAGCTGAGCCACTACGTAGTTATTAGAAAAAATGAATGGGAGGCAGTGCTGAAGAGAAATTTCTACCTCTCTGAGAGCAAGGGTCTCCTTCTGTCCAGGAAAGCAGCTGTCTTCCTGAGCCACACACCATTTAGCTTCCTTTCTTCCTCCTGGCCCCACATATCTCCCACAGATATCCCTCTCATGGCTGACTCAAGAACCAGCTTCAAAAGGAGTGCCAGAGAAGTAGTTGGGTAGTAGATGACTTGTGGTGTGGTGGGTAGAGTACGGTGCTGGGAAGTGAGAAAGACCCAGGTTGAAACTCCCTGGATGAGGGGGATTTAGAGCCTAGGATCCCTAGCGTCTCCCCTGTATACTCTAGACAATGAGCTACTTAGGAGAAAAGAAAGGAAGACTCGCTCACACATTGTTGCCAGAGCATATGTCCAGACTGGGTGCATATGTAGACACCAACTGGTGCAGGGCTACGAAACCAGAAATAAAGATTCAACCTGTGTGTTAAGTGGCATGGTTGGTACTTGGATGACTAAACCTAGGCACTTCAGCAATGAGGATCATACACAATCTCACCCTTTGCATGTTACATTCATGGCCCGGGTTGACAAGCTGCTAAGAAATCATTACTTTTCACAAATACTGTGGAAGAATCAGTTCTCTTTTCTTGTAGTGGCCTTATTGTAGGTAAGAAATATGTCAGAAGTAACTAGGAGGCATAGCATGCTCCTCCATTGTAAATATAGGGCACTGGTTTCATGAGCCTGGAGGACTGGGTATGTTGGTAAATAAAAGCTGTTCTCTTTCTTGCATATTGTGCTGGCAGTGGTTCTTATTGAGTGGCTCAGAGCAATAAGAGTTCCTGCTCTCTTTGTGGGCTTATCTAACTTAAGTCAATGAAGCAGTTTAACTGAAAAGTGCTAACAAAACAAAAAAGATGACCTACATATGGGTTGGTGATAGCAAGTCACAATTAAATCATTTACTGTACATTAATTTTTTCTAATTTGCTCATCTCTTCAGAGAGCTTTAAGATAGGGCATGGGTCTAGGAAGCAATAAAAGTTTAGTGAGACTAGCATGCAGGGGAGTGATATAACTTTGATGAGACCATGTGACGCTTAGAAACAGGCTGAAGTGTTAGGAGGCGGAGAGGCTGTTGGCTTGGAGGAAACAGCAGGATTGGGCTGAATGGGCACCTAATCAAGCCTTTGTTTCTACCATTGCTTGCAAGCTAGCTATCAGCCCTACGTCTGTAGGCAAAAGGGAGAAGATAGATGGTCTTCTCCAGTGTGTATAGAATGTCTGTCCAGCATCTGCCACGGCTCCAGGTTTTTAAAGGGGCCTGAGAGAGGAGAACTGAGCTTGCCCTGCCTGCTGGATAAATGTGTACTATAAAAGGATGTCCTTATACTGCTGGGTGAACTCCTAGCTCCATTCAGATCAATGACAAAACTTCCTGAGACTTCAAGGGAGTCAGGACCTCACCCCTGGTGTCTTCCAGTGATACTGCACCTCCAGAAACATCCTATGAAGAATGAGGTTCAGCACGACCTCCTAGCATGGTGCTTGGGTTTTAACATGGCACTTGACCTCTAAACATCTTAAAGCATTCATCCCTCGATGGCCACATCCTTAGCTGGTAGCAGCCAGCATAACTTCACTGACTTCAGTGAAGTGATACTGTTCTATACTGGCAGGCTGTCTGCCCCACCCCCTGCCTTTCCTATTATCACTAGCTTCAGACTATTAACTGGAAAGTAATTTAGCTCTTCTTTCCCAGTAATTAAAAGTGCAGGGGTCACAAAGATCCTTGCCTGCTTCAGGCTGTGTTTGTTCCTGAATTTACTTCTGCAATAAACAGTCGACTTTTATGAAGGGATTGTAGGGCCAAGCAAATCAGCATGTATCTACGCATGGGTTGAGATAGCTTCTGTTGAAGCCAGTGATAAAACGGCCATTGATTTCAGTGGGAGCAGGATGCCTACAGGGATGTAAATCTCTCTGTGTAGGATGCTAATCTTTAGAGAGAGCCCAAACGCTTAGTGGTAGCTGAAGAACAGAGCACTAAATGCCTGTCAGTCCATTTCAAATGTGAAGCCACTCATGAAGCAAAGCCTGTCCTCACCTTGGTGAAAGCCAAGCATGTCCTTCTGAGGAAAATGCTTAGAAAATTCCACCAGTGTATTAAGACAGCAGCTATCTTGGCATCCTATATTTCATTTGGGAAAATGATTGCTCTAGCATCTTGACTCTGATTTTTATTCAAAACAGGCAATTCAATGAAAAGAGTATTTCCCCAGCTAGTTATTTTTTAATATTTGTTGCATTTAAAAATACTAAACTATGATATAAAGAAAACAACTGAATTGAGTTAATCAGTGCTGCCATGGGGCAGTGCAGCTTTTGTTATTTCAGCAATCATAGTGGGACGTATAGGATGATTTCAAATGTGGACACATACACCTATAACTGGAGGTCAGCTAAGGGGAAGAATATTTGTTGTTAAAGAGTTGAACTGGGAGTAATGAGATCTGTATTCTGTTTGTGCGTCTGTCACAGATTTCGTGTGTATCCTTGGATAAAGTTTAATTTATCTGTGCCTCTGCTGTCTTGTTTGTACAACTGGGGTACTCATCCTCCATGCATCCCCACCTATTTTAAGTTGTAATTCATTGATACTCAAAAATGTTTGGAGGTCCTTGAATTAAAGGTGCAAAACTGAGCCTCCCTGGTATAGGAGCCATGTTAAGGCCTAAGCACAGTAATAGTATAGATGATTACCTCGGTTATCCAAATACCCGGACCCTGATTTACGATGAGCAACAGCAAGAATGATAGTATATTTGCACAGTAGAGGCATTACCGTTCTTTGGGGCAGGGTCTTTCTGCTGATGTGTATAGACCCTAGCACAATGTGGTCCTATTTCGGAATGGATTCTAACTGCTTATTTTAACACAGTTATTTCCATGTGTGTCTTTCCAGGTGAAGTGGCCATTCCTTTCAGGCAAGGACATTGC
This sequence comes from Caiman crocodilus, assembly GCA_030014935.1. NCBI lineage: Eukaryota > Metazoa > Chordata > Crocodylia > Alligatoridae > Caiman > Caiman crocodilus. Next base: position 28,043,206 of record JAGPOW010000229.1, read on the forward strand.
TACTATAATTTATGCTTTTGCCACCTCAAAAGTGGTAAGGTTTCTGCAAAGTCCTCTAATTGGGTCTTTGCCTCAAGTCTTTCTAAAAGGTAAGGCAGTGCAGAAGGTGCCTTGCATGTAAAATGCAAGCAATCCCTGAAGTACACAGACTGCCTCTTGCCTTTGGATAGAGATACAGGTTTTATTTTTCACTTGGAAGTTCTTCAGTGGCTTAGGGATTGTTTGCCTGAGATACCACCTCTTCTCGTCATAGACTGCAGTCTTCAGAAGTGGCTAAGCTTGTCCCCTTTTGATTTTAATGTAGGGAGATTTCCACAAAGGCCTTCAACTTTGGAACTTGCAGCCAAGCTTAATCTATTATAGCCAGAGCCTGTTGAATTTCAGGACCCAATGCAAAGCACAATCTATTCTACCAAGCTTTCCGGGCATGAGGGATATATATGCGGGGCAAGAATAGTGAAGGCTGTTGTTGTACACACAAAAGTAGTGTCTTCTTTATCTTTCTTGGTTTATTATATCTGGCTGTGAAGTTTGGAGCAAATTCACTAAGTTCATTATTAAAAATAATTGTATTTAAATATCTGTCAAGACTACCCAGAGGCAAGGATAAGTGCTTTTTTTTGGTTGTAAAAACTGACATAAATATATAGTAAATAAATGCTCAGCTTTAACCCGTCATCATGCATCACAAAAACAGAAGCAAGCAATCAGTGAAGTTTGCAGCTAGCCGGAACAGCTGATTCAGATGTTCAGGTTTGGTGGTGAATTTCCTTGTTTGTCAGTTTGCCATAAGTCACTATTCCTGAAATGCAATGGGTGAGAAGGTTACTCTCTACCTCTGCCTACCAGGCCACATCTGCATGAAATGCTGACTGCACAGTACCCCAATACTATTGTGCAGTAGCACCATGTGGCAAAAACCATGACACAATGCTACTGCAGAGTAGTATTAGGCTACTGTGCAGTAGCATCACAAAAAAGGCATTCATGGGAACTACTGCGTGGTAACTTGGGTTATTGTGCGTTCATTTAGTTCTTGTTTATACAAGTGCTAAATAAGCGCTCAGTAACAACTGCACAGTAGCATCTCATGTAACGCAGCCCCAGCCTATAGAAAATCTTGATATTCTTTAGCCCAGAGGCCAAATTGTCTGTGTGCTGCTGTATGCTGCAAAAGGCCTCCAGACAGGCTGCAAGAGTGTAATTTAATCTCAGCACTAAACAGATAACTAATAGAAAGTGATCAGCCAGTTAAAGATCTTTTACTTTAAGCAGATAGGATTCTTTGAGGTTATTTACAGCAACCTGGCATTTAGTTTCTTTCCTTTGCATTTAACTCTTACATACTGTGCTTAGATTCCCCATGCTGTTCAGCTGTAGTGAGAAGTGTTGGGGGCTCCCTTTTAGTAAGGTCAGATGCCTTGAAGATTGTGAAGATCCATATATTCAAAAGAGCTAGTATTTCAAAAGAACTGAATTGGCAAACTGTAATCCATTTACATACTAGCTTATTAAAAAAAATTAGAGATGTGGCACAGGCATGTGATGATACTTACTACAATTTAATATATTCCACTACAACTTTAAATCAACCCAAGAGAAGTGAAGTACAGGCAAGTCTGCATATATACACACACCCCGACATGCACACATACCCACCCACAAAGGGGCAGAATCTATTTAATCAATGAGGCACATAGATGGATTTAAGTTCCTAAGTACGAGTCTATTCCAGTCTGCTGTTAGCACAAAGGGCACGTCTAGACAAGTGTGCACATGCGTTTCCCTAGGGACAAATAGCAGTGGCACATAGTTGTGCTGTTGCTACTTGTCTCTGGGGAATGTCTGTCTGTGTGTGCTCTGGTGCATGGCAAGTTGCTCCAGGTAGGGCTGTGGTGGCTGGGGTTAGTTAGCACCTGGATTGGCCCCAGCAGTCTTACTTGGGGATGGTGGCCTCCTGGGGTTCTGGACATCCACCACTTTTTTCAAATAGAGGTTTGTTTAACACTGGGATCTCCCAGTGTGAACCCCACCTCCATGTGTTGCAAATTAGCAGCGCAGCTAACCTCCTGCACGTGTGGCGTGTGTGGAGTGGCACCACAGATGGGTCTGTGCCTCCCCGGACTGTACACGTGTGCTCGTCTGGACACACCCAAAAAGTGAACGGATCAACAATGCAATGTGATGCAGAGCTAAAGTAGAGATGATTCCAACAGTTAAGCATGTCTGTAGGTAAAAAGCCTTGCCAAGCCACTAACATAACATAGTTTCCTTTAGAAACCAGACATTGTTCCATTGTTCCAGTACTTATTTACTTGTCACAAAACTCATAACTTCTTTATATATAAAATCTTCATAATGTATTTAGTCAGTGGTGTGTTCAAAATTTTTTTTTTTGGTAAGCACTTGGCTAGCAAGTAATTTATTGTGAGCATGGGCTATTGAAAATATGTGCTGCTTTGATTCCACCATAGATTACATGGTATGTTTTTGGGTCTACTTGGGAGAGAAAAGTGCTTTTTGCCAGATTTTAGAAATGAATGCTCTTCATGATACTACACTTGAAATTTGCTTTCCTGAAACATCTTACCACTCTCATGTACATGGTACACCTCTAAGTGAATTTGTTTGAAAAGTGAATATGCTGGGAAAATATGTTGCAGTATTCACCAAGCTTTTATATCATTTTTTCAAAGCACCTAATCAATTTTGAGAAGTGATCAGGTCACCAAAGTTTCAAAGTAAATGGTACCCAGTGTCCTCAGTGCCTTGCACAATTTTGGAGATGAGTTTTTGGTTTTGAAGTCTTTTTGAAAAGGTTGATTTTAATGTTAATACTGTAATATGCTATATTGATAGCTGTGGAATCTCTCTCCATCTAGACTGGACAATCTATAACTATAGCTCACTTCTAAGAGCCCAGCTCAATCCTTCGAAGTGCTGTGTGCTCTTAACTCCCAGTTATACCCAGATCTGGGCAGCATGCCAGATTCTAATATTAATTCCACTTTTGCTAATATTTGTATCAAAAGGTTTTCAAATCTGTGACAGTTATTAAAACTTCCAAAAGGAAAGAAATACCCTCACCAGAAGACCAATTTCATTACTGAAATTGCCTCTTGAAGTGTTTTCCTACAAGGGCTAACCCACCCAAGTGACTGCCACTTCAGGCAGAGAAGATTTCTGAATTAGGAGGCTGATATAGGGAAAGCCAGTGTTGTGCTTTCCCCAGGACTTTTTTTAGCCTGTCTCCCCATTCCCCCTTGAAGGTAACCATACACAGCCAGATCCCAGGGGGCAGCAGGTTTGCACAGATGTCGAGTCACTTTCTCCGTGTGGCTTATAACTCACCTTTGCTCTCTGTTGAATCTGGTAGTGGCTTCTGCAGTGAATTAGAACAGCCTGCTTTAATTTAAACTACAAAACTATTGTGACTACCTAAGAGATGGGCAGAACTGCTACCTTTCTGAAGTTCCTGTTCCAGCAGAATTTCTGAAGGATGCATTAATTCAACTCAGACAAAGTGATTTGGGTAAATTTGGTATCTTTTATTAGACCAACCCAAATAGTTGGAAAAATTTTTCTTAGCAAGCTTTCAAGCACAAACATCCTCCAGCAGGCTGAGAAAGTGTCTGCAGGTGCTCTGTGCTCTTCCTGGATGGAGTGGTAAAGCAGCCACAGGCCAGTACATATGCAAGAAAGCCACACATTGTCGATCATCTCCCTAAACACTGACAGTACATCACTCCATCAGTCTTGGTGCCTCCTACAAATGCATCCTGTATTATTTGTCCATAGCATGTACCCCCCTGGATACTTTTATACTAACCATAGATGCATATATGATAGGTTGGATTCATAGAACTTGGAGCAATCAGGATGTGATCTACATGTAGGTTTGATAGTCAGGTCATGGGGAAGAAATCTTAGTGCAGATGGCCCTGCTCCGGGTTCCTGCTGTGGCAGAAACACATTTATATTTCACAGGAAACTTGTTGGAGAGCTGCAGGCAGTGACCACTGGCAAGAAACTTGGAGTGAGGTTGCTTGGATTTGGGTCACCAGGCAGAGGAGGTTTCAGTATCCCTTTGTGTGCAAGTCTGTCCTTCTGAAGTATACTTTTGCTAACTTCTCTGATGTATACATTTGCTAACCTAAGCTTGCTTTGTTGCTTCATTCTCATATGTAACTCTGGAACTCATATGTAAAAGATTATTATGGCAAGGATAGTTGGCAATGTGGGCATCTATGAGCCTTATAGACCAGAAATACAGAGACAAGGCCATAAATACTTGAGGGTGAAAAGAAGGTAATAGTTTGACTACATATTTACAACAGTGGGAAATGACCCCAGTTCAGAACCAAACAGGGAGGTTTTGGACCATCTCTGCTGCTGCTTCTGCCTCTGCCTCTGCTTCAGTTCCTTAGTTGGTATTGCATTTTCATGGCATGCCATTGCTTCTGCAGCTGTTCACAGCTTTGAAGAGTAGGTAGTTCTCTCAGTTCATTGGAGAGCCCTGTGTAGAACCAACCAAGGCTTCACTGTCTGCTGGGGCTGCTTACACTGCTCGTTCTGTGTTCCAAATAAACAGGCACTTGCTTAATAAACCTAGCCTGGTTTTTGGT
>JAGPOW010000229.1:28050643-28085477 GCA_030014935.1 Caiman crocodilus
GTCCTGTGATCCTGGCACTCGTTCCTGCCATTGGCGGGGGGTCAGACTAGATGGCCTGCTCTAGGCCCCTTCTGACCCTAGATACTATGATACTATGAAGGTAATTATGGGCTAACAGATGTTCTTTGACTGTTCGCATCTGTCATTGGGCATCTGCTAACCAATATTTCCACTTCCTTTCATGCCTAACACTGTCCTTGGTGGAATAACTGGATGACACATTGATTTCTCTGGCATCTGGTCCTCTCCTAGGCTTTCATGGAAGAAGTTCTGTGGTAAAAGGATTCACAGCTCTGGAGAAATGGGTGAGGATGGGAAGATGAACACCAGGCAGGGCCCAGGATGCCATGGGTATGAACATGAGTTCAGATTTCCAAAGGTATTTTGTTGTTCTGTGCAATTTTTCAGTGGCTTTAGGCAGTTGAGATGTCCAACTCTTATTAAAAGGTGGCTTGCTCCTGCTTAGTGTGTGAAATGGGCCATATTTGAATATTTGATTTGGATTCAGATTCAGCCTTAATCAGGGACAGTGATTCAATTTTTTGATTGGGATCACTGTTCCTGATTCGATTTGGTTGAATCCGAAGATTCGATGCTGATGTGGAGAATCAGTGATTTGGCCACAGATACAACTTTAGATGTTTTTTCTACATACCTTGAGGTACCAGGCATGGCGTGTGAACGCTGCAATGCTGGGGTGGATGGAGCATTCCATAGGAGCATCCCGCTCCCCTCCCCGCCACCCCCCCATGCTTGGTAGTGAACCAGGAAGTGGACTGGAAATACTTCTGGTCAACTTCCAGGTTTGCTGAGGAGAGCATGGAGGCCCTCTGCAGTTGGCCATGGGGAGACCTTGGGTGCCCACCCAGAACCAGGGGGCGCTAGTCACTAAGCCAGGGGGATAAGACGGGGGGGGTGGCATGCACTTGCCAGCAGACCTGTAAGTGGACCAGAAGCATTTCTGGGTCTGCTGCTAAGTGCACTGGGGAGCTCCCGGCACTCCTGTGGGATGCTCCATCTGCTCCAGCATCTCAGCAGTCATGAGCCACCTGGTACTTTGAGTTATGTAGAAAAAACATTTAAAACTATGTCTATGTCTGAATCTTTCCAAACCTCTCTGAATCGATTTGGAGGGTTCTGATTTGGTTTGGAGAGATTAATGATTCGATTCCCATTCAGTTTGGATTCAGAGATTCAGCTCCCGAATTGGACTGAATCTCTGCTGAATAAAATCAGGGACCGAAGCTTCACACAGACCTACTGCTTAGGCCTTCTGAACATCTCAAGGGGCACATATCTTACATCTTTGTCTTACATCTTACGTCTTACATATTTGTAGACGTGTAATAGATACTTTTGGAAAAAAGTATTCCCCCCCTGCCCTGCTACCCCAGTCCCACAAAGAATTTGGGAAGGGAGGAAGGAAATTACTGCAGTCTAATGCTTTTCTTAGACAGTGCCGTAGACTCCCCAGTCACCACTCTTCAAGGGTAGCTTTCTTTAATGCATGATTTCAATCTCACCAGCATCCCTTTAGGGACCTTTCCTGCCTTGATTTATGCAACCCATGGGAGGATCCATCTATCTACTGATAAAAGCTTTGATCAAGAAAAAAAGGAGCTTTTGGAATACAAAATATACTATTAATTGCATTTTTGAAAGCAGGTACACCCTCCTCGTCATTATTCTTGGGAGTTGCCATACTTTAAAACTGATAAATAAGGCATCCTTGTATTCCTTAACCATCCCCCAAGGAAAGTAGTTTGTAAAATAGTAAAATTGTTCAAGCACAAATATTTATCACAGATCCAATAAGATTTTATGTGCCTTGTAACTGCAATATTACATGTTTTATGCTCCTTCAGTCTTTGGTTTAGAGTACATCCAGTTTCTTCAATATAGATAATTTCACAACCGGTGGAGATCTGTAAACAATATTTTGTTACAGCCCTATGAATATTAGTTGCTATGAGTTCCTCCATGATTTCAATGAAACATCATTCATCCTGAACACACAGCGTTCATATTAAAAAATGCCTGATACAGAAGGTATAATTACCTTTGTTTTATTGGGTTTGTCAGATTTACACACTTTTCTATCCATTAGAGGTTAGCCACCATTAGGCAAACATACACACTTTAATTCTGAGTACCTTGCTAGCTCATCTAAAAGTGTTCTTTCTGTAGGCTCAGCTTTATAAAGCAGAACAGTTCATCCTCTCCACAGTTATCGCAAATTACCATGAAACCAACAGGTTTGATCTCCATCTTACTAACCCTTGCTGCAAAAACATTTTTACAAAAACAATGCACATTTAAGATCCATCCATTCAGCTGTCTGGGGAGCAGGGTTTCTTAACAGAAAGATATACTTGCATGAGATTGTAGGTTGGGCTGCTAAAGAAGAAGTTTTAGCTAGGAAAGGTGTCGGCAAAATATGGCCCATCGGCCGGATCCAGCCCTTCAAGCACTTTCATCTGGCCCACCAGGGCCCCCCAACCAATTGTGCCCGGCCCAGCTCTTCAGCCCATGAGGGTGGGACTGAGGTTGATGGCAGCACAGAGACTGCACCCAGGGGGGCAGGGGGTAGAAGCAGCACAGACCTGGGGTGGGCAGCATGTGAGCGGTGGGGTGTGGGGATCCACCCACAACTCTTCCCCTCATGGTGTGCAGCCCTGGGCAGATAGGGTGCTCAGGTTGCAGGCACCCTGTGGGGTGCAGTTCTGGTCAGCTCTGCACTTCATGGTGAGGGGTGCAGCCTCCGCCAGGCCGTCGGTATCACCTGCACTCCCTGACACTCGCATACAGCCCCTGCACTTGCACAGCAGGGAGGGAAGCCCCGTGTGCTGGAGCCCCACAGGCAGTGAAGCACAGGAGGGAAGCTTTAGGCACTGTTAACTGACTGCCTTCCTCACCCCACAGGGGATGGCACCTGGGGCTTCCCTCCCAGGCAGCACAGCCCCGGTGGGGGAGGTAGCCAGCTCCAGCACCTGACACTTCTCTCCAGCACAAGGACCTGGCTCCAGCATGTGGGGCTTCCCTCCTTGCTGCACGAGTACAGAGGCTGCATGTGAATGGCAGGGAGCACCAGCGATACAGGACGCCCAGCGGAGGCTGTGCCCTCGCTGCAACATGCAGCAGTGTGTGGAGCTGCACCTTGCTGAGTGTATGCACCCTGAACAACCCTGCCCACTGTTGTGCCATGGGGGGAGTGTGTGTGGGTAGGGGGGGGCGGTCAGAGGCCAACAAAACAAAACAGGGAGAAGTCTCCAAGAGTGAGGCAATGCTACCTTTGTCTGAGGGTGGTGTCACATGTTCAATGTAACACTGAGTGCAGTTAAAATACAAGCAGACACATGTTCAAACAGTTTAGTGTATGTGCCCTCAGTGGCGATGCGTAGGGGTGCACGTGCACCCCCTGAGAGCGCTGGTGTAGCCCCTGACAGCCAGCTTAGGTGGGGCAGGTGAGAGTACTGGTGCCCCCCTGAGAGCACCGGCCGGGGAGTGGGGCCGCCAGGGGAAACAACCCTGTGGCCAGTTGCATTCACTTGGAAGTATCAGTGGCACAGCGCTGTTGCTTGTGGGTAAGTGGGATTGGCCATGGGGACCCGCCCCCGGTTGCAGACTGGCCATTGGAGGGGGGGGCAAATGCCCCCCCCCAACTCTGGAGGCACCAGGTGCCCATGTGTGCCCTTGTGACATTGCAAAGTCGTTCCCTTTCAGGCAAAGGTTATCTCTTAACACATACTAGTTTTAAGATCTGAGACAGAAGTTTCATAAACTGGTTTGAGCCAAATCAGTGAAGTCTGACAATGCATTCAATCAGGTTTGTCTTAAACCAGTTTCAGCCATTTTGAAACTTGTGCACTAAGCTTCTGTTGTTACCTCTTTAAACCAGTTTCTGATCATTTAAACTGGTTGATGTGTAACTTCTGTCCCTAGCCTAATAGGTCACTACCTTCCAATGATTTGGAACTGTTGCCAGTGAACCTGTGACATGGCCCCGACAGCTGTAATGAATAGATCAAAAATGCTTGGCAGTCTGCTCTATGTGAGGGAACTTATGGGCCACAGAGGAACAGGCTGGAGAAAACAAGTCAGGACAGATATAACAACATATGCCACATTACTGACTGAAGAAATATAGCAGTGTAGCGTGCCTGCTTACACATGAATGTAACTGAAGATTTCTGACGTGCTGGTATGCTATGCAGTAGTGCCGGCTACAAGAGAACAAAAATTGTGACCCAGACCCACCCGGCCCAAATGAAGAGGTTTGCTCTTGAGATCATGATATTTTAAAAATCCCTTAGAAAAATCCGTCATGTTTTTAATCTGCCTCTTGACTCTTTCAGTTCCCTTCACTACTTTGCTAATGTGCAAATTATAATTTCAGGGTAAAAAAATCAACAAAAAGAGACAAAAAAAAAATGCAAGCCTCTCCCTGGATGTCTCAACCAAGACTCTGCTTACCACTTGGGTCTCCCTTGAGAGAGAGGAACTGCTGGATGTTTCCTCTCACTGACACTGGAAAGAGAGCAGTGAACACCCAACAAACACCCAGCTTTTTTCTGTATGTGAAGTTTTCAATTATTTTTCAATAAAGATTTCTGCAAAGGTCTTTATCCAGCAGAAAGTCTCTGTAGCATTAGCCACTTTGTTAACTGCTGGAAAAACCACAACTCAGCCAAGGTTTCTGTTACTTAGCATTAGAAACTTGCAATGCTATTTTTAAAATCAAGTCCCACACATTCAAAAATTTGTATTCCTTGATATAAATTCCATTCTATCCAGAAATATAAACTTTGAATAAAGTTTGCCTCTTTAAAAATACCACTGTCATTACTGTTAATTGTCTAAAACAGCTACAACCAGTCCTTCTCGCCCATTGCCTGAGACAGTGGCAGCCAACCCAAGGACCAGAAAAAAACAGCTGCCACTGTAGCTGTGCAATTATGCCTGTGTGTGGCCCCTACCCTGGGTATCTGGCTGCAGCATTATGCTGCCGGCCTGGGACTTGGCCTCAGTCAGGGATCCAAAACCATTTCACACAGCTCTCCTTCTATTGCTGCCCCAAGTCCTTTTTCTCTCCGCCCGAAGATCTCAAGCTGAGGAAATGCCCCAAAGCAGCAGGGTATAGGCAGGCTAAATGTATTTTAATACATGAGTATAGATAAGCTAGTGTTCAATATACTTAAGTAACACCCTTTGTGCGAATTTGTGATGAGATGCAAACACAAAAAGCCATGCTTTCAAAAGCCCTCAGTGCTTTTCTAACACTGCTGCTATTGAAACCCATAGCAAAAATCCCTTCCCTCTCCCTTTCTGAGAGGGTCAAGATTAGGGGCATTGGTCTTGTACAGTCCCGAAGCAAAGGGGTGGCTTTCATCCCCTCATGGATACCGAGCCCTATTGTCACACAGGGTCAATATGTAAATGGCTGGTCCTACTCCTCTCACTTCCACTACCCTCCAGGCATTTTTCATATATTCTGCTACTCTGTTGAGCAGCCTTGATGCCTACTGTCTCTGAACAATTTTGCAGGGAAATACAGTTGATTTTCTCCCCTGCATGAAAGAATTTTCTTGTTCCCTTTTAGACCAAGCGGTCTGAGATGTGGGGCTGGAGGTCTGTGTTGCCAGTGACAGTGAGTAGGGCATGCGTTGCATACAACAGACCAGGAGGGGAAGGGAGGCAGGTCATGTCATAGTTATCAGTGGAGTTTACCTTTGGTGGCTCTGTGAAAGGTTCAGTTTTGGACCCCTATCTTTACTAGCTGGAATGCCCTGTCTAGTTCAGGGCACTATGCAGGTACATGGTTTGCATTGCTTCAGCACTGCTGCTGCCCACAGCAACTTACTATGACATTTTTGTGCCTTCTCCTGAAGAATTTGGTACTGGTCACTTACAGAAAGAAGACACTGGATGGAAGGGACAGTAGTTCCAGTGCAATGTGGCTTTTCTGTTGTGGTATGCTGACATTCCTGTACCTAACAACTGAGGAATGCCTTGAAATATGTTTCTGTTGTTACCTGAAAAATAACACAAGGTCGACTTTACAGTTCAAGAGGACCTACAGTACCTCATGCATTCAAATAGCGGTCCTCATGCTTTCATTTTGACAAAGTTGTGGCTTTCACAGAACATGTTCCAAAGTTCCTTCCTGTGTTTTACATTGAAGAGTTTGCAGCATTGGAACCTGAAGATTTAGCAGAGCTCTGAATTTCGAGTGGGTGATATATTACTAGATACTCTAATCAGTTGGCTTTTTAAACAGAGTCCTTGGAAACTGCCGTGTTTGGCCGTGTCCTCTTTAACAAGCAAAGTCCGTAAGACTAGTGTTTTTCTCCCAGGATACATGTTCCGTTATTCTAGCCAGCTTGTCCCATAGTGTTCAAAATAATGGTAGCCTATCTTTCATAAGCTTCCCCTTCCCAGTATAAATATTTTATAATTCAGTCATTTCCTAAGCAGTATTATTCCTGCTGAGCCTATCCATTATTAAGGGTGGTTTAGCTTATTGAGACATTCAAGCATTGCTCTTAACCCACAGACCCATAGGCAAAAATCCTACTTACAAAAAGCACTGCTGAGACATTCATTTTATTTACTCACAAAACACTGTGGAGGTGGAAGGGAGTAGCAGGATAAGGTAGTGGTAGTAATGCAGACTTTCTAAGAGTTGCACGGAGACACAGGTCCCTGAAGGGGAAGATTAGAACTTCTGGAGCTGTTGAAGAAAGACGGTTTAAGGAGAGCTGCAAAGGGTGGGAGCATGGAGGGGCAGGGAGAGTCCAGCTGAGAGATGCTGTATGAATGAAGGCTGGGAAACAAGAATGCATGAGCTGGAGGAGCCTGAAAGGAAATGGGGTGGGCTTGTTGGAAGCCAATAGGACAATTTCTGGCTATGAGTCTCATTGTTTGTTTGTAAGAAGCCAAGCTAAAAAGATGGAGTAAAAAAAAGTTGATCTCGTGTGTTGTGATAAATACTACTACAGCAGAGGACCCCAAACTGTGAGCACTGCTGTAAAATGTACTGCTTAGGTGGTTACTGAAAAACATTTTAGGGGAAGCGTTGGGGACATAGCATATTACTTTAGTAAATAATTAAAAATGTTCTGCAGCCAAGCATGGACCTCTGGGTAGAGTCAGTCAGAAATTGGAAGTTTGATGATAAAGATGATAAATTGGAATTTTGATGATGATGTATTTATATAAAAAGTCCAACGAAGAGCAAAAAACATCAAAGTGAAAATTCCCGGAAAAGAAAATTCCCTGAAAAATACCTTATTTTAATGATGTTGAGTCGCTTTCTTTCAATATTGTGAAAACATTTTTTTGGATAAGGTTTTTTTTGTTTCGATATTGTGAAGGCATTTTGATGGAGAATTAGGTTCAATTTTTATATTATACCACTATATAGCCACATATATGTTTATGGAAGATTAAAATTAAAATGTCAGTATAAAACTAGAAGTATAATTACTCCATCAAGACAGATTGAAACTTTTTACTTTATTGATCTGACTTGATCAAAATGAAAGGAGAAATTAAAAATAAAATAGTTCACAGTTTTCATGCAAAAATGTTGCCACAAGCTTATTTTCACATAAACATGTATTTCACCCAATTATCTTTGCAGTTGGGTATGATGTCTGTTTACAGCTACACAAGCAGCAGACTATGCAGTTGTTACTGCACAGTCATGTAGTAGCTGCTTATGTACTGCACAGTATCACTTACATTAGTGTGCAGTACTGTCCCTGCACATTTTTTCTGATGCTGCCGTGCAATAGCAATGAGCTACTGCACAGTAGCTTATTACTACTGTGCAGTAGTGTCGTGTCCTAGTTAGTGCCCAGCAACACTACTGTGCAATAGCATCTCTTGTAGACATGCCCAGTGAGTAGAGATCAATTTACAAAAATAGTCTGTTTACAATAAATCCCCTCTCCCCACAAGAAATGCTATAGAGTTGTCCATTTCTCTTTAACATTGTTGAAATGGGGAGCATCTACACACATACTTGGGACCTCTAGCGTATAGTAGGGGTAAAAACCAAAACAGGGAGGTTTTTCAAAGTCTGCTTTTGCCATCAAGTTTCTATCCCTGACTCAGACATGAAGACGGCCAGCTTGAAACTGAAAACTTCTCAGAGGAACTGTCCCAAGTTTAAAAAATCATATACTAGAAGATAAAACAAACCTCCAAACCCTTTTATATGTGTTGCTAATAATTATTTAAAATAAAATAATTTCAAGAATCTATACTGTTGTAAGAGTCTGGCTAATTTTTGCTTCTTGCTTGGCTAGAACAGTGGAAATGGTCCAGTCTGTTCTGCTTTTGTTCTTAGTCACTTCCCTTTTCTTAAATCGTCTGCAGGATTACCAAGCCCTGCTGTATAAAAATCATGTCATCTACTTCAGCAAGATCTGATAAAATCCTGAGGCCCTCCAAATTCACAAGGAAGATTTAAAAAGCATAGGATTTGAAATAAAAATGCATTTTCATTTCTTTTTTTTTTTGTTCTGCTTTTTTAACTTGTTGGCAGCACATGGTACACATTTTCAACCTGTCCTTTGCAACCAAGAGCAGTCTAGCTTTATCAGCTTTATTCACGTTAGATTTTACACCTGCATAACGTAAGAAGCCACATGACGAGAATGTCAAAGCTGGCGGCTCTGCTTGGTCCTGCCTGTGTGTGGCTGCGAGCGGTGTCCTTGGAGGGTGGGGCATGGCAGCTGGGTGCCTGGCTTGGCCCCCCCGCCTGGGGAGGAGCTGGCATTGCTGGTGGCCAGTGGTGTCATGGCCATCAACGCCTCATGGCGGGGGCTGTGGCTGCAGAGCTGACATGGTAAGCGCTAGCCTGGGCTCCCTGAGCTGCTGGAGGGTGCAGCTGGGGAGTTCGGTGGCACGGGCTGCTGGTGCCTGAGGGGCCCCCCCCCAGTGACATATCATCACAGTTGCCAGCCTGGGGCAGGGTCCTGAGCAGGCCACCCATGCTGCTGTAGACGGTATGACTGTAGCCTGGGTCCCATGGTGCAAGGATGTATGTCAGTTGCTGCATAAAGGGCATGGACTTATGGGCACTCCCTGAGCAAAGATTGTGGTTGTAATGTCCACCCACTGTGCCCGCAAGGCCCTGACCTTTATCCAGTACTGCCATGTAGATCAGTTGTGCCTGCACTCCCATATCCGGGATGACAGCCCCTCATAGACATGGGCATTGGAGTGCCCACCCTGCTCGAACTGGGACTTTACCGCTGCCTCTCCCCACAGTGCCACAAATTCACCAGTCTCAACCAGTTGAGGCCCTGGGTGGAGGGCATGGGCATGGGCACTGGCAAAGAGGATGCCATCAGGAATCCTGTATCTACTCTCTGGGCCTCTGTGCGGCTTTCATGTTTTGCCAGGCCTAGGCAGCAGCCTGTATCACCCGGCACAGGGGCCCAGTGTAGACTGGCCACTGCACTGCAGAGGCAGTGCCCCGCAGCACCTGCAGACTGAGGGCAGGCTGCTAGGGGTAAAGCTGTGTGCAGGTGGAGCTGGCAGTCAGAAGCTGCCTGCAGCCGGGCCTGGGGGATGGCAGGTCTGGCTGGAGCCTGCAGCAGCCTGCAGCAGCTTGCAGAACTGTACAGCACAGGCTTGGCAGGTGTGTGGCACTGCAGTACCAGGCAGGGGTGCAGGCAGGCTGGGGAAGCTGGCTTGCGGCCTGCCCAGGGGACACAAGGGCCTGGAGTGCCCTCAGGCTCCTTGCTAGTGTGCCTCAGGGTTCAGGAAGCCTGTAGGCTTTTGAAGGCCTGGGCTAGGGGCTGGCATAGAAGCAGCCCAACCCTGGGGCAGGAGGGGCTTCCAGCCTAGAGCCCTGGTGCTGGCCTGAGGCTGGCACCCTAGTAGCAGGGCTAACCTGGGAGCAAATTTACTCCTGGGTCATGTTTACATGTGTGCTACTGTGCAGTAACTAATCACAGGTAAATTTAATCCCTGCATTTGTAGGTATCATATTTACCCATGATTAGGGTTTGTTTCTGTGCAGTAAGCATGCACGCTTGTATACACATGCACTTACTGTGCAGTAAACTACGCTACTGCACAGTTAAGCGTCTCATGTAGATGTGCCTAGTAGGAACTTTCTTGAATCCTTTGACCTTATCCAGAAGATTCACTGCTCTTTTGCTCCTTTACTTTCCTTTGCATAGTGAGCTCTTGTGCTGAAGAACTGATACTTTTCTGCTATATGTTTTTTAATGGGAGGAGGGCCAGGCTCAGCAGAAGGGTAGTTTAGGTTGAAGCCTGAATGAGTCTGGAGGACAAATAGGACTAAACTGAAGAGATGAGGGACATGTCTGACAGCTAACTGGCAAAGCAGCACTTGCTTTAGCTTTCATAGATAAGACTAATAGAAATAGCATCAAAACTGTTAAGCTGCACATTATTCATGTTTATTCTCAGCTGGTAGTCACACTAAGCCCTTCTCAACACCCTTTATATTTTCAATACCCTTTGGCATTGTGATAACTCCTGATTTCTCCCCTTGAACCTCTACGAACCAAAACCAGTATTTAGAGTATGAAGTCATTACATCATTTTCAGCGTGTGTTGATAAAAAATTGGGTGCTTAGAAAACACAAAGCCATTAAGATGTTACTGACGTTTTCCCACAGAAAGCAGAATTCTTTGAATGAAAGTGGAATTTCCATTTAACAAACTCCCTGAGCCTGCAAGAACTTTGCTATAACATCAGATATTGTAAGCTCAGATCTCTGGGCCTAACCGAACAAATGGCAGACTTGAATACATACGGCACAGTATCCCTTCTCTCCAGGGGAAAGCCAGTGTCCCAGATAATAAATCACAGGAAAAGATTAAAAATAAATAAGGACATTGCTGTACCTTTACTTTTACACTTTCTCTACTATCCCAAGAAGAGTGTAGAGCGGGAATTCTTCTTTATGATACTTCTGAAAAATAATTTAAACAGGCTAGGCACCCACATCTACTTCAGCAATGCATACCCTCAAGCACTGCACAATTTAATTTAAAGGTAGGTACTGTAACCCCAGGAGACACTGAATTTCTGCAAAGATGATTCACCACTGTGTTACTCCAGTTTTAACCAGCACAACTCCATTGATTTCAGCATAAAATTGGAATAATTCAGGGATGACTAAAGCCCACAGCTTTCAGTCCAGAGGAGATGGGCTGCAAATATATCAGGAAGGATCATATAATGATATACATATTGCAATACATAATGGTGGAGGAGTTTTAGGTTTCATAAATAGGGGCATGTAGCCAGAAAAATAAATGTCTATAAAAATCAGTCTGTTATGGGGCACTGTGTACAGACAGCATCATCAAATAGTTAGAAGAACAAAGCTCCCATAACTGGATTAAATACAATAATGATGAAACACACCATCTTCTAACTCTGATATGACACAGCATATAAGATTTCACTGCAAGATGACTGTAGGGACATAATATTTTTGAAGAATAAAAGACATGAGCACAAGTACATTGGATTTGAAGTTTTGTGGCATGGTAAATTATATTTAAAGAAGCACCCTTTCTACTCTTCCCAATGCACCAGAAGCTGGAAGAACAAAACCACTCATTACAGGCCTAACTCAGGTCCCATTGAAGTCAGTCTTAATCTCTTCCTCAGTTTCAAAAGAAGCAGGATTATACCAATGTCAAATATCTTGCCCTAGACTTGCTGCTAGAATAGGTGAGATGACTGATGTTCTTGAATGTTGCACTCTGTGCATGCCACTCTCCATGAACTCTCTCATTTAATTTGTGCCTTAAACATTATCATTTTAAAAACACATATAGATGGTTGTATTCCACATTTTTGCTAGCTCAGTTTTTCCTGTAATGAAGCATGAGGAAACAAATCAAGGAGGCATATTTAACTGACTTTGATATGGTGTAATAACACTTGGATTGTTAAGTAACCTCGGGTAAATGGTCTAGCCAGTATTTCTCTGGGGAGCAGAGGGGGGAGCCTAAATATGTAGTTTATGTTTGCTTAGCAAATAATGCAGAAAAGCACGGAATAGCAGATTAGATTGTCACAGAACTGCTGTAAATTGTTGAGATGATTGTAGAATATTCCCAAACTGGGAGTTTTGGTCTGATGGATTTAATTTAGATACCCAGCTCCCATTGGATTCCTGTGGGAATTATATACCTAAAACCCTAAGGGCTTGCTTACATTGGGAAATTGTACAGAAAATTTATCCCAGAATAGTTCCCATGTGTACTCTCTGTTCTGTAATAAAAGACACTCTACTCTGGAATAATTAGTGTTTGCTCAAAGCAGAATATGTATTCTGGAATAAAATGACTTTATTTCTGGAACAGAGTGTCTATATGGGGAACTATTGCAGAAGAGCTTACTCTGTAAAAAAAGAGCTTACTCTACATCAGTTTTTCCATGTAGAGCAGCCTTAAAGAAGTGTTTTTGTTTCATTACCACAGCCAGCAGAAACTGAAATAAGATACACAACAAATATTCCCTCAATACATTTCCCAACACTTTGGTTCACATGTTCACATTGACAGGTTCCAAATTCTCCTGGAGGGTCTCATATCCATCATGTTCTCTTAAGCTCATTGTCCTGCCAGTGTTGGGACTGATTGATTGGCCATCTGAGATAAGACCAAAGTCTGCTTGCTTGTGGACAGCTGGAATTTCACAGCTGAGTTCTGTGTATTAGTGCTATAGTCTTTGCACAGTAAGGTCTTTATAGGATTCACTTTGTAAAACACATGAACAACAGGGTTAAAGGGGGCTCAAAAGGATGGACGGGGCTAAATTGCACCTGATATAAATTACTGTTTCCTTCTGGCTTAGGCCATTTGCGAATGGTCTGAGCTTAGTAAGCTGGACCCTCAACTGGTATAAAATGAAGTTACTGTCTTGGGCTAGGGATAGACATTACACGTAAAACTGGTTTAAGTGATCAGAAACTGGTTTAAACCTGTAACAGAACAGATGTTCAGTGCACACAAACCAGTTTGAAAATGGCTGAAAATGGTTTGAGATAAACCTTGTTGCATGTAGCATTAGACTAACTGATTGGCTCAAACCAGTTTATGCAATGTCTGTCCCAGGCCTCTTGCTGGTTTAAGATAAACCAGACACTACCCAGAATCTCGCCATACTCTCTGGGCTGGACTGGGCTGGGTGGGCTTTCTGCTCTATAGCATAGCTGGCCTCGCCCCGCTGTCCCTTGGGTATAGCTCCGGCAGAGACTTGCAGGCTGCTCCCGCCCGCCCCCTCACCACCCCCTGCTAAGCAGCAATTCCCTCTTCCCCTCTGCCCAGTGGAAAGATATCTGTGTATCAGCTAGCAGACCACATGCTTGCTCTGGTCCCTGTTGTGACAAAGGCAGAATCAACAGGTTGCTGGTAATGTCCCTCTGTTGTTTTCTTAATGGATTGATAAACACTGAGTTTGGGGTGATAAACACTGTTATCAATTTCCTGCTGGGCTAATCAGAGCATCTTGTTGGGGCCTGGCCACACAATTCTCCACCCCTTCTCCCAGCTCAGCAGTTTGAAGGGAAGAGAGGACTGCTCTAGTACCCCCTGACTTCTAGACTGAGCCACAGCAGGCATGTGCATGCATTTATAGAATGAAAAGGGAATGCTTATCCACCTCCAGATCAGTTCAAGCTTTGTAGGTTAGACTAACCTGCAAAGATTGAATCAATTCACGCTCAGGCTTTTTGAATATCTGTCCCTAGCCTTGGAGTCAATTCAATTATGCTGATTTACACCAGCAGGGGATCTGATCTGCTCTATTTTACAATTCATTTTCACTTTATTTCTCTGCCTACTTGAGTTTGGAAGCAGTGTTTCACAGATGGTTGCACAGTGTTACACGATGGCCAGGTGCAACACGACTTCTTTACTGAAGCTAAAACTGCCTCTTATATTGGGAACAACCCCTTCTCTTGGTAGTGGTATGAAAGGCAACCTGCACTGTGAATAGCATGCTGCAGACTAGTTGTAGATGATACATCAAGCCCCCCACTCCTGGATCTTCTTTATGCAATTCGCTGCCTTCTAGTGACTGTCCCTTGTGAATATGGAACCCATTTCTTTCATAAGGTGAAAGCATCTTCTTTTGATATATTGGTAGAAGCCTGTATTTTCATTATTGAAGGTCTCAAGTGTAAACAGTGATGAGAAGCATGGGCTCCATTTACATAGATCTCATTCAATACCCACATACTACACAGTGGGAGTATTCACATGTGCAATTAATGCACCTTAGCAAAAGGACCAATAAACTGTACCCAGGAATGTGCCAACACATGCACCCATGTCAGGTTCAAATTTGCTCCCACTAGGAGTAGTTGAGTCCAGAGCTGTTCCTGCCCCCTCCTGCTCTGCTCTGCCCCCTGCAGTCAAGGGGAGCTCCAGGATCCCCTGGTACCATCCCTGGACTGACAGGGAACGTGGGGGTCTGCCCTGGACTCTGGGGAGTAGGAAAGTGTTGTCCCAGAGTGGGGGACAGCTCCCAGCCATGTGGAGCTTGGGATTGCAGTTTGGCTTGGGGATCCTGGCTTGGGGCAATGCCCCATGGTCAAGAGGCAGCAACACCCTGAGCTCTCCCCTCACTTTCCTTGCTCTGGGGACAGGGAAGCTCTTTGTCCCCAGTCCCAGTGCTGCTAAGCTCCCCTAGGCACAGGCAAGGTCCAGAAGCCAACTGGGGTATGTGCTCTGTGGGCAGTGACAGGGCTGAGGGGAGAGGGAAGTTCTCTGTCCATGGACTGGCACTGAGGGGACAGAGAGCTTTCTTGTCCTCTCAGCAAACAAAGCCAAGGGAGAGCTGATGGCACTGCTGCCGCTCGGCCATGGGGCATTACCCCAGGCCAGAGCCTCCAAGCTGGCCTGTGATCCCGGGCTCAGCACCATGGACAGCTCCCCCCCCCCCCCCCCGCCCGCTGCCTAGGCTGACTGGGAGCAAACTGCTCCTTGTCAGTGTCTACACATGTGCTACTGTGCAGAAGTTAATGCACTATTAATCTACCACCTACATTTGTTGGTACTAGCAAATGGCATGTTACCCTAATTTATTCCACAGTAAGTCCGGCACATGTAAGAAGCTGACACTTTATTGCACAGTAGATTAGTCTGATGTGTAGTAAAGCATCTAGTGTAAACATGCCCAGGGTAGTTCACATGTGAGATGCTGCAGCAGGAAAACAACATATATGTTAAAATAGAGTATCATAGCAGAGAACCCTGCTTCTTTATAGGAGTAAAGATAAAAAACTTCAGAGTTCTGGGCTAAAATAAGGTGAAGACTTGCTGCAACCAACCCCTGAAGTAACCCATATTGAACTGGACTGGTTTCAGCTTTTGTGGACCTAGTTTTCAGCTCTATTCCAGCCTCTCTACACCTTCTCTATAAACGTATGATATTGAATTAGGTGGGTGATGTTAATGAAATCATTAACACTGTTGTGGCGAGCACCTTCTAACCCATCTGTTTCTGTAATTAGGAAGGAACTTTAATCTCACCTTCAATGGAAGCTATTTTGCTGGTCCATTCACCCCATCACAACACACAAGAACCCTGAGAAGTGAATCTAGGCTTCACTGTGAAAGTCCTCCTGTGTAAAACCTTTAAGGATATAATTAAGAATTCAGCAGTACAGTTATATGTAATTCACAGTTCCAAAATGTCTACTGCTTGGATTTTGACCTTTTAAAACTCCATTAAGCTATGTAAATACTGTACAAAGGAATGTGTACTGTTCACAAACAGTTTGCTAATGTCAACTAGAAGAGGACTTGCTTTGGTCCCTTGTGCATATGCTACTAGTGATCAGACATTAATGCAGCTTGTTTATTGATTTGCATATGACAGGCCCACTATGGAATTCTTGTCATGTCCTTATCTTATTCTCTATTTTGAAATCTCCTTGAATAATTTGTGAGTTTAAATCACACTCTAGATAACATTAAAAAAAAAACAAAACAAGGAAAGGAAAAAAATAAATGAGATACTCAAATAGCTACAGCTAAGCTAGAAGCAGAATTAAATCATTAGTTAATAAGACCAGGCTACTTTCTACAATGGGAGAAGAACAATAATAAAAAAGAATGCTTTTGTAAGCCTCACATGACAACTCAAAGTTTGTGTGTTTAAATTATATGTATTCAGCTATGCTGTAACACAGGGGTGGGGAATTACTTTGGCTGGAAGGCTGCTTAATGACGTTTGTTGGGCTGCCAGGGGCCGCAAGGGTAGCCCCACCCCTTTACTAGTGCTCCACTCCTTGGTTGCCATCTGGGGACCAGAAGTTCCACCCCTAACCCCTGATCTTTGCTACCAGCCGTCCCTCCCCTTACCACCAGAAGTACTCCTTTTGTGAGGGGGTCAGGGGAGGTTGCCAACTTGGAACCAGAACCCCTCCCCCCCATCAATATATGCTACTAATCAAACATGTACTGTAACATAGTTTAATTTATTTCAAAAGATATGTATGCCCTCATTTACATGTGTTTGTATAGTGTATATAGAGGTGCTTGCATAAGAGCTCAAAAATAAAGTCTTACTCTTGTAGATTGTGTGTGGGGTGTGGTTGGGAGTGTGTGTGGTAGTGTGTGTTTGTATGTGGGTGGGTGTGGCATTTATGGAGGGTATGGGGGTGTGTGGGTGTGAGGTTTGCAGTGGGTTGTGGCTGTGTGTGGGGGGGTCTGGGGAAGGGTGTGGGGGATTTCAGTTTGTGTGTGGGAAGATGTGGGGGATGGTGTGTGGGGGTTTGCCCCCCATACATGCCCTCCATGGTGCACAACCACTGCTACCAGGGGCAGGAGCAGCTGCAAGTGGCAGACTCTCAGGGCACTCATTGCCTGCACCATTGGTTCCAGCCACTTCCAGGAGCTGGTGTCAAGGAATGGGTCAAGCTGTGCCTCACGTGCAGCTCCCAGGACTCGATCAGAGCCATGCAGTCTGAGGGGAGATCCCTGTGTGATGGAGCCAGTGGCCTGGCCCCACTGTCTGCTGCCACGTGCAGCTCCTGGGACTTCACAGGGAAGCAGAGAGTGGGGCTAAGCTGGCCAGACTCCATCACATGAGGCTCCCTGCCACTTCTGGCAGTGTCCTAGGAGCTGCACATCGCAGTAGGGAGGGGCAGAGGCCATCGGTTCCCTCTCATGGGGCTTCTCCGTGGTGGCACACAAAGTCCTGGGAGCTGCACGTGAGCCACAGGGAGCCCAGTGAGATGGAACTGAGCTGACTCGGGCTCCACACTCCTGCCGCCTTGCTGTGCGTGGGCCCCAAATTCCACGCTCCTAGCCAGCTGCAGCTTCTCCCTGCCCTCTGGCGCGTCTCTACCTGCTGCCCAGAACACTGCAGTAGGAACACAAGGAGAGCGGGGGGAGCTGAGCAGGTGCCCTGGCAGTGGCAGCAGCAGCCCTGCCCAGAAGCTGTGCGCCGGCCAGAGCCAGGACTCTCCCCGACGTGAGCATGGGAGAGCAGCATGCTGCTCCGGCAGGAGTGGGGGTGGCTCACGCCCATGTGAGTGCAGCAGGGGCAGCTGCAGGCTGGGTTGGATACAATTCATTGGAGGGTGCTCACCCATGGACCAGATGAGATAGCCTGTGGGCTGTATTTTGCCCTCCTCTGCTCTAGCAGATCATTTTTTGTAGGAACTAATGGATTTGGGGGAAAAAAGGCCAAATCTAAAAGTGAAATTTATAACAGGTAGGGTTATTTTCTGCAAATCAGTAATCCAAAATGTGGCCCTTTCTTTTTGTTCAAAGTCCGATCCCAATTTCTACGAAGGTGTTAATATGCACATTTCTAACTGATATTAAACAAATTAGCCTAAACTACATCCAACCTGCCCATGATGCAGCACAGCAGTTTCAAAGCAGTCAGCTTGTGCATGTGGATTTTAGAGCATGTCAGAAAGCAGACAACTTTGCTCAGCTGCAAGTGTGTGAAGTAGCATATCTTTGTAATGAGGTTCTGAGTTCTAGCCTTTGTGCTTCTTTTACTAAATGATCATTTTTACTACTTGCTCTCTGTTATTCATAGTCTGTGACTAGCTTCTTCCTAACTCATATCGTTTTTTTCCCTTTTCCCAGATGAGCCAACTGATAGTTTTTAAACAGCTGAATATCAAATATTCTAAGGCCAAGCATCAAATAATAAATATTGCTCTCCAGATACAGAACAGATAGAGAAACAGTCCCCTGTGCTGAAACGGGACATACAGACATTTTAAAAATAAAGCAACTATCATTGAAATATTCACCAACAGCAAATACTATCACTCCACAAACAACAGGGGAATGAACTCAACACATTTGATTGCAAACAAAAAATTGAAAATCCTTGTTTCTATTAAACAATTTATTTGTTAAGGCTAAGGGCCTACCCCATGAGTTAGGGCCTTCAGAGACCTAGCTGACTCTTAAATAAGTCAGTGGTGCTTCACTGTCTGTAGGCAGCTGAGTTTCAGTAGATAAGACCAGTCCTTGATCTATGACAGTGTTATAAGAGTACCTCTTTATTTTGTGGGTAGCTTCTTTCAGCTCTCCATGACTACTGCATACCATATTTCTCAAGATCCTCACCTGTATCTAATTTGGTGTATCATCATCAACTTCAGCAGGGGCTATGCTGAAATGCCTCCATGTATGTTTTATCCTTTCACGTCCACACAGGGCTCTGATAGCTCTTTGATTTTGTATCTTTCAAGATACTGCTTGCAATTATGCATTTCATCACAAGGTGCTGATAAAAATTATATACATATTATATATAAATATAATTATATAAAATTATATATTATAATATATATTATATTATAAATCTTATATATAATACTTATATATAAAATTATATATACAATTATATAGTTATATACAAATTATATATAGAGAGGGGTACCCCTCTATCCCTACCCATCAGTCTTTGAATAGGCCATCTTAGTGTGCAGCATTAATCATCTGCTATGCAATAAATCTGGAAAAATGTAATATATTCTGGCAAATTGTGGAGCCTCCAGAGGACTCTTTTGCCTCAGAGCTAAGGTTCTCTTACATGATTGGGTGGCTATGAACACAGCCCTCATTGCCCTACCACATCAGCATGCAAGTAATAACTGATCTGAGTCATGAGAAATGGAAGGAAATGATTTGTATTAATAAATGGGCAGGAGTGTTTGATCACCTGATTTCAGAAAATAAGAACAAAACCACTGAACGCCCTTTCCTGTCTCACCCAATGCTTTCACTTTGCAGCTCTGGGAGTAATTAAGCTTCTAGAAAATGTTTCACACTGAAGCCACATAACCCAGAACAATTAAGACACACATTTGGAGCACATTGTCATCTGCCTTCATTAGTGCTTAAAGGTCAAAGAAACATCTCATTTTTTTTAAAGGTGAGCCACACCATGTTCCCTCGGTAGGTTTTATAAAAATGCATACAGTGACCCAGAGTTCAAACAACAGAATAAGCAGAATTTCATCTTTCAGGATGAACAGTACCACAGAAACTCTTCATCCTAGGATACTTTGTCAAAGTCCCAATCGTGGAACAAACCCTTGCTGTGCCAGGCACCGTACAAAGATACAAGAAGATAGTCCTCTTCACCAATAAGCTCACTACCTAATCCTGTTTTAGGATCACTATAGGTGCATGAGAAAGACAATGTAATGATAAAACAAGCATGATGTGCATAGTAGGTAATTATCTCACCTGGCTGCTTGCCAAATGAGGATACTTGTCAAGTGTAGGTCTCTGATGTTTAAAAAAAGCAAAGCAAAATACATTTTAGCTGAAAAAGGGGGAAACTTCTATTATAGCAAAATGGAAAACTACAGTCTGAGTATTGCCTAGGTTTCCCCCTAGCAGCATTTCCCTCATATTGTAAGACATGATCTCAGGAGGTTTCCAGCCCTATATATACATATATATGTATGTGTGTGTGTGTACGTGTATACACACACACATACGTACAAGATATATATATATGTGTATACAAAGATATATATATGTGTGTATATATATATATACACACAAAGATATATATATGTGTGTATATATATATACACATATATATATATACACACATATATATAACTAATATAAACAGCAAAGCATATATACATACATACACTCTCTCTCTGTATATATGTAGAGAGAGAGAGAGAGTGTACATATGTGTGTATGTATGCTTTGCTGTTTATTTTAGTTTGGATAATAGAATTCATGATAGAATCAAGTTGTTTTGAAAAAAAAATCCTTGGGTATTCTTATCAGTATACTTCACAGAATATAATTAAACCTTGACAATCATACTCTTCTAATTAGATATTTACACCCCCTCAGTGTGGTAGGAAAGCCCACTCATCTTTACAGTTTTTGAAGTGCATTATTAAGTGTTATGAAATGAATTGATTTTTGGAGAGTATATGAAGTGTTTATCAAATACATTCCTAGATATTTAATTTTTATGACAGTTTTATTGTTATTGGCTAAAGAATATGGGGAACAAGTTAAGCCAGGGAGGGGGGAGGGGGGATTTTTACCTATTTGCCAACCATTCAATTGAGGTTCCTACCTATTGTTTCCCTAATAGACTGGAAATCAAGAATGACTACTGGTAGCTTTGCAAAGCAAAATCAGCAACCATCATTTTGTAACATCACCTTACCTAGTACCTGCCACATTGAAATTCCCTTAATTTTCCCATCCTTCTCTAGTTATTATTCACACTGAAATAGTGCCTAGGGGCTCCTTCCATGGAACAGGACCTGTGCTGTTTTATGACTGCATATACAGAACAGAGAGGCCTTCTCCTTTCTGAGGACCTGAGAGTAATGATTCCGGGGGTGGTGCAAATGGCACAGATGATGTGTTGCTCTTTGCAACAACACAAGGCACACCTTCACTAATGTAACATGTTCCTTTATTTTTCACCTTTTCTGCCCCTTACAGCATACAAACAAAAGCTCACAAGAGAGAAGATCAAACTACTCTGCCTTTATCCTGTTTCATAGATTTCATAGATTTCTAGGGTCAGAAGGGACCTATTAGATCATCGAGTCTAACCCCCTGCTCTGGGCAGCAACGTGCATTGGGGTCAAGTAACCCAACTCAGGCGCTTGTCTAATCTCCTTTTGAACACCTCCAAGGTAGGGGAAAGCACCACCTCCCTTGGAAGCCTATTCCAGATTTTGGCAACCCTCACCATAAAGAATTTCTTCCTGATGTCCAAGCTAAATCTACCCTCCTTTAGTTTATGGCCATTGTTTCTAGTAACCCCAAGGCGTTCCCTGGTAAACAGAGTATCCCCTATCCCTTGCTGACCCCTCCTGATGAATTTGTGAACAGTCACAAGATCACTTCTCAGCCTTCTCTTGCAGAGGCTGAAGAGATTCAGATCCCTCAATCTGTCTTCATAGGATCTTAACTGCAGGCCCTCAACCATATGAGTTTCCCTCCTCTGAACCCTTTCCAGGTTATTCACATCCCTGTTGAAGTGCAGCGCCCAAAACTGGACACAGTACTCCAGCTACGGCCTCACCAATGCCACATAGAGAGGAAGTATCACTTCTCTAGACCTGCTCGTGATGAACCTACTAATGCAAGAAAGCGTGCAGTTAGCCTTACTTATTACCTCATCACATCGATGGCTCATGTTCATTTTTGCATTGACCATGACTCCAAGATCCCTTTCCACTGCTGTGCTACTTAGAACGGTACTTCCCAGTCTTTACGTGTATTGGCGATTCCTTCTTCCCAGGTGCAACACTTTGCATTTATCTTTGTTAAATTGCATCCTATTCTGATCTGCCCACTTCCCCAGTCTATCCAAATCCACCTGAATTCATTCCCTACCCTCTAGTGTGGCTACTATACCCCATAGTTTGGTGCTGTCTGTTCTGTAAAAGGTGTCACTAGGCACAATCTGACCACTCTCAGGGCGTTACAGCAATGAGAAACACTATGAAAAACCTTGTCAACAATAGTATGTTGCATAGAAAACTACTTTGAAAGAGTTTTATTTTTGATTAGTGGGAGTATTAGGCCTTGAAAGCCAAAGCCTTTTGAAATTAATTAAGAGATTCCAATTGACTTCAATGGACCTTGAATCAGGTCCTTCGTCCTTTGTCTAAAGTGTATAGTACCTTCAAATCCAAGGTTTTGTAGAGCCGTTGCTAATGTGTTTTGCTCACTAGTATCAAATGCTCTTTTATTAGCTAACATGTTTTCACCTTCAGTCATTTTCACTTGCTATTGCATTATGTTCAGATACTGTCTTGCATGATTTGCTATTAACCTGTGTGATAAATGCCTTGCCTGGTCCAGATGTTTTATTTTAAGAATCATCTCCCACAAGAAGGCTGCAAACACCTTGAACAATATTTTCCAATCTGAATACAACAGGTCAGTAAAAGTCATATCTCTCTGTAGCAAGCCCCATTTTAGAGACACTGTGATTAATACTAGATGGAGTATATCTGGCAACGAGAGCTGGTCCAAACAATTTTTGATAGAATGGTTTTCCACCAGAAGATACAGAACATTGAATGAGAAAGTGTCAGTTTCAACTAAACTTTAGGAGGGATAAAACTGAAATTCAGCCTTTTGTTTTCCTTCTGTTATAAAATAATAAGTATTAATTTCAACAATAAAAACAATGCTTCTACTTTACCATTTCTCTTTGTTTAAACTTTGGCATAATGCTACATTGTTATTTGCAATGTTATTTTTACTTGCAACATTTTATATTGTATTATGTTTACCATTCATAATTAAATTGTAGCAGTTTGACATTATCGAGACAGAACAGGGAGGAAGGGTGGATCAGTGGTGAAGTTGCTGGTGTGGATCCTGGAAAACCCAGATTCAGTTTCTTACTGCTACTGTCATCTGGTATGATCTTAAGCACACCACTCAGTTCTCTGTGATACCCATGCAGGAACCACATACATTACAGATTCTTTAAAATTACTTATAACCTCTAATTCTTTTAATTTTAAAATTACATTGGTATGAGGGGCATGGAATGAATTCAAACTAAACACGTGGTTGTTATCTAAATTAAAAGATAAGATATTTTTGTATCTTTTTCCTGAAAGAGGAATTCCTGTTCTAATAAATGTACATAGGCTATTAAAATTTTAAACTAAAAGGTCTTTGGACCAGGGACAACGTTATATTTTTGTACAGTACCTGGCACAATGGAGTCAGTCCTGCCCTTCCCTATTAAGAACATTAGAACTGCCACTTACTGGGTCAGACCATAGGTCCGTCTTGCTCTATATCCTGTGTCAGAGGCATTTGAACGGGCATCAGTTTACTCATGAGTAAACTACCCACAAGTAAATGCTGCCAGGCAGGCATTTACACATACAGGGAAACAGGAGTAGGTTTGCGTCTAATGGCAGCAAACCACCTCTGCTTCCTGGGGCTGCCTCTTGGCTGGGGCTGGGACAATACACCTAGCCCTTATGGGCTGCCTGCTGCTGGGGCAAGGGCAATGTCCCCCCTGTCCCAGCAGCAGGGAGCTCCTGGCCCCAGGTCCACAATCAGAGGCAGGGGACTTGGAAAGAGCTGCTGGGGAGGGGCAGGTCCCAGCCCCCTACCCTGGTCTGCCAGTGGGGCAGCTAGCAGCTAGCTTACTGATAGCTGCCTCACTGACAGGTTGGGGCAGGGGTGGGACCTACTCAACCCTTCCAGCTCTTTCCAAGTCCTGTGCCTTGCTCACCTGATCAGGGCACGGGGTTGAGACCTATCCCTGACCAGGACAGTTTCTGGACTCTGCTCCATGATTGTGGGGAGGAGGATGGGGAGCTTGTTCCCTGTTCAGCCCCATGTTAGTACGTCTGGAGCTATTCTGTAACAAGGGTGTACCAAGCGAGACTTACTTTGACTTCTATGGGATTTCCACAACTGGAGGGCTCCCACAGCATGTCCCGTCATCAAAAATGTAATAAGGCACCAGGGGCCAGACTCCATCTGGCCTTTACATTGCTGGAGGCAAGGAGCGTTCCCTCAAACTTATATGGCTCCTGTCAGAAACCAGTGCAGCCCCTGTATTCAAGAAAGCACAAAGACTTTTGTCTTCTAATTTCAGCAGGGGCAAATGGACGGTCAGAGTCCCAGCTCTTGTCTTCATCATACCAGAACCCGGAGCAAGATTGGTGTACCAGACAGATCTGGCACACCTAATAAAGCAACTTATCATCAAGAAGTTTCCTACAGAGATCTATGCCCACTATCTCTTACTCCAGGCTCAGCCTACCCAGCGCTCTACAGTCTGAAGTGTAATATTTATTTTGAGTCTAAAAATGGCACTCAGGTGCTGGATGGACAGGAGTGCAGTATGTGTAGCAGCAGGGATGCGCACAAAAATCAGGGGGACATGACTATTTCTTAACAACATTATCCAGTGTCTAACTGTCCAGGCACCTCACCAACCTGTCTCTAAATGCAGTGCCAACTGGCAGCTTAACTGGTAGGGCAGGCTGACATGAAGACAGAAGGGGTCAAAACTCTCTTTTGACCCCAAAGTAGTCCCAACAGAATGAATCAGAAGCTATTTTGCAGGACTGCTCACGGGATCTACAGTCCCACTGTTTGTGCTGTCAGTAAAAGAGGGTTTCTGTTAGGGGTGTGCGAAGTGGGCCTTATTTGGCCTGAGTCCGGGACAGTCACTCGATTAGTTGATTCAGATCACTGTCACCGATTCAATTCAGCTGAATCCAGATCTGAAGATTTGATGCTGATTTGGAGAATCAGCAATTCAGCCACAGACACGGCTTTAAATGTTTTTTCTACATACTTTGAGGTACAAGGCGCAGCTTGTGAACAGTGCAATGCTGGGGTGGATAGAGCATCCCACAGGAGTGGGGGGGTGGCCCCTGCGTGCTTGGCAGCAAACCTGGAAGTGGCCTTGAAGTACATCCGGTCCACTTCCGGATCCACTGGGGAAGACACCAGGGCACCCCCCTGTCTCCCCCTGGCTCAGCAAACAGCCACAGAAGGACCGTGGGTGCCCCCCAGACCCAGGAGGCACCAGTCACCATGCCAAGAGGGCGTGGGGGCCCCAGATGCTCCCTGGCAGACCCAGAAGTGGACTGGAAGTGCTTTTGGTCCACTTCTGGGTCTGCTGCCAAGCGCACTGGGGAGCCCCCTACACTCCTGTGGGACACTCCTTGCGCCCCAGCATCACAGCATTCACAAGCCGTCCGGTACCTAGAGGTACATGTAAAAAATATTTAAAGCTGTGTCTATGTCTGAATCAATACATCTTTCTGAACTTCTCCAAATTGATTCAGAGGTTTCCGATTCAATTCAGAGAGATTAAAGGGTCCTCTGTTTCGATTCGGATTCAGAGGTTTGGCTACTGAATGGAACCGAATTGAATCAGGGACTGAAGCTTTGCAGAGCCCTAGTTTCTGTCAGCTTTAGAGTATGGATGGCAAGGTTCACAGAAAATCCAGTCGCCTGTCACTCCTAGAGCTAGAGGGAGACCCTGGTTCATGACTACCAACACTTTGCCTTGTTGTTCTCACACATCTACCTCCTCCAAAATTTCCTGCCGAGCTTCTGGTTGCACTTTCCATTGTACTTGGTCCTATAAACATGTTCCTATCTGTGGCACCACACTGCAGGAAGTGTGCTCACCAGCTTTTTTTCTGTCACTCGCCCAGATGGCAGTCCATCAGTTGAGGAGGGGAAGCTCGATCAGAAGGCTCTCTGCAAATGCCCTGTCCCTTACCTGTGCACGTAGCTGGAAAGAAGTCCCCTGGGAGATGTCTACTGACCCTTTAGGCTTTTTTTACAGAGCACTGGATGCTGTCTGGAATTCACTACTTTGTGTCCTCCCCTGGGTCTCTTGTTCTGACCATCTTTCTCTCTTTCTGTTTTCTCATTATCTGTCCCCTCTTATCAGTGAACTTCTTGGTCCCTGGACCTCTTTCTCAGATTGGGGAGTGGGTCTTCTGTTCTTTATAGATTGGAAGAAATTTGTTTCATGGGTCTGACATTCCACTCGATAAATTCATACCCTTTTAAGCTTGCTGCATACTGCGTCACACAAAGGTATTTGGATAGGCATATCTTCATTAATTCACAGCTAGACTCCCAAGGAGACTGAGAAGAGAAACAGAGAGCAGCTCATCCAGTGAACCTATGTGGTCGCATCCTCACTGTATCTCTGTGGCTCTGATTAACCTGTGACTGTTTGAGGCATCAATTAGGCTGATGTATTCCACACTCGCTGCTTTCATTGCTTTAAGATGAATACAATTAATTAAAATAAATTAAGCATCTGAATTTACAGGACAAGATGTGAAGAAATATAATTTCATACTTTCTCAATTAAAATGAGGGAAGCATTGAGATAGTAGGATGAGATTCTGTGGATACATGAGTTAAAATATACACACCAGGTGTTATAGGGGTACAGATGACAGGAATTTAATTAACTTTTCTATATTTAGAGAATATAAAAGAAAATGGGTACTGTGTGTCGTTCAGTTAAACTGATTATTTATATTTTCCCCAATAATCTCAATAAAACACTGTAAAGAGTACTAGAGACCATTTCTCTTTAATAACTTTACCCACTTTTCTGTCTGAATTCTTGAAATTTTCAAGAATCTCACGTTTAAAACTTGATTTCCTAATTCATAAAAATATTGCTTAAAAAACTGCAAGAAGTAGCTTCTGTTTTAATTTAACCATTATGTTATTTCATACAGCGTTTGCACAGCTATGTCAGTTAATGTGCAGTTTTATTCTGAAAATTGTCTTGGTCAAGATGCTATCCTGTGTTACCATGTTTATGATATGCCATATGTGTGATATCTCACTGATAAGTGTTTCCATAACTGCTAGCCCTACAAAAAGTTTGTTCGCTGGAAATGATGAGTTCTTTCTGTTTCTTGCATAACCATGAGTAATAGCACTCCTGCAGGTCTCATTGGGTTCACAGTGAAACCTCAGTAAATCTGTCACCTTCAGTAGATTGTCACAGATCTAATTATCTAGAATTTAGTAATATTATGAATGTGATGCTGTTGGACTTAACTCACCTGTAGTAGCTGAGTATGGAAGCCAAGCAGCTTTGGGCTTAGCTTGTAGCTGCACGGGAGACTGCTTTAAAATGCCAGGTACAAGATGCAAGCTGAGGTGTTATGGGCAAAAACTTGGTGGTGTTAAACGGGGTAAGTGGCAAGAATTCATTTCAGCCCCCATTGCTGCTGATGGAAAGGAAATATGGGTGATGGTTATACCAGGGCCTGGTGCCCCAGCTTGAGCTAAAGAAGACACTGCTTTTCTCAAGCTATGCAACAAATGAATTGAGTAAAATGGTGTCACCATAACTGACAGAAATGACTCATGGCTTTGGGTGCTTCTTTTTCTGGGTGTGCAACTTGAGGACCACTTAAAGGAGTGTTATTTTTCAGCAAGCATTTACGAAACAACATCTCAGGATCAGGCCCTTTCAAGGTGTCTCGTTTCAGGGTGTCCTAAGTCCATAGTCAATGTTGAGAGTTTACTTCACGTGTTTTCTGGTGTCATTTTTCAGAGAGGTGACGCACTGTCAAACCAAGAGGAATATTTTGACACTTAGCAAGTCCAGAACATAGTGCAGAGGCTAACAGACAGCTTTCTAGCTGTGATTTTTTAAAAGTATCTTTACAAACACAACCAATTCCCTAGGGAAAACACAGTTAAATGGTTTATACTCTGAAAGAAATTATTCTGAAATATATTTACAATCACAGATTATTAAACAGTGGGTTTAATACGCAGACACACCAGAGGATCCCTGTATATCTGAATTTCCTCTTTTCCTCATCTGGCTATTCTAGTAATGCATTTAATACCACAGGAAAGGTTCAGGGGTAGCATTTTTATGGGGTTCATTTTCCAGTCTCTTCATACACTACAATAGAACTTAAATATTTTACAGGCTGAGGTTCAAGGCCCATGAACATCAGGATATGGGAAGTAGGTGGGGTGTATACAGCCAAAGCAACAGATATTTGGGATCTCTGAGGCATTGGACATGCGTCGCATTTGTAGCGCTGCCAATGCCCTTTTAACGGTACAAAAAGCGAGCATGCATACATTTGTACCACTTGCAGTGCTACAAAAGTGGCAGATGCACCACAGGAATATTCATTTCAAACAGGAATTTCTCGGTAGTACTACATGTTGTAGTGCCACGTGTAACGTGTGGATAGATCCCTGTAACAATACAAGGGATCTCTTGGTCCCATAGTATCTCTCATTCCTCTGCCCTCTTCTCCCCTGCTACTCCTCCAAAGAGGGATGGAGGGAGAGCAGCTGGCTCTCTAACAGCGTGCAGATAACACAACTCTAGCCTATCTAGGACCTGGGGCTGAAGCTGGGCTTGCTGAAATGGCAAGGACTGGGGTAGCTATCCCAGTGCTGGTAGCAGAAGAGGTGGCTGCTGTTGCCTTGGAGGCGACAGGAACATCTGGGTAGCTTGCCACTGTTGCTGATGGGGTACCAGGGCAGCTGCATACTGCCCTCCATGGGAGGTTGACAGACTGCTCGGTCCCCCTTCCCCAGAAGGGGAGAAAGCAGGCTGCCAGTGATTACAGTGACTGACAGGCTCCTCGGAGGGCAGGAGGAGCAGCGGATGGACCGTCTATTGCCCTCCTGCTGGAGAGGATGTTTTTGTGGCAACTGGCTAGCACTTCAGCCGTGGAGCTCTGAACACGTACATCCCCATAGTGCTCTACTTTTTGTAGCACTCAAAGTATTGAGGCACTTGCCAGATGGCCCATGCTCCCCCTGCTCCAGCTGTTTGCTGCCATTTTTATTTCAAAGGGTGCTGCTTCTTCGATATGCTGGATAGGACCACTGATGAACTCTACCTGAGTGGAGAAACAGTAACTTTTGAAGTACCATAGTTAAGCCTCACGTTCTTAATTTTGAACCCAGCTGCAAATTACGTCTGTTATGAACTGGGTTCTGTTGTGCCAAAGGAAATAGTCATTCCTCCATCTTCTGAAGCCTTTACAGCAAGACAGGATGTCTGCTTGTGCTCAGCCAGAGGTTGTGGGGTCACTACCAGAATGACTTGGTGGAGTTTTCTGTATTATACAGGATAGGACTGGGCAGAAAAGCTTCAGTGGAACCGTATTCTCTTGGAGAATGTAATTGTATCAAAGACACACCATTTTGCAGCATCACACTGATTTCACTTGAACTGTGTCTAAAAGTTTCCAACAATGTCAAAATGTTCCAATATTTGCAGTACAAAAAGAATCTATTTAGTTTTGAAATGATATTTGATTTCAGCATTTTATTTTTTATGCTATTACATATTATTTTATAAAATAGGAAGGTGAACTCCAGTAGAAGATTTTGGTTACGTTAACATAAAATGTTTTGACTGACCCCAATTTCATTCCTTTTACGAAGTTGAATTAAAAACAAAAACAAACAATGAAACCCCCTCAAAATCTTGTCCTCTTCATAGCTCTGAGGCAGGAGGTCAGGCTGGATGAGCAAAATGGTCCTTTCTGGCCTTAAACTATATGACTCTATGAATTATAGATTAGTGCCAACCTCTCTGTCTCAGATTTCAGCTCTATTCACCTTGTATTTTTTTTCTGTCCAGGTCAACTTTAGTTTCATTTTTAAAATGAATTAAAGTTCCACCTGTCTAATGTACGCTTCCTTTTGTTGCAAAGATCTGTCACCGTAATTATTTGCGTGGCGCTATCATGGCCAATTGGAGTTCCATATATTTGTCAGGAAATGCAGACTATAGCTCATCTTCTCTTTAATATTTTCTTCTTTTTACTCAGGTTGGTTTTGAGTTAGCTCTTCCTGTGCTTTGTTCTCTCAGCCTTGCATCATATTTAAATTACCATGTTTTTAAGTGTTTTTCCCCCCTTTACTAAATGCCTGGCATTGGGGGATGAGAAAATGGAATAATCTCCAAGGCAGCCAGCTGGCACACCTGGCCTTTAGTAGCCCTGTGAAGTTTTCAAGATTAATAAACACATTAATTAAGCTGCTCACTGGGGAGAGGAATGGTGGCTTTGAAGATAAAGTTTGGACTTGTGATTGGGGCACCAAGACTGGAGTACTGTGGATGTAATTCCCAGCTCTGACATAGACTTCCTGCATTGCCTTGGGCATGTTATTTAAAGCCAGATCAAAATTAGTCAGTTTAGCACCTAAACAGGATTTAGGAGAATTTTAGGCATCTAGCTCACAAGGAGATATCCAGTTCAATTCTGCTCCAGTGGCTGCAAAATCCTGTGGGTACCTAAATTTGTTTGCTTCCGTCATTTGGGCCTATAAAATTGTCCGGGACCCTAGTTTGGCTTCTAAATATTTTCAGGCACACCTAGTTCAAGCAGTTAGGCAAGCAGGGCACCTATACACATGCAGGAAGGCTGTTCCAACACAATGCAATTACAGCACATCGGGACAGACTCAGTTCTGCTGGAGCATGGTAATTGCCACAGTTCAGCAGACTCCCGTGTCACAGGTACCCAGCGTCCCTGCAGCGAGTAATGCCAGTGAGGTCACTTTAACTAAAGCTTGGTTAATGAGCTTTAGTTAAAGTGCCCCCATCATCATTTCTTCTGCAGAGGGACACTGACACACTTGATGCTTTGGGCACTTTACTGTGCCCCCCAGCCCCCGTTCCCAAAGCACATCTATAAATGCCCATAGGTCTCACTTAGGTTGCACTGCAGACCATAGAAGAGCTAGGGAGACCCTTAAACTCTATATAAGTCCCTGGAGAAGTTCCTTCTCTTAGGCATGTACACACCATGTCTAATACACGATGACAGTACTGAGCTTATTACAAAGGCACAGCATGACTGGCCACTCCTAGTTAAAAGTGTTGGTGCTGGTGGTGTTGTTAATGCCCATCTTTTGCATAATAGGTTGGGAGGGTGCTTAGAGCACTCACCTCAGAAGTGGGAGGCCTGGGCTCTAGGCCTTTCCAAGCCTGGTGAGGCAAGGCTTGAACCTTCCCTGAAAACGTGTTAACCTCCAGGTGTAGAAAAGGTTGGGTGGTACCACCCACTCGTTCTGTTTATTCTGGACCGCTGAGTAGAAAGGAATGCAAGAGTCAGTGGGGCCAAGAAAAGAGCCCTCATGCAGGAGCGTGACTGTCGGCTAGTGATGTGGACATTCCCTTGGAGAAGAGAGAGTCTTGGGTCTTGCCTCTCCTCCCAGAAGTGCTCAAACAAATCTGCCTTCACATATGTGTGCAACAACTTACTAAATAGCATGTGGGAATCAGGACATTTGACTTGTATTCCAGCGAGCAAGTCATGGCTTTTCAAACTCACTTGTGCACTCTTGACATGCCCTGACTTACAGTGGGAATGAAACACTGAATGCCTTCCTGTTCTTTGGATAATTCTGCTTTTGAGTTTTCTGCGAGTCCCCTTCCTCAAATGCAAACTGCGGGTATCGATGCCTAATTCTCAGGGACGGCTCCAAGATCACACATTCCCATTTGCAAAGTGGGTGGTATCCTCCATCCAGTGCTAAGAGGAATAGAAATGTTTACATTGATTAAGCAGCTCTGGCAGATCGTCTGCCCATTACAATGATGCCCAGTGGGGAAAAGGGAAGATCCTGGAATAAAATCCCATGTATTCAAGTAACTCACCAGAGCTGCAGATACTTGCAAACTCATTTTGGATATGATTATTCTCATGCTGAGGATATCATGGGTTGTGTACCTTGAAGTGCAATGCCTATAATGACCCTTTGAATAGCTACTGAATAATTTACATTATTCTTTTTAAGCAACTGTTAAATGTAATGGCCATTAACAACTAAAAAGCACCTGTTGATGGACTAGTTGCACTGCAGCTATAATTTCCCAGTTTCAAATACCATATTTACTCAAATCTATGACAGAGTTTTTCCTAGTTCAGCATGGGCACCCCCCTACCCACCCATCTTAGATTTGAGTATGGGCCAGGCAAGCAGCTGCTATGGCTACAGGCAGCTCATATAGGAGGTAGCGAGTGCATGGAGCAAGGAAGCACAGGAGGAGATGTGTAGTGAAGGAGAGAGCATGGAGGAAGGGTTCTTGGTGGTGGAGGGAACATGGGAAGGAGCACATGGTGCAGGAGAAGCATGGGGGAAAGGACAGCAGAGGGAGTGCAGGGGAAGGGATATATGGAGCAAGGGGAGTGCAGGGAAGGGGTGTGGAGGGTGCACGAGGGAAAGGGTGCACTGTGCTGAGGGGAGTATGGGGAAGTGGTGCATGGTGTGGGGAGGAGGGGGAAAGGGTGGCAGGGGGAGCGTGGAGGAAGGGCTGTGCAGAATAAAGGGAGCATGCAGAGCATGGGGAAAGAGGTGTGTGGAACAGCTGTGACTCTGGCCTCAATCCCAACCCAGGCTGGAAGCTGAAGCCAGCTGCTGCTACCGCCTGGCTTGGCCCCAGCAGTGCCAGAGTCCCCAGCAGAGGTGCTCTGTGCCCCCAGCAGAGCCAGAGTCAGAGCTGCTGCAAGGGTAAGTGACTGGGGGCATGGGGGGCAGTGGGGAACAGGTATCAGAGGGGGACAAGTTGCACCAGGGAGAAGGCACTGAATGCATGCGGATGGGAGGGACAGCCAGACAGCAGGGCATGGGAGGCATGTGGCAAGGGAGGGACAACGGGACAAGGCTGCCTGCTCCCCAGGCACTGCTTTCCCTGCCACTACTTTCCTTGTGGTAATGGAGGGGGAACGAATTTAACATGACCCTCCAAGAACTAGATTCTAGACATGGATAATTGTACCAAATTTATACTTTTCCCTGTCTAAAATCTAATACTTGGTGATTGTCTTAATTTGTCTTTAGTTTGGAGTTGTCTTGGATTTGGGCAAATATGATAAGTTTCTTATGAGTATTGGTAGTCAAATTTTCAGCCAAACAGGTTTCGACATTTGAAATTCTAATAATATTTTTAGTCCTGTGACTTTATAGCACTAAGAAACAACATTTCGTATGTTGAGAGTATTTGCCAATGAACTTTTCTGACCAAGTTTCTTGCTCCTTTAGTAGTTCAGATTGTTTGGCCATCGTTTTATGTTTTTTATCTTTCTCTTTGGAGCAAATTAAAGCATTATGTTCTTCTGCAGATCATTCTACTTTCTCCTGGAAGGTTTGTTTTTCCTCCAAATCTCATTTATTAAGCTCTCTGGAGTTTGCAGCTGTGGGGTCTAATTAGGCTTCCTATAATGCTGGAAAACAGGCATTCGATCTCATTTTTCTGTTTGGAGTCAATTTACTACATTGAAACAATTGGTTTGCTTTGGGATCTGTCAATGTTTTCTCTTCCAGGGTAGGGATTGAACTTGGATCAGTCACAGGAACTAAATGACTGAAAGCCTTTTGCATGAAACCAGCATTTTGTTTGGTGACTATTGTGTGTGCGTCACATGCATGAGCTCACATAAAGCAAGGCTGTCACATATTTTTTATCTCTGTGGTCCAGATCAGAATTTGTAATCTTTAGACATGATTACGTGCAGCAATTAAAGGATTCGAAGTTCCAGGATACCAGGTGTTTTTTCCGTTTAGTTTTTTTGGCATTAGAGCAAATATACATCAAGGTATTGCTGTCTTAGTTTATCTGTTTACCAAGTTATTGAAAATCTTCTGTTACCTGCTTTAAAAACAGTTGAATAGTATTTCCAGTTTGGGCAGATGTTGTCACTTTATATCAGCTGTAACCTCCTGCATAATAGTTGGCGAGATGGGTAATAGAACAGCTCAGTTCAAGCTAGTTAAGGGCTATGAGATCTGGACCAAGTCTCTGAAGTGGATTCAGTAGTGAACGGGGAGTCAGGAGAGAATGAAACCTATCTAAACAGTGCGCCTCATCTGTTTCACTCTCCCCATAATCTTTCTCCAACATTGGACCAGTTTCAGTTTATGTTATACCTTTAGGCACTTGTACAGGTGATAGGGGCTTAGTCCCCTAAATTCAAATGGTGGGGTTTTAATAGTGACAATTAAAAGCCCACCATTTCAATTGAGGGACTTCCATAACCATTACGGCAAGGGGCCTGATCTTTTTTTTTTTCTCTGTGGAGCCTGCCCACCTCTCCCACAGCCAGGGGGTGAGCTGCTAGTGGGCTGAATGGCCCCCGAGCTGTGGAGGCCCCTAGTTCTTTCCTCTGTGATAGCATTGCCCACTGGGGCTGCCTAGGCGGGCTTCAAGTAGGTGGGTGCTGCCCGGGGGGGCACTGCCACCATGGAGGGAAGGTCCAGGGCCCCCTGCAGCTCAGGGCTTGTCAGCAGCTTGGCCCCCAGCAGTGGGGAAGGTGGGCAGGCTTTGTGGGGAAAAAAAAAGGATCAAGTTCCTCACGACTTTTTTTTCCTCAGTGGAGCCTGCCTGCATGAGTTGCCACCAGCCCACACAGTCCCTCGGCTCTGGGGGGTGGCCCAGTCCTTCCCTCCATGTTGGTAGCAAACCACCTGGGCTGCCTGGGCGAGGTGTTAGCTAAGTGGGTGCTGCCCCAGATTGCAGGCAGCACCCACCAGATACACCTTTTCCTTGAGCCCGCACTCTGGAAGCCCCCCGGGTGCTGTTTCCCACGCAGGTTCATAGATTCATAGATGTTAGGGTCAGAAAGGACCTCAATAGATCATTGAGTCCGACCCCCTGCACAGGCAGGAAAGAGTGCTGGGTTTAGATGACCCCAGCCAGATGCCTATCTAGCCTCCTCTTGAAGACCCCCAGGGTAGGGGAGAGCACCACCTCCCTTGGGAGCCTGTTCCAGACCTTGGCCACTCTAACTGTGAAGAAGTTCTTCCTAAT
>JAGPOW010000229.1:28085577-28103180 GCA_030014935.1 Caiman crocodilus
TCTTGAAGACCCCCAGGGTAGGGGAGAGCACCACCTCCCTTGGGAGCCTGTTCCAGACCTTGGCCACTCTAACTGTGAAGAAGTTCTTCCTAATGTCTAATCTAAATCTGCTCTCTGTTAGCTTATGGCCATTATTTCTTGTAACTCCTAGGGGTGCCTTGGTGAGTAGAGCCTCACCAATTCCCTTCTGCTCCCCCATGATGAATTTATAGGCAGTCACAAAGTCGCCTCTCAACCTTCTCTTGCAGAGGCTGAAGAGGTGCAGGTACCCTAGTCTCTCCTCATAGAGCTTGGCCTCCAAGCCCTTAACCATATGAGTGGCCCTTCTCTGGACCCTCTCCAGGTTATCCACATCCCTCTTGAAGTGCAGCGCCCAAAACTGGGTGTAGTACTCCAACTGCAGCCTGACCAGTGCCTGATAGAGGGAAAGTATCACCTTCTTGGTTCTGTTTGTCACACATCTGCTGATGCATGATAAAGTGCAGTTAGCTTTGCTGATGATTTCATCACACCAATGAGTCATGTTCATCGTGGAGTCCACTAGCACCCTAAGGTCCCTTTCCGCTTCCGTGCCACCAAACAGGTCATTTCCTAGGCAGTGGGTGTGTTGGACATTTTTCCTCCTTAGGTGCAGCACTTTGCATTTCTTCTTGTTAAATCACATTTTATTGTTTTCTGCCCATTTATCCAACCTGTCCAGGTCTGCCTATAGTTATTCCCTGCCCTCTGGTGTGTCCACTTCTCACCACACAGATGAGTTTTGTATCATCTGCAAATTTGGACAGAATACACTTCATTCCCTTGTTCAAGTCACTGATGAAGACATTGAAGAGTATTGGTCCAAAGACTGAGCCCTGCGGGATCCCACTGCCCATGTCCTTACAGGTTGATACTGACTCATCTACCTCCACTCTCTGGATATGACCCTCTAGCCAATTTGCCACCCACTGGAATGTGTAATCATCTAAGTCACAGCCTCTTAACTTGTTCACCAGTATGGCGTGGGATACCATATCAAAGGCCTTCCTGAAATCTAAGTAAATGATATCTACCCTTACTCCTGCGTCTAGGTGCTTGTAACCTGGTCATAAAAAGAGACTAGACTAGTCAGACATGATCTACCTGCTACGAACCTGTGCTGGTTTCCCCTCAGCATAATTTTCCTTCTGGGCTCTTACATATGTGAGCCTTAATAATCTTTTCAAAGATTTTACCAAGGATGGAGGGGAGACTGACTGGCCTGTAGTTGCCTGGATCCTCTTTCCTACCCTTCTTGAAAATAGAGACCACATTGGCCCTTTTCCAGTCCTCCGGGACCTGGCCCATTCACCACGAGTGTGCCACAAGTTTGGGGAAGAGTTGGCGGGGGGAGGGGGGAGGAGGGATAGGATGAACTGTCAAAGGCTGAAATGTTACAAATAGCTTCATTGCAAATTAAACTTTATCCACACGTAGTTTAATTTGCAATATAGTAAAATCATTTAAATAAAAATACCCTGTGTGCATACAGCATGATGCAATTAAACTGCAAAAACAGCCAATTTTCACCATGTGTACAAGTGTTCTTTGTGGCTAGTCTTAAGCAGAGCTCATTGCAGCTGTGTGTTCTGGAATACCCTAAATTAGGAATGAGTACAGTCAGGTATTCCTTATGGAAGATGGTACAGATTTCAGGTTGACCAAAATGATAGATGGTTTTTCTATATACTGGTGTTGTTCAAACATATTGCTACTTAGGCCACATATAGATATTCAGTTTCTCCTGGAAGAGCCACTGCTCTCCCAGGAGAAACCATGAGGGTATAGACATTCAGGACTTTTTGTCTAAAGTGAAAAAGGCTGCTTCGGGAGAAAAATAACCTGGGAACAACCAGGATTAAATCACTTCCCAGAAGAGTGACTGTTCTCTTCTGAGAGCAGCAGCAGCAGAGTCCTCCAGCATCCCAGAGTGCTGTACTTTCACTTCTCCTTCCTGTGTACTGCTGGCATTGTGTCTCTAGGCAGACTGGGAGAGCCTGCAGAACATGTTGAAATGTGTGCACAGATGTCCTCTGGGTGTGCAGAGTCAGCGCTGCAAGCCATCTGCTCTTCAGGGGCTCAGCATTCAAATATCTGTTCAGGCATCTCTGAGTAAGTTTTTTCTATCAGAAAAACAAACCGGAGGGAATTATGCCAGATCATTTGAATGTGCGTGTGTATGGCCTCAGATTGTAAGCTACCTGGTGCTCAAACCTTCTTTTTGCTCACCATTTGTAAAGTGACTCGCCAGCAAATCTTGTTTTTGACCGACCAGTAGTACAGTATAACACCCTTAAAAACCAAGAATAATAATTATAATGATCATAGTGATGTTAATGCTTTGGGAAAGCCACCTAATCACTCCATGATTCTGAGTCACTCTCTCTATAATGACAATAATGCTTACTTAGCTTCATAACATTCTCAGAAATCTATTAGAGGCAGAATAAAAGAGCTAATTATTATTAATATAATGACTATATTATTAATATAACAAGTAATATAATGAAAAAACAATAGAAAGATGTCTAGCCAAGACTCCAGGCACCCTAACCTCATTAGTAACACAATAAAATCCCCATTGTTATATTAACATCTGAAGCCTGCTTGATAAAGATGAGTAGTAAAACTTTGGAGAAGCAGGGAAGATGAGTCCTTACTCCTTCCAAACCTGTAAAATGTATGGAAGAGAAGCTGGGTTGGTGCAGTGGTTTCATTTGTGGTGACTTGTGAAACACCAGCACTTTGATTCTTCATTTTTCTCTGCTAGACTCAGGGACCTTCAGGATTGAACCCTTTCTTCAGTTCTTGGCATCTCCAGCTTTTTCCTGTGATATGGAAGAAGCCAGACAAGTTGATTTAATGGTTCTCTCTGGCCTTAAACTCTGTGAAACCCCATGTAAGTAAAGATGAGATTAAAACGTTAGAAAGATGTCTAGCCAAGACTCCAGGCATCCTAACCTCATTAGTAACACAATAAAATCTGAGCAGCATTAGGTAATCCTGTGAACAAGAATTCAGCCAACCAGACATCTTCAGAAATGCCTCTCCACCCCTTCACTACTGTACAAAGCAGACTCACAGCTTGTCTTCAAAATTTCACCACACAGATATCTTCCACAGACGTGCCTCTAAAATAGTCCTAGTTACAAAGGCACCAACCAGACTCTCTGGAAGAGAAGCAACAGCATTAAGCATGAATTGCTGTTATTTTCAATTGATGCAAAACTAGCGTGTATTGTAACATTCGGATTCTGAACCAATCTGTATTGCATGACTTTTTCTTTAGGTAGTACATTTTTGAATTATGTAATCAGGGGCCTAGCAGTCCAGAATTAATCTCACAAAGATTAAGTCATATTTAGTGCATTCTGCACATCAGTGGAAGCAAAATCCTTTTAGCACAAATAGCCAGACTAGGCTACTTACGTCCTCTGCTCCCCAAATCTGCAACTGGGCAGCAACAAAGCTCTCCTGCTGACTTTAGCAGCTGTCTGATTCCTGCTACTCACGATCGCAAAGCCAACTTTTAAGTATCTTTGATATTTGCTGCAAATGAAGGGGATGAGTCTCACCTCCTAGCTCCCAGTGGCCCAAGACAATGTTCAGGCAGGCATATTCTGAACAGGGATCATGGGGAGGGTATGCATTAGTGGAACACAGAAGTGCCATTGACAGTCTCAGTGCTGTATTGCTGCCTAATCCTACATGAGCATGTTAAACCTTCCGGCTCTTTTAAGCTATTTTTTCAGGCACTTTAGGGGCCTAAATGGAGCAGCATTATAGCCCCTGCTTCTTTAAGTGTGCAAAGGTGAACAAAGGAAGGACCTGGCTTCTGCAGTCTTTAAAAAGCCTGTTGAAAACTCAACATTCCTTGAGAATGGGAAAAAGTACAGTCCCTTCTCCTCAACCAACACACACATTTTACATATGGCAAACTGTCAGAACTGGGCCTGCTTACACTTGCCAGGAAAGCTCATTTTCAGACTGAGAGGAGCTTGATGACATTGTGGGGAAGTAATGAATGGTGGGGGAGGCTGGGAGGAGTGGTAATGGAAATTCTCCAGTCACCTTAATCTTTGATGGCTCTATCATTTCAACTGCAGTAGATGTAGCTGTGCTTTCCCCTTCCATCTTATACAATCATTAATGCTAAACAGGTGATTGAATTGTGCTGACTTCTAAATACTCCAGGCAGCAGGTCTACCTCCTTGATTGTACATGCCTGCATGGACTGAAGCAGAGTGTAGGAGCCAGGCTATAACTCTAACCTGGTTCCTGTCTGATTCCTCGTGGACCAAGAAGCAAGGAAGTTGTAGCAACCCTCTAGCTAGGGCAGGGGTTGTCAACCAGGGGTATGTGTACCCACAGGGAAGGCCCTAGGAGGTATGCACAGGCAAGTGGGGGTGGAGCACTGCCACCCCCCATCCCACACTGCTGCCTTCCAGGACCAGGGCTGGGGTGGGGCGAGGGCAACGGCACCCCTCTCTGGGCCACACAGGCACTGCCCAGCTGGCCAAATGTGGAGGGTGGGGATGGGGAGGGAA
Source organism: Caiman crocodilus (assembly GCA_030014935.1). Taxonomy (NCBI): domain Eukaryota; kingdom Metazoa; phylum Chordata; order Crocodylia; family Alligatoridae; genus Caiman; species Caiman crocodilus. The sequence continues at coordinate 28,090,143 of JAGPOW010000229.1, forward strand.
GCTCACGTGGCAGTCACCGCTGCCATCCACCACTCCATGCTGCCACTGCTCCACTGTGCCCCCAACCCCGTTCCCCCACTCTGCATCCAGGCATCGGGAGTACACTTATAAAAAAAAGGTTGAAAACCCCCAAGCTAGAGCATATTACTCCTCATCTTGTTCTGTTGCAGGCTTCACCTGACTTGGCAGCTTTTTGAGCTTCTGACATCTTCCACCTACTCCACCTGCTTCTATTGAGGACTTGTAGACCCATGACTGAGGGCTAGACAGGATTATTGTACTGGTGACCTGTGCTCACCATGTCACAACACCATCAAAGGATTTATGTGTTTTTTTCAGGAGACAAAGCATTATCGTCTCCTTTCCCACCACATCCTGGTGGTACTGCCACTGCTTAGTCCATGACTGCTTATTCATCGAAGTCACCACTGCTTATTTCACAGCTAAGCTTCTCAGAAGGTCATTCCACCTGTGGACACACTGCGTAGCAGTACAGATCTGCCACCATGCTATAGTGGAACAAGATCTCCACTTATCTTGGTCTCCTTGCCATTGGATTAAGGTTCTGTTCTGTTAAGAAATGTGTGGAAACTGATGTGCAGCAGCTTTTGCATAATAAAAGAAATTGTGCACAGGCATCTTCCATGAAAATGGCTTTTCCAAAACATTTTTCAACCCCTTTGGTGACCAGATAGTGGTGACCAGAGTGGGATTGTGAGATCTGGGGGTCCCTAGTCATGAACTGGAACAAAGGTGGCAGTTACAAGAAGATCTTCATCTAGCACTTGGACAAGGAGAGCAGCGTGGTTTGGCAGCTGTAACGGTGACTGAGCAGCCTTTTTCACTCTGCCCTAGCTTAGTCTGTTTACCTTTTTCCTAACTGGATAACCACATCTGGTGGAATCATCTTTATTGTGGTAAAAATCAATGAAGACACACACAGTTTTGGGGCCTGGAGCATCAGGACCTTCATGGACAGCTTTAATAGTGAATGTCCAAAGCACTGTACCACAGTTGTGGCTCAAGAACTCAGGTGAAACAACTTTGATGTTGCTGCACTGAGTGAGACCTGGTGAGCAGGAGATGAGCAGCTCAAAGAACATGGAGGTAGCTATGCCTTCTTCTGGAAGGGTAAACAGGAAGGAAAATGCTGGATCATGGAGTTGGTTTTGCCATCAAGAATGAACTCATAAACCAACTCAGTGAGTTCACTATTGGAATTAATGGGTACCTCATGACACTCTTGACTTAAACTGGCAGGGAGCCAATACACCACTGTCATCAGGATGTATGTCCTGGCTCTTGATGTTGCTGATAAAACCAAGGTGGAAATCTATGCCAATCTTGACCAAGTTCTTTCTGATGTTCTAGAAAGAGACTGACTTATTCTTCTCAGTGATTTCAATTCTAGAATTGGAAACGGCTCAACTTTCTGGAAGGGAACCATCAGCAAGGAAGGAATAGGAAAGGTCAACTTCAATGGCATTCACCTCTTGACCAAATGCATGGAACATGTACTTACCATCACCCGCATCCTGTTCCACCATAAAAACAGGTACAAGACATCATGACAACACCTGTGATCTAGGGAGTGGCACCTGATTGACTATGGTATTGTTCATGCCCAGGGTCACAAAGATGTCTGCATCACCCAAGCTATGGTAGGAGCTTACAATTGCTGGACTGGTCAACCTCCAGCTTATCTGCTCAGTTATGTTAATCAGACCGGCTCCCAAATGATGGCTGCAGCAGATATAATGCCAATGGGAGATCAATGCTGAAGGATTCAAGGGTCCAAGCAAGCAAGATGTCTTCTACCAGTGCCTCAACAAAAAACTGGTGAATACCAATCAACAACAATGGGAGAATATGGGAAGTGCTTGCTGTGCCTTCAAGTCCACTATCAGTGCCTGCAAAGAGACACTTAGATTCTTTACCAGGAAACATCAAGATTGGTTTGATAAGAATGACTTGGAGATGCAAGGCCTTTTGTGCTTGGCAGAAAAAAACATCAACTCCAAGCAAAAGAAACTGAATCTCCAACAAGCCATGGCAGAGGTAGAAAGGAGGACCCATTATATGAAGAATAAATGGTGGGAAGACAAGGTGAAGGAGATTCAACTTCCACATATGTGAATCCAACATTCACATCCAACATTCACTGACATCCACAATATGCATGGTTTCTTTAGTGCCATCTATGGTCTACACACTCAGGGGCCAACCCCCTTGAGACCTAAGGATGAAAGAGACTTGATCAAGGAAAGGGAAGCCATCAACACCCATTGGAAGCAACATTTTGAATACATTCTCAATTGAGACTCTGTGGTTGACGACAGTGTTCTTGACTCCGTTCTTCAGCATCCAGTCAGAGATGATCTCAGAATCCCTTGAACCCTTGACAAGGTGTGGAAAACCATCAAGCAGATGAAGAATGACAAGGCATCAGGTGCTTATGGAATCCCCACTGAAATCTTCAGGCAGGTGGGAGAGGAATTCACATCATAGCTCCATGCCCTCATCTTAAGGATATGGAATGATGACGAAATCCCAGATGACTTCAGAGATGCCATGATTGTGACAATCTTCAAGAAAGGAGACAAGTCTGTAGAAATTACACTCCTGAACCATCTCCCTCCACTCGCTGAAGAGCTCTTCCTGGAATCTCAGTGTGGGTTTAGGGCATCAAGAGGCACACCTGGAATGATTTTTACAGCTACACGAAAATGCTGGTAACAATATATACCTCTTTACATGGCCTTCTTTGACCTCATGATAGCCTTCAAATTTGTCAGCCAAGAAGCATCGTGGAGCTTCTGTCAGCTAAGAAGCATTGTGGACATCCTTCTGATGTCTGTATGCCCAATGAAATCCATCACCACTTTTGCCTACTCCATCCTGGTATGTGAGTGGTGGTTCTCAGTAACAGATCTATCATAGATCCCTTTGAGATTAAGTCTGGAGTTAAGCAAGGCTGCATCATTTCTCCAACACTCTGCTTGATATTCCTTACCGTAATGCTACATCTGACTACCAACAAGCTTCTAGTAAGAGTGGAGCCTTCAGACACCTGGGAAAATAGGTGTTCTAAGATCATGACATCAGCTCTGAAAACAAGCTCATGGTTTATCAAGGTGAGGTGATCCCCACCTTACTGTATGGAGTTGAAACATGGACAACATACAGGAAACACCTCAAGTCACTGGAGAAGTACAATCAATCCTGTCTTCAGAAGATACTTTGAATCCAGTGGGAAGATATACGCAACATATTTACATCCTCTCACAAATAAACACCATGAGCATTGAGGTGATGATCATCTGACCTTAGCTTCACTGGTCAATTCAACCAGATGTCCAACTCCCAACTCCTGAAACAAATCTTATTCACCCCCACTTGGTCAAGGCATATGCTCAAGAGGAGGGTAGAGAAAGCACTTCAAGGATGTCCTCAAGGCCGACTTGAAAAAATGCAACATCAACATCAACTTGTGGGAGACTATTGCCCAGGAAATGGAGCAAGAATCTTCTGCAAGGATCTCAGTACTTTGAAAACTTATGATGACAACAGGAGATGGAAAAGTGGGAGCAGCAGAAACATCATGTTGTGGATTGAATCAAGAATCCAGACTTACCCACCCTTCATGGAAACACATGCCCTAGTTGCAATGGAGTCTATCAAACCTGAATTGGCCTAGTTTGCCATCTTCAGATACATAGATAAAACAATCATGGAAGACAATTATCCTTGACTTTGAGGGATTGCCAGAGATTATGCTCTATACAAAATAGCCTCAGTGCACTGACCAGAGCTAAGTATATGCCCAGTCTGACCCAAAATGGCAGGCTTTCTCCCCATCACTCAGATTCTACCAGTGCAGAGAGCCCAACCTAGGAAGGAAGAGGAATCTGCATACCCTTCTAGCTCTCTACATGGTCAAAGTGTAGCAGGACATGCATTTGAACTCAAGGCACCTAAGGGATGCATTATGATAAAGCAACAATATGGTATGCCACATTTTACTGCTCACTTCTGCATAACAAAATGTGTGCTGTACCAGTTTGTGGATACAGATTTCGGGGGATTCAGATTTTCCATCAGTGGTGAGTATGCGATGAGGCTGTATTACAACACATGGCAAGATGCAACTGCTTTTTAATATAATGATGGCATAACAGGAGTTCAATCATGCAGGTTCCAGAGGGGAGCTGAGGGGTCCAAGTACCAGGGTCTCAGCTATCAGCATTTGTTCAGCAGCTGTGCAGAAAGGCTTCCGTCCAGGGTAGGAGAATGTGCCAGGTAGTTAGGAACTGGGCAAACTGATGCAATCTGGCTCTCAGCACTGCCACTGCCACTATCAGGAACACTGCTGAAGCAGGGAGGACATGGCATAGTGTATGGCTAAGGAAGACAGGGAGCACTGGTACAGTTGTTCTAAGCCAAATCCTAAGTGTCACGTGTAGGATTTCTGCTCACTTTTCCTGGATTGGCAGGGATTGGCTTCTGTAATTATTCTACTGGGTGCTATCTGGAAGTAAAAAGGGCCAGATTAAATTTCTAGGGGCTCAACTAAAACACAGTTAGTGCTAGCCCAAGCCCAAGCCCACAACTGGAAAAACAGAATTGTACCACTTGAACACTCAAGATGCACAAAATGTCACCAGACAAGCCATGGGTACTGGGGTTTAATCAAGATAGCCTTTGGCAGGGGAAGGTTAAGACACAACAGATAACAACTTAGGGAAACCCAAACAATAATTAACAGTAGATGAGGCAACCCCAGGGTCCTTTGACAATAGCCCCAACTCAACTTCCCGCATTAGGCAGCTGTCACAAACAGTCTCTCCTTGTGATAATAGGTTCCCAGATGACTGTCCTAGCTGAGCAATATGCAAATTTCAGACAGGTAGATGCCTCACACTGAAGGGGCATGCCATTGCCGGGGCTCTACCACCTCTCTCAGATGAAGTAACCACCGCTCTGCGTCTGGGAAGGGAGACTCTCACCAGCTTTTGGCATATGGGTGGCTGCTCTACTTGCTGGTTTTAAATCAGGCACTCCTGACTGCCACCACTCAGCCGCTCCCAGCCAGAGGTATAGCCACTCTGCTGCATCCCAGCTTTTCCATGTTTCCTTAGAGCAGTCGTTGTGGTATCCCAGTCCCCGTGGAGGAGGATCAGACATGTAAAGGATTCTAGCTGGGTTTTTTTCAGTGGTAAGAGAATGGAGTCAGTTTTCTTCATTTTTCCAACTAGAGACTAGTGGTGTACTGGCCCCCAACTGGATGCTGAACACAGTAGAAAGATAGTCCTGGATGAAGTCTCTATCCATTCTCTTTTCCTGTCCTTTCTTTCAAGAACTACGTCTCTCCAGCAGGTCTGTGTGGCCCCTGATCCTGGCTGCCAGTTGTTATAAATTAATCTCTGCTTATTGGCACCTTCATTGTCTTGGCCAGGAGGAGTGGTCACAGTCAATCCATGATGACTGTTTCCATGCAGCTACTTGCAGACCTGCCACCCTCCCCGCTGCTGGATGTAAGTTAGACCATTCAACCTCACATAGGACATCATGCAGAAAAAGTGGGAAGGGCAAAGCATGCACAATGGTCTTAGAAATGTTCCAAAACGTCCCTGTGTTCCTACCTTTAGGACCAAACTGAGGGAGATGGTTTTAAACACTGATGGCTCCAGGCCACAGGCTTACCTCCTTGCTTTGTTTGGCAGTAGTAAGGGCCAGGTTCCATTTCTAGGCGTCTCTACTATCAAAGTCAAATCATAACAGCTTGAGTTCCTTGCCGTAAATGGGTTCTCACAATAAGCAGAATTTTCCCACTGATAACCACGTCCCTGGGTTGTGATTACACATTCTCTGGTTTCTGGGTGGGAGCTTGACTTTTACCTCCAAATACCACTTAGCATCACCAACAGTTCGGTGCTATTGTGCCAATTTCTAGCATGTAAGGATCTGCCCCTGGAATAGCTATGCACTTGTGTGTGTTGAAGATACAGAAAAAAATGAAGAGAACAGGTAGCTGCTATGTGGGTCAGCCCCTAACAGAACTGCATGTGAAGGTTTCTGTGAAACCAGTATTTCTGAACAGCCAGATGCTTAGTGTCTCATGACCTGGGCTGGGTTCAGCAGCTCCGATGGCATGCCATCCAGCAGAACTTTCTCACTTCTGCTGACTTCAACTGGTTAGGCAAAAAGTAAGACAGTACCACAGGGAGCAGCAATACAGGAGGCTCTGTGCTGCTCATGCAATAATTTGCATCTACATCCTTGCAGGAATAAATGTAGGACTGCAAGCATGTCCTTGATTCCCATAAACTTCAAATCGAGTTAAACTTTAAATTGATTTACAGAGTGTATACTAAGTGCTTCCTTGATTTCAGTGAGTGTTTCCATGAAGATAACTTATTTATGCTTATTCATGCTATGTTTTTGTGGAAAGCTTTGTTTTACAATAGTGCATCCCATTCTGGGAAAACTTGAATGATCACCCAAAATGCTGTTGGTTGACTTTCACCATTAGCTGTTGAAGTTAATGGTTAATCTTCATTCAAACCATCACATGATATCCTTGAGGACATGCAATAGTTAACTTTATGAATGTTTCAGGATAGAAATCATGTATTTTGCCAGATCACTTACACTGGGCTAAATTTTCTATGATACTCTTCATTTTGGCTACTGTAATTTTCCCTTGTAGACTATCCAAAGCAAAATGCCATTTCAACAGACTGAGCTGACACAGCTGATCCTGTGGACAAGAGCAGAACTCTACCACTTGAAGCTTCCTGGACTTATTTTTGTCTTAATTTTATACTTGGAAGAGTAAAAATCCACATATTACAGAATGGATTTTCAATGTGTATACAGCATATTTGCTGTGTTATAGACACACCATTCTAGCATATACCTGACCAGTAAGATGGGTCAAAACTTTTTTACTCTGAGTCTTTTTTTGAATGAATACATTTTTCAAGAGAAAATGTCTTTTCTTAAAAAATAGGTTTTTCATCAATTTTTTTTCAGACGTTTTTTGTCTTTATTTTTTTTTAAAGGAACATTTTCCAGTTTTCCAAAACTGGAACATTTTTGACTGTCTGATTTTTAATTTTTCAAAGACAATTCAGAAATATTTTGTGAAAATTCCAATCAGATAAAAATAAAATAGTTTCCTTTGAAAAAAAGAAGGAAATAGGACGTATTTCCCAACCAGTAATACTGGCTAGTAAACTAATATGTGAAGTAGGGAAAGTCAGAGAAAGGTTATTACTTTTGCTGTGAAACAAAGTTCTGACTTTTTTTTCTTATCCTTGTAAACGATATTGCCTTTGAGTAGAATAATAGTACGAAGAAAGGTGGCAGGGATGATGATGAGTTTAATACTAGCAGTGAGTGTTGTCTTTGAACAGGGTTATGTCAATCTGAATTGTGAAGGGCTTTAGGCTGCTGGGAGTGGAATAAAACAGCCGCTCACCCCAAAAGACACTTTCCTATGGAATACCAGGATTACCTGAAAAATTCTTTTTCTGTAAGGAAGTAGTCTGGCTTGACCTTTTCTGGCCGACCAACACCAGCACATGTTATGAACCAAGAGATAATGCATTTCTATAGCATCTTCCATCTGGGGAATCTCAATGCACTTCAACGAGCTGAATATAACAGTGTTCTTGGGAGGAGGAAAATGATGCACACGGCTGATGCAATTCATGCATAAAGAAGTTACGTGAGTTTGGAGAAAAAAATGCCTCCCTCTGCACAGCAAAGAGTCACTTTGGACACTGCACCCAGCACAGCTTTCTTATGCAGAGTGAAGCATATCTGTGCAAAGTGTGATACTTGCACTCAGGGGCCATCCTCTGCAATAGTGTACAGTAGTCAAAGGGACACAAGGGGCTAGGACGCTGGCTGGCAGGTCCCTTGCCATCAGCCGGGTAATGGTAGGGTCTTGGAGCACTAGTCCAGCCATTGAGCTAGGGTAGATTAAGGAGGATGGCAGAGATGGGTTCTGGCCAATCAAAAGAGTATTTTAGGAAGGTGGGACATGGGATGGAAATATCAAAATTATGCTAATAATGGACCTCATGCTGCAGCTAAAATGGTGGATTCAGGAATGCAGCTCTGTAACACGATAGCATAAATTAGCATGCCAACTTTACAAGAAAGGGAAAAGTATTCTTTTCTTTTCGTTTTCTTTATTTTGTGCTTTCACTTCAATTAATGTATTTGTTTAAGAGAAGCAGAGGTGGTGTAATGATACGCTGCAGCAAAGAAAAGGCATTGCAATTACAGTGTGATGCTCCAGCCACAGTCATTATGCACTTGCTTTATCTTCACTGTCTCACTCAATTGCATCGATTAGAGCCAGACATTCAGTTTTTTGGATAATTTTCTCAGTTTGGCACTATGAAATATTTTTTTTATTCTCCTTATACTTCATGGATCTGTATAATTTTGCCCTTCTTCACATATTTGGAAGTTGCACTAAGCTGAGTTATACTAACTTACTTATTTGGTTTGTACTGGCCTTTTATCATTCCTCATCATTGTATGGACTTTGTCCTTATAACAGTACTCATGTTGTCTATGCACAGGATGATTCTTTGGTTGTGAAAAGAATATGGCTGAGGAAATGACATGGCTGAGAGAATATGCATGAGAGAACATCCCCACCTCTCCCTCCCCCCATTTGGCTAAAATTTTTCTTTAATGCCAATCCCATTTCCCCTTTCTATTTTGTGAAGAGTTTCACTGCTCCTGCTAGCCACATCTGAACATCCCCAGCATAAAAGTGGAAGTATTTTGCTGAGAGCAGTGTTTGAATACACACTGTGAATTTATCAGCTCTTCTGTGCCAAACTGCTTGAGGTAAAGCTGATCCTACATGCAAAGGATAAACATTCCCTGCTGACGTAGTAAGTTAGCCTGCCCGCTGAGCCATCGTGGGCTAAAGTGTCTATAGTCATTATCTTCCCTAGCACTTAAGGTGGAGGTCTGGGGTGTAATTTTGGCACTGTTTTGTCAGCCTTCACAAATTTGCAAACATTCTGTGAATATTCACTTTTCACAAAGCAAAACGCTAATGGAAAAATACTGCAAAAGCTATCTGGACAGCTTTTCTCTTGGAGTGCAAATTGTGCAAAAGGCTGCGAGGGTTGCACTCATCTGTAGTACATAGGCAACACAAAGCAGTCTCGGATTCATAAATCAAACCCACAGTATCTTTAGAGACTACTCCCATTTTCTAGTTTTCAGAATAGAGACCACACATACAATAAATAATAGAATAATTGTCACCTTGGTTACAGAACTAATAATGTAGATATATCTAATACTAAACTAATACTAACAGTAACCTCAATTATAGAACTGCTCTTTCCCCCAAAGGACTCTAAACACTTATCAACTTCATACAGGAGTCATCTGAGTCTACCACTGAAATGAAGTTACCTGTATGATGAAATATGGCAGCTGTATAAATCACTTCACAATGATTTGGACAAGAAATAAAAAAACCCATATGCTACCGGAATTGCTGGGGAATTTAGGTGTAAACTCCACACTAGGAATCTGGCTGGGACTCTAGAACTGACACACCAGCTCATGCAAAAAAGCATCATTGCCTTTTTAGTGACTACCAGTGGCATGAGTACAAGTGTGAGACCTCATATGCTAAATAAAGGAAACACATCTCAAAGGATTTTATCAACATACCATAAGGCAACCTAAGTTACCCGACGAATCTTAGTTACCCAAAGCTCACTGTTTTCTGAAAAAAAGTGTAGCTTAAAAAAACTGTCAAGGACCAAAAATTCTGCCTATTATCTAAATCATTCATTGGCCAAATCTTTTCAATATACCTCATTTTCTTGCATGCAGTTTGTACATTTTTTCCTAAAAAGGAAAAGAGAACTGCTGCTGGAAATTGGAGCATGCGTTACATGCGAGGAAACACGGTAGGAGCAGTTTCTGCCAATTACTGAGCAAACATTAAAGTCAAGCCTGCACATGATCCACAAGGAGAGAGCAAATGTAGAGGGATGAAGAGGGAGCAAATGGGAGGCTGAGCCACTGACATATGCTCAGTCCAGGAGCCAGTCAGGGGCCAGCCAGGGAACTGGAAGGGTTTTGATGCCAGCTTTTAAAGTGCCCACAGGCATGCTGCCACCTGAGGAGGATTCTTCTTCAGCATGCCCACTGGGAACAAACCTCTAAGATGGCCAAATATGGTTCAGCGCTGGACTGTGCATGACAGTAGGGCTGTGTGGAGCTTTGGTTGCTGATTTGATTCGGTGGAGATTCAGCCCATTTTGGTGGCTGAATCTCCAAGTCCAAATCGAATCAGGAGACCCTTCAATCTCTCTGAATCGAATCAAAGAGATTTGGAGAGATTTGCTGATTTGGACGTAGCCACAACTTTAGATGTCTTTTCTACATGCGTCAAGGTACCAGGCAGCTTATGGATGCTAAGAAGGTGGGGTGGATAGAGCCAGGGGGTTGGATGTATCGCTGAGCTGGGGAGGCATGGAAGTGGGGTCCCCCGTGCACTTGGCAGTGGACCCAGAAGTAGACCAGAAGTACTTCGGGTCCCCCTCCAGGTCCGCTGCCGAGCATATGTAGGGCCCCCCTGCTCTTCTGTGGGATGCTCTATCTGCCCCACCATCTCAGCGTTCATGAACAGTACATCAAGGTACATCTTGTACAAACAGTACAGCTTGGTACATCAAGGTACATAGAAAAAACATTTAAAGCTGTGTTTATGGCTGAATCACTGATTCTCCAAATCAACATCGAAACTTCAGATTCAGCTGAATCAAATCAGGAGAGTGATCCAAATCAGTGAATGAAATCACTGTCCCCCAATTCAGGCCGAATCAAAATCTGAATCGAGTATGGCCCATTTTGCACACCTCCACAAGACCGTATTCTGCAGGGACCTTGCACATAGATGGTACTCTGCTGTACCTCCTGCAATGTAACTTTGGATCGATACAGGAAAACCAGGATAGATCAGCACTTGGAGTCTGAGGCACACATGAAAAGGAAGGTTGCTACAGAGGATGAAGGTCAGAGCAAGAAACAAGTGACCATGCTTGAGAACTGTCAAGCTGTCCTTGTGAAAACCAGTGCAGAAGTGACCTGGTCCAGACAATAACAGTGAAGTGGAACCAGTACTACAGATACGACCCATTATAGCCACCATGGTTCAGACAATCATTTGCCCCTTTCCTTAGCGTAGTTCGCATTTTGGATCCCAACTAGGTGTATTTGCTGAGTTTTGACCCCCAGCTACTGAAAGCAATCCTGGGATGAGGGAAAGAGCATCATAATGAATATGCTGTTTACATGAGCTTTGTCAAAGACTGCTTGATGCTTGGGCCTGTGCCTGTATTCTGGGACTCTTTCTGTGATGAGTTTCTACATCTTTAAGCTTTGGTAAGACACCGTCTCACCATTCCAATGAACTTGGTGGATGCGAGTGTGCCATCTCAGTGTATGGACGAGTGTTCACCCCACAGAGACAGAGGACGTCTGCGGTGATTGTGGTTGGGTACAGTATACTTGCATTTAATACACAGCATGAACCGCCTGTCTCAAGGTTAGCATTCAGTTTTGGTAAACTCCTTTTTATATTGTCCTTTAAAGTGTTAATTGTTGCCATTAGCTACAATTCATGATGTGCATACCTTTATTTTCATAAGCTATTTCAGTTTAGAGTATAATTAAGTGCCTAGATGGTATTAGTTAATAAAATGTATAAATTTGGCATTTAATAAAATATATGAAGTTTGCATTAGTTAATAATGTGTATGTAGTTTGTATCATTTGCAATTAATGGTGTGCATTGCTTTATTTTATTAAGATATTTCATTTTAGACCTTAATGAATGGCTTAGAATTCTTAGCAATGTGTCAGTTAATGGCTTTCATGGGGCTTAATTGGGTGATTAAGCTTGTGGAACTCATTAATTGATGCATTATTAGGAAGCGGTGGTTTGTGGCCATTTGGAAATTTGTGGGGAGGGGAGGGACTTCTGGAGTCCCTTGGCCAATCAAAGATGAGGGGGGCACACCATGCTCAGGCACAAAAATGGCTGCCCAGCCTGTCATCTGTCTGCAAAATCTGCTGGAACCTGCCTCAATTTTGGCAGACCCCTTTTGAGAACCTTGAGTCCTCCCACAACTCTGGAGGACTCCAAACTAGTCTCTGGTCCCATAAAACATTTAAGTGACATCTGCCTGGACTCCATGTCTGAGTCCCACTGCTACAGTCAGCAGTCTTAACTCCTCTGCTCCTTCCGAGTGTCTGGCCACGTGTGTGTCTCTCTCTCTGCCATGTGACACTGCTCATTCCACTTTCTCCTTACCCCTGATTTTTTTCTGGGAGTTGTAATGCATGTTGCAGTTCCTTTTTCCAGCTCTGTGGAGGCTTCTGGGAGTTGAAGTTCATGTTACAACATTATTGTGCATGGCATTCAACATCACAGCACATTACACTGGTTTTGTGTTTGTAGACAGGGCTGATGTTCCACTAGCAAGCTCCGTGTAGATCACTGCCTGAAATTCATTGCCTATAGCTTAACTGTCACTTACAAATTTTACTGGAAATCCATTGATATCACCATAAAATGAATTTCTGCTTTATTTATTCATTAACTTGAGAGACATCACTTAAGAAGATAATGTGACAGGAAAAATATTCTTTCATTGAATTCTATGATTATTTGTCACTGGGCTACAGATGGGGTCAGCAGCAAGAAAAATGAAGGCGTGAAAGTGAGAAACAACAGTTTTGTAACACAGAAGATTTTGTTTCCTTGTGTTGGTTGTAAATATGGTTGTATTCAAGTAGACAGAGGCATGATTTAGGAACCATATTTTGCCTCTTCTGGACCATTGAACTTGTCTTGGAGTAATGGAATGAAGCAGAAATTTCATGAGCTACCCTGTTTTGTGGGGTGGATGCAGATGGAAGAGAGGAGCAGTCTCCAAAGAGGAGTACTCCTCTTGTGCTCGGGAGTGTAGGAGGGCT
>JAGPOW010000229.1:28103280-28142156 GCA_030014935.1 Caiman crocodilus
ATTAGATAGGTACTTGGCTGGGGTCCTGTGACCCTGGCACTTGTTCCTGCCATTGGCGGGGGTCAGACTAGATGGCCTGCTCTAGGCCCCTTTTGACCCTAGATACTATGATACTATGATACGATGATGGAGCTTTGGAGAGCAGGCTACTTAGAAGCAGGTCCTGGTGTGTCTGTAGAATTAAGCAGCACACACTCCACCTTGGGAGAAATAATGCTCCTACAAGTCCATGGAAATCTTGCCCCTGATTTCAATGAGGCCAGCATTTCACTCTTGGTATATGCTCCTAAATGTCAGCACCAGAAGGTCGGGGGAACAGACTGCATCTCTGTCTAACTGATCATGACCTGTGGGGGCTGTGGAGTTCAACAGCATTTATGGACCAGGCCAAGTCAAGTTCTTGTCCATCACCACCTCCATCTTTGTTCTTACCAGCCCAGTAAAAAATAATAGAATTTAGCCCTAATGTATAAGACCCCCTTTTCCTGCTGGGCTAGCGCAGCTGGGGATTTTTGAACAATCAGAGCAAACTAAAAACAGCCCTTTTAAAATGTTGTTCTAAGCAGATATTGTTTACAGTTGGTCTGACAAGATGAAACCAAAGTATAAATCAAACTTAGGGCACAAATCTTGTTAGTTGCCATGTTAGTAAATCAACTCACCTAAATAATCTTGAGCCTTTGACAATGATGCAGCCTCTTCGACTGAACACTCAGCTCTTGCTGCGCGGTGAACTTGATCTCCTGACATTTCGAAGGATTGAGATCCTATTTTTGATGGTTCAGTTTATGCTTTACTATAAACTATTTGGAGCAGGGCAGAACTGGATTCAAGCAGCTGGTGTTCAGGTCTGGAGTCAAGCTGTCTGTCTCCTCTGACTAAGTAGACTAGGTTAGAAGCGGTGCATTATGTGTGTTTGTGTGCTTGTGTGTTTCCCAACTGGAAATGATGGCAAAACATAAAAACAGAAGGAGCCAAATAATTCAAAACCCATGAAAGATGTTCTTGGGAATTTGTCCTGGGAACTTGTCCTCTTTTCACTTTTCCATTTTAAGGGAAAATGAATATTTTTAATCTGTGCATCAGCACTCACTCCCATAATAGAAAGCTTCTGGTGAAAGACTGTTATTTCTATTTTATCTTTACTGTTTGGTACTGTTTGGCAAGAAATTGTATTCTTTACAGCTTCAGGTACTAGGCCTCTCAGATCTGACAGCCCTTAATTACTCAAGACACGATCTGCTGAAAGCTACAACTGGAAATGATGTCACTTTTTGCTATTGGCATTGGAAAATCTTACTTAAGTAAAATGCATCCTCTTAAGCACTAAGCCTTGAAAGAAATGAGTTCAGCTGAGCACTTCCTTTTACAGCTTACATTGCAATGAAAAATTGCACATGCCTTTTATTTAATAGTTTTGGCATCTTCCCATGTCTGAGCATTATATTCTATCCCAGTCTCTCTATATCTTTATCACTTGTCCTGTCCCTAAGTTTCCCAAATCCAGGTGTTCCCCATATGCTATTTTCCTCTAGGAGCAAAAGGGAGTGCATACTCTCAAACTCCCAGTCTGATCAATATGTTATTTATGGATGGATAGACCAAATCTGCTAACACAACAGCAAGATGCTTCTTCACATCCTTTCTGATGCTGATTCATAATCTTGCTTTTCAAATGATCTTGTGAAAGGCAAGCCAGAGTCTTCCATTGTAAATGTTGTCTTATATGTTGCTGAAGACACTGTAAATGTAGTACCTTTCTGGTATACTGCAGTTTGACCATGATAACCATAGGTTGTCTTTTATTAGGCTGATCTATGCAATAATAAATAGGGGAGATAATCTACCCTAACAATTATAATAATAATAATGCTTTGTGTTGCAATAGTGCTCTGAATCCCTTGAAGAGATCAGGGCATCATTGTGCTATGTGTGGTACAAACATACTTTATAGCAGTGGCTTTAGACTGAAGGTACCCCACATTAGACCTGAGGAACCCTTTGTTAGATTTCCTCTGGAAATGCCATCTTTCACTCATTTCTTGACTACAGAAAAATAATAGAGAAATTCTTGTGCTGCAAAGAACTCAGAAAGCCCACGACAGGTCAGAATAGTTTTGACACTATGGATTTCTGTTTGAAAGCTCAGTGTTTCTCTTGTGAATCATATATAGGTGGTTTTGCACCTAGTATTGTGCAACACCCCATGGCACCTTTAAAAGGATCTCAAGACACCAAAGGGTGCCATGGCACCTTGGCTGAGAATCACTGCAGGGGAAGAGGAGGACAATTAATTGTTTAATAAACTTGAAGAGAAATCAGAGATCCACATTATCTAACTTATGCTTGCAGCATGTAGGATAAACCTTTCCCAGCCATTTCCTAGTGTGGAGAATGTTCTAATTAAAAATACAGAATATTGAAGGACTGACACCATGAATTTCTCTGGCACATTAACCAACAGGATGGTTGGCAGAACTGAAACATCCATGGGCCATCACAGAAGTTGTCATCAGTTAGATTTCACTTTTCTCATGCTCAGGCTGGTAAGCAAGATGGCACATGCTAATATATTTAGCACATATTGTCCTGCATCAATGTGATTAGACTAACATTTTATAATGGCTTCTTATGATAAATCACCCATTGCTTTGATTAGAATCCATTTGTGCACTATATGGTGGATTCTGTTCAAAAAGTATATTGTCATGGATGCACCAGGGTATGCTGGGGCAGTGCTATACCACCTGTCATCATAATTAGACCACCTATTGACAGGAGGAGGTTCAAACGCAATTGGCCAGCAATAGCTGGCAGTGGTCGTGTAACAGTAGGACTACTGCTGGCAATAACAAATTAAAAACAGAGATCCTATCAATGAAAGTACAAAAACCTGACTCTGGGATGGTCCAGGCAGCTTGAGGTAGCACTATGGAGTCTATGATGGAGGTCCTGGCTGTTTAGGTTGGAGTCACACTGAAGAAAGGGCAAAAGGTTGTGAGATACAAAAAGAAGAAGAAAGCACTGACTTCTGGGGGAACATCATTCCATGAGATAGCTGGAGTATGTGCTGCAGAATGGTGGGCTACTACACTTTTTCTCCTGGTAAGTCCTTAAGAAAGATGAAGAATTAAGTCACCCATATTCAGCCAATGGGAAAGAAAAGCTAAACAAAGAATCATTAACACAACCCAATCCCTTCAGGTTTACTCTAGCTTTTAATTAGGTAACCAATGGAATAATAACATCCTGCTCACGTAACTGCTTTAAAGGGATCACACATTTCATTCGGTCTTTGCAATTAGACTGTGATATTAAATACTAATAAAAAATGCTCAAAGGCTGCTGACAAGAATAGCCGTATATTGTAACAGACATGGATTGGTACTCATGGATTATAACAGGGGTTGTCCAGCTTTACTGGGGCCAAGGGCTGCACATGGGGCCAGCATGCACGCCCCCAACTGCACACTGTGTGGAAGGTGCGCTGTACTCACCTCACCACCATTGCAGCAGCATGCATCCCTCCATGTAGTGCTGGCAGTGTGCAGACCCCTGCTCCCTGCCACATTGGCTGTGCAAAGGGCGTGCAGACCCACTCTGTGTGGTAGAGGGAGAGGCAGCAGCTTGGCCCACAAGCTGCATGTTATCGCACAGACCACCAGGTGTATAGCCCCGGATTATAGAAAGGATCAAAATCTTTGGGAAGGTAGATAAACATGGAAGATCTAAGGGGTGACTACTAGACTATTAGGTAAGGGGCATATTTTCTCCTGTTTAACAAAGGACAAGCTTGGCTGGTATTAGGGAGTAGGAATAGCAATTTTTAAATGATGATCTATAGACCACTTCATGACTGTAACTTAGGCAGGTTTCTAGGACTAGGTGAAGCTGAGGATCTCATCGCTCCTTGGCTGCTCAAAGAGTGAGAAGATATAAAGTTGGCTGAAAGCCAGCCATGGCTCTTGCTGCCCATGAAGTTCTGCGTGGCCCCTCTGAGTAGCGTAACATATACTCTTTCTCCAGAATGCTTTTTAACCAGCTGAGCATATCACACTAGACCATGCACTTCCTCCACCCCTTACATTTCTTGTAAATTTATCGAAGGTTGAAACAGAAGGGATAACACTGTAGGACAGAACCAAGTTACCCAGTTATGTGTCAAAATAAAAGCAACGTGCATAGTCGGTGACCATGGGAGATTTGCTATTAATAAATGAAGATTTTTTTTCCCTTGGTGATTAAAAATAAACAGAACATCTACAGTGTCTGCAATGCTCGGGTTGCTTTTATATTAGTTTATATAGACAGCTTTGCCAACACCATCTCTTAAAGAAAACCAGGACTCGGTTTTCCAAAAAATTATAAGATTAGCTTAAAATTATTAAGATTTAAAAATGAAATATTTGTGCTGTTCTTTTTATTTTCCTTCCCCTTTGAGAGCTTTCAGGGTATGCTCAGTTCATACTTCCAAGTTTTCCTCTACAAATTTATTTTAGGCCAAAGCAAGTCTAATCTAAAATCACCAGTTGCCAGGGGTCAAATATTTACATAGAACCTCAAAGATTGGAAGACAAGTGCAAAAGCTGGCAAACTTGTATCTGAGCCAATATATCATCGTGCTTAAATATAATATGAAAAACATGCTATCTGCCTTATTTTCAAATAGAAGTTTTATATATATATATATACCAGCCTTGCTGCTCTTTGAAGCTGTGGTGAGACAGCAGTGTTGACTTTGTGACTGGGTTTGTCATTTCCATAGCAACAGTCTGATGTCATCATCGCAGGATTCTGACTTCACTGCAGGCTCCAACAAAAAGCAAAGTTGGGCTGTGAGAACACGTATTAAGGACTTCAATAACAGCAGATGGATCTCAAAAAAAACCCCCAAACCTGGCCAAATAAAATTTTATTTAGGTGTCAATTCTCTCTTGCTTTCTAGGTTTGTTCTGGTGGGGAGGTCTGTCTAAAAAGAACAGAAAAAGGATTAAATCAGTGTGTAATTAATCAAACACTCTGCTGGTTTCCCAGTAGGCAGATAGCAAAATCAGCTAATTACTTCATTGAAAAACATCTGTTAACCTATTTGTATAGGGCTGTATTTTCCCCATTACTCCCTTGATCCCATCTCAAATACAGGGTGTCAAATTAGTTTCTCTCTGCTCTCTAGACACTCTGACTGGTGTCAGTGAAAAGTTGCAAACATCTACAATAGTTTGTTTCTAATTCCTTCTGAGATATTTTATTGTCAGCTCCTGGAACCATCTTACGTGTTTGGATAATCTAAACTCCTTTCTGACTCTCTTTGTGTCTTCCTCTGTTTTCAGTTATTTTTCTTTTTCCTTTACACATGCAGCTGATTCATTCCGATTTCCTCCCATCTCCCTGGTGAATGAGGAAGAAAAAGAGCCATTGAGATTGCTGGTTCTGTATGCCTACCCTGTTTTTCAAAACCCTACAGCCTTCCTCAGCAAGATTACTCCTTTATGCTGCTGTAAAATCTTTTAGTTTTCTTCACAGCTTGTGCAATCCTGGTTTCATTTTTCACTGTGGTTTTCCAGCGCTATTTCTTGTATTCTGTAATCAACACAAGGTTAGTGTCTCATCTACAGGGTTAGTGACTCAGATACTCTTCTCTTTTCCTTTATCATTCCCTGCATTTCCCTAGTCATTTATGGTGGTTGTTTACTATTGCTAGTAAAAGTTTATTTCTTAATGTTACTCGTGCACCGGGTTCCCAGAAACCTACCTCACTGTTCTGCCTTCTTTTTCTTTCTTTCTACCTGGCTTGTCCACTGACCTTTCTAGTAGTCTGAACTTCCTCTAAAATGTGCTTTGCTGAATTTAAAAATGGGCTTTTGGGGACACTGCACATCCCAGGAATTGGCAAGTTGCATCTTTAGAGGAACACACAGACCCTCAACTAAGTTAAGTGAGTGTTCTCCATATGTATTCATGCCTGATGTAAATCAGAAGGACCAGCTTCCCCTACAGATAGAGGGGTATTCAATGGTTTATACAGATATCCCAGAACAAACTTTGGTCAGGATTGAAATAGGGTTGGCAAATCAATCGGTTGACCAGTTAAATATTGTCGATTGACTGTATATTTTTGGACTGGTCAAAGATGATAGTAATTTTACAAAAAATAGCCTAGTGATTACAGTACTCAATCCTGGACCCTGCTCCCTTGACTGTTTTTGCATTTTACATTAAACTGCCATTGAATAGAGGATAGAAGTAATCCTGAGAACAGGGACTGAGAGCCTTCACCTGAGAGTTATTGTTTTGGATTGCAGTTTTGAACTTAACTATCTGAAGTGCTTCCAAGTCCTATTTTAGATACCTAAATCCTTTTTGAATCTAGCCTTTGGGTACCTAAGCCAGGCCCCTAGCAGACCTATATCACTTATCACCAAATTGCAGCTCAATTAGCCGCCTCTCCTTCCTATCTGCTACCTAAGCCTGGACGTATCTAAACTTATTAGGTGCCTCCCTTGTTGCACTTTCCGCTAATTTAGTGCAAGGCAATGATGAGCTGGCTGGGTCAATTATGCGTATTGGTTACGAAGAAAGGTACTTACTGTGCCGTTGGTTTAAGCAGGGTGTAGTTTATTGCGAGACGTGAGTACAGAAACGTTGAGTCAGTGATATTGTGTATGGGCAAGGCGCCGAAGACCGCTCGAGGGTCCTTGGTATGAGACGAGGAAGTGACTGGTTTGTCACCCAAGGAGTCTCTCTCCCGTTTCGCAATGCATCACCTTTATATATTGGTTACTCATAAGCGGCATTGTATAATACTGAGGCAATTTTTGACCAATTGTGGCTTGCAAAGCACTGCAGCATTTCTTACCCAATTGCAACTTGCACAGCACAGCGGCATCTCTTGTCCAATTGAGGAGCCGTGGCCTACTTCTTTTTGTGGCTGTGTTCGGTTAGTGGCTTGAGCGTCGCTAAAGCTTTATTATTTAGAAATATCTCGAGCTGTTTTAGAACTGTGTCTGGGACTGTGTCATGAGCATTTGTATACTTGTGACTGACATCCCTGTGTAACTTTAAAGTCTGTAGACACCTCTATTCTGCCTCTGGGCATGCTTAGAACTGAGCTGGTCTGAACAGTTCAGGACTCACCCTTCCCTTGATTGGAATACAGATTTACTTTATTAGTGTATATTAAAAGAAAGGTACACAATTGAAGGGATGGAAGGAAATAGCCACCCTTGTCCAGGTCTTTCTATCTTAAAGAGGGTGAGTGGAGGAAGGGCACAACTAAGTTATATGGCAAGAATGTAGCCTACTTAGCTTGGAGGTGGGGTGGGTTGGGTTGGAAGGGGAGGGGATAGGGGAGTTAACGGTGCAGCACTTGATCCACCTGGGTTAAGGACATTGGTAGAAGTAATTAATCTTCACAACTGTGTCCTTCAAGTCAAAAGAAACACTTCCCAAACTAGTAGGTGTTCTCAAAACACAAGAAACACAGACTAATGGGGTTGGGTCCCATACAAAATGCACTTCTGGCCACTTTCCACAAACAGAGGAGGAGTCCACTTTGTATCTAATAATCTCTTCATTAGCTCCCGTGCTTAGGAAGGAGGAGATACATGTTTCTAGTCTTATCCTGATGAGTTTCTAGCTCACACCTCTTACCAAACAATGGGTTAGTCTGACTAGGAGCATTCTCCAATTCTCCTGTAGAAGACCAGTCCTGGGTTCGAGTTTCCTGCTTGTAGAGTCATTTTACTTTAAAAAGCCATTGGATAAAATGCACGAACAGTACTTAGGAATAATCACATGAACAGTCACTAAGGAATAATTCGTACTTGCTAGTTCTAGGCAATAACCTGTAGAGTACAAGGTTTTTAAGCCATTCTGAGGTACCTAACTCTTGTCATACAGTGCTCAAGAAGCCTGCATTAGGGATTGTATGCAGGAGGTTAGGGTCTTAAAGGTCAGTCCCTTATTGGATTGAGCCCTTAGACTCCTTGCTCAAAGGACAGTATGGCACTGGATGTGGCAAGCAGTCCTTAATGCCTGTGATCGGTTCAGAGCCTGACAAATGGCTAACTCCATATTGGCCTTTTTCACTGAATTCTTGTCCAGTTACATTAACACAGGTTATTTTCCCCCAATTCCCTCTTCTTTCCTGAAAAAAAAACCCAGGAGTCCAGCCATAGAAACCACTATCAAAGAGATCTTCAGATCCTGTAGTTACTCTATGATTGTCAGATGTACCTTAGCAGACTCTCCCTGTTCGGTCTCCTCACCTCTCTGCCCTGGACTTCTGATGTACAGGCCAGGCTGCATTTTTACACTCTAGACTGCAATTCTGACCATGCTACTGATTAATCTTATTGAAAATTACCTCACTGAGGGCAGCTGACCATTCCTGACCACCCATTCAGAATAGTTGTTATCCTGCATTCTTCTTACAAGCAGAATTAGTTGCAAAGGAATGTCCTATGGAAAGAATTGGGAAGCTGAGTGCCTCTGCAGTTTATTTCCTTCAGTTTGTAAAGTATCCACCTATACCTGTGAGACAGCTGCTCAGTGTGTATTTAAAGCGGGTGTTGCCAATCCATTGTCCCAGCTATAAGAGAGTTGTACAGTAATTCTTGTGGAAACAACTATACTTAGCAACCAGAATGGTTTTTTTCTTTCAATTAAAAGGGGCAGTTCATTTTTTTATTTATTCCAGCACCACAGATAAACACCTGTGAACAGCCATTGCTTTCACAGAGGGATTTGATTTTAGAAATCAGGAGCTAAATTCATCAACCAGATGACGGGTAGATTTTCATATTTTTCATTTTATTACACATCATTTCTTTTTATTTGTTAACGTTCAAAAGGGAATCAATGAGGTGCCCTAGTGATGATCACTGACTTTCTGTGCTTACAGAAAAGAAAGCCATATGTGAAGACAATGGTACAATTCAAAATGCATGAAGGACCAGTTTTCTACAAAACCAGTAGCTGGTATTATAAGGGAAACAAACCCAAATTGAAACTTTGATCCTAAACAGCCCTGATTGCTGGGAAAGCTCCACTGTGGATCCACCTGGGTTAAGAACATTGGCAGAAGTAATTAATCTTCACAACTGTGTCTTTCAAGTACTTATTATTGCCCACCTTAAAGGCAGAGAAGGTAAAAGCCTTGTTTGAAGACACAGATGCATGGCAGACAGTAGAACTATCCTGCCTTTCTTGTGTTATACAGTTATTCCCCTGCTCTTTCAAATCCGAAACCTTGGATCCTGGTTATTCTTTGGAAAATCCCAACCCCCACAGCACCTATAAATTAACCTTTGGATCTGCTGCACCACGTCCCAGTAATCAGCTCTTTACGGGAAGGTCCTTCTTTAATAGAAAGGCCTCGATGCCTGTACAGAATCCATTCTTTGCAATTTATTTACTGTTGAAGTTATTTTTCATGTGGTTAAAAAAAACACATATAGAAATGGTATCCCTCTCCATTAAATGACATTGGCTTGTAGAGGCTATTTTTACAGAAAGCTTTTCAATTTGTAGAAGATGTTATTGGGGTCAACCTGTTAAATTTGGTGGGATTTTTCATTAGGAAAAAGTTATCACTGTAGTAACAGGCGTAATATTTGACAATCCTTGACAATTTTCTATGTAAAAACACTCCCTTTATGGGAAGCAAAAGCCTTACTCCACTTTCCCTGCCAGCTCTCTTCCTGGGAGCTGGCAAAGAACTGAACTGGCTAAGTCTCCTGTTTGCCAGTCACTTCACAGTGTAGATATGTCTTGTCAGCTTCAACCCCCAGCCAATTCATAAGAACACAGAAGGCATGCTGAGATTGGAGAGATGGCACAAAACACACATGAATGAGCCCAGGAGCCCAATGAATGCAGTATCCTGGCTTTGGTGTTAGCGAGTTGCTTAGCAACAGAAATGTTTAAGATGATGGCATCCCTAGTTTGGGAGGGCTGAGGTATTTAGCTGTCCAGCAGACATTAAAATAATGATCAGTTTTGGGAAGAAGGACACATCAAACGCTGTAGCGACAAGAGCCATCAATGTTGCTTTTTTTCTTTCTTCCTCTGGTAAACTTTTGATTTCCTTCTAGCATTTTAGGGACATGAAGCTGAGTTTTTGCTCCTACTTATGTGCCAGCTGCAAATCATGGAAGGTCAAATCTTGGCCCCCAGAAGCCAATGCCATTTTTTCTCTACAGACTCCAATCTCCAATGGAGCCAGGTGTTCACTACCATTGTTTTCATGCAGAATTGCCTGCACATATTTGGGAGGAAATCTAAGTCCAAAAAACCGCACAACACAAACAGAAAGATAACATTTAAAAATCTCTTCTGTAGTTTGTATGCTTCGGGCAAAGAAGTTAGAGGGTTTGGGGTTTTTTTTTTAATTTTCTCATATATCAAAAGTTCCATTGAAATAAGTTTTATTGCATGGTAAATATTTTACTGAGAGACCGAAGTGAGACGAGTAAGTGCCGTGGAACAATATCCTGGCATCATTCTGTTACCAAGGAAACGCTGGGTGTCAATTGGAGAAAAATCTCTTGTGGAAAATATAAAGACGCGGCAGCACAGTCAGAAAGCATGCTTTGCCAAAAGCAGAAGAAAGTTTCAGGCTCTTCTGGTGAACCTACTGAAAAGACAAATTGAAAGGGTTTGATTGTGTAGGTTGGGGAAAGTAAAGCAAGCTTTAGATTTTATGGTATAGACTAAACAGCATCTTCAAATTTTAAGACCCAAATGATGATAAAACTCATCTATATCTTTACTACCCATGGTCACAAGTCAGTTTGTGACTCTCTTGCTCCTCCTAGATTGTTAAGTGTTAGTTCATCTAAGTTTTATTAGATACAAGGCAATTGCCCATCAAGAATGATGGGGGAGGGTGGTGGGGATGGAGCCCCATGCCTGGCTCCGTGCCCCACTCCTGCCATCCTTCACCCAGCCTCGCTCTACCCCCATCCTCCTCCTGGTGCTTCAGGTCTGACCC
Organism: Caiman crocodilus; assembly: GCA_030014935.1. Lineage (NCBI taxonomy): Eukaryota > Metazoa > Chordata > Crocodylia > Alligatoridae > Caiman > Caiman crocodilus. The sequence continues at coordinate 28,114,274 of JAGPOW010000229.1, forward strand.
TGCTCCGCCTTCCCCCCTGCTTCAGGTCCAACCCTCCACCACCCCAACATGATGAGTCTGGTCCTGGTCCTCCTTTCCCCCCGCTGCTTTGGGTCTGACCCTGCTCCTCCCCCACCCTTCTGCTTCAGGTCCAACCCCACTCTTCCCCTTGGGCCACACAGCCTGGGTCACCCATCCAGTCACCACTCACCCTTTTGGCAGTGCATGCACAGTTGGCCAGAGAAGCATTATGGACACACACACAGACACACAGACACACAGACTAAGCCTTTTATTATATTAGAATTTTGTGGGGTTTTTCCCCAACAATTTTTCAGATCAGTATTTTGGCTAGACTTGCAAGGCACATGCTATATTCTTGCTGCCTGAAAGAAAGTAGTGTGTACTTCCTAGCTGGGCTTCCAGTGGGAACATTAATTTCTTCAAATCCCAGAATTGCTTTCAAGATTTTTCTTTGTAACATTTCTTAAAAATTTCTGATTCTGTGAAGTTGCTGACTACAGTCTTCACAGAGAATGAATATGACAGGTATATGAAGAGTTAAAGCAAATTCCTTTTGAAAATTCAAATGAATATTCATAGAAAATATTTGGGATTAGCTATCCTGCTCTATATATAATACAGGAGGGGTACTGCAAAAACTTAAAATTAGTTTAATGAAGTCAGTGGGACCTTTGTTGTTGACTTCAGAGGGCATAGGATCAAGCTGTTATTCTCCAATTAAAAGACTTCTCCAGTTGTGTACATTCAGCTGACAGCATTAGGAAGAGCTTCATCACAGATGCCTGACAAGAAAATGAATAGCTTTCCAAGAAGGGATGCTAGTGATTTAATACCTGAGGTATTGCTCTTCAACTCTGACTCAGTACTGAATTATTACTCCAACAGCACACTTGGATGCTGGTTTTAGTATTGTGAGTCCCAACACTGTGGTGCTAGAAAGCATGGTCCATTTGACTTGGTCCCCTGATCAAATTCTGCTGGAAGTTACACACTGCTTCAGTCTGCTTAAAATCCCTCTGTAGCTTCAGTTGAATACAATTGTCTTTATTCTTCTTGCTCCACTGGGTACTGTTTTAAAACCTGCTGCCTTCCCCTCAATAGCTGTGTTGGTCAGAAGTGTATAATCTGGGCACACGGGGTGGACTGCAGCTTTCCCGTGGGGGAAGAACTGTGTCTCTTCTTTGAGTCTATGATGGAAGAGAGGGAAGGGGAAGGGAGTTACAGTCCCTCAGGAACTGAAAGGGCAGGGGAAGCAAGTAACAGTCCCCCAAGTACTGTGTTGTGTCCCCACAGCTGCACACTTAGGTTTTGCTACACATCAATTTTAGGTGGCTCCTGGAGCTCTTAACTTCTGATTTGTCCACATATTAACAAATGAAACTAATTGTAAGTGAACTTTAGATGGCTTAAAGTTACACTGGGGCAGGTTTAGCTCTCATCCATTTTACCCAGCTCCTATTCCATTAGTGTTTGGCCATTCCCCACAGATGAGGAACCCAAGATACAGTCTTCTAGCATCCCACTGTCTTCCTTTTACTTCTTTTGATTTTATCCTTCAGTGACTAACTTCCTTCAGTTCACCACCCTTCCCCTCCCCATTTCCTTTATACTTCACATTTCATTACCTGCCCCATTAACACTCTGTCTCCCAGCTTCATGCACTTCCCACTGCCTGCCCTCCCCACCTCCCTCAATCCCACCTTCACACGCCCACTTAGAGCAGACATAGAAGTCAGTCCTGGCTCACCAGACACTCTTGTGGCAAGTCACAGCTGTGCCGGTGGGGCACAGGTTTTTTAGCTTTAAGATGCAACTGCTCCAGACTTGAGCTAGCACTAACATCTATCAACATTTGAGCAGCACAAAGTCCAATGTGTAGCAAGGCCCTTAGTTGCAGCTGTCTCGTGCGACTAGCACTACCTGGACAAATGCTGTTCACCAGTTGAGAGAGAGGAGACAGTGTCACATTCAGCCAGCAGAGGGATCCACGTGGAAGAATCAGGGAGGATGAGATGATGCACAAGGGAAGTGGTAAAGAACAGTGCTCAGACTCCCACTAATGTGCAAGAAACTGCAGTTTCAGCTGACATCTGAAGCTCTTTATTCCCTTGACAGCTGGGACCATTTCCTACCCAAACACAGAGCTACAGTGGTTTCCCTGTAAGAGCTCGGCTTCTAGTTTGGCACCTGAGAGATGTTTTCACATTTTCAGAAAAGGTTCAGGTCCCAGCAGCTTCCACTCCCTTGTGGTTCTCAGCAGCGGCAGCTGGGTGAGGACCATTTTGAGAAACCTGGAGTGACCAAGAAGGTTTTCATAGATTTCATAGACATTAGAGCTGGCAGAGACCTTGGAAGATCATCGAGTCCAGCCTCCTGCCTCAGGGGCAGGAAGTCAGCTGGAGTCATAGGATCCCAGCAAGAAAAACAACCAGGCTTCTCTTGAAGCCATTCAAAGTAGGTGCTTGAACCACCTCCAGCGGCAGGCCATTCCAGACCTTGGGGGCTTGAACAGTAAAGAAGTTCTTCCTTATGTCCAGCCTGAAATGACCTTGCAGGAGTTTATAACTGTTCAACCTTGTAATCCCTTGGGGTGCTCTGGTGAGCAAACGCTCCCCCAGGTCCTGGTGAGCACCCTTGATAAACTTATAGGTGTCCATCAGGTTGCCCCTGAACCTGCGCTTTTCCAGGCTGAAAAGTCCCATGGCTTCAGCCTCTCTGTTGTTCTGATCTCTGATCATGCGCGTGGCTCTCCTCTGCACTCTCTCAAGCTTCTCCACATCCTTTTTGTGGAGTGGCTTGGATTCTAGCCTGGAGCTCTTGTGGGAACACTTTGGTGGAGCAGGGGTGGCACTTAGTGTAAGCATTGTTTACCGAAGAAAGTTTCATAAGTAGGACATTTAGTTGCCCAGGGGAAGATAGCGGTCTGTGGATAATGCAGGTAGCAAATTTACACCCAAGTCGTTACTGTGCAGTAAGGCGCGTGAAGACACCTTACTGCACAGTAACCCTGTGTGTGTGGGCTTATTTGGGACTAACTTTAGTTCCAAGTCAATCCACACACAGTTACTATGCTGTAATGCCTGCACAAGTAGATACTGGTGTAAAAGCTGCTTACTGTGCAGTAAATGCATGTGTAGACATGCCCACAGGGAAGGGTCAGCAAAACATTGTGGGGCTTCTCTATCTCAGACATCCTCCCTCCTTCCTTCAGTCTTTCTTCCAGCGTTATTCACGCAGGAACATGGCTGAGTTGAGTCAGACCGGACAGAGGTCATGCTGAACCACTCCAACACGTTACAACTGCTTCTTCCTTTGATCACTTTGTGTGCCTGGCTCTTTGGAAACATTAGAAACCATTGCTCCCCTAAAAGCTCTTTGCTAGTGTGCATTAAACTTCCCACCTACTTCACTCTTGGTTTTTGCATATTTCTTTATTCTTCTTCTTCAGGATTCCTTGCACAACCAACTTTCTGATAGACCTGTGTGGAGCAGAGGAGGATAGGGAAGGTTTAATATGAAGAATGAGCATTAGATGCCTGGTGACAGGGAAGAGAAATTGGTCTAGTGTTTTCTTATGGAAAGCTGTGGTCCTGGCACCAGAAGAGATGTGAGAGACTTTAGCCGGGAAACAAAATAGAAGTACAGATCCTTGATTTACCAAGAGTCAGACTTTTACTTATGCCTTAGTTCTGATGGTATGAATTTCAGGCTTAGCAATACTCATCAAATTACCACTTAAGAGGTGATATTCACAATTTCTTAATTTAAAAAAATGCTTTGTTTCTACATGTATTTTGTCAAAAGTTGTCTTTAAATTCCTCCGTAGAGATGGTACATATTAATAATTGTATTAAATTGGTGTCAGCAATTGGATTCAAAGGTGTGTGGGGGGAGAGAATTCAATGTTTTATTGTTCTTATTTCCCACTACCAATACCAAAAAAAAAAAAAAATTACAATAGTGAGAAACATCTTTGACTGGCATCACATAAATGAGGCCTTGGGAATGCAAAGAAAGGCAATGAAAGTACAGATCATTAATGTGCAATCAGAGCCCTTCTCCTCAGCCTGTGTCAGTCTTGCAATACACAGTTTTGTAGATTTATTGCAGGACTCATGAGTGTACCGAACATGACACTTATATTACTTCACAAGTTCACACCTGGATGTTGGCCAAATGATACAACCTCAGTTCAGCTGTCAGTAGAAAATATTCAGTTAGATAAATGCACATCTAAATGAGCTCTGTCCATAGCACATCGCCATGTAGAATTGCATGTTAAGTGCATTTCTTTGGAAACATTACCATTCTGCATGTGAAAATTAAATGAAATAATCTCTTCTTGTTCTTTTGAAAGTGATGGAGAGGATACTGTCTGTAACATGCCATGCAGGATTGTTTTAATAAAAACAGGAAGCCTAATTCTTGGGAGACTACAAACTGCACAATGTCCCCTTCCAACACAGTTGGCCAGAATATGTTGAACTATTTAGCACTTGTCAGCATTCATTAATAGTTCTCAGAGGTACTGCCACAATCCCCTGCATTATTGGTATGTACCAGCACTCCTGTTATACCCTGGTACACTATGAGTGCCCAGTTGAGTACATCAGATGCAGATTAGCTCATTAGTGTTACCTTGCAATTGTGTTACCTTGCAATTTTAGGCTTTGTGACCCTCCCCCTTCCAATATAGTACAAAGCTATGATTAGCAATTTGAAATGTATTTGGCCATTCATGGTTTCTAAGAAAAATCCAAATATACTGAATTTTGTCTATCAATTATAGGCCAAGACACCAGCCATAGTGGCTCAAACTGAACCTGATTCTTACCTATACATGAAGTCCTAGGGGAGCACAATGAACCTGTATAAAGGACAGGAACTATTGCCACTTCCTTTTCTGTTGCCAGGCGAGTAAGGATAATTGCATCTGATTTTCTCTATGAGGATGCCAGCATGCCAGATGGCCCCACCATTCCTCTTTGACTCTGCTGATCAGGGACAGTACATAAGGGAGTATACACAAGCCCAGAAAGGAGATAAATGGCATTCTACCTATTCATGCCAAGGAGATCTGGGAGGAAGTCTTCCTTCCTGAGACAGATGCCCCTTTGTGTACCTCTTGGTACTAAGCCCTTGGGCCGGGGAAGGAGGGATGGGTTAGTGCTTTACCCATCCTGTCCCCGTAAGTGAATAATGCCTCCCAAATACATTGTGGGCTGAGAGTGCCCTATGACAGTTTGCAAAAACTCATTTGTATTTTAGATTATTGTAAGGCAATTGATTTGAAAGCAAGGTAGGGAGGACCAATTGGCAATAAACAGGAATGTGTTTCTGTCTGCTAGAGCACAGTGACCTTGGCAATCTTAATGTTTTACTTTCCAAAATTATACAAGGGTGAGTAGACATAAGAATCCCTTTTTAAATAAGTCATGGAAGGACTTCTAAGTGGTAGTTGCAGTCAGGATCATAAGAAGTATTGCCAGCTCCAAATACTCAAGAGTCACAACTCAGCTCCTTCAGCTCCTCAAATGACAAGGTTGGCTTAAATATCATGAGATTTAAAACAAACATGAAATTCTTTTTGCCTCTTCATAGCTGGGTCTTTAGGATATATGATTTCAAGATATCCTCTGTCCTCGAGGCCTGTCTCACCATGTTAGTGCTGTCTGTGGGAGCGTCACTGTGAAACACTTTGCCCTTTCCCTCATGCTCCATACAAGCTGAATGCTAGAAAGGAGGCAGTGTCACTGATTTAGAGTGCCTCTGAATGTGTGCCAAGAAGCTTACCTGAGAGGGAGAACCTGAAAGCAGTGCTTAGGCATGTGCTGAAGGCTGCTCTCAGGTAGCCGCATTGCCTCACACCTGGAATTTGGTGTGTGCAGAGGAGGACTGAGTGTACAAGGCCAGCTTCCTGCAGAGGGTCCCGCTTGTGGCATGGAAATGAAATAGATAGACCCGCCTTGCAAGAAATTGAGCCTTTCTTTATCTGAAACAAAAGCTGAGGTTATTAATAAATCATTTGATTCCAGGAAATGGAAGTGTGAGGCAGACACTAAGAGCCAGATCCTGTTCCACTAGCGTTATTCTTTTCCACCCTACCTGAGATCTCAAAAAACCATTAGTGCATCTATTTCTGTAACACATCATCATTTGGTTCTTTAGATTAGATCATAAAAAAAAAAAAGGAGGAAGGTGGAAAAGGCCATGCCTACTTGTTGGATAACCAGTGATGCAGGGTCTTGAGCAGAGGGCAATAGAATTACACCTTGGCACTTTAAATCCATTTTTGTGCTTAATAAGTGAAATAGAATCTGGCCCCAATCACATTTGTGCTCAGATCATGAGATTTATGAATGGGGAATAAGCTGGTTTTGGGTCCCTAGCACAGTGTGGGGAAGTAGCAGTTATACATTAGGAAGGAGGTTTGCCATCTGGATTAAATGACTGGCAGATTTCTGCAAGACAGAGTATAAACTAAAAACTCTCTGAGCTCTCACAATGGGCATTCATTACTTGTGTGTGTGTTTGAGCTGCAAAAGACTTCTGAGAAAGATACCAATGTTGACTTCTTCTGTGTCAAGACAATTGTAACTGTTTTAACCTCTGTATGGGAGCTAGAAGCGACAAAGCTTTTTGCATTCTTGTCCCTTCCTTGAGCAGCACCACTTGAATCATATGTTGTAATATTTTTAATGTGTGTTTCACTAGTTCTTATCCAGAACCAAAGCAGCTCCATATCTATTTCTTTGCTTGAGCCAGCTATCTTCTGGCAATGGAGAACTTGTAGTGTATATTCAGAAGGGTGCTGTTTGAATATCACTTTCAAGGACAAAAACATACAAGTAAACCTGTAGCTGATGCAAATGAGGAGATAGTCTCTCCTGCCCAAGTGCAGGGGGGCTGGACCCAATGATCTCATGAGGTCCCTTCCAGCTCCTAACATCTATGAATCTATGAATTTGGGAAATGTTCTTCCTGTGATCGCAGGAAGGAACATGGAATTGTATAATACATGTGAATTTATGTATATGGGGGGGAGGGGGAGGTGCTGGGTTCAAGTGTGAGCCGACTCACTGGATCACTGTGAGTGCCACACGGTTTGGTTGATGCCAATAATATTGTGTTGATTCTAGGACCCAGTAGGAATTAGGGGAGGGGAAGGTGAAGAGCTACTTTCACAACCCCCTGGCTGTCTCCTCGTAACTGATATTGCAGAATGGTTGTGGGGAGTGTGGGACGACAAGATCTCAGTGGATTCCAGCTTTAATGGTGAGGGGGAAGCACAGTCCATGCAAGCAAGCGGTCAGAGATGGGGTAAGGCAGAAGTGGAATATAATGTGCCAGTGAGGGTAACTCAGATCCATGCTGTGGCAATTCATGTCCCACTTTTAATGCCTGGGTGTAACCTACATTCACTCAGTGGCCACATCTACATGAGACACAGTCTGCACAGTTATTACTGTGCAGTCATTTAGTACTTTGATACCAAGTGCCATTTAGTACTTCATAACCAAGTGCCACATTACGTAACTGGTGTTAAAACTTGCATAACTGGTGTTTCTGTGCAGTAGCATGACAACATGGTTGCCTAGTGATACTTACTGTGCAGTAGCTTGTTACTACTGCACAGTAGTGTCATGTCACAGTTAGTGCCCTGTGATGCTACTGTGCAGTAGTAACAAGTTACAGTTTTAGTGGTGGCAGAGCCACACAGGGATGTTATTGGCATTCAGCAGCACACCACAGTATCTTAACTCTGGCAGTCAAAGTTCACATGTTCGGATCTAGAGATCCCAAGTTTGTTGCCAGCTAGACATCAAATGGTCAATGCTAAGTTCTTCAAGCTGCCTATACGGCCCCACCACTCCTGCAAGGGGCTAGAATGTTACATTGGGCAGGCATGTCTCATAATAGCAGAAGCGAGCTACACTGGGGAAAGTGATATGTGCGTGGTAAGGACTGACTGTGGATCTCTCCCTGCCAGACTGAACTACACAGATATGTGCTGCTGCACAAGGCAGTGACCAATGGCACAACATCACCCAAAATAATTAGGGAGATCTGACCACCTGAAACCAAAGACTCACTCTGTACAGAATAGGGATGAAATCAGGATATCAATACAAGTTCCAAAAGGAAAAATAGTTCAAGATCCCAGTCCGTGCATGTTCTGACTAGGTATAGTTTTCCATGTAATATGACAAGTGGGATGCAATAACATAATTAAGGGTTGCCTTGTAATACACCTATGTAAGGACACAGAGTTATGGGTACTATTCATGTTGACATTTCCCACCTGCAAAGATGGGTTCTATAAACAGCACATGCTTTGTTTTAGTTCTATAAATGGCAGACTTCATTTTGGCATTTCCTGCCTGCAAAGATAGGTTCTATAAACAACAGACACAAAATAGAACAGAATTACATTTTAAAATCAATGTCAGTGCACTGAGAGGTGGGCTGCTGAACTCTGCAAGCCTATCGGTCCTCTGACATTGATTTTAAAATGTAATCTTGCTCTATTTTGTGTCTGCTGTTCATAGAACCTACCTTTGCTGGTCCTTACACACTGGATAACATCTCCTTGGTATGTCTCATTTCCAAATCCCTTTCCCATTTAACCATTGCTTTTTCCTCCCATGTTTATCTAGAAAAAAATGACACAGAAAAGTTTCAGTTGGTAGGCATTTGGGATGCTTTTTCCTTCAGCAAACTACAACCCAGATCTTTTGCCATCTCTTAGGTACTGAAGAACAGGAGCATATTCTACCTATTACAGGTCTAAGTGGACAACCACGACACAAACCCAAGTCAATCTCCCTGAAGCAGATGTGGTTACTCATGTAATTTTTAGTTCTCGATTCACCTTGTGCAATTAGATCTGCCCAAAAGGTATACAATGCAGCCACCTAGATGCCTTAGGTCCTTAAAGCCTTAAGTTCACTCACTCTCCATTGTGATCCCAGTTCACCTGGGAGGGCACATACATTCCATATGTGTGCATAAATTCCATGCACAGGTCCCCAAACCTTTAGTTGGTGAAGAATCACAACAAGCAACTTGCAAGGTACTGATGCTCATGTTTTGCCCAATAGCTTAGTCATTAAGGGACTTGCTCAGGAAGCGGGAGACCTTGAGATGCTCCTCAGGCAAAGGATGTTGAACCTACATTGCCTACTTCCCTTAACAGGAATACAACCACCAGCAACCTCTACCCATACTGTATTTTATCTTATAACTATTTAAAGCAAGATGCAAATTCCCACACCTCCCTCAAACACACGCATTCCAGTATCCTACCTATATACAGGGCACATATGACTCTAAAATCTGTGTTGGTGGCACTTACTACTGCCTGTGGGTCTGGGACACAGAAGTGGTCTGGGCCTTTTAAATCTAAGTAGCACTTCAATTCCTGCTAGGTGGAATAGGAGCTGGCCCAAAGTAGCTAAGTGCAATCTTATACTACCATGATGAAACCCCTAGAAAACTGCAGTCTTTAGCTTAGATTTAAGTACCCTAGTTATACAAGGATTCGCAGTGGAGGACTTACTTTTTACCTAATAGTTCTGTGATCTGGGTGAAGGACCACCCATGGGGATGCCAATTAACTAATTAATCCAGAGGCTCGTTAATCTTCTATGACCCACAGGTAGTCAGGTTCAGGCCATTAAAGTAAGTTCATTTCCCTGAGCGTTGATCTGCTGCCTGACCCCATTCAGAGTTAGAAAGGGAAGCTACACACTAAAGCACAGGTAGCTTGAGCAATATAAGCTGTACTAGCCCATTTCCCATCAAGAATGACAGGGGGGGGGTTGGAGTGCCGCCAGTTGATACCCCGTGCTGCCACTCTTCTGCTTCTTGCAGGGAGTGGGGTGGGAGAGCTAAGGCCAGAGCCGCTGGACTCGGCTCCCCCAGCCTCTCATAGGTCCTCAGTGCAGCTTCAGAATCATGGCAGTGCTCCCCCATGCTTGAAGCATGCCAACGGGCTGTTTCCATCAGCCAATCAGAGTGTGACTAAAGAGTTATGGACAGACAAAAGACAGACAGGTAGACAGACTTACACTTGTATAATGCTAGAACTAGCCAATTGCCCATCAAGAATGATGGGGAGGGGAGCAGGCAGGGGCAGAGCCTTCCCCTCCCCACATCCGGGCCTACTCCCACTTCCATCCTGCAGCTTGGGGTCCGGGCCTGCTCCCCAGCTCCCCATTGCAGTGGCAGGGGGAAGGGAGAGGTGGGCCCGGGCCTGGTGCAGGGGAGGACTGGGCTCAGGGGTGGGGAGAAGCTGGGCTGCCGCAATTGGGGGAGGGGGAGCAGCGGGCCTTGGCTGACCTGGTAGTGGTGGGGGGATGGGAGGAACAGGCTCAGGGACAATGCGGGGGCGCAGGAGGCATGGGCTTGGGTCTGACAGGGGGAGGAGGCTTACTTCTCCCTTGCCCCCGCAGCTCCCATGTTGAGCTGGGCTGGGTTGGACCGGGCTGGGCCAGGCCTGCTGTCCTCCCCCACTGCCATGGTAGGTCGGCTTTTCCCTCAGCTCCAGCTCATTCCCCCTCACCATGTCAGGCCTGGGCCCAGTCCTCCACTGGCCCCGCCATGGGGGAGTGGGGTGGGGGAGGAGTGGGCCTGGGCCTGAGGCAGGGAGGCCCTGGCTCACTGGTTCCCCCTTCTGCTGCCATCCCTGCTCCCCCCGCCCCCCGTGTTGGGCATGGGCCCACTCCCCCTTCCCCATGTTACCTGCAGGGAGGGTGTGGCGGGGATCCCTATTTCTGTCCACTCTGTTGCTGCTACCTCCAGGGAGCCGGGAGGGTGGGAAGAGGGCAAGACCAGCACAGCTGGCCTGGACCCCCTCCCCTCGCTCCATCCACTGTGTCCCCACCTTCGTGGCGGCAGGCTGCTTTGTGTCAGAATGCTTCTTTGCACTCTGATTGGCTGTTTGTCAGCCAATCAGAGCATGAATAAAGCATTACGGACAGTCAGACTTAGGCTTTTATAACATAAGAATAATACAACAAAACCTGTGCAACAACTATCCAAGGAACCTTGTCTGTCACAACTACCTGATGCAATATTCCCATAACACCTGTGCCAAAACACAATAAAATATGCCTGACAGGACAGTAACCCTACTCACATCCCAAAACCAATGTCCCTGGTCACACAACCAGTCAACTATACGTTACAATGAGCTTCGGTCACTACACAGTTAACTGCTTTGCAATTTCACAGACAACCCAGAAACCACAGAGGACAGCAAGAACACCCTGGGCCTAATCAGCAGAAGAAAACCTTTGACAGTCCCTGACAATTTTTAGCTTTTTCCTGCTAAGGTATTCGGCACCTCAAACAGGGAAAGGGTGATACTTTACTCAACTGCAGCTTCCCGATGACCAGGTCACAGCAAGGAACTTGCAATCGCTAAACTTCCCGCGCCCCTAGAGCCTGGAGTCAGGACGGTCCAGAGAGAGCGAGCCCGAGCCCCAGGCTGGCTGCTCTGGACAGGATTTAGAGCCGTCTAATCGCACCACCTGTCACTCACCCAATGGTCCAACCATCGCCTTTTCCACAATACAGAATCAAATTCAAACCTGGGTAATACTTCAAAGGACCAATCATTTCAAACTATTTCAACTCAATACAAGAACTGCCTTATTAATTAGCATATCACATTGATAAACAGTTGCATTACCATTATACACTGTGCGTGCCCAGACCTTAAAAGTAGGCCATGACTTCATCAAGTCTGAGAGTTCCATCCCTCTAGAAACTTCTCACCTGTAGTCATTTGGCTCATGTGTAGACTTCCACCACTGTTCTACAAGGGCACTTGCCCAGGAAGTGGGAGAACTGGACATCAGGTGTCATTTAGCCTTACTATTAAAGTTCCATGTGCACGTGCCAGGAAAGCGTGCTAACCACCTGGCTCTCAGTTGGGTGAAGCCGAAGGCCTTGTCTAGCCTTCCTGGGCCATTGGACAGAAGTAAGTGCAAGAGGTATAGGGCCAGAAGGAACGCATGTAAGGTAGAGGCTGACTCTATAACCCAGTGAGGTAGGCATTCCTCTGAGGGGAGGGTGGGTCCTGGCCATGACCCCATGCTTGTTTTGCATTTTGTATTAAATAGTCCTTGGATAACAAGCACATACTGTCCTGGGAGAAAGGAGCATTACTATGTACTGGGTTACAGGGGTGTAGGTCCTTCTCGTCCTTACAAGTGTCTCTCCAAGACAGAATAGGACCCCCGGGTAATGGAGCCTTACAATGTGAAGTCTGTAGCAGGTTCTTCTAGGGTAAGAGTTCCTCCATCCCTCAAAGCTGTCTCATACTTCCTAGTGGATGCTTGTAGGCATCTTTGTCCTTACGTGCTCTGGGGTGTGCTGGACTTCCCACTGGGGGAATAGGAGAGTTGTACACTTCCACAGGCAAAATAGGATTGCTTTTCTGAGCAAAGATGCACATTTTTACACCAAACAGCTTAGTAGGCTTAGATGTCTCATAGGCAGGGTAAGATCTGGAACTGAGACTTGGCATTTCATGTGTTCCCTATTTAGTCAGATAGCTTAGATGATCAGTTCTATCCCCCAAGGAATGTCTTACCTGCAAAACATTAAAATAAGAGAATGATGGGAACTGAAGTTTTCCCTGAGCCCCTTAAATAGCTTTAAGCGCCTGAATTCCTGTACATATGAGCAAATTTCAAATCCCAGATCTGTCCCTAAAGTGAAATATTCCCCTAGAAACTCAAAGGAGACTGAGGCTGATTGATAGGAGTCATAACAAGGATACAGTACTCTTTAATTTGCAATGCTAAAGCTGACAAGTATGATTTAACTCATACCTGTGACTATGCATGGGTCCCTAGTAAATCATTTTTTGGTATATACCTTGGTTTGGCTGTCCAGTCTAATTATTTTAATTCCAAGCAGCAGAGGCTGAAATAATAACTGTAGTGTATTGCATGGAAATTGGATACTCTCAGCAGATTACCCAACTTTCTCTACGTCAGAGCGAAATATACAATCACACGTGTATATAAACATAATGTGTGTGTGTATGTCTGCGTGTGTATGTAAGTGTAACATTAATGTTTGCATTTTGGATTATTTAAGCAATCTTTAAATCAACCCGTTGCTTGGTGATTTCTCCTATGTGACTAAAGTTCACTGAGGCCCTTCTTAAATTAGGTTTAAAGGTACAGGTGTGGCTGATGATTATAATGCCAAGCTAGGCATGTATGAAGCATTTTATCCAAGACCTTTGTCAATTGTTAAATTCAATGTCTGAGTTAAGTGACAAACTAGTTAAATGTAATTGGTTGGATGAGGATTTTGTGAGATTATGTAAACAGCATCGAATTTGAAAAGTTTTTATTTTCTATAGTTATTACCAGGTATAATAATTTGAGAACTGCTGTTTTTCTCAGAATGTAAATGACGAGGGACTGGCATAGAAACACATGAGGTCACTGTTCAGTGGCATGAATGGGAAGTCCACAGCAGTTTGGGGAAAAGAGAGTAGACAGGTATTTGCGATCAGTTCTGTCAGTGAAAGTGTTGTGTTCCCTTCAGCTATATGCTTCCTGCCACTGCTATTTGAATTCTGTGATAATCTGCACAGAGCAATTTTCATCTATATACATTATGGCAAAATGAGAACCCAACAGGACCATGCACCCAAATATCTGCCTGAGAATTTATAAGAAAAAATGTTGTGGGATCATCTGGGAAGCTGTTGTTGGGTGAGGGCAATTTTCAAGTCTATCAAGATGTATACTTACAAATCCCTGCTAACTTCTGAAAGGAGATGGGTGCCTAACCACCATAGGTGATTTTGACTATTCTATCCCTTTGGTGAGTCAGCCACTAAGGCAGCAGATATAATTTGTGATTTTCAGTGACAAATCGCATGGGATTAATAGCAAATCATCAAAACAATCAGCATGGCAAATAGTCTGCACACAGTCTATAGGGGGTTGACATGTATTTGCATTCAAGATATAAAACCCCCTTTTTGTGCCATCCCTGTGAAATGGGGCTTAATGTTGTTCATTTGGTTTTTCGTTTGATTTTGAACCAGAAGAATACAAATTAAAATGATGGTTTGTTGGATCAGGGAAGTAACGCTGGTGGATAAATTAGTGTTTTCAGAAGGATTGACTGGAAGATTTTTAGTCCAGCATGTCTCGATTTTTATCCATGTGTGGTTTAGCTATGGTTTGATAAACTAAGTACATTTATATTCTCAAATCAAGACAATAGAAATGAATATTAATTGGAATGCAGAAGAGATTGCAGAAGAGATGAATGCTCTTCACCTCTTGATTCTTGATATTTGTAATGTGGATAATGAATTGACTAATTATGATACAGTATGGATTGCCAATCTCTAGAGGATTCATCTGCTTGAAATTAACATTGCCTCTTTATGCAGTCTGCATTTGTTGGGGTTTTTTTGATAAGCTAAGTGAAGTTCTAACTTTAAAATAGTCTCTTTATTAGAAGAAAATATCTGCTGTATTTTCCTTCATCTGCCTCTCAAAATAAAACCTGTTTGATTTCTCCTTTTTGCAAGAAAGAACAAAGAATTACTTTCTGTAACAGGAATTTGGGGGCTGGATGAGAGTACATGCCAGCAAATAACAAAACAAATATTGTGCAGAAAATTTGACATTAGAAAAATAATCTAGGACTATTAAAGGCAAACACTGTCCTGAATGCTGTGGCTGTCTGAATCCAGGGAATCCATAGAAAGATGAACCTCAGAGTTTCTTCCACACAGATATGTCCTTAAAGGTCTAAGTCTATACTGTACCCCACAGTGCATTCTTGCTGCAGAGTCCTAAGACATATCACATCTTCCCAGATGCTACCCATTAATACATGATCTGTAACTAAAGAGGCAAAAGAGAGAGAGAAAAAAAATATCTGTGATTAGTTAGAAGAATGTGAGGACTATCCAACTACAAACTGAATTTGGGGGAGGAACAGTAGTGGAGAAAATCAGATGAACAAATGTTCACAGTCCCTTTTAAGTTTATTTAATCAAGCATCTCCACTGTAAGGGTGTTGTGTAAGCTCCAGGATGGGCACTGATAGTTGACAAACTAGAAGGAAGAATCAAATCACTGGAAAGACTGACCATAACTAAGCATAGAGGACGAGCGGAGGAACGTGTAAAGGAATGGACTTTCTTCCCACAGCCCTTGTGATAGCAGAGGGTTGCTTCACAGGTCTTCAGGAGATACGGCTGACCGGAGCATGGACTGCAGGTAGGAAGCTGCTGCTTTGAGTGCTGTTCTTTTCTCAGACCAGATCTGTGTCAATAGTGGATTTTTCTGTTCAGATCAGATCATAACAAAATACTTGTTTTTTGTTTTGAGAACAACAACAAAAAGCAATCCCCTCCAGTGGAGCCACCCAAACATTTCAGGTCATTTTGGATCAACTCAAAACATTTCCCTCAACCGGAAACAAAACATCTTGTTTTGTCTTCATGCAACTGAAATCTTTTTTTTTTTCCCCAAATTCTAAATTTGAAAACGAAACCACTGTTCCCTTATTTCCAAAAAGGCAAAGAGAAAAGTATTTAAACATTTTAAAACCATTCAGCCTTTTTTTCAGACAAAACTAGATGTTAGAGTCTTCCTAAATTTACAAATGATTCTGCTTTTCCTTGAAATGGCGTTTTTTGCAAACTTAATATTTGCAAAAAGAATTTTGAAGAGTCAAGCAGAGCTGGACAGCAAGAAAGCTTACAAATTCCAACTTAAGCCCAGGTTAAATTGCTTTGCTGACTGGAGACCTTAAACACTAGTGTGTTACAGCTCCGGAAGGGAATTTTGGGGGCTTTATACTGTTATACTCTGATCCAGCAATGAACTTCATTACCATGGTAGCACCTTGGGGTTTCAAATTACGTCAGGCGCCCATTGAGTTAGATATTTTGCAAAGAGCATAAAGTTCATACCCTATTTCAATGGGGCTACTTGTAAGATTAAATATCAGCTCGAGCTTGTGGGCTTTGCTGGACTGGAGCCTCATTTTGTATCCCTTCCTATATGTAATACCTACAGGGCAAATAATACAAGTTCAACATTCACTTTCAGCGAGTGTTTGTGTCCCAGCTTTAATATGCACAGTTAGCATTTTCAGACTCTTCCAAGGTATATACTGTTGCTGTCACAAAGAATATTGCTAGCAATTCATTATGGGAGGGGTTTTCAAAAACCATCATCATTTGCCTGACTCTGGTGTCATTGAAATCAACAGAAGAATTAGGCCAGCATTGGGCAGTTTTGAAACCCCAGTATTACAGTATGTCAAGCCAAAATGTCATCTTACTATACTATTTAAATAAATTGTAGGACTTAAAAAAACTGATACATGACTCACTCTTTTACAAAAGGCTCATGTTTTTCTACCATCAATATTTTTTGCTTGCGCTTCACTTGTATAATTTAAGGTAACATTAGAAACTCTTGATTACTTGAGAACCTGTGTTTATTTTTTCATTTTTCCATAAGAATATCTTTATCCTAAAATTGACAGAGTGGATGAAGTCACGTATGCTTTTTCGATTTTTGTTAATGCTGTGTGTCCTTTCATTTTAGTTCTTAATTACAGAGTATAGAAAATCTAGACAAGCATGAACACAATAAAATAATGCCTCTTAACAGTAACTAATTAAGCCATAAGACAAGACGTTAGGTGCTATTTAAGGGATAATATTCGCAGCACTTGAGTACATCAAGCAATAAACTGCGTTTGTGGCTGATTAAATGTCAGAGTGAATCTGAAGCATTTGATAATTGCAAAAGTCATTTCTTGCAGGTACACTAATGTCATGAAAAAATACAATCTGAAACCACACTTGCTGTATGCCCACCAGAAATTACAAACTGGCCTGATCCAAATCCTGTTGACATCAAAGGATCCCACTGATATCAATGAGCTGTGGATCATATTATAAATGAGTGTAGGAAGTAATGCTACCTATGGCATTGTAGCGTTCTTCTGTTACATTTTTGAATGTATGTTCTATATATGGTCGTGTTGGCACCAGGATGATCTGTGTGTTACCTTTCCTGATGGGACATAAAAGGGCGTGTGTGGTCATTAAAACTCCTATGGCATTTTTCATGAGAGTAGGGATGTTAAATATGGTGTCAAATTCCAACTGGAGTGAATGATGTAGTGCAAGCCGTTTAAAATTACATGGGCAGACATTTAAATTATAAAACTGACGGTTCACTGAATTCTAGTTTCTTCTGTACTAATGGCACTACTTAAGGTGAATTAAGTGCTAGCTATTTTTTTCTGGAGCAGCAGGTCTCAGCTGTTCATGCTTGTGATTTTGCTTAATGAGGTACACTCAGTATGTGCCTAGGTAGCTGTTTGCACCTTTTTAAGGCTTGTTACTTTGGTATTCAGAATGCCAGCAGGTGTAATTGAGTCATCAAGTCACTTACCCCTGTGACTCAGATGTGCAGCAGAGTCTATGTAATGGATGCAGTAATGGCCATGTCTGGGAAAAGGAAAAACAGTCAGTCTTAGGGCTTGCAGGATTAGAGAACTCTTGTATGTGCGCAGTGGGCAATTTAATGGCTGACAAATGAACCTGATGAGTCTGTTAGACTAGATTCTGCCTCCCTAAATTCAGCCTAGCGTTTCATCTGGACACGTTAATTCTTCCCTCTTTCCCCTATTCTTGCTCTTAGTGTTGCTCTGCATCTTGAAGAGGTCATCTAAGTGTGGTGCACTTCACTGTTGTGTGGAGAGCCCTTGCCTG
Organism: Caiman crocodilus; assembly: GCA_030014935.1. Classification (NCBI taxonomy): domain Eukaryota; kingdom Metazoa; phylum Chordata; order Crocodylia; family Alligatoridae; genus Caiman; species Caiman crocodilus. The sequence continues at coordinate 28,132,068 of JAGPOW010000229.1, forward strand.
TGAAGCTTAAATTTAGAATGCCCTTTTCTGAGGTTAGGTAGTAAACAACTGTTAAATACTATTATTTAATGCAAAAGATGATTTAAAACAAAATGATTTACTTTTCTCATGAGGCTATGTAAACAATGCTACATGCTTCTGAATATACTTCTGGCCCCCAGAGGCAACGTGGAAGAGTTAAGTTTTAAAGTTTATACATATTCATAGCAGCATCCTGTTGGGTGAAATGTATATGTTGTTTGAACATGTAGGCTCATCTTTCCTGGACCCAACCTAATTTGCATACCTACTTGAAAATCTGGGCCATGTTGTTTCAGTGATAAGTTTCACTCTCATTTTAGAGGATAATATTATACACTTTCTGGCCTGTGATTGGCTGTAATCTCTCTCCTGTCATCATACAAGACTATAAAGTGTCTTGAAATGGGATAAATCTGGCTAACAACATCTCAATGCCATGTAATTATCAGGCTCTAACTACCCACGCTGATTACCAGTCAAATTAAACAGGGAGTTTGTGATGAATTTGTGCATGTGTGGGCGGTGCTGGTGGCTCATCTTTGCCCAATCTCTTCGTCAATAGGAAATGCAGGTAGTGTATTTCCATTAGCAAGCATACTAAATACAGATCTATTAGCTGGAATAGTGAGATGTAGTTAATAATGATGGGCTCCAAGCCAAACTATTTTAAGAGAAGGAAAAAATGGTGTTTCTAACTTGGCTTGAGTGTTTGCATTAGTATTAAGAAAGCCATTGCAGCTGTAAGCGCTGCGTTTTCCACAATGTTTAGGATGATAGAGTTTGTGTGGCTTGTTCTTTCTACATATTGTCGATACTCAGTAAAGAAGCGTGTCAGGCACACACATCCTTTGCTGCTCACACTGTGGGTGGATCCACAAGAAGCTTATCCATAGAGCCATACTGGATTTACAAGGGAAAAATCAGCATGGCAATTTAGGAGTAATAAAACCTAAATATTTTAAAAACTATTCTTATCACCAGAAAAACCCTGGAAATACTTGAATACTTACATTTGGAAAAAGGTGCTAAAGAAGCCCTAAAATACCTGAAATATGTCAAAATGTCTAGAAATCAGAGCACTGCCCTCTGTAGACCTATTACTACTTCAATGAGTCATTATATTATCTTCTCTCATAAGACACTTTTACTGTAGTATATAAGCTCCTGGCATGTAGAAATTAATTGACCCTTACAGTGGGTGCATCTAGACCTGCAATTAATGCTACTTAGCTTTACTGTGCAGTAAATCAGTTTACTGCACAGTAAGCACCTACATGTGTAGACAGTGATACTTTTCTGTGCAGTAGATTAGTTTACTGCTCAGTAAAGCATCTCAAGTAGACACAGCCAGTATCCTTGTTTGATAGGGAAGTATTACGGATTTCTTAACTAAGAATTGCCCTAAGTTTCTAGGTTTAGCCTTGTGTGTAACAACTGACATTAGAGATCCTACCACAGCCAATTTTAGCCTGGTGTTTAGGTTCTTTTGCATTTCCGAATTGGAACCCAGTGTCTTTCCCCCTGTGGAAGGCTAGCTATGCCCACAAAATAAAATTGCAATCTCTTGCTTTTTATAAACTGGGTAATCTTTATTTCTCACTTGTCGTGACTTTGATGGAAAAAGAAGGTACCAAAAACTGAACACAGTCCTGCAAGGTAAGTGTTGGTGTTAGATCTGCAGCTCAGAAAGCTGACTCCTTTTCGCAGGCCTCCATCATCCCCATCCTCTGCCCTTACCACACCAGATGTTACAGCTTCATTTTTGTTAAGTCTCTCCTGGGGGAACTACAGTTCTCAAAGTACTGTGTTTTGTCTCTTGCCTGGAACTTCCTTTCTCTCAGTCGCTTGCCCTGTTCTTCCCTGCATGGGTCCCAAGTAGACCATCGCACAATTCATCCCTACAATTATCTTTCAGCATAGGGGTATATGGGGCCGCCTCTCCTAACTCATGTCCCCTCTCAGTTCTATCTCTTTCTTCTTCTAGATCTCTGCGATGGGACCCTGTGCCCACCAGATTCAGACTCACCAGCCTGGCTGTTTCTGCTGCTCCGTCTCTCTGGTTTCGCAAGTAAGTCTCTCTCTGGGACTCTTCCTCGGGTCCCCTCTCTCAGCTGTGTGTCGTTGCCCTTCTTTGCTCCCATGGGTCTTCCTCAGGTTGTTTCCCTTTCCCATCTGAGAGGTGACTACTCATCTGGACCCCTTTTAATTCTTCCTGGTAATCCATTGCACTCTTTACTGCAATCTCCTCTCCCACAGCTGCTTTCTCCTCACCCCATCCGGGTTTTCTGCATGTCTCCTTCATGCCCTGGGTCCGCCACATCTTCTCTACCCTGTTGGGCTCATTGCCCTGGTAAGTCCCTCTTCTTCTTTTGCTCCCTCGGAGCTCCATGACAGGGCAGGCTTGCTGCCTTGTCACACCCCCCAACAACTCTTCCTTCTCTCGTCGCATCAATTGCCTTTTCTACCGAGGCACACAATAGCCAAATTCCAAAAAGACTTCCCACATCCTTTCATTACTTACATTAATGCCTGCTCTAGTGTGCATTTACTAAGACTGTGACATGATGTAGAGAGCCTTGAGCAGGGGGCTGGGCCAGATGCCCTTTCAAGATCCCTTCTAGCTCTACTTCCCTATGATCCTATATACAGATGCAGTAGGAGCATCAGTACATTGGCAACAGGTTTCTCTATTACTGTCCTCCAGTTCCCACCTTCTTGTGGAAAATCACATGACTTAAGATTAATATCATCCTTAGGTTGATAGGTTAATGCCTATTTCAGGGGTTCTGGTTGAAAGAGCTAAATCGAGTTACATAGCACTTCTAATAACAGATTCTATCCAACATGCTGCAATAAGCTCTTCCCACAGTTTGTGAAGAAGGCACTTTGCCTTCAATGCATTCCCAGGCTCTTAAACCAATTTCTGGGATGGATGACACTATTGTAGATGACTATCTGGAGCTTAGATCCTTTCTTGTTTAGACTGGAACATGCTGGATGAAAGTGCAGCAATTTTTCCCTTGACTGACCTTATTAATAAATGGAATCATGATGGCTAAATGGAGTAGGAGTCAAAGAACTAGAAGGAAAATACCATATAATGTCAAGAAAATCTCTCTCTGTGCCAGAAGGCTTTCACTAGTTTGCAGAACACTGCACAGAACAAACTTTTGTCTGACAACTTGGGAAATTATCTGGAAAACAGGGAGTGGGGTGAAGGATTGGGGGATGGTCTTGGCAGGGTTGTGCAGCTCAACAGTATCTTTATCCAGATGTGTTGCAATTGCTCAGTGATTCATGTCCTTTGACTTAAATACTGAGAAAAGATGTGAGGAACCAATAAAGTGGGATCCCATGAGTTCTCTGGAAACCATGTCACTTTTTTCTAAAAGCATATCAAAAGCCTGACAAGGCACTGAAAATGTTCCCTGTATTGTAGCAGTGGTGGAAAGAGTAGGTCATGTTGTGCCGATGGATTCTTTCTTTTGTGTCTGGATGCCAATTGATTGTATCTATGAAAGTAGTAAGTGGGTGTGTTTCCATGTGCATTTACTGAATATTAAAGTTACTGTGCAGTAGCTTACTGCGCAGTTAGCAGGAATAGGGCTGACATCTATGTGTGCAGTTGACCTGGGACTAGATTTAGTTCCAAGTTAGAACAGCTTGCCATGTGCCCCTGTGGCCACCAGGGGGAGCGCCATCCTGTGGTCACATGGATGCCAGCACTTGACAGCCATGCTGAGGCCAGAGGCAGCTGCCAGCACTTGGCAGCCATCTAAAAAGCACACCCATGCCCTCTGATTTCTGCCCAGCCCCTCCCCTTCCCAGGAACTGTGTGCCCGGTTCAGGAGCAGCACGCAGCAGCTCTTCCCTGACCACCCTGCCTCCCCATACCATGGATGCCGCTACTGCTGCCTCTGCCACCTGCACCAAGAGTCCTGCTGCTCCAGCTCAGCCCCTGGCAGCAATGGGCAGTGCCTTGTGCTGCTGCTGGCCATGATGCTGGCGCTGGAGGCCCCATGAGGCCCCCCCTTCCCACACCTCAGGAGAGCCACAAACTTCTCAGCTGGGCACATGGCACTGGCTGTGGGAAGCTCTAGCTGACCCCGTCTTCCTGCACTCCCTGCTTCAGCCCACCTGCCTCACTGCTCACACACGCCTGCCCCCACACCCCGTGTGCCCCTAGCACCACTCCAGGAAACACACATAGGTCAAACAGTACAAACTTTATTAATACAACTACCTCCCTATTCCTTCTCCCCCCTCAATGAACACAGCTCCCTCCTCTCCACATACAGTGCCCCTCTACCATCCTCCTCACCCACCAACAATAAAAATCCCACTCCCCAAACTTGAAACACACTTCACATGTCTGACCCCATCCTTGAGTCCATCTGCAAGGGGCTGAGGGGGTGGGGCTGCCCAGGGCGGAAAGACTAGCAGCAGGTGACCAGCACTCTGGCCACAGAGAGTTCCCTTGTGAGTCTGGGGGCTGTTGCAAAGGCCAGGGATGCTTGTGGCTGATGGTGGCATGGCCAATGGCTGCTCATGGGTGTCTCTGGGGTGAAGCCAAGGAAGATGCAGCCACTGACCAGGACTCCCTGGGCTGCCACTGTGTTCAATGGCTGGGGAGGAGTGCAGGGCAGGACACTGAAGGCCTGAGGTCCTCCTGTGGTGATGTATCAATGGAGGTGTCAGGGTGGGGCATGGGCACAGGATCACAGGGTGCCAGGATGTGGGTCAGTTCCTGCATGAAGGGCATGGGCCTGGGGGCCCCAATGAACTGGCGATTGTGGCTGATCACTGCCACTCACTGGGTCTGGAGGTTCTTGACCATAATGCAGCACTGCCAAACTGACGGGGAGTGGCCCACACATGCATCCCAGCTGCCAAGACCTATTACATGTGGCATGCAAACTGCCTCAGGATGTTCTTCTTACCCCAAAGTGCCACAAGGGTGTGCACCTCCTTCTAGGTCCAATTTTGGTCCCTGAGACTCCAGATAGGTGGGCTCACACAGATGTGGCTCGGGCTGGACATGGGGGAGGAGGAGGATGTTGTGCCCTGCACCGACTGACTGGGGCCCTGCATGGCTGGCCCTGTGATGCCGGCCCTGGAGAGCTGGGAGCAGCACCCCCAGAAGAGGCACAGCCAGGGAGTTGAAGCCACTTGTCTGAGGCACTTCAGCATGGTCCTGCAAAGTGAGAGGGGTGGGGGGTGTGCAGCAGTGGGGAGCATGTGCTGGTCCTGGTGGGATCACAGGGCTGTTCAGCCCTTTGAAGCCCTTTGCAGCAAATTGCAGCCCTTTGGAGCATTCACCTGTGGCCAGGCAGCATCCCAGGAGGCAGACAGCCCAGGTTGCAGGTTGTCCATTGGGGCACATGGGACTTGTTGGGGTGCTGCAGCTGCAAGCAGCTCCGGCAGACTCTGGAATGTGTGCCCCAAGGCACAAAATGACTTCAGGCTTTATACCTTACAGCTAGGGGCTGGCAAATAGCATCCCAGCCCAGCAGCAGGAGAGGGCACCATGCAGGAGCCCTAGGGCTGGCCTCTGGCTGGCCTCTTCGTGGCTGGACAGACCTAGCTGGGTATCTCCTGAATTACTGTGCAGTAATGCATCTACACATGTGTTACTGAGCAGTAATTAATTAAGCATATATTTTCTACCTGCATCATGTGGTGGCTGGGAAGGCCAAGGCTCCAGCAAGGGTGTAGAGGCCTGTGGTGGCCTACCTTTGCCTTGGGGCAAAATGCCTCACCTAAGTGATGACTAGTAACACTTGTGAGGCATGGACATGGCTGTAGGGGAAGTTGGAATTCCATTACATTAGCCCTTAAGGCAACAAGTGTATAGTGCAAACAGCTCTGGAGGGCCATACATAGTGTTTAAAGGTGGGGGGAGGGGATTGGTGGGGTTTCAGAGGAACCCACTGTCTGATAGCGGACAAGGGCTTGTTTTTGAGACCTGAAGCAGCCTCCCTTTCCTTGAACCAATATCTACATCAAAGCATGGCAACTGGGAGAAAAGGGAAGGTACTGAGGAGCTGGAGCAGGGCAGGAGCTGCTTGATCACCAAGGGATATAACAGGTACCTCTGAGGCCAGGTCCTGTTTCAGAGGGATATTCAGAGGGAAGTTCTCAGCACTGGCCTCAGGTTTCTGCCTTATGGTTTTTATCATTGGCATGAACAGGAGCAGAGTTAGGACAATGCTAGTTCTTCTGAATACCCTCCTCTTACGTTTAACTCTACGTTTAACTCTTACGTTTAACTCATTTCCTGTAGCATATTCCAGGAAGAGAAAAATGCCTGCCCTAATTTACTGATAGAACTCTATAGGCAAAACTACCACCACCACTACCATCACTAACAACACAAATATTTCAGAATCACAGAACGAAAAGGCTAGAAAGGACCTCAGGAAGTCACCTCATCCAGCCCTTGGCAGAAGACAGGAAGATCCCTGTCTGCACCATCCTAGACAAATGTCTGTTTACCCTGCACTCTAAGAATCTACTATGATAGAGACTCCACAACCTTTGTAGTTAATGTGGCCCCATGTTTAACTATCACCATAGTCAGCCTTCCTCTTCCCCCGACGCCCCTCCCCTCCTCCCATATCCAACCTAAAGTTTCCCTGTTGCCATTTCAGGCCAGTAGTTCTTGTACTTCCCCCTGTGATCACAGAATTTTTTTTTATTTGATATTTTCATTATAACATACTGTATTTGAAGATTTTTGTCATATTCTGCCTCCTCATCCCACTTCCCCCTGCTCCCTTGCCTCCAATTTCCTTGCCTCAAACTCTGACTGTAATAATCAGAAACAGTCTGGAGTTTAGAGCAGGGATCAGGAAGAAAGCTCCACAGGATGTTTTCCCAGCCGCCTGTGGAGGGTTCAGGATTGAGGGTACGGTTGGGGGTAGAAAGGTGAGAAAGTTTTATTGACTTAACAAAAACACGACTACGCATAGTAACAAAACAAACAATGACAGATAAAAGCAATTCATATTGGCAACTTATTAGCAGTCCCCTCTGATGCCTGATACACAGCAAGCTTCTGTTTCCACATAGTTCAGCAAAGTCAGGTGTCCCTTAACAGTGCTGTCTGAAAGGTACTGGGAAGAACCCTGGAATGCAGTTCTTGGGCTCCTCAAGGTCCAAAGGTCCACTGACCCAGGCAACAGCTAACTAATCCTTTTCACAGAGCTGTATCTTCCTTCTGAATGGTTTCCAGATATTCCAGCCAATTTAAAACTTCTGAATGGTTCTGATAATGCACAACCACTCAGATTCCTTTTACTTCAACTGTCCTTAGACTGAGCAATTAGCAGTATAAGCCTTGCATTCCTTTGATAAGCTAATTTTAACTATGCCACAGGGCCTTACTACTTCAAGGCTTTGCTAAATTTACTAGGCCTTATTTTATAAAAGGCCTCACTACAACCTAATCTTTAATTAGGCTTTTAGCAACAACATATAGCTTAATATCTCAACAAATACAGAAAAAAAACACTTGGTCTAATCTTCATACGGCCTTCAGCAAGCACTTATATCACACAGACATAATTTTTCAGCTGTCACAGGATATGGACACACGGACAAGGAGATCTTCACACATGCCGAATGAGACACCGTGGAGTTAGAGGCAAAAGTTACACAGCCCCTGACTATGCCCTAGGTCAAGTGGGTTTTTTTTTACATAGGAGATGCACAAGAGAGGAGTCCAAAGCTGTTTGGTTGATTTATGATGCTGTTACTGCCACTGCAGTCATTTCATGGAGGGGCCAGACCTGTAGGTTGACTAGATGTTTTTCATTCTGCTCCCTCCTGATGCATCTTCTTTCCAGCTCCTGAGAGAAGGGGAGAGCAAAAGAGTTTGCATTATTTTTTAGTGGCTTCTCAGCGAATTAATGCTAAAAATCTAGCAGATGCACTGAAGCTTCATAGTGTGATGGCTGAACTGAAGTATGACAAAAATATATCAATTACAAATACCTGCATGGTGTAAGCTAAGATAATTAAGATAGACACACCCTATAGTTCTAGACATTAGATGATCATTTTTCCAGATCAGGTAGGAAATCTTAGTTCTAGGGAATTGTTATGCTTAGCAGTTTGAGCTGTTAGTGCTAGCTCAAGTTTGGAGGAGTTGCACCTTAAGGTTAAAAAAACCTTCTCTGACTGTCCCCCACTGGCACAGCTGTGACTTTCCACTAGAGGGCTGGTTAGCAGGGGCCTCAATAGGAGCTACAGCTGTGAGGCGCTGCTACAGGGCTGGTGAGCCAGGACAGGTTTCTGTGTCTATTCTAGGTTGGGGGTGTGAGAGATGAGTTGGGGGAGGGGGTTGAAAACATGAACCACCTATGAGGTGGAGAGTGAATGGGATGGGGATGAAATGGGGGGTTAGAAAGGAAATGGTGGTGGGGGAAGGCTGGTGAAATGAAGGAAGTCAGACACTGAAGGATAAAATAAAAAAGAAGTTAAAAAAAATGTAACAAGAAATTAAAAGGAAGTAAATTGAAGGTCACATATCTTAAGAAATTGGAACTGGGGTGTGGAGGTTGCTGGTTTTGCTTCTGGGGTGGTTGAGAGGTGGGAGTGTTTAGGGAAGGCACTTTTGGGGGAACTACTGTCCCTGACCTAAGAAGGAAGTCCTAACTCGTAGGGACCCAATATAGCCCCCTACCTTGCTCTCTGCTCACCCGCTAGAACCCTATCCTGAACCCACCCATACCCTGCAACCTGCTAGCTGGCATGTGCTCTGCAGGCTTGTTTGCAGAGTTGCACCCCTGGCGGCTGGAAGGTCAACCCCTTGGAGCTGGAAAAGGGAGTTTGGTTGGTGCCAGAATTACCCCTTGGGCAGTAGAGTTCAAGGGGTGGAATCTTTGTCCACGCAGAATACGAGGGGAGGGGAGGCCCTGGGAGGCTGTAGGACTGTAATTTAGGTCGCTAATCTACGAGGAATGGCCACACAATAATGGAACGTGAGGTGGGTAATATGGATCAGAGATAAACCAGTCTTGGAGTGGTGTAATTTTTAAGCTGTTTAATGTGGGCTTAAAACTAATTTCAGGTGTTGACGTGTGGACAATTCAGAAGTTAAGAGCTCCAGAAGCTGCCTAAAATAAATGTGCAATAAGGCCCTTAGGCTGCCTTTGGAGGAAAGAAACCAAATTGCATGTGCCATTTGAGAAGTATGGCTGTCATATTTTATTTTATTCAGGTTACTCAAACTTTTTCTAAAGAGCTTTATGGTCTTGGGACATATGGCAACCGAAAAATACACCACAGGCAAGAAACCTCCTGGCAGAAAAAATCATATGTTTATGTCTGTAATTTAATTCTGCAACACTTGCAGTGGTGCCATCCTCTAACAATGTGGCTTGGTATTCCTAAGTGTTTCCAAAGGAATCCAACTCCTTTCACTAATTATGAAGAAAGTAGTATTGTTTGGCTGGGGTTTTTTTGCACAGCAGTCATAGCCATGAAATATTACTCATTGAATTATGGACTAAGTGTTTTTTAAAAACTTTGTTGGCATAACTTATTATATGGCCCCCTTAGTTTGAACTGTTAAAGTGTTACAGAAAACAGGGGTAACATTCAGACAGATTTCCAAGGTGCAGAGCCATAAATTTTGATGGCGTTTCATTTGATGAAAGTAAATAGTGTCATTTTCCATTTTATGAACTCCGTTTGACATACACCCTGATCTTAAAAAAATATTGCATTTGGAGGATGGAGAAGATGGGCTGTTCGAATTCCCCTTGACCAATAATTTATCAAGTCTGTCTGCCATTTTTTTTTGTTCATATACAAAAGACTGCTCTCCTAATGTCCTCTGGTACTCATAGCTAATGGGCTATATTTTGAGTTTTCTATCATCTAAAAATGTGACAAATATGAAGCATAAAAGATGTCTCCTGAAAGGCCAACATGATGTATTATTAATCAAAAGAATAAATCATTTTTCCTTTGTGGCAATCTATGCCTATTAATAGGTCTACCATTATTCTACATCTTTCATTCCCTCTTCCTAGTAGAACTTCAATTGTTTTTACTCCTGAG